>CM053325.1:17128298-17728298 GCA_028583605.1 Dastarcus helophoroides | reverse complement strand
GGGTCTTCAGCCAATTTTGAATTTTCATTTCAAAATTTTGATTTTTTTGTCGAAATTTTGAATTTTCTGCAAATTTCCACTGTTTTTTTAAAATTCAGCTTAAATTTCGAGTCTTCTGCAAATTTTGACTTCTTATTTAAAAATTTTGACTTCTCTCGAAATTCGAATTTGCTGCAAATTTCAACTGTTTTTTTTTAATTCAACTTAAATTTCGGGTCTTCTGCAAATTGACTCTTTAGTTCAAAATTTTGACTTTTCTCTCGAAATTTCGAGTTTTCTTCAAACTTCGACTTACATTTTTGTCTTGTGCAAATTTTGATTTTTTTATTTCAAAATTTTGACTTTTCTCTCGAAATTTCGAGCTTCCTGCAAATTTCGGCGGTTCTCTCGAAATTTCGAATTTTCTTCAAATTTCGACCGTTTTTTTAATATTCAATTTTTAGAAGCTAAAATTTACTTTCAGAAAAAGATAAATAAAAGGAAAAATGGTGGCATTTCGAAAAAAGACAATTTTATTAAATTTTCCTTCAAAAAGATAAATCCTGAGAATCAATTTTAAATTCGGATAATTTCGAAAATTTGAGATAGAAATCCAAAATTTAAGAAAGAACCTTTAAAAAAGCCAGTCAAAATTTTTAAAAATACAGGTTCCAAAAGGTCGAAATTTTCAAAAAAAAAACCAATGCTAAGAAAAACAGCAAAATATCAAAAAAGCGATGAAAATTTCGAGAAAAAATTCGAAATTAAGATAAAATTCGAAGTTTTCCAGAGAAAGTCAAATTTTAGAAAAAAATTCGAATTTTGCGAATAAAGTCCAAATGTAGAAAAATGAGTTTTAAAAACTAGCCGAAATTACGAGAAAAACGTCAAATTTCGAAAAAAAAATGGAATTTTTGCACAGAAGTCAAAGAAGTTGATTTTTCCAAATAAATTCGAAATTAAAGAAAGGCAAATTTATAAGAAATAGTCGAAATTCCTTAAAAAAAAACGAATTTCGAGGCAAAATACGAAATTTTGCGAAAAAAATAGGTATTTCGCATTGAATGTAAAATTTTGAGAAAGTATAGTCAAATTTTGAGAATGCTCGTTATGAAAAAACGAATTTCGAAAAAAAATCTAAGTTTTGAGAAAAAGATTAATTTCAAGGAAAATATTTAAATAATAAAATTTAAATATCTTACAAACTGCGCTCGGTAAAATAAAATTTTTGATATAATTTAAGGAAAAAGCTGAGATAAAGTCGCAATTTCGAAAATAAACGGATTTCAAAAAAAATATAGAAAATTTAGTGAAAATTCGAAATTTATGAGTCAAATTTTGTCGAAATTTCGAAAGGTTTTTTGAGAGAAAGTCGGAACTTGCTGGCTAAATATTTATTTTCTTTTGAGTGTTTGAAGCCACAGGGAGTCGAGCAAAGTCAAAATTTTGAATTTTTTGCAAATTTCGATTGTTTTTTTTTAATTCGGCTTAAATTTCGAGTCTTCTACAAATTTTGACTTTTTTTTCAAAATTTTGACTTCTTTTGAAATTTCGAATTTTCTGCAAATTTCGACTGTTTTTTTTTTAAATTCGACTTTTTCGTGTCTTCTGCAAATTGACTTTTTCTTTCAAAATTTTGACTTTTCTCTCGAAATTTCGAGTTTTCTTCAAATTTCGACTGTTTTTTTTAATTCGACTTAAATTTCTGTCTTCTGCAAATTTTGATTTTTTATTTCAAAATTTTGACTTTTCTCTCGAAATTTCGAGCTTTCTGCATATTTCGGCTGTTCCCTCGAAATTTCGAATTTTCTTCAAATTTCGACCGTTTTTTTATTATTCAATTTCTAGAAGTCAAAATTTCCTTCCTTTCAGAGAAAGATAAATAAAAAGAAAAATGGTGGCATTTCCAAAACAGACAATTTTATTAAATTCTCCTTCAACAAGATAAAGCTTGAGAATCAATTTTAAATTTCGATAAAAGTCAAAATTTGAGAAAGAAATCCAAAATTTTAGAAAGAACCTTTAAAAAAGCCGGCTTTTAAGAAACCAGTCAAAATTTCTGAAAATACAGATTCCAAAAGGTCGAAATTTTCAAAAAAACCAATGTTAAGAAAAACAGCGAAATCTCAAAAAAAGCGATCGAAATTTCGAGAACAACTTCGAAATGGAGATAAAATTTGAAATTTTCCAGAGAAAGTCAATTTTATGAGCAAAATTGGAATTTTGCGAATAAAGTCAAAATTTAAAAAAATGAGTTTTAAAAACTAGTCGAAATTCCGAGAAAAAAGTCAAATTTCGAAAAAAAATGGATTTTTTGCACAAAAATAAGAAATGTGGATTTTTCAGAATAAATTCGAAATTAAAGAAAGGCAAACTTTGTAAAAAATAGTCCAAATTCCTAAAAAAAAATTTTGAGAAACATAGTCAAATTTTGAGAATGTCCGTTATGAAAAGACGAATTTCGAAAAAAAATCTAAATTTTGAGAAAAAGATTCATTTCAAGGAAAATATTTAAATAATAAAATTTAAATATCTTACAAACTGGGCTCGGTAAAATAAAATTTTTGTTATAATTTAAGGAAAAAGTTGAGATAAAGTCGCAATTTCGAAGATAGACGGATTTCAAGAAAAATATAGAAAATTTAATAAAAATTCGAAATTTATGAGTCAAATGTCGAAAGGTTTTTTGAGAGAAAGTCGGAACTTGCTGGCTAAATATTTATTTTCTTTTGAGTGTTTGAAGCCACAGGGAGACGAGCAAAGTCAAAATTTTGAATTTTCTGCAAACTTCGACTGTTTTTTTTTAATTCGGCTTAAATTTCGAGTCTTCGGCAAATTTGGACTTTTTATTTCAAAATTTTGACTTCTGTCGAATTTAAGAAAAAAACAGTCGAAATTTGCAGAAAATTCGAAATTTTGACTTCTGTCGAAATTTCGAATTTTCTGCAAATTTCGACTGTTTTTTTCTTAAATTCGACTTTTCGGGTCTTCTGCAAATTGACTTTTTATTTCAAGATTTTGACTTTTCTCTCGAAATTTCGGGTTTTCTTTAAATTTCGACTGTTTTTTTTCGACTTAAATTTCAGTCTTTTGCAAATTTTGATTTTTTGTTTCAAAATTTTGACTTTTCTCTCGAAATTTCGAGCTTTCTGCATATTCAGCTATTCTCTCGAAATTTTGAATTTTCTTCAAATTTCGACCGTTTTTTTATTATTCAATTTCTAGAAGCCAAAATTTCCTTTCTTTCAGAGAAAGATAAATAAAAAGAAAAATGGTGGCATTTCGAAAAAAGTCAATTTTATTAAATTTTCTTTCAAAAAGATAAATCTTTAGAATCAAAATGATCAATTTCGATAAAAAGGTCAACATTTGGGATAGAAATCCAAAATTTAAGAAAGAACCTTTAAAAAAGCCAGATTTTAAGAACCCAATCAAAATTTCTGGAAATACAGATTCCAAAAAGTCGAAATTTTCAAAAAAACAATGTTGAGAAAAACAGCGAAATCTCAAAAAAAAGCGATGAAAATTCAGAGAAAAACTTCGAAATTGAAATAAAATTCGAAATTTTCCAGAGAAAGTCAATTTTATGAGCAAAATTGGAATTTTGCGAATAAAGTCAAAATTTAAAAAAATGAGTTTTAAAAACTAATCGAAATTCCGAGAAGAGTCAAATTTCGAAAAAAAAATGGAATTTTTGCCCAGAAATCAAAAAAGTTGATTTTTCAGAATAAATTCGCAATTAAAGAAAGGCAAACTTTGTAAAAAATAGTCGAAATTGCTAAAAAAACGGATTTCGAGGCAAAATACGAAATTTTACGAAAAAAATGGGTATTTCGCATTGAATGTAAAATTTTGAGAAACCATAGTCAAATTTTGAGAATGCTCGTTATGAAAAGACAAATTTCGAAGAAAAAATCTAAATTTTGAGAAAAAAAAGAATATCAAGAAAAATATTTAAATAATCAAATTTAAATATCTTACAAACTGGACGCGGTAAAATAAAATTGTTGATATAATTTAAGGAAAAGGTTGAGATGAAGTCGCATTTCGAAAATAGACGGATTTCAAGAAAAATATAGAAAATTTAGTGAAAATTCGAAATTTACGAGTCAAATTTTATCAAATTTCTAAAGATTTCTTGAGAGAAAGTCGCTGGCTAAATATTTATTTTCTTTTGAGTGTTTGAAGCCACAGAGAGACGAGCACTCCACCTTGTCCAATATTAAAATGATTGTCAATGAGAAAAAGGTTGAAATTTCCAGTAATTTGGATTTAACGAAACTGTTGAAATTCCCGAAGAAAATGTTCCCCAAATTTTTGTCTTTATTCAAATAAAAATTTTCAAAAAACATTTCTCAAACTTCTTACCTTTTTATTAGGAGATCCGACAAATTTTTAAAAAAGGGCAAATTTTGTTAAATCAACTTTTAATCAAATTTCAAGAACATTCTAAATTTTCAGAATAAGGGGAGTTGTGATGAATAGTGAAATAACGAAGAATTTTGAGGTAAAATATCAAATTTTTGGGAAAGGCGGGAGCCAAATTGGAAAAACAAGTTAGAAATTACAAAAGAAAAAGACAAATTTCATGGAAAAATTTTGATAAAAAAAGGTCGATAGAGAAACTGTTGAAGCATTTCGAAAAAAATGGAAACTCTGGAAAGTCCCCCTAGTTGAATATAAATTTTCGATTGATTGCTTGAACCAGGGAGATAAGTACTATGTCCTGCCCTATTCTAGCTGCGCCTATGAAAATAAAACATCCTTAAAGTGTTGCAGAAAGGAACCAAATCACTTGGGTCCTTTCTGCAAGTTTTTTACCTACCCAATACATACAGCTGAATGTTAATAGAAGATGCTAGGTTTTAGAAAGAGATCTGGTATTTTTTTATAGCAAAGATTATAACTTCTTTTGAACTACATGCTAAAAATCTTTAAGAATTTGTGGCTTGGTTCGTTTTTGCAAAAAGCCGTCCCAATTAAACTCAAAATTTCAAAAAAAACTTCTCATAAATTTGGTTTTTTTTCCTCAAAATTTCTGCCTTATATTTCAAATTTTCGACTAAGTGAAGCATAGAATGTTTTATGTTTATAATTAAATACACAGAATATGATAATTTTTTGATTCGATATTTTTCCGATCGATGTGATGGGCATCGTTCTCTTACATAAAAACATTATAACGATTTTTGGTCCAGATAATAGGCAATTATAAGAAATAAATGGCGGCCCTGCTGGAAAGAATTCAAGAAAACACAAGCTGAAATAGAAAAAACAGTATATTTTACAACTATGTACAAAACTTAATATGCTGAGCAATGTAAAAAAAGCTGCCATTCACAAGTTGGATAAAATCTTCCGACATATATTTTTCCTTAACAATAAAATGCTGCTATATAACTTAACGGCGGGTCCGACCTTCAGCCTCAAAATATCAACAATGTCCTTCTGGTTGAGTGATAATAGCGCCTCACCATCTATATCATTTTCAATAAAAACATCTACATTCTCCAAATTAATGGGCAACTGAGAAATAAATTTAGCCACTTCTGTATTGCTCCAAGTTCTCGGATCCGAATCAGTCTTTACGTAATTCCCCAGAAATTCCGAATGCCTTTCCCAGCATTCTTTTTCCGCTGGGGTTATTTTTGAATCCTCAATGAATTTCATCGCACTTTTCTCATCTAACCCGTTAACTTCAACTTTTCTGCGTTTTTTGTATTTCCTCTTCGGTTTTACCTCTATGTAGTCATCAAAATCTTCCTCATCCTCCTCATCTTTGACTATTTCCAATTTCGGATACTTCGGTGGCCTACCAAGTCTGGGTTTCCTGAAATTGGACCATTAATTTCGCCAGATGCAAAAAAATTGGGAAAGACTTACGGTTTTTCCTTGGGTTCCCTCGAGACCGGTACCACGGCTTCCAAGGTTTGATCGGGAGTGAGCAACCTATCTGGAAGGATTTTCTCCATGTGAAGGTTCTCGTCGGCATATGGACAGTATTTCTGGGACGAATGGACCAGGTATTGGGGACCTTTTATGTGCCCTTGGCCTCTGCATCCGATGGTGGGGCATTCTAGGAAATCGTAGACGTCATCAGGGGCTAAAACATAAAACTCGGTCAATTATTAAACCCTGTTTGTGTGTAAAGCAATGGTTAATTGCTGTAAATTAACCCTAAAGATGTCTGTGGATATCCAGTTTTGTGATTTATCACTTATCCTTGTGCCACCAAGTTTTTGCTTTTTTTAATGTTGATAATTAGAAACTAAAATATTGACGTAATTTTTAAAGTTGAAAGAGAACTTTTTGTTCAGAATCTGAAGTCCTAACAGAAAACAAAATAATATACAGCGGGTTCCGTTTAAAAAAATGGTATTTTACCTTTGAAGCCGAAAACGTTTTTTCCCCATTCTTCTGTCTTAAAGAATTTTAAAAATACTACGAGTTTACTAATTTAAACAGTTTTGTAGTTTTAATAACTAGTCACTGGATAAGGCTGTGGATATAGAAAAAAGTGGTCTCGATTAATTTTACTTCTTGTAAAAAATTATTTTTCTCAAAAAGATAAAAATCAGAATCTGATAAAATTACTGATTCGAGGCTACTTTTATGAGACACCAACATACTAAATTGCTCCCCCAATGTTCATCTGAAGCTATAAATATATATTTTATAGTTTCATAAAATGACAGACTGCTCCTTGGAGCTTTGCTTCCATATGAAGGTAAAATATACATAATATGTACATAAATAGTAAATCCATATCTTTAGTGGTTGTATAGAGATATTTCAGAGTTCTCTCATTCAGATAACCAATGATAAGGAGTTAAATATTTTTCTATTTGAACAGTAAAAATTCATCTTTTCAAATTATTTTACTTACTGAGTGGTGGTTCTATAGGATGACCAGTCTTCTGACACCATCCCACTGGATGAATATCCGAACTGTCATCATCTACCCAATAGCTGTACTTGTCCAGCCACCCATCGAAATGGATTTTAATTTGATGGTCCTTGACGTCTTCGACGGTTGCTACTCGGATCAACTGAGGCACCCTCTTGTCGACGCATTCCAGTCTCATTCCTCTCTTGAAACCGCAGGCTGGTCTTTGTTTGAAGGCCCTAACGGGAGCTGCCACCGATTTGGTCTCTTTCAGGTACCATTCCCAGGTGAATTCCGACGGATTCCGATAATCTGCAAACATCATCTTGTGCGCTAATCCAAAGAACATGAAAGAAGAAGAGACAGTAGTAGATATTTTAACAATCACTGTGTGAACTCTTAAAGTAAGTATGCCTTCTCCATACTGGGCTGTCGAGACAGATTCCGAGATAACTTGCTAATGATAATGACCAAGCAAGCAACAGAGGCTTTTAAATTTTGTAAATAGCAACATTTATAAATATACTTACTGAACGATTACCTATTATCAACTAAATATTAAATAAATAAATAAATACTTAATATACGAAACTTGTCTCCCAAAACCAAGAAAAATTGAAAGAAAACAACCTCAGTTGCTTTTACGAGTTTCGATAACCAAAGTATATCTTCACAGAGATAAAGTGTTTTCAATCTATCTTTCTTTTAGGCGACAAAATTTGTATATCAATTTTTAAATATAATCAAGGACCAATCCCCCCTTCTAAAAATAAAGAAATACTTGTTTTTAAAAAAACTTTTCTTTAAAATTTTCGACACTGCTGTAATCTTTATTAATATAAATATTTTTTTTATTTTAAAAAGACAAAAGTCAAGAGAAAGCAAGAAATACTTAACAAAAGAATTTTTTTTCAGAAGTTTGGAGACATGTCGACTTTTTCTGCTAATTTCAAGTTTAACCATTGAACTTTTTACATAAAATTGTGTTTTCTACAAAATTTTAAGAAAAAGATAGAATTTAAGTGTCACACAAGCTAAACTGTTGACCAAACATATCTTTTCACAAATATTGATTAAATTCTTACTTTGATGGAATCTATCGCATTAAAAGGGGAATTTACTTGCTCAAAAACTTGTAAAAAAGGAATTTATCTTACTTACCGTTAGGTGGCGTGAGATTATGTCCGTATTGGTCGCACCAACCCACTGGATGGATATAAGGTGATGTAGGGTCGGCCCAATAATCGTAAATGTCGTCCCAGCTGTCGAAATGGACTAATATTCGATTATCCATCATATCTCTTACGCTGGCTACGCAAACTAAAGAAGTATTTTTCCTGTCCACCGCCTCCAATTTCATGCCCACTCTGAATCCATTCGGACATATTGCCTAAAATCAGAACAACATTTACCACTGACTCAATTCGAAGAAGTATAAAATGGGGCATTTTTATACTCTGCTTATGATGTTTCAAATCATTAACCCTTTCGCGACGTGCTATTTTCCTATTTTTATGTATGCCCATAAGGCTGGCAGTTTTCGAGTTTTACGGAATCGTATGGTCTTCGTCGTTATAGCATACATTTACCGGAAAATTACGATAATCGGCGTCTCTACAAGAATATTGTACTAAATTAAAAATATAATGTCACATTTTTTTAACACGGGAATATACGGTCTTCGACGCGAAAGGGTTAAAATGAGACAACTAATCCTATTTTATTGCTACTTACAACCACAGCTAGTTTCAGTATTTTAGCTACTTACAACCACAGCTAGTTTCAGTATTTTAGACCCAAATGTCAAATAAAATTCCAGTTTTTAAGTTTTATTCAAAAGTTGACTCAATTCTGTACCTTATATTTTTAAATAAAATATTTAAATTACTCAAGCTTTAGCTAAATCTTTCCCAAATTTTGAAAATCCAGAAAAAAAATAGATTTCTAAAGAGGTTGCTTTTTGGGTTTTTACTGCAATTTTAACTTTTTATCAAAATTTCAAGTTTAAACTTGAAATTTCTTATTATTTCACTTCGTAGCAGAAATTTCTACATTTTCTGCAAATTTTTATGTCGAACTTTCGATTTTTCGAAAAAAAATTGGAGAGGAAATTTCGCGATAAAAATCGAATTTCGTGATCAAAATTTCGAGAAAAAATATGCCACCAGCAATTTAAAAAAACACAAATTTCAGAAATTTCGATTTTATTCTGAAATTTTTATTTTCTCTTTCTCGAAATTTGAAGTTTTAAATATAAAAAATATTTAATTTTTTACTCAAATTTCGGCTTTAAACGCAAAGAAATTGTGCGCATATAAAGTTGAAAGTAGAGTCGAAATTTAGAGATAAAACTCAAAATTGTAGACAAAATTCGAAATTTCAGAAACAATTTAAATAATTCATATTTTTAAGGTTAAACTGAAGTTTTTCTACTATTTTTGATCTCAGATATCTAATTTCATCTCAAAATTCCTAAAAAAATTCAAATGTAAACTGAAAAATCTAGATAAAACGGTGAAATTTCAAAAAATCACCGGAAGACATTTTTTAATTTCTATTATTTCTGGATTTCACAAATGTAATTCTAAAGTTATCTAATTAACTAGCTGATGCCTGCTCCTTCGTCTACGTGAAAAAAGAGAAAGGATTCTTGAGTCACTTTTTTGAAAATTCCGACTTTTTTGAAGAATTCAATTTTTATTGAAAATGTCGACCTATTTCGAAAATTTCAGCATTTTAAAATACCTACTTTTTTCACAAAGTCGATCTTTTCTCGTTCGATTTCCAAAATTTCATTTTTTTTCTCGAAATTTTGACTTCACTAAAAATTTCGACTTTTTTCAAAATTTCGACCTATTTCGAAAATTTTAACATTTTAAAATACCTACTTTTTTCACAAAGTTGATCTTTTCTTGTTCGACTTCCAAAATATCATTTTTTTTTTTTTTTTCGAAATTTTGACTGCTAAAAATTTCGACTTTTTTTAAAGTTTTGACTGAAAATTCCAACTTCCTCAAATTCTTCAAATTTCTGTCTTATTTGGATATATTTTGATTTTTCTGAATTTTTTACTTTTTTATAACTTTTGTCCTTGTTAAACGTTTTATTTTTTGAAAATTTCAACTGTTTTGAAACATTTCTTGCAAATATTTCAATTTCTTTTAAATACTTTGAATTTATCTAGAAGTTTTGAAGTTTTTTCAAAAATCTCAACTTTTTTCAAATGTTTCACCTTATTTTTGAAAATGAAAAAAAAAATAAAATTTAAAATTTTTGAAAATTTCAACCTTCAAAAACATCCACTTTCTCGAGTGTTTGATTTTCTTTTAATTCGATTTTGCTTCTAAGTTTTGATTTTTTCTCAAAATTTTGACTTCTTTTTTGAAGTCTGCCTTCGATTTTTATTGAAAATTCTTAAATATTTTTCAACTTTTTTTAAACATTTCGTCTTTTTATTTGTTTTATAATTTCCACTTTTTATGTTTACTTATTTTAATAATCGCAAATCTTTCTCAGTTTTGTCTTTGTTTGGGATTTTGATTTATTTTCCGAATTCTGAATTTTTTGAAAAGTTTACACAAAATGTCGATCTTTGATTTTGATTTTTTTATATAAATTTGATCATGTTGAAAAACTGACCTTTGCAAACTTCTACCCTTTTCAAGTTTTTTTGAAAAGTTCCACCTTTAACCGACTTTTTCCCAAAATTTTGACTTTTTTTGAAAATTGCGACCCATTTTCAGAAATTTTGACTTTTCCTCAAAGTTTTGACCTTTATGTAGTAAATTGAACTTTTATTTAAAAAAATCAATTTAATTTTCACTTTTTTTGCAAAATTGGATTTTTCTCAAGTTAGTGTTTTTAATATTTTCAAATTTTTTTCAGAATTTTCACTTCTTTTAAAAATGTAAGTTTTTATCATCAAAATTTCGATTGTTTCTCGAAGTTAAAACTTTTTCAGAACTTGATTTTTTTTAAAGTTTCTCCCCTTTTTTAAAATTTCAACTTTTTGTAACAATTTTGAGACAAAGCTTTTTTCTCAAAATTTTAATTTTTCAAAATTTTATTTTTTTATAAATATAATTATGTTAAAATACTGTTTTTTCGAAAACTTTTACCTTTTCCAAAATATTCCTTTTTTTTGAAAATTTCCACTTTTCTTTAAAGTTTTTACTACTCGAAGTTTTTAACTTTTTTTTGAAATTTTCGAGTCGTATTTTTTTTGAAGTTTCGACTTTTGTGAAGTAAATTTGAATAATTCGACTTTTTTCCGAAAATGTTCACTTTTTTTGAAAAATTGATTTTTTTTTAAACTTGCAACATTTCAAATCCTCGATTTTTTCAGAATTGTCACCTTTTTTGAAAATTTCTAAATTTTATCTCCAAATTTCGATTTTTTCTTGAAGTTAAAACTTTTTTCAGAATTCAATTTTTTTTTTGAAAATTTCTCCTTTTTTTTCAAAATTTCGACTTCTTGTGAAAATGTTGACACAAAGCTTTTTTCTCAAAATTTCCATTTTTTTTCAATATTTTATGTATTTAATTTTTTTATAAATATGATTTCGTTAAAATATTATTTTTTTTTAAAAACCTTCACCTTTTCCAAAATATTTTTTTTTTGAAAATTTCCACTTTTCTTCAAAGTTTTTACTACTTCTCGAAGTTTTAACTTTTTTTTCGAGTTGTATTTTTCTTCGACTTTTGTGAAGTAAATTTGAAAAATTCGACTTTTTCCGACAATGTTCACTTTTTTTGAAAAATTAATTTGTTTTTCAAACTTACGACTTTTTAAAATTCTCGATTTTTTTCAGATTTGTTACCTTTTTTGAAAATTTATAAATTTTATCTTGAAAATTTCGATTTTTTTCTTGAAGTTAAAACTTTTTTCAAATTAAAATTGTTTTAAAAAAATTCTCCTTTTTTTTTTCAAAATTTCGACTTCTTGTAAAAATGTTGACATGAAGCTTTTTTCTCAAAATTTACATTTTTTTGCTATATTTTATGTATTTATTTTTTTTATAAATATGATTACGTTAAAATATGGTTTTGAAAACCTTTACCTTTTTTTCAAAATATTCTTTTTTTTTGAAAATGTCTACTTTTGTTCAAACCTTTGACTATTTTATTCTTCATGGTGGACTCTATTTCTAGTTCTCGAAGCTTTACTTTTTTTTTAAATTTCGACTTGTCAAAAATTTTGTTTTTTCTCGAAATTTTGACTTTTGTGCAGTAAATTTGAAAAATTAGCCTTTATTCCGCAAATTTTCACTTTTTTTTGAAAAACTGAATTTTTTTCAAAATTGTGACTGAAATTCTCCAATTTTTTCAGAATTTTAACCGTTTTTGAAAATTTTTATCATCAAAATTTGTACTTTTTTCGAAGTGATGGCTTTTTTCAAAATTTGAAGTTTTTTCGAAATTTCTATATTTTTTTAAGAGTTAGACTTTTTGCGAAAACTTCTAATTTTTGTAACTTTTTTTGAAAAATTCGCCTGTTCCTGAAAGTTTAGTTTTTTGAAGAATCTATTTCTCCAAATTACGAGTTTTTAAATTTTGAACGAATTCTATAAAACCAATATAAGACAACTAAATTTCGATTTTAAAGTTGTCATTTTAAAACAGAGCATTTTTCAAGTTTAAACTGAAAAGTTTCAAAAAAAGTCGAAATTTAGAAGAATTTTCGAAAAATAGGAAATGTGGGAAAACATTTTTTTGAAACATTTTAAAGTTTCTTCTTGAAATGTTGACATTAGGTCCAAATTTTGACTTTGAATTAAAAATTTTGGGAAAGTGTTGCAGAAATTCAAAGGTTTGTTGACCTCAATCCCTGCATTCTACCTAAAGTTGTAATCTAAAATTAAAATATAAAATTTAAGTACATAATCAAAATTTGGAAACCTTATCGAATCTTTGAAAAAATGCAATACAATTTAGAGTTCGCAATCAAAATTTTGTCTTGAACTTCAATTTTTTCTGGAAGTTTCAAATTCGAAGTAAATTTTTCGACTTGCATTTCTGTCTAAACTCAAAATTTCGAAATCGGAACAGTTTTACAGAAAAATTTGAAATTTCTGAATGAAAATTAAATTATCTAAAAACTAGATTAAAAATTGGAATTCTTAGAAAATAAATTTGAAAAATTAAATGTTTTGAGTCTTTTTTTAGAAACCCAATTTCTAAGTTTCCATTTAAAAAACAGATTTGTCAAATTTAAACTCAAACTTTTCAGCATATTTCTACAATTTTGAGTTCGCAATTAAATTTTGTCTTGAACTTCAATTTTTTCTTGAAGTTTCGATTTCACAGTTAAATTTTTCGACTTTAAATTCGAACTGTTCGTTGCATTTCTGTAGAAACTCAAAATTTCGAGTTCAAAACTAAGTTTTGAAAAAAAATTCGAAATTTCTGAATGAAAATTAAATTTTCTAAAAACCAGATTGAAAATGGAAATTCTTAAAAAATAAATTTAAAAATTTAAATGTTTTGAGTCTTTTTTTAGAAACCCAATTTTTTCCCAAAGTTTCCATTTAAAAAACAAATTTGTCAAATTCAAACTTAAACTTTTCAGCATATTTCTACAATTTTGAATTCGCAATCAAAATTTTGTCTTGAATTTCAACTTTTTCTTGAAGTTTCGATTTCAAAGTTAAATTTTTCGACTTTAAATTCAAACTTTCCATTGCATTTCTGTTGAAACTCAACATTTCAAATTCAAAACGAAGTTTTGAAGAAAAATTCGAAATTTCTGAAAGATAATTAAATTTTACAAAAACTGCACTGAAAATTGAAATTCTTAGAAAATAAATTTAAATTTTGAAAATTCAATTTTTTCCTCCAAGCTTCCATTAAAAAAAATCTCGAATTTTGGGCTCAAACTTTTCAGCATATTTCTACAATTCGGAGTTCACAATCGAAATTTTATTTTATAGTTGACATTTTGCGATTAAATCAGAATTTTGAGGTCAAAATTAAAGTTCTGAGGAAAAATATGAAATTTTCAGAAAAAATTTACATTCAGGAACAATTCTAACTTTTTCTAATTAATTAAATATTCATTTTTGATCTAACAATTTCGGTAAAAAAGTTAAAACAAAATTTTTGTAACCTCGAGTTTTTACTGGAATTTCTACTTTTTTTTGATAAATAAGAAGTTTCCTGTTGAAATATTTAATTTTTTGCTTAAAATTTTGACTTCAAAGCCAAACTTCAACTTTGTATTAAATTATTACTTTATTCTATATTCTATATCTAAATTGTAAGTGCTTTGCACTTACTTTGTAAGAATGGTATCATTTAAGACAAAATTTAAAAAAAATTAAAACTAACACCGAAATTTCGAGTTTAGGATCAAACTTTTGGAAAACATTTCGAGTTTCTTAAAAAAATCGAAATTTCGAAAAAAATATGAAATTTATGAAAATATGAGGTTTTTAATTTTTTTTAATTCCCTTAGCATGCCTCCCATTAAGTACTGCTTTCCCAGAAATATAATAACACAGAGTCCAGCATTTTCCCTTTAAATGTTCCTAAAATTCTGTAACATCACTTTTAAATGCATCAACATAAAACTGAATTTAAAAATAAAATTTTACCTAGAAATAACCCAATCATGAAAAAAAATACTTACATTTCCCGCTCTATTAGCAAATAAATTCTTTGGGGCCGCCGTGGATTTAGTATGTTTTAAGTAATTGAGCCAATTGAACGTCTCCGTAGTGTACCCCGGTGGGGGATGTAGCTCATGCCCGTACTTCTCGCACCACCCCATCGGAAAAATATCCATACTGTCAGGCAGTTCAACCAAAAATCGTAATTATCAGGATAACCGTCAAAATGCAGCCTCATTCTGTACCCGCAGACCTCGGCGACTGTCAGGACGCAAAAATACGAAGGATGTTGAGGATCAATCCCCTCCATCTTCATACCAGGTCGAAAACCATTACGAGTATATGGGAAAGCATCCTTGAAAAGCTTCAAAGGCGCAGCTTTGGCCTTAATGTGGTCCAAGTACTTGGACCAAGAGAAGCCCTTTTTTGTACAAGCCCACGGGTAGGAGTAACGGTCTTGGGAATTCTCGTTGAGCGCCTCTTCTTCGCTTTCCTCTTTAATACCATCAGTTGGATCCTTCGCTGGATTTCTTTGTCACTTTTTTCTTCTTTTTCTTGATTTTAAAAACGCGATTTTTCCAATGCTTTTGCTCCCCGGATTCCTGGCAATCGTAACTGCAGTATTTAGGGCTGATAAATTCAGAGGGTAAGCCGAATATCCCGCATTCGCGACAGCGCATTTCTTCTTTGAATTCATCCTTCGATTTTTCTTTGTTTGCTTGTTTGACTTTCTTTTCTAAAATTTTTCGGTGTTCCTCTTCAGTTACATATTCTATGATTCCAAATTCGTTTATTATGAATTTTAGGTCGCTGCCTGGTAGCATACCAATTCCATCGTCCCAATTAAGTAACTTCTTTAGATCACAATCATCATTCATGTTAATGTCGAGGGCTTCCTTGACTTCCTCAATTTCGATCCTAGGGTCATCTTTCAGTTTCACTTCGTCCGAATTATCACTCTTTTCGACGACTAAATCGCCAAAATTGGTTTTGGCCTCTTCATTGAATAACATATCCTCGTCATAGTCTTTCCTGCAAGCGAAATTCGACTTACGTCTATTTAATTTGGGTACAACCGGCTTCGGTTCAGTTAAAATTATAGTCTCCTCAATCCCCGTGCTTGGCTTTGTCACTACAACATCCTTCACTGTGGTATCGGAATTGATCAAAATATTAGACACCTTGGGTGTACCTAACAATCCACTAGACAATTGCGTGCTTGACAATTTGTTCGTTTCTGACAACTTAGTATCTGAAACCAAATTAACCGGGGTTATTAATAATTTATTGTTAACACACTGAGGTCTCTCCCCGAAGGAGTAATTTTTTTTTAAAATTGAGATGCCGTGCTTTGCATATTTCGGCTTGAGGTTCTTCCCATCCCCCCCTTCATCTTTTGCAGCCTTCGGCTTCGTTCTCTTTAGGTAGCCCCAGTTGCTTCACTATTGACCACCGTAATCCCACTAGCTTCAGCCTTCAGTTGCCCATCTGCTATTTTAAGATTAATTATTTTACCCCTATTTGTCGCCGTGTCATTTAAAGGTTTTTGAATTCGAAAAGGGCATGAAGGCTATTTTTGTAGGTTGGACTGTGCTCGTTGTTATAGTTGTAGGAAACCTGACTAGAACTAACTTTGGGCATTGAAGCGATAACATACTTTTGCCCTGTATTACTGGTGTGAATAATAGTCGAGTTGGTTTGTGCTTGACCCTCTAATTTCGTCAAAGGCTTAATCATAGTTAAATAAGCCCCAATCTTAGGTACAGTTTTCTGCAGAACAATTTGTTGCGGCTTAGCATTATTACTCAAGAGAACACTCTGATTTCCAGACAAGCTGGTGATATTAATACTCTTATTAACCACATTTGGAGCAATTGTTGTAAATTGAAGCTGCGGAGTCACATTACTATTATTGATTGTAGCAAAAGGCAACTTAGGTGTTTGCAAATAAACTAATGGAACAACTTGTGTTTTAACCGTATTGCTGGGATTGGTTTCCAAATTGTTAGCCCCCACATTAATTGGAGTCTCACTCTCCAAAGCCCCTGGTGTATCAGATGCACCCGATGAAGTTATAGAAGACATCTGCAAAATTTCCTCAATTAATCTACAATTAACTAATATTAAACACAGTAAGTCAAGCTCCAAGTAGATCAAATACGTGCAGAATAACCAAAAAATTTTGAAAAAAGTTACCCCTAACTCAAGATTACAAAATTTCTTAAATTAGAACCAAATACATATTTGAGAAAGGACACACATGCTATACATACATAAAATGACAAAACATGCAAAAAAAGTCAGTAATATATCAAATCGCATCCAAAAAGAACCCAAACCAAGTGTTATAAAGTTTCCCTTAATAAACATAAAAGGACAATTTTACTAAAAACATGCAAACACCAAATAACCTAAACCGCCCTAAATACGCAAAATAAACTCCGACTATCCTCACAAACTACGAAAACTCCCATTAATAAATTACTTTAAACCAACTCTTGCTACTGACGGTTTACATTGACTAATAAGCGATGCACGAAGATTGCGAATTTCGCCTTCTAAAACTTCCCCAGGCCCCATTAAACGCTAGGAAGCTATTCGAGAAAGAAAAATCGAACAAAAACTCACCTCGGGGCCACTGCAACTTGGAGCTTTTGCCCGAAAAACTTATTTTTCCTGACAGCACTTAAAAATATTCACATACAGAAGCAGGATTATCCATAAAATTTTCAAACGAGCGTGCGCGAATGGGAAATCGCGTGGTGGGGCGGCCCCGGTGGCACCTCAATGGCTGTCTTCCGTTTGGCGCTTTGGGGAAATTATTCAAATTTTGACTGCTTGAATCACAAAGAAAATTCCTCTGAGGAAATGGGAACGATTTAGGTCCGTTCAGTTGGTAACTGATTGGGCAAAAACCATTACTGATTACTAAAAATGGCTGGATCTTCGTTATATTGGGAAAATTAAACGGTAAGGCGATTGTACGCTTCGGTAACCTTGAACCTGTTTCAATTTCTACACGCAGAAATAAAATCTAGTTCCGCATGCGATTATGAATTGTAGATTACAATAAAAAAAATAAAGGCGTTCTTTAGTTGGATATCGTTAACGAAAGAGCTGACTTATTGATTAAAGATTCATTGCACACGCTACCACAGATAATGCGCTACAAAAGTAACAAAAGCGAATGCATTTTAAAGTTTGCCAATATAACAAAAATTACTCCTTTCTAAGATAAAAGTTCGTTTCCGGTATCTCTGTTGCACTTAGCCTTTGAATATGCTTGATCTAGTTGTTTCTATTCTCAGTTTATACGTTATTTTATTACTTGATTAGCTAATTTTTACTTTCATCTATTAAAATGGATATGTATGAACCTTGCGCTGTTGCCGGTTTGTGTTATTATTCCTCTATTTATCGTTATACTTAAAATGACATTAATGATAATTACCAGGTAATTGAATAGCTACGGCTAGAGTCCACTTTATTTACTCGTGATCTTTTATCTTGTGCAATTGTGTAATAACTAAGAAATATAATATCAGCACAACCAAGACATGCTTTGTACGAGAAGTTGCCTACGCAAGAGGACTATAAATGTTTATTATTGTTATTTTTATTATTAATCGGTCGATTGACAAAAATAAAATTGAAAACGTGAATTCATACATTATAAATTTTAAGAGAAACGTTTGAATTTCTAAAAAAATTAAATTGTTATCAAGATATTTCGAATTTTCTTTTATGGTTTTAAGTTTAACCACGAATTTGTAACTTTAAAAAGGTAATGTCGATTGTAAAATTACCGCTCGGAATTTAATGAAATTTGGGATATTTGTAGATTATAGTAAGATAATGATCCAGTTAATTTTTTGAAGAGCTACAGAACACCAGTGAAAACGTACATTTGAAATTCACGCTTTTTACATTGAGTCTTATGGGAAACCAGATATTTTATCATATTTTACAAATACCGTTTCAGATTTTAGTAAAAAAGGATAAAACGATGTAAAATAAAATTTAAAACTTACATATTTAGAACTACAACTTTAGAGTGTGTGATAGAAGTAATTAGCGAATAAATATCAAAAATTAATTTCTGATCCTGCTTCTCCTGTAGTTTATTAGATATGGCAACGTTTCGTTATAAAAACAATTCGGCGACTCTCCATAGAATGAATCACCGTTGTTTACTCCGTTTTAAGATTATATGTCAAACGTTTCAGGATTGCCCGTTCATTAATTTGCCAATCCAACCTACTGTAGTCTGCCTTGAATGTTTTTTTTTTTAAATAAAACTTATTTTTCCCATGAAATATTTCTTAATTATAACAATGATTTTAACGATGACATTATTCGGTCATAGACATTATTCCATCTTTTATATCATCGCGACGTTGTCTAATCTAAATACTACGTTAATCAAACGAGATAATTATACGTTTGATGTGGTTTTTGACTAGCAGTATCGACTGGAATGTTCGAATTTTTCTAGAAATTTCGACTATTAAAATTGAAATTTCATTTCAAACTTTACTCGTAACTAAAATTTTTGCATGAAGGTCCAAATTTTAATAAACCATCCAAATTTTGCAATTAACGTGAAAATATTGTTTCTTTAAATAATTTAATTTTTAAAGATTCTGACTATTTAAAATTTTAATTTTTATTTTTAGCTTTAAACACAATCTTTCAAATTTGTCTATTTTTATCGAGAGTTTCTTTAAAATTAAAAAAACTGAGCATTTGAAGTTTAAATAAATTTTTAAAAGTAAGCAGTGGCGGCTGGTGACTTTTTAACAGGGGGTGCGCAGATGCAAAAATATTAGTAGTTAAGAGTTTAGGTGACTCCAGTACCATAGCAAGGTATTAAATTTAAAAGAAACAAAAGTAATACAAAAGGTGTAATATTTAATAGTATTTTTACATCTTAGAACTTCCAAAATATTTTTGGGTTGTCACCTCTAAATTATGTTCATCGAGTACAAAAAAAAACACTATCGACATTTCTGAACCCCTTTAAAATACTCTGTACGGTTGCACGTTACGCACTGGGTTACTTAATTAAAATTGTTTGCTTTTATAGGAATAAAATTATATCACTTTTTCTTGAAAACTGCATGTGAAAATAGAATATATTTTATTATAAAGTTCTAATTAAACTCTACAAAAACACAAAAATAATATTTGTTAAACAAAATCAGCTCTAGTAACTTTTAAAGAAATAAAGTGTTCATTACTTTTTCATCAAAATTGTTTAAATCCAAATTAATATCTAGACCATTAGGTCTGTAAGCGGCAAAATTAGCAATCGCAATCAGATCAGCCGGCACCTACGCATTTAGCATCATAAACCGTAAATACACACTCCAAACTCTGACTCTCACCATTTGGCAATATCGCATAAGCGCGGAGCGGCGTACCCCGAGCTAGCTTTAACGTGGTGTTCTGTAGTTTATTTCTCCGTATCCCGTGGAGGCCGTTGATAGGCATCGCATGGCAGCCACGCTAGGTGCATTATTCTGCGCGCACCAACTAATTTAAATTTTCTTATAATATTTAATATAATGGAATCAAACGTTTGCGTACATTACTCCAAGTCACTCACAAGTATTATTACTTAATTGGTATATCATTATTTTGTGTTTAAAAATGTGATAAATCCAGTTTTTTTACCTTAAAGAGAAAAGAATAGATCGTTCATTTCATAAGGAGCGCGCGCTCTTGCGCTCTTTAAGACCAGCCGCCACTGAAAGTAAGATTCTCGAAATAAAAATGTTATATGGAAAAATATCTCAACATTTTAACTAAAAAATAAAATTAGAATATTCGATGTATCTTTTTCTTTTTAATTCCGACTTTCACGTTTAAAGTTTAACCCAAGAGTTTAGAATTTCTAAAAAAAGTCAAAATGCTGCGATTAAAGTCGAAAATTCGTAATAAGGGCCGAATTTTCAAGATTAAAATTAGAGTTTTTTTCAGTATATTTAGGTATTTTTTCAATAAATTTATTTTTTAATTTTTTTTTCCAAACATTGACTTTTTTAGAAATCTTTCAATTTAGGTTTACTTTTTAACTACTCGTTTCGCAATGTTTGACCTACAATAAAATAGAATTCTGTGGTGCATGGTTTGCGGATTAATAGATGGCACTGCGAACAGTAGAAGGTTTTCAATACTATTTTAAAAGTACGGCGTAATGCAAACCTTACCTTCTAGATAATTCTTATAATGCAACAGACCAATAGGTTTGAACATTTATTTAATTCAAAGTTTGGAAACCAAATACCGGTTTCGATCTTGTTAGATCTCGTCAGTTTGGTATATCCAACTTAAATGCTAATAAATATTCCGACAAGTAAGTACTAAAACATTCACAGGCGTCAAGCGAGTGACTCTTTAGTACTACCACCTATTGGTCCATAGAGAAACTATGGCCATGGCCAACTTGCTTGCATTCTAGATAATCATAGAATCAAGTATGGAACATACGTGAAAATGTCAAAAAATGACAGCAGCACATTGGATCAGAAAACTTTTTGTACACTTGGTATTTTAAAATAAGTTTTTTGTCGTCAAAAACGCTTAGGGCCGCTGTTTAGGTCTTTGTCCTTGATCTAGAGCACCCAATAGGGCCGCCACTGGTGGACGATCGAGAATCCCCGGTACCCTTCCATCACAGTCACAAGCCGCTACTGATTGAAATGTAGTTGGGCCCCTGCTGTATAGTGTATTTAACGCAGTCTGTGGTATATAACTATTATTATCAATGTTAAGGTAAATTAAAGCTTTTTCCACGTAATACATAATGCTATTTTACCTGGATTGACAACAAACTACAGAATAAATAGGGGTAAACTTTCGAATAAATCCGGCAACAGCGCGGTTAACATGCGCATATTAATTGAAAAGAGACGATAACAGCTGGTTTTGTTCCCCTCACCCCGATCAGCTGCTGCAGTTCAACAAAACCAAAACAGTTTGACATTTATACTTGTTTATTTAGTAATCGCCCGTTTAATCTTTGTTGTTGAGAAGAAATACGTTCTGCGAGACGCATTTTCGAAGGATCGAACTCGAAAAACTGGATTTTATGAGGAGAAAGTGAAGATCAAGGCGTTTTATTCCATCGGATTTTGTATCCGTCAAAAGGTATGTTGCGGAGACGATTAGGATCCGAAATTACTACAGCTGGATTTATTTATATAAAGTTGCACGTAACGATAACTGGTCAAGATTTGATACTCATTTCTGGTCTTTTTCCAAAGATGTTAAATTAAGTACAAATTTTATCGGTATTCACAAAGAGCATCAGATTTTTGTCTTTGTTTGAATTTTAGGTGCATCGTCAAATTTTTCATCCAATTTTTTTCATTATACATTACACGTGAAAAGTAAATATATTTCGTATTGATAACACAAGTTTTTGCGATGTTATTTTGACAAATTTTTACCCCCATGTTGCCAAACTTATTATCAGAGTAATGAAATATATTGACTAGACAAAATTAAGTTGAAGCTGTTTTATCTAATTGTCGGAATTATAATATTGAAATGTACAATATATCCTACAAATTACCTCATCCCAAAATTACGATCGAAGCTATAAAGCCGCAATCAAATCAAATGGTGAAATTCTATGGAAAATTTGACCTCCCTTGTTGCCGGTTGCATTTAGTTTCCTTTATTTTCTGATTTTTTTTCTTCCGAACTGGAATTGTGTTTGTGAAGGAATTTTTGAATAATTCCGTTTGATCTTTTTCTTCTAAACTATTTAAAAAATTAATATTAATGGAAGACATGGTAAAATTTATTTAAGCTCGTGTCTAATTATTCTCGAGTTTCATTAAGTAAAAACTGAATTGAAATGTGAACCGTTTCGTCAAATAAACGAATAAAATTTATTTATAGCATTATTATGCTTTAAAACGGGTATCTGAAGTAGGGACCAGCGATGTTGACAAAACATGAATGTTAACATCGATGTTTACGTCAATAACTGAACTTAAACGATCACTAATCTAATAAATAATCAAAATTAAAACATCATTCTTTTCCAGAAAGTGCCAGCTTTCCCTATTCTACCTTTCTTCCCGGTGTCCCAACGGGACCGTTAAATGGCCTGTTTTTTAAACCTCGTAACAAACAGTTAGTGCTATCAAATCCAAATAATGTGATCATTTTTTTTTCCCAAAAATGTTGCATTTCTAAACTTTAATCTTTATTTTTATTTATTTTTTTGAAATTACTATTTTAAAATCGAAATTGAGTTGTTGATTTCTAAATTTTATTTACAAATTCCGTCGTCATTTTATATCGAAATTTCGACTAAATATGGAATTTTAGGTTTTGATATTTTTATTTCTTAATTTTCATCTCGAAACTCACGGGGGCACATAAGCCATATAAAAACTAAGAATCCTACAGAGCTTTTGGGAGCATCCTTTCCTCGTCTGGCTTTTGCGATTACCCCCTTTCCCCCTTGAAAAATGAGAGGATTCACTCTTGTTTAACTCGAAACTCTTCAATTCCAGCCAACGCTAACTATTCGGAATTTAAAAAAATTTTAATTGATCCCAAAATTTCGATTTTTTTCCAAAAATGTCTTTCTCGAAATTTTATTTTAATTTTTAGATTTCGTCTAGTTTTCGTCTTGAAATTTAGAGTTTTTACTCCAAATTCGATTTTACAGTTGAACTTAAAAAATACTGATAATTTCCTAATTAAAGTGGAAAAACTGAAAAATTCAAGTTAACTTTGACAAAAAAAATGCAAATTTTGAGAAACCTCGATTTTTCTAGGAAAAGTTCCTAATTTTTGGTTTGGAATCGAATTTTTCAAATTTCAAGCTGGCAAGGAAGAAAGTAGAAATTGCAAACACAAATGGCAAAATTTTTGATGGTTTTTTTTACATAAATTTTGAAATTTTCTTCGAAATTTTTGAAAAAACATCGAATTCTCTAGTTTAATAATTGCAACATTAATTCTTAGAGCATAATTTTTTTTATTTGTTTTTTGTGTAGAATCAAAAAATCGTTGCTGTAAGGTGGACTTAACTAGGAACAAATACTAAAAAAAATTCCGAAAAGTCAAAACTTGTAGAAAAACTCAAGATTTTGAAAAGCGATTAAAATTTCTTTTAAAAATATGCAAATTTTGAAAAAGGACAAAATTTTGAAAAGCTCTACTTTGAAAAAATTCGATTTTTAATAAAATTGAAGTTAAAAAAGGAAATTGAAAAAAAGTGGAAATTTGGAATCTTTAAATATTCAAAAAGGGACGAAGATTTTAAAAGTTAAAATTATCAAAATTGTCAAAAAGTTGAAATATTCAAAAAAGGTAAGAACTTTTAATAAAGCGAAATTTTTAAAAAGTAGAGTTTTTTTTAAAAAACCCAAAATTAACCAAAAAATCAGCACTTCAAGAAAAAGTCGACAATCAAAGGTCACAATTAAACGAAAATAAATTTTCCACTTTTTTCCGAAATTTTGAATTTTTTCATAACATTTTAACTTTTTGAAAATTGTGACCCCGAAATCGAATTTTTTTGGAAATTTTGAAAAAGTGACAGTCAGTCTTTCCGAATTTATTTGTCAAAATTTTGACTTTTTTGATAATCGTGGCTTTTTCTCGAAGTCTAAATTTTTTGGAAACTTTGTATCATGTGGATGTCCCCTACAAACGAAGAAAGATTAAAAAACACAACAAAGGTTGCAACCTTTGTTGTGTTTTTTAATCTTTCTTGGTTTCAGGGGACAAGTTCCGTATTTCAGTTTTTGAAGATAACCAAGGACCAGTCCATTAAACATTTAATTTAATTTATCGATTTTAAACCTCGATCTCGAAAATATTGAGAGACTCAGAAGTTTAATATTTTCTACAAATCATCAAATTATAAAAGATGAAAACTTGTGGTACTGCACTCGAACTATTAACAGATTTTTCTAGGTGCAAAATGGGTGGCTCCGTGAGTATGGGAAAGGACAATAACGAGCTCGTCGACAACCTTTTGGAGGCGGACCACATAAAAACCGCATCGGTGGAGCGCGCCATGAGGGCAGTAGATAGAGGCGAATATTTTTTACCCAACGAAAGATTGAATGCCTACAAGGATTTGGCGTGGAAGAGCGGAAACTTGCACTTATCAGCTCCTTGCATCTATAGCGAGGCTTTGGAAGGTCTATGTCTGGAGCCGGGACTATCGTTTCTCAATTTGGGCTCCGGCACCGGATACTTAAGCACCATGGCCGGGCTAATTTTGGGTAGCAGCGGTATCAATCACGGAATAGAATACTACGACGATGCCGTTCAATATGCAAACAAGAAATTGGAGGAATTTAAAAAATATTCTGGGGCGATGGACGAATACGACTTCTGTGAACCGAAATTTAAGCAAGGTAAATTATTCCCAACGAAGCTTTAATTAATTTGAGAAGGGAATAAAACAGTTGCTGTTAAAGTGCAGCCTCTCATTGCAGGCTGATTCTGTAAAAGTCTGAAGGATAAAAGTGGGGGCACTTTCCTGTAGCAGCCCTTATCTGTTGCAGTTATATTTCTTTCAAATTTAAAAATTACAATCGTTATTAAAAACAAAAGTGCACACTTCGCGCCGATTTTAGAGAATATTTAAATAAATTTAAATTAATTTTTTACTAATATTTAACTCTATTTTACAGATGTATTGTCGTTTTAAAGTATTGTTCTTGTAATATTTTTTTGTGACAAATGTAAAGTTCTTTTTAAATTTAATTAACTAATGGGGTGGCAATTTTAAAGTTTGCACAAAGGCGGCTGCAGGCCTGATTGCAAATTCAATGTGACAAAATTAAGAAGGTAAAAATGAGAAACGAATGCTTTCAGGTTGAGATTAAGCGATTTCTACAGATTCTTATTATTGCTTTCAGGAAATTGTTTGTGCCTTACAAGTGATTGCCATCTGTACGATAGAGTCTACTGCGGGGCCGGCTGTCCGGCTCGCTATGAAAGTTACATGAAAAATCTCCTAAAAGTGGGTGGTATCCTGGTGATGCCTCTAAATGATCACTTGATGCAAATCAAGCATACTTCTGAAAGCACATGGGAACTGAAATCGCTATTACCGGTTTCATTCGCTACCCTAATCCAGCCAGTTGAGGGCAAACATCAAGAATGGGTTCCACCTTGTAAGATATATCGCCATTCAGTAATCACATCCTAACATCCTAAGTGTTAATAATTTCAGTTGAACTTCAAGCAGACTCCCTCCAAGCAATGTCCCGTACAGTCATTTTAAACATATTACGTAAAAACGTCGAAGCTGAATTACCCCCTGTGACTAAAAAGATCCCCGTCAAGAACATACCCAAGAAGAAAAGCACGGTCCGTCGTTTAATACCCACCGTGCCCATTTTTGACTCATTGTCAGACAGTTCGGACGAGGATGGTAGAGTAGTCATTAGCATTAGGTCCGGCCGTCCCACCTTATTAGCGAGAACCGGCAACTGCGACGGATTCCTTAATCAAGTTTTAGGCTCCCTCAGTACGCGTAATTCCGCACAAAATGAACAAAGCGAAAACGGAACTGAAGCAGGCGAAGAGAGCAGTCAAAACGAAGGTTCCGACAGAAGCGTGGGTTCCGACTTGGGAACGGCACCCGATAATATGGAAGAAGATCCAGTGGAGGACGTGCGGGTCCATCTCGGGGACGCAAATGATAGCAGCAGCGACGATGAGAGTGATGTTCGCCCTGTTTCCACTCGCACGAAGAGAACCAGACAGAAGTTTGATAGCGGTATAGGGGATGAAATTCCTGAGGCACCAAATGCGGAAGTTTCGTCCGATAACGAGGGGCCCAAATGGCGGAGAATAGAATTTAATAAGCACGTTTTCACCTCCGAGAGTAGTAGTGAGAATGATACTGAAAAAGTCGGGCAGTCAAGATCGAATAATGAACGCAGAATGTATCAGAGTCGGTACACTGTTCCAATGAGAAGTAAAATTCAGAGTTTACCTTTGCCATCAATTTTGAAGAATTATCTCAACTTTTACAGGGAATTTTAACTATTGTACTGTCTCAAGTTAAATGAATTAGAGTAGTTGTAATTTTTTGGTAGTTTGTATTATGAATAGGGGTTTTACAATGATGATAAAGACGTATGTGTATAAATTTAGTTACAGCTGTCTTATATTTACAATTGCAAATTATTGATGTGATATACTAAAAGTTCTTATTTATCATTATCTCTGTTGCTACACAAGTTTAATAATAAATATTTATCTTATTTTATTTAATATATATTTTCTTTCTAATTTTTGTTTCATTTTAATTAGAGACCAGCCGAAGCTATATTTTTGGCTAAAACCGAAACCGAATTTCAGCTTTTACTCTTTAAGCTAAAACCAGAATTGAAACTTATGAAAATTTCATTTGTATACAGGTATACAGTCCAGCAAAAACAGTAACAGATGGCAACAATTTAAATGATTTGCTAGCAGTTTAGTAGCTAATTTAGATGTTATCTTAACCAAGTAATTAAATAAAAAAATGTAACATCTCAATCGAAGCTAAGAAAATTAAGAAGATTTCCAATGATTTCGCAGTTTCCAATTTTGAGTTTGAACTTGAACTTTGTTCGTTTTTTTTTAGAAATTCAACCTTTAAAAAAAGGAAATAAGACTTTCAAAAAAAAATTAACCAAAGTTTTCTCCTTCTCTCACCTTTTCAAGAAAATTTGAAGTTACGAAAAAAAAAGCAGAATTTTTAAGGTCAATATTTTACGATAAAAATCGTAATATTGGAATTTAGAACAAATGTTTGACCTAATTGTGCAGTTTTGAAACTTTGCCTTGTCTAAAAATTATCGACCCAAAGTCGAATATATTCGTTATTTTTTCAAAATGTTAAATTGAGTAACATTTGGATTTGTAAATCTTTTTTATAAATATCAAGTTTTTCTGAAAATATCTGTTTTTTCTAGAAATTTAGAAAGTGATTTTATTTCTCGAAACAAGGTTTGAAATTGCTTAACCAAAAATATGTATATTTTTTATAAGGCATTTTAAGTCAAAATTTCTGAAGAAAAGAATTCAAGGCCTTGAAAAAAGTTTAGTTTAATCACCCTTTTTTTTGAAAATTGAACCTCGAAATGTTGGATTTTGTCTCGAAGTTTCGACCTTAAAGTGAAAATTATAAGTTTTCCTAGAAATTTCAAATGATAATTGATGACATCTCACATTTAAATGTGGGAAATTCAAAATATATCGACTATTTGAAATCAAGTCCAATATTTGAGCATAAACTCAAAACTGATAAAAACCATTTCGACTTTAATATCAAAATTTCGAAAAAAAGTCGAAATATCCAGAAAAAAGTCGAAATTTTGAGGAAAGTCGAAATTTGAGAAAAAAGTCAGAACTTGAAATAAAAGCGGAAGTTTAAGAAAAAAGTCGAAATTTCTAAAAATAACATTTTTTTTTAAGCGATGTCCTTTCTACGCCTTTGTAACATTATTAATTATTATCAATAATTTAAATTTCGATTTAAAAATTGAAATTTCTACTTTTTTCTAGAATTTTCGACTTTAAACTCCAAATTTCGACTTTAATGTCAAAATTTCGAAAAAATGTTATTTTTAGAAATTTCGACTTTTTTCTCAAACTTCCGCTTTTATTTCAAGTTCTGATTTTTTTCTCAAATTTCGACTTTTTTCTGGATATTCGACTTTTTTCTGAAAATTAAACTTTTCCGAAATGTTACAGAGGCGTAGAAAGCAAATCGATTAAAAAAAATGTTATCTTTGGAAATTTCGACTTTTTTTCTCAAATTTCGCTTTTAAGTTCGAAATTTTGACTTTTTTCTCGAAATTTCGACTTCTTTTCTCAAAATTTTGACTTCTTTTCTCAAAATTTCGACTTCTTTTCTCAAAATTTTGACTTTTTTCTCAAATTTCGATTTTTTCTCGAAATTTCGACCTTTTTCTCGAAACTTCGTTTTTTTTCCTCAAACTTCGACTTTTTTCTCGAAATTTTGACCTTAATATCGACATTTCGATATTTTTCATAAGATTTCGACTTTTTTCTCGAAATCTCGATTATTTTCTCAAATTTCGATTTTTTTCCCCGAAATATTTCGAAACTTTTTTTCTCAAAATTTCGACTTTTTTATTAAATTTCGACTTTTCTGGAAATTTCGACTTTTTTCTGAAAATGTCGCCTTTTTTTTCGCGAAATTTCGACTTTTTTTCTCAAATTTCGATTTTTTCTCGAAATTTCGACCTTATTCCCGAAATTTCGTTTTTTTTTTTCAAATTTTGACCTTAACATCGACATTTCGATATTTTTCTCAAAATTTTGACTTTAAACTCAAAATTTCGACTTTTTTGATCGAAATTTCGACTTTTCTCGCAAATTTCGATTTTTCTCTCGAAATCTCGACTTTTTTCTTAAATTTTGACTTTTTTCTCGAAATATTTCGAAATTTCGACTTTTTCTCGAAATTTCGACATTTGTCTTGAAATCTCGACTTTAAACTCAAAATTTCGACTTTTTTTTCTCAAAATTTCGATTTTTTCTTAAATTTTGATTTTTTTCTCAAAATTCGACTTTTTTCTGGAAATTTCAACTTTTTCGAATTTTTTTTCTCAAAATTTCAACTTTTTTCTCGAAATTTCGATTTTTTCCTCGAAATTTCGGCCTTCTCGAAATTTCGTTTTTTTCCTCAAATTTCGATTTTTTTTCTCGAAATTTTGACCTTAACATCGACATTTCGATATTTTTCATAAGATTTCGACTTTAAATTCAATATTTTGACTTTTTTTTTTCTTAAAATCCTGACTTTTTTCCGAAATTTCGACTTTTTTCTCGAAATCTTTCGAAATTTTGACTTTTTTCTCGAAATTTCGACATTTTTCTCGAAATTTCGACTTTTTTCTTAAATTTCGACTTTTCTGGAAATTTGGACTTTTTTCTGGAAATTTCAACTTTTTCGAAATGTTACAAAGGCGTAGAAAGGACATCGATTAAAAATAATGTTATTTTTAGAAATTTCAATTTTAAACTCGAAATTTCAACTTTTTTCTGAAATTTTGACATTTTTCTCAAAGTTCGACTTTTTTTAAACTTTCGACTCTTTTCTCGCAATTATGACCTTTTTTGCGAAATTTCGTTTTTTTTCTCGAATTTCGAATTCGAAGTTTTTCTCGAATCTTGATATGAAAATTTCGAAATTTTTCTGGAAATTTTGACTTTAAAGTCAAAATTTCAACTTCTTTTCGAAATTTCGTCTTTTTATTCCCGAAATTTCGACTTTTTTCTCAAATTTCGACTTTTTCTCGAAATTTCGACTTTTTTTTCTCAAACTTTCGACTTTTTTCTCGAAATTTTGACCTTAATATCGAAATTTTGACATTTTTCTGGAAATTTCGACTTTAAAGTTTGACTTTTTTTTCGAAATTCGACTTTTTTTCTCGAAATTTTGATTTTTTTTCGAGATCTCGACTTTTTTCTTAAATTTAGACTTTTTTGTCAAAATATTTCAAAATTTCGACTTTTTCTCGAAATTTCGACTTTTTTCTCGAAATTTCTACCTTAATCTGAAAAGTTCCACTTTTTTTCTCGAAATGTCATTTTTTTTCTCTCAATTTACGACTTTTTTCTCGAAATTTTGACCTTAATATCCAAATTTCGACATGTTTCTTGAAATTTCGACTTTAAACTCTAAATGTTGAGTATTATCTACAAATGTCGACTCATTTTCTCGAAATTTCGACTTTTTTCTCAAATTCCTACTTTTTTCTCGAAGTTTTGATCCTAATTACGGAATTTCGATTTAAAACTCGAAATTACGACTTCTTTCTCGAAATTTCAACTTTTTTCTCGAAATTTCCACTTTAATTTCGAAATTTCTAAAAAAAGACCAAAATTTGCTGATTAAAAATAGCAATTATTGAACGCACCCTACTACAAACTGCCAGGATTGTTGGGGAAGAAGAGTAGTGGGATGTAATTTTCATCTGCCTAATTTAACCATAGAGTGTGCTTATTATGGGCGACTTATTCTCGAAATTTCGGGAAAAAATTCTATATTAGTCGAAAATCCAAGATTAAAGCCGAAATTTCGACATTAATCTGGGAATTTTAGGAAAAAAGTAAATATTTCAAGAAAAAAGCCGAATTTTTGAGAAAAAAGTCGAAATTTTGAATGTAAAGACGAAATTTCGAGTTTAAAGCAGAAATTTCGAAATTAAATCCGAAATGTCGAGATTAAAATCGACATTTCGAGAAAAAAATTTCGAAATTTCGAAAAAAATCGAAATTTCGAGAAAAAAGTCGAAATCTGTAAAATTATTTTTTTAAATCAATGTCCTTTTTACGTTTTTGTAAAATGTAAAAACCCTACTGCTAAGTGTCAACATTAAATTGTAAAAGAATTGGTGCTTAGAATATAGTCTTATATTCTAAGGGTTGGTGGGGCTTAACTGTGATGTGCCTAACTTAACCATAGAATAAGGAATTTCAATTTATCCTGAAATTTCGTGAAAAAAAGTTAAAATTTCGTGATTAAAGCCCGAATTTCGACTTTATGAAATATCCTCAAAAATGTCGAAATTTGGAAAATAAAGTAGAAATTTCCACTTTAATCTCTTAATTTCCAGTTTAAATTTCATATGTCTAAATATATTTTTGTAAATTAATGCCCAAAAATACATAAATAAAAAACAAAGCAGAAAATAAATATGTTTCGGATATTTCTAATTAGGAATAAATAATTAAAATATAAATATTAGTCTTTAAAATCCAAGAAAAAACTTTTAAAATTACACTACGCCAATTCATTATTATTCAATTTTTCTTTTATTAGAAATGTTTAAAAATTTCACCAAGACGATCAATCGAAAATCGATCTTTCAGCACCTAATTTTATCGGGAATCGATATAAAAATTGATTATTTTAAAAAGGAATCGACATCCCTACTATACATTAACAAATGAAGAGTACAGGCAAAGAAGAAGATATGTCAGTTTTTTTAATACAAGTTACCTATATTCTATACTAGCCAACAGTATAGTTTCATTTGGTTTAGAATGATACGTTAGGAGTTATAATAAATTTTCATTTTTCTTTAATAAAGAAATGGTAGAGAATCTACACCTTAAAACCCGTTTTTTCTCAAAACTACTTACTTTGACTTATTGCCTTCTTTACTTGTACTCTTTAAATATAATTATGTAAACATTAAGGATAAAGACATATTTCCCAATCAATTTATTAATCAAAAGTAACATTAAAATTACAACTGGAATAGTTCAAAATTAAAAGAAAAAGATGTTAAATAAATTAAACTTTTTGGTGAATCTTCTCATGCTTTCTCAAGCGACTAGCAAAACAGAAACCTTTATTGCAAATGCTGCAAACAAACGGTGTATCGCACCCAGTATGCACCTTCATATGCTGAGACAAATTCCCATTAAGTGCGAACGTCTTATTGCAATAGGTACACTGGAACGGACGAATCCCAGTATGAACCGTTAAAATATGGGTATTCAAATGGGGCTTCTGCACAAAAGATTTATTACACAAAGTGCAAACGTGTGGTCGCTCCCCGGAATGTATCAGCATATGGCTCTTGAGCGACCCAGGATTGGTAAACGCCTTTCCGCAGGTCTCACACTTAAACGGGCAGATTCCCGTGTGGGAATTGGTGTGCAACTCCAGCGACATTTTCGTTTTGAGGATTTTGCCGCATATGATGCAGACAAATTCGTTTTTGGACTGTTGCTTGTTGTGGACGCCTTTGACGTGGTGAGCTAGAGCGCCTTTCGACGAGAGGAACTTGCCGCAGATGTCGCATTCGTGAGGGTCGTTGTCTCTGAGACCAATGTTGGGGTCGTTTTCGGATTTAGCGTGGATGCTGGCGTGCTTGGTCAAGGTGGCGGGCGTCGGGAACATTTTGCCGCATTCACTGCATAAATAGGGGGTGTCGCCAGTGTGAATTTTCATGTGCTGGAGCAAGCTGCTCTTCTGAATAAAAGCTGGGGAAACAAACGAGAACCATAGTTAGACAAATGTTACAAAAATATTTGTAGTTTTGTTAGAAAATAAGAAAATTTGAAATTTCCATTTAAATATCTAAGCAACAGTGGCGTATTCACATGGGAAATGATTCCGCAATTTTATTTTAAACATTTATCACTAAGTCGTGCTTTACAATCAAATTTTTAGCATCATTCCCGAATTTTTGGGTGTTACATTGTACAAATACGAAATTTCGCGATTACTCAAGAGATTTATATTAAAATTTCAGTTTTGAATTAATTTGTGATTTAAACCTTTGAATTTTAGTACAAACTTTCAAGCTTGAAAGTAAAACTTTAGAAAAATAAATTGAAGCTAAAAATTTATCAAAAAAGCCTACAGTAAAGAATTTTTGTGATAAAAAAAGTTAATTTAGAGCGGAATTTTATGAAAAAATAAACATTTCGAATTCAACCCAATAATTTAACAAAATAATCAAAGAAAATCGAAATTTATCAAAAAAAGTTTTCGTTCTTTTACTAATTAGCTTCCTCATATATAGGCACGACACGCCACAGTTAACCAATAAATACTGCATCAATAAAATTAGAAAACGATTTAAAATTATTTGTAGTAATGATTGCAGTCTCCCAAATTAAAAAACAAACCTAAGAACGTACCTTTTTCGCAGAAATCGCACTGAAAAGGCTTCTCGCCGCTGTGTATCATCATGTGCCTCAACAAATTGCTCTTCAAGGTGAACCCAGCGTTGCATTCTTCGCAAACGAACGGTTTGCCCTGCGTGTGCGTCAACGCGTGCAACTTCAATTTGGTCATTGTGGTGAACCTCTTAGAGCAAACTGTGCATCTCAAGTGGGTGTCTCCGTTCTCTTTGACGTGCTTGTGAAACTCGAACTTTGAGTTGAAAGTCTCCTTACAGAAGGAGCACATCAGCTTGACGATTTTCTGCTTCTGATGCTCTCGAATTTTCATGTGGGCCTTGACGTGAATGCCTAGGCGCTCTTTTGAATCGAATTTTTTGAAACAGTTGGGGTAAGGGCATTTAAAATATTCCGGTCTTTTGTGTTGTTTTTCGATGCAGTGTTGCAACAGGGCTGATTGGGTGTAAAAGTAAGTGTAGCAAGTGGTACAGGAGAGTTGAGGATGTTCCATTTTTTCAATATGGTCATTTAAATCTTTTCTAGACATAAAAGTCTCGTTGCACATTTTACAAGAAACGCTGGCCTTCTTTTTGGTTTCTTCTTCAGTTTCCGGTTCCATATCATCAGCGTTGCCTTCTATCGTTTCAGCGGTTTCGATTTCTTCCGGTGTCTCTTCCTCGGCCTCGTCAGCCTCATCATCTTCCATGTTTTCGCATTCTTCTTTGGTTATATTTTCATCAAAGTCAAAATGCTCTTGAGTATCATTCGTTTCATCAAATTCATCATCGTCCTCTGCGGGTTCCTGCTTCGGTTGAAAGGTTACCTCAACATCTTCAGATTTGTCTTTCACCACAATCCCCTCAATTTTACTCTTAATTGTTCCACCTTGGAATTTACCTGATGCGTTCTTCTCGACTTTTATTTCAGACGTATCATCTTCGCCCTGATTAACATAGGAGTGGTCGTTATCGATGTTTTTGACGGTGGTAGTTTTGGATTTGTCCAAAACCTTGGAAATTTCGGCTAAAGCCGGCTGCACTTTTTTGACCTTCTGCTGAAAGGTGTACGCATTGACCAATTGCTGCAAGCACTCGAGGCAGATGTTCTTCGGCAATTTATCGTTGGGTAAAACCTGAAAAAAAAAATCCCATATTAACACATATTTTTGTAATAAAGACCAAAATTATTATAACATCTGTTTACTTCCAGATAATTTACAGCGAAAAAGGTGAAAGTGGAGAGTTTAACCTTATTTGGAGTTGTCAATTTATCATAAGGGATGATACGTTTCAGGGGGGTGCCGAGTATTTTCTTCTGAAAAAGGGTATTGGGATAGTTCGGAAAGAACTGACCTAAATGACTACAATTTAATACTTCGATAATTTACGAAAAAGTAATTTGAAAGTGCCTATTCAGCTAAGAAAACATCAAGCAATTCCTAAATATTTGGGGGAAAATGCCAGTTTCAAACGGTAAAAATAAAACTTAGAGCCGAATCCACATCAATAAAAATTTGTGTTGTGCGCTGCATTTTGAAACTTAAAAAACGTATTTTCCACGCAAAATCACTTATTTTGCGGTTTAGACTTATTGTGTGTTATACTGTCAAATCCATTTGAGGGCGTCCTAAATTCTTCAAATGCAGTACAAAAACCTTAAATATAACCTAACTTTTTGTGACAACGCACAACACAAATTTTTATTGATGTGAATCCAGCTTAAGAGACGTAAAAATAATAATTATAAACATATTTTCGGTTCATTTTAACAGTGGAAGAAGTAACAGGCATACAGACTATCATAAATTTAAAAATTAACCATCATGTGTTCGTCAGCTTCGACAGTATATCGCAAATATGATATGATATAAAAACAATATTTGCTACAGTTTCTAAAATTATTTAAAAGAAAGCCAAGAAAATCTACACAAAGATGTTAAATTAGACCAGTGATATCCAAACCGACCCTTTACATACTACGCCATTGCTTTAAAAAAAATAACTCCGCCACTGCTTTTAAGGGTTAACATCCGTTTTTTTTTACATTCTGCATTTAACATAAACTGTGAGTTTCTAAGGAAGAAAATAATAAAAAAAATACGTAAACAGCTTAAAACTGAATGTAAATTCCCCATAATTAAAAAAAATGTATCAATGCATTATCAACCAACTGCGAATCCCACAAACTTCACATTTACCGCCTCTTTCAATACCAACTCAAAATATGGGCGCAAGGCGCAAATGTTGGCCCTACGAATACTTTAAGGATTAAATTTACGGAAAATGCAGCTATACTGCCTAAAACTGATGCAAGGATCCCAAAATAGTTATCTATTGACTAAATTTGACATACAAAAATTTGTCTTTGAATTTTTAACGATTAAGATCTATAGCATATTAAAGGCACAGATTAACCTGTTAAAATAAATTTGCTTACCTTTACGGTGGTACAAGCGGCCAAAATCGAAGAGATAGCGACATTTTCAAAATAGGTTTTGAATATGTCGTAAGATGCTAATTCCATGCAACACCTGCATATCTGGGTAAAGTCCTGTATTATTACAGGCGGGGCGCCCATATTTTCTCAACAAACTCCGAAATGCGACGCGGTTAAACGAGAAAATGGATAAAGCTGGTGGAATATTCAAATAATTAACCACAGAAGCGGCCCCGTAAATACGCACCGATCTATGCGAACGATCAAATCACAAATATCGTAACACCACAGAGTGTTTGTTGAATGCTATGGTGATGGTGGATATCGAATTTTTCACGTTTCACATCAACAGAATCAAGAAGGTTTCACTCATAGAGAATGATGCTCTCTGCAACAAAGCACAAATGTTACACAATAGAGAACATGGCGTCTCTGTGGCGTGTAATGGCGTCGATGAGCGTGACGCCACAGATCTAAATTGTGACGTTGACGATCCGGCGAATCTCGCGACATACGCCATCTGGTGCGGCGATGCGGAACAAAGAGGTTATTTTTGAAATAAACAATATTGTTATTCTTCATGGTGTTGTTGTTTTAATGAGATCTACGAGTTTTTATGGTGTTAAAATGAGATATTTTTAAATTTATTGATTACTAGCTGATATGTAGCCGATCCCGTTGATTATTATTACGATCAGTGCTTTCTTTAACGTGTTAAATGAATAATTTCGATATTTTTCGATTTATTTTAAATTATCGCTTTTAAATTTCGTTTTGAATATTTTCAAAAGTTCGACTTTATTTATAAAATTTCTACTTATCACATTCGATGTATAGTTTAAAAAACAAATAAAATAATGAAAAAAACTGTATTAAAAAACAAATAAAATAATGAAAAAAAACCGTAATATAACACGATACATTTTAAACAATTTTCGGTATCGCCATTGCATGCTCCGAATCAGTTGCCCACATGGAGTTTGTACTACATGTGTATTCAATCCTCTGCATTTGAATAATCATTCGATTCTCAAAATGGTATGATTATCCCATCACTAGTTGCAATGAAGAATATGAAATAAAACACGTTTTACTTATTGGGATTATATTTAAGTAAAAGGGCACAATGCTTCTCATGTTTTCTCTTACTGCTTGAGTCAAAAAACCCCTTATCGCACATTGAACAATGATGGGGGGTTTCCCCAGTATGAATTCTCATATGCACCTTCAAATTACCATTCAAAGCGAACGATTTATCGCAATACGTGCAAGCGTAGGGTTTCGCCCCTGTATGTGTACGCATGTGACCGTCTAAATGTGCCCGTTGTACGAAAGTTTTGCCACAAACGTCGCAGCAATGCGGTCGTTCACCAGAATGTATCCTCTGATGCGTCTTCAAGTAACTTTGATGGTGAAATGACTTCAGACAAACGTCGCACTGAAAACTGACTTGCCGCGTGTGTATGTTCATGTGGATTTCCAAAGCTTTCTTCGAGGTGCACATTTTGCCACATTCGTTGCAGAGAAATCTTTGGTCGCCGCCGCCATGTTGAATTTTCATGTGAGTGTATAGTCCACTCCTTGTTAACAACTTTTTGCAAACTGGACATTCCACTTGTACGGCGCCGTGTTTTCGATAATGTTTCTGGTGGTAATTTGGAAGACCTTTGTGTTTGTACATGTGAAAGGTTAGGAGAGATTTCGATCTAAACCTTTTGTTGCATACTTCGCATGAAAAAGGCCTTTCATTGTTGTGTAGACGTTTGTGAATCGTCAGTGTGTGATTTTGAATAAAACCTGTAAGAATTTCTTTTTGTAATATTGATTAAACAATAAAATGTTGATGGTAGTCAAGGAGTTCAGTATATGTACAGCACCAACAAAATTCTAAAACTACTGGACATTTTTAATTTATAACCAAACATTTAGTAAAAAACTGAAACAAGTCGATCCAAAATTTTGAGGGTAAAATTCGAAGTCTCCCCCTCCAATCTGAATTAATTAATGAATTAATATTTAAAATTTCAAGACAAAATTCAAATTAATTACAAACTGGGTTTACAATCAGAATGTTTAATAAAAATAAAAATAATATTAACCAAAAGTGCAAGAATTTGAACAAAAAATACTCAAATTATCCATATTTTATGCAAATAAAACATCGTTATTTTAAGTTTACATTTTCTGAAGTACATACCTTTGCCGCACTGGTCGCAGAAGTACGATTTTTCACCCGTGTGCCTTTTTTTGTGTCTTTTTAGGTTCGAGCTAAGGCTGAAACTCATACCACAAATGTCACACTGATGCGGTTTTTCTTTTGTGTGGGTTTTCATGTGAGAGTTCAAGCCAGATTTCTTTCTGAATCTAAGTGGGCAAATACTGCAAGTAAAACGTTTTAAACACGTGTGTCCACTTTCTCTACAATGTTTCTCCAGAACGTTGAAATATGGGAAAGCTTCGTTGCAAGTCAAGCAAATAATTCTAGGCTTTACATCACAACCTTTAACCTCGTGAACAGCTAATGATTTTTCAAAATTGAATTTTTTAAAACACTTGGGACATTCATATATTTTTGTTGTATTGTTTTTTCGAAGTGTTTTGGCTATTTGCGATTTATTAACATGCGAATTAGATAATAGGGCTAGGGGCTTATCGTCTTCATCAGAGTACTCATTAATGATTAAAATTTCGTTTCCCACGTCCGTTTCTATATCAGAATTTGATATTTCTGTTTTTATTTCGTCGTCATGTAGAGCACCTAGTTCATCCTTTTGTATCACGCTGTCTGAAATTATTTTACTCTTTTGTAAAACGCCATCCGTATTGGTAACATTCGAACTACTCAAGTCTTTTAGGGATTGCTGGACTTTGTGATATTTGGTGACAAATTTATAACAGGTGATCAGTAATTCTATGCAACTTTTACATATTGATTTGGGTAAACTATCATCTTCAATAATCTACAACCAAGGTTCAGTAGATGTTGTTAGGGGGTTCTTACAAAGGGCCTTACCTCTTCTTTTAGGCACGCCCGTAGAAGCTCGACCAAAGTGGATTTTTCATAGAATGCTTCAAATATATTAACTTCTCCTTGGCTCATACAACACCGACAAATGGTGGCATAATTGAAGTTTTTTGCATTTTCATTGACCATTTTATGTATGCTAAAAAGTAAATAGCTTTGTTTACAATCGCTTGACAGTACACAGGGGGCTGTCAATCTGTCATTTTGGCAACTGATCGAACTACTATCGTAATATCTACTGGGAGAAACATAGAGTATCAATAAAGAGAACCTCTCTTCTTGTTCTGATGGAAAGACGAATGTTAGAGCCCTCTACCAACGTTGCAATCTTGTAAAATGTGGCAGAAGCGCTATAACTATAAATTGGATAATAAAAATTGGATTCAAATTTTATTAAAAAGGCTAACAACTTCTCTTTGTAGTGCAACTTTCTTTCTCAAAATTGAAATTTTGTTTCCGAAAAAAGTTGTTCAGAGAAATTCGTCTTTTTATTGAACTTTTACGAAAGCGTAGAAAGGACATCGATTGAAATATTTTTTTTAGAAATTTCGAATATCTTCTTTAAATTTCGACTTTAATTTTGAAATTTTGGCTTCTTTCTCGAAATTTAAACTTTCATGTCAAAATTTCTACTTTTTTCTTGAAATTTGGAGGTTTAAGTCGAATTTTCGACTTTAAACTAAAAATTTCAACTTTAATTTCGAAATTTCTACTCTACGCAGATGACAGTTGCGTCCCACCTCCACCTTTTCTCCGCAATATTGACAGTTGGCAGTAGGGTGCGTTCGGTAATTTCTATTTTTAATTATCAAAATGTCGACTTTTTTCTCGAAATTTAAGTCGAATTTTCGACTTTAAACTAAAAATTTCAACTTTAATCTCGAAACTTCTTCTCTATTGTTACGCAGATGACAGTTGCGTCCCACCTCCTCACTTTCCCAAAAATATTGACAGTAGGGTGCGTTCAGTAATTTCTATTTTTAATTATCCAAATGTCGATTTATTTCTCGAAATTTAAGTTGAAATTTCTACTTTAATCTTCGAATTTCAAGAAAAAAGTCGAAATTTCGGGATTAAAGGAGAAATTTGGAGAAAAAAGTCGAAATTTCTAAACAACATTTTTTTTAATCAATGTCCTTTCTACGATTTTGTAAAATTTAGAAACTCTTCTCAATATATTTGTCTTTTTCTTAAGTTTAACTTTGTTCACAAATTTCGACTAATTTTTCAAAATTGAAACGAAGAATTGAATTAAAAATTGCAATTTTTCAAAACGTTTATTTTGAAAAAAAAATTCGATCTTTTTTTCAATTTCCTCCTTATTTGAAACATTTGACCTTTTTTACAAAAGCCTATTTTTTTTAAATATTGACTTTTATTCGAAGTTTTGACTTTTTTGAAGCGCGATTCTTTTAAATATTATTTTTTCAAAATTTCTGTTTTTTTTAAATGTCACCTTATTTGAATATTTCTAGTTATTTAAAATTTTCGATTTTTTCTAAATGTCGGCTCTTTTCGAGATTTCTATTTTTTTTTTGAAATATTTGCCTTTTTGAATATTTAGACTTTTTTTTTGATTCGACATTTTTGAAATTCCATTTTTTTTTAAACTGACTTGAAAATTTTCGATTTTTTTCTAAATATCGGCTCCTTTCGAGATTTATATTTTTTTTGGAAATTTTGCCTTTTTGAATATTTAGACGTTTGTTTGATTCGACATTTTTGAAATTCCATTTTTTTTAACTGACTTGAAAATTTCGATTTTTTAAATATGACTTTCTCAAAATTTAGATTATTTTAAAAATCTTCGATTTCAGTTTTCGAAAATTTCGACTTTGTTGACAATTTTTGCTTCTACTTGTCTGCATACTTTTTTGAAAACTTCTACTTAAAATATCTTTTTACTACAAAATTTAGACTTCTTTAAGAAATTCTACTTCGTAAAAAAAGTTATTAAAAGATGTTTACTTTCGGTTTCAATTTCAATTTTTGTTTTTTGAAATTCAAATTTTGTCCTTTTCCAGATTTTGAGTTTTTTTGATCATTTCAACTTTTGTTCAGATTTTTGTTTTCCTAGTTTATTTTTGGGGAAAATTTGTCTGTTCTGAGATTTTTCATTTTATTATAAAATTTCGACTTTTTAAAAATTTCGCGATTTTGAATAATTCCTAATTTTTTTTTGAAATATCGACCGATTCTAAAAAGTTTTGTTTTAGTTTTTTATTTTTACAAGTACTATCATGGAAGTTGCTCGCAGGAACTAATAGGGCAAGATTCTTGAGGCGTACTAGACAGTCGAAGACAGCAAATTCCTGTGCGGGCCAGCTTGACACAGTGAGGACTTCTGTCTACGGAGACTCTTTTTTCTATAGAACTTCCAAGTTATGGAACTTGTTATTGAAAGGAATTTTCCCCAAAACTTACAAGCTATCCTTGTTTAAGAAAGCGGTTCATCCCCATCTATCCTTGTTTCCTCATCGCAGTGCTTTGAAAGCATAATGGGGTTACCCTTTGCAAGTGGATGAAACTTAAAAAAAAATATGTTCTCTCAGCTTTTATTTTACTTGAAGATTTTGACCTTTAAACAATTTTACTTTTTTGGAAACTTTTCACCTTATTAAAATATTTAATTTTTGTGAAATTTTTTAATTTTCTAATTTAGAATCTTTCAAGTTTTTTTTTTCAGTAGTTTGTCTTTTTCTCGATATTTTTAATTTTTTTTCCAACATTTCGGTTTTTTCTTCAAAATGTCATATTTCTTACAAATTTTGAAATTTTTTTCTCTGTAAGTTTTTTGTAATTTTTTATTTTTTCAAAATGTCAAATTTTCAGTTTTATCAAAAAATTCCAATACTTTTTCAAATTATTGAGCGTTTCTCAAAGTTTTTATTTTTTTTAAAAGATTTAAAATATTGACTAAGTTTATCTGATCCTGATTTGTCCATCTTTGATTTCAACATTTTTAGACATTTTTCGAAATTTCTAGCTTAATCTCGAAAATAATCTGAATTTTGAAATGTAACATCAGAACTTTCAGAAAAAATTAAAAATTTTGAACAAAATACTCTACATTTATAAAAAACTTTCAAACTTTTTTTTAGTTTTTTTTTTCTTTCTTTTTCATGAATATCAAATAATCAAGAGTTATAAAAACATTTCTGAATTAATAAAAAACATTAAAATTTTAACGGAAGCCTCACTTAACTTAATGAGAAGCCGCATTTGTTCATCCTTGATAGAGACCGATATAGAAAAGCAATTGAAGGGCTCAAATTATATTTTGATGTAGCTGCTTAGGCAGCCTCTTTAACGTGCCACCTGATGCGGTTGCCTTTTTGCATCATAACGCGGCACGGCCATGGCTATCCTACATAGCACTTTCGCGATTGACTATATGCGATGTCTTAGCTAGCTTTAAATAAATATGAAACAATCTTCTCGGGCAAAAATAAAATCGATGACTAAAGAAAAAACGTTTAACAACTAAATAAACACCTTGTCATCTGAAAATATTTTCGCAAACCAAAAAAAATCGTTCCACCCCCAAATTAAAAAAAAAACTTTGTGCGTCAAATAATTTTCATTTAAATAAAAATTTATTATTTCTGTACCCCCTGACTAATGGATCGCATCCTAAACAGAATTGTTTAAAACAAAGTCTTTATTACATAATATAGATTCACAATTTAAATAAATAAAGCTGTAAAAATATATCCACCATTTTTTGTTGCAAATAAAAAAAATACTGTTTCAAAAGCAAATATGAAATAAACGATTGAGCACAATTTGTTGAGGTTAGTAAAAAAGTAGGAAATCACAAATTTGTTCTTTTATGCTTCGCTGGGTTAGAGATTTAGTCATGCGCTTGGGTCCTCTGTTCGGTGGCCCCTTGGGCTTGGCAAATTTCGGACGATGGAGATTTTTAGTAGGATGAATCTCCTCATAAAGAAAACTTTCTGTTAACTCTGAACCAGAATCAACTTCAAGCTGCAAATTCATGTAATGTTTGTGATAAGTTAATATTACGTTAAATTTAATTACCTTCTTGACAATTTCCAAACCCAAATTAGAAATAGTTTCTGTCAGAGGTTGCTTACAGCTTGAATAAAGCATTCTCTCTTTGATGGGGCAAGAATATCCCGGCATGGAATAAATAAATACTGTAAAAAAAAGTATTAGTTTTGTATAACAATAAAAATTAAAGCTAACCAATATTTTCCATGTAATCACCCTCATGTGTATGTTTAAATTTATACAGGTGGTACCTAGCGGTGTCTTCAGGAACTTTTGAGGGTAATTTTTCTAAAGATATGTTTTCTGCGGTCACTAAATTTATTGTCTCTTCTGCTATGTCTGTAATTCTCCAAAGTTAGATTATGGGCCCTTTACCTTCATAAATTACCTTGCCTATTTTCAACTGTAAATAATCATAGGAACCCTTGGCCATATCTTCAATGGCTTGTTTAGTGGGTTCCGTTAGGGGAAAATTAACGCCCCCTAGTGTCTGTTGTCTGGTATTGATCCCATCTGTATTAATTTCCGTGCGCTTTATCTCCTGCAATTCTTCCTCTCTTGTTGTTAAGGGTGCCGGTTCGATGGCTGACTGCTTATGCTTCAAATATCCTTTATAAGTAACGTCACTCTGTAACGCATACATGAGATTTCCAGAGTAAAAATAACATGATTTATACTTTGACGGTGCCGTGAATTTCCTCTTTGATTTGGGAAGAACCGAATTCCTGTTTCAAGGTAGCTTTTGTGGAAGCGTATAACATTTTTTGGCGCACGGGGGCCGTATCTGGACACCAACTTATCAACAGCCATTCGTAACCTGTGGAATTCTTGGAATCCAACCTAAAACATGCGAATTCACCACAGTGTACAACTTAGTCATTCATTAGGTAGCTGATTAATTTTACAGATTTTTCCAAGATACAAAATTTTGTGTCATCATGTATTGACACAATTCGCCCTAAGTTATTTTAATTACTCTTCTAGATTAATAATCTTTCAAATTTAAACATTTTACTTTTTATACCATTTTAATATCAAAAATTAGTGGCATAGGGAACCCACACAGCAAATGCAATTTTTTTTATAAATTCGATTATTTTGAAATTTTTCTTTAAACTTCGAACTTTTCCAAAGCTTTTACATTTTTTTGAAAATTTCGACTTTGTTGAAAAAACTAATTCTTTAAAAATTCCAACTTTCTTCAGAATGTCCCATTGTTTTTAAAATTTTGACCTTTTATAATTAAAACTCCATTTTTTCAAAATTTCGACTTTTTACAAGTTTCACTTCTTCAATAACCTTCAAATTTTCGTAATTTGACTTTTCGAAAAATTCATCTTTTTTGAAAGTTTTTAATTTTTTTAAAGCACCTAACTTTAACGCTTGACATACACAGAAAAAGCAAAAGAGTATTAGTCAAAAACATTTTGTTTCAGACAAAAACGCTTAGCTTTTTTTAAGTCAAGCCGAAAACGATAATCCACTGCTCAACTTTGAACAGCCTGACTGTGACTAAATGTACTTCAAGACATGCAACTAATCAGTGTGTGTTAGCCCATTTAAATTTTATTGAAGTAGTAACGCTTTGCCAAAAACGTTTTTGATTGAAACTGTTTTGCTCAAGCCTTAAATTGAGAAAGAATGATTTAATATAGTGAAAAATAGTTGTTCAGAATATCACTGTAAGAAAGTGTATATGTCTTAATTTTGCAGGGAAAGCTGCACATCCCTAGTTCTCATGGAGAACATTCCACGGCTCTGGGTGAGGTAAATATTTGTAGGAAATGGTGCATTTTAATGGTACTGCTTGATAAGTTTTCAAATAATTGTCAAGAAATATCTCAACTGTCTTTGTATCCCTTATCTGCGTTTTTGTATCCCTTATCTGTGTTTTTGTATCCCTTATCTATGATTTTGTAAGCCACATACAATAGATGCAAAGAAATTATCTGCTGCCTAATATGTATATGAAACTAACAATAAATTGAACGGAGACAAAGTTTACACAATAATTACCTATAAAATATGTAACACGGCTGATTGTCTTCAATTAAAGGGGTGACTTTGAGATCGTATTCTTTATCCCAGCTGGTTTTCGTCTTACTGTAATCGGAGAGGGCAAGTTGCTCTAAAATTTTGATCATTTAAAATCTACTCGTAAAAAAATGAAAACCTACCTTTTTCAATTGAGACCTTAAATACCCTGGTATCGTTATTACCACATTTAGAGAAGAAGCGTTTAAGTTCATCGTTTGCTAAGGAATATATAAATGAATGTCCACTTTATAAATAACTTAAAACTTATTATTATTGCAGAATATTAAATATTTAAGAATAAAATCGTTAAAATGCAAACATTACCGTGAATGCCAGTTTGGTGAGACATTTCTATTCACAGTTGCGAGGTTTATTTACGAATTTTTGTGCAGTAATGAAAAAAATAAAATAAAATAACCTTCACACCCACTGGCAATATTTATTAATAATGATTGAATCGATGAATTGGATGATCACAGATACCAGCTGTCAAGATGATGTAAGTTGTAGTTCAAATGCACATGACAGATAGGAATGTAAACGATAGTTCGATGTTTTGAAAACATCGATGTGTCGTTTGTAAACATCGATGTTTCAACATCGATAGTAAAGCATAAAAAATATCGATCGTTCAGTTTAAAAACGATGTTTTAGAAATCGATGCTCGTATCGCGACTGAATTATCGCCATCTAACTTATAGAACTGATGGGACAAACGACCGCACAATTTTGTAATGCCGCCTCTTCACTCTCGCCGAGACGATGCGAGGTAACTCGAGCGCGACAATGTGGAAGCTACGTTCGTTGTGATTCGCTGTCTCCGTTCGCCTCGGAAGTGCTCCGTGTCGAGTCGGTTTTTGGAGCCGAGTCAAAGGAAACGAACCCGACAACCGAGAGTGCGAGCGAGAGGGTAGATATAGCCCCCCCAGTTATATTTGTCCTGTCAAATGTCTCGCCTTGGGATGATCGATATTCATCAATGGTAAATGAACATCGATGTTTAGTGGAAAAACATCGATGTTTTAATATCGATGTTAAGTTTTCGATAATATTGACACATCGATGTTATGAGAATAAAATCGGAACATCGATATCGATACACTCTAAGGCTAGGGCTAGGCCATCTAGCGTGATTAGGTGTAACAAATGTTGCACACACTAGATATCGGTGATCGATGTAATCAAATTAAAACTAACAAAATGAAAAACTGCCAATTTCAAGCCATAGTCAATTTTTTCTTATCTAAGAATAAAGTGGGAGCGAGTGTTAGTAGAAGTTAATTTTTTTTTGTAATGAAACGTCGAAAACGAAATAACAGGTATAGTAAATCAATCTACCTTATATTGTACTCTATGTCTGTCCAGAAAACTCAAACTTTTGCAGTAATGTAACCCAACAATCTACCATGAATTTGCTTACGTCGCTTACTATATGTATACCTTATAATAAAATGGATTGTTTTTTTTTTACCTAAAACATCGATGTTTTCGGCCATCGATATTTTTCTTTCGATATTCATCGTACATCGATACTTTTGAACCGATGTTAATATTGATGTCAATATCGATGTTTTTCTAATATCGATCATCCCTAGTCTCGCCGAAACGTTCGGCGAGTTGCCTCTGCGAGAGTGAAGAGCCGGCATAACGAAGTTGAGTAAAATTATGTGAATTTCATCAATTTTTCAAAATGATTGTTTCTCCCTTCCCCCTGAACGAAATCCTGCCTACGCCCATGAGTCTAGGTCAAAATTTGAAACAAAAAATGAATAAAAAATCATTTTAAATTTTTTTTAGTTTTTTCTCGAATTCTCGACTTTAATCGCAAAATATCGAATTTTTTCTCGACATTTTAACATTAACGTCAAAATTTTCACTTTTTTCTCGAAACTTCAAGTTTACTCGCAGTCGAAATTTAGAATTTAATCTCGGAATCTCTAGAAAAAAGTTGAAATTTCGAGATTAAAGGCAAAACTTTGAGAAAGAAGATGAATTTTTGGGACAAAAAGGTCGAAATTTTAACGTAAACCTCAAAATTTCTAAACACAAATCGTTTTTAATTTTATATCCTTTCTACACCTTCGTAATTTTGACTTCTTAAATCCGTAATTAAATATTTAAAAAACATCGGAAAAGCATCGATGTATCGTTACCTAATACCGATGCTTGAGACATCGAAATTTCATTAAAAAAATATCGATGTGCAAACATCGATGCTTTTGTGAACGATGTTGTATCCTTAATGACACATGATCGAAAATGACAAGTGTCTCTAAGCCGTTAAAATAGATTATATCTATGGGCAGAGGCATTGACGATGTATAAGGCTAGCCGCACATGAACTATTTTTAATCGACCGATAGACATTGGATTTTTTAAATCGTATTTATATTTATTTCTGTATCCTACCCAAGGGCTTCAAAAGCATAACAGGGTTGTCCTTTGGATGGTACTTAAAAAAAAATTATGTATTTATCTTGAATTATAAAAAAAGAGACTCAGACTGACTTCGATTCTGAAAAAACGCAACACCTGTATATGGCAAACTCATGTCAAATAAAAAATTAAGCGGTTTCCAGTAACTTTTGTATTTAAGGTTTTTTATATCTATTACATTTTGAAAGCTAATTGAGGGGTGCATTCGTGCATTTATAACCAACAACACATTTTTTTTTCAAAACTAACCTCAATTGTCGTGTATAAACTTTAGAAGTGAACTGTATTCTTTTATAATTTTGAAAAATACGGAAGGATTCAAAGTCGCACACTCTATATTTAATACGAATTGAGAAAATATATCACTATTTCAATGATGGACACTCACCCTTTTTCCTTTTTTCATTTTCCTGAAAGCGTTCTCGTGTATCCTCTTGCTTATCTTCTTTAGTGGGACACTCACGGTTAAGTTAATGGGAAAAATCATTCTAGAAAAATTGGAAAATAGGTATTTTAATGGCTAAAAAACCGAAATAATGGCCGGAAGACCGTAGACATTCTTTGAGATATTTTGTCCGAGTTGTGTTTTAAGCAATATGTGCAAGGCCGCGTAAATTTAGTTCTAAATCTAGATTAATTATAAAAAGAAACGTATTTTATCGCAACAAATACAAACAAACTCGTGATATGAAAACAAAATAATAACAAAAATAATGAGAAACCAACAGTCCCGTAGACAAGCGCAAGATGTTACATTTAGGCCACAATAAACCTTGCTACACTAAAAAAGATATAAATTGCTCCTCAAAAATGTTTTCTCGTCAATTAAATAAAAACCTGGTCGAATAAAAATACTTTTCCCAACTAAAAAAAAAAACATTAGGTCAATGTAATTTTTAGGAAGACGTAGAAAGGACATCGATTAAAAAAAATTTTATTTTTGGAAATTTCGACTTTTTCCTCGAAATTTCTAGTTTAAAGTTGAAATTTCGACTTTAATCTCGAAATTTCGATATTTTTCGTCGAAATTTCAACTTTTTTTGTCGAATTTTGGACTTTTTAAAATAAAATTCCGAGCTTTAAGTCGAAATTTTGATTTTAATCTCGAATTTCGACCTTTTTCTCAAAATTTCGAGATTAAAGTTCAAGTTGCTAAATTAAAGTCGACATTTCCAAACTCTATGGTTAAATTAGGCAGTAGGGATGTCAATCTGAGATCGATTAATCGCAAAATCGATTTTTTCAAGTTTTAAAGTCGATTTTTTAGATCGATCTCAAATACAAGATCGATCTAATCAACGATTTAAAAATCCTAAGAATCAGATCGATTTACCTTACATGCAGGTCACTGTAAATTTAGTGACAAAATTTTTTTATGTAAGTGTATTTATGTCGTTATATTATTTTCCACTTCTATCTACTTTTCATTCATTACGTCGTTGAGTGAATAGGAAAGATAACTGTGGCGCCATCATTGTTTGTTCAGCTAGACTATTATTCGGTCAGTTTTCAGTGACTTTGGTCACTGACGTTTTATTTCTTTGATTGTTAAATGAACGTATTTATTTTGTCCATTTATTTTAAAATTACACTGAAACTTCCTAAAAAACAAGATCATAATAGTAAACACTAACCTCAGTTAGTCAACTTGCAGTTATGAACAAAAAACCTACATAAAACGTAATAAATGGGTCCAAATATCACCCACAATTTGGACATAATGGTGGCGCCATTTTCTTTAAGCTTTACGTTGATTATAAATTATTACGTAATTTCCTTTTTTGAATGCTTTGTTACAACATTTTAACCTTTATTCTTCATGGTGAACTCTTATTGACCGGAAATATGTTTTTTAATTTTATTTAACATTTCCAGTTTGGAAATATTTACATTTTTGTTTGTTGACAATATTCTAAACTGTTTTTGAGATATGACTACTTGATATTTAAATTTATTTAAAAACGTCACCTCATGACAGTTGACAAATTAAGAGATTAGTTTATTTTACACAGAATAACAGAATAAAAGAATAAAAAAAATTCGTTTTTTTTTTCATATCTAATTTTGGTATTCTATTTTTATTTTTTTCCTATTCTATGTAAAATAAACTAACCTCTTAATTTGTCAACTGTCATGAGGTAACGTTTTTAAATAAATTTAAAGTAGTCATATCTCAAAAACTCTAGAATATTGTCAGCAAACAATAAGAATTTAAATATTTCCAAACTGGGCCGAAGAAATATTAAATAATATTAAAAAACATTTTAACCTTGGTATTACTTAATGTTGATATTTTTCATATAGGTGATATGACGCCAATTCATCATTATCATTAAATTTTTCTATTATTAGATATATTTAAAAATTTCACCAACAAGGCGATTAATCGGAAATCGATCTTTCAGCACCTAATTTAATCGGCAATCGATTCTTTTGCGCACGATTCGAATCGATCCAAAAATCGATTATTTTAAAGAGGAATCGACATCCCTATTAGGCGGATGACAGTTGCGTCCCACCAATCCCCTTTTCAACCAATATGGACAGTTGGCAGTAGAGTGCGTTCAGTAATTTCTATTTTTAATTACTAAAATGTCGTCTTTTTTCTCGAGATTTCGAAACTAAATTTGAAATTTCGATAATTTTCTCGAATTTTGAGTTTAAAGGCGAAATTTCAAGAAAAAAGTCGAAATTTCAGGAAAACGGTCAAAATTTCGAGATTAAAGATGATTACGAGAAAAAAAAGTCAAAATTTCGAGACAAAAAGTCGAAATTTTAAATTTTCAGTTGAAATGTTGAGAAAAAACGTCGAAATTTTGAGAAAAAAGTCAAAATTTCGAGAAAAAAGTCAAAATTTTGAGAAAAAGTCGGAATGTCTAAAATGTTTAAATCGATGTTCTTTCTGCGCCTTCGTGAATTTTTAAATTTCCCTTATCGCTTTGATCTCTGTAGCAATGTACCTATTATACTTGCCTAACCAAATTGAATTAAAAAAAGTAAATAATAACGCATTGTCAACATCAACATTGTATAAAAAATTAAGATTTTTCAAATTTCGAGTTATAAATTATCTGCTTCATCCATACCATTTTTGATTTTAGAAAATTATGTATGATTAACATTAAAAAAAAATTCATCCTGTTAGGGGTTTATAAAATTGACGATTTTTCCGTTTAGTTGCCTCTACCAATTATTAAAGATGAACATTTTCATTCATTGTTAATATGAATGAATTTGAGGACAATTTTTGTAAAACGATAAACGCAAGTATAAATAAATCTATAATTATATTCAAATTCATTCCATTTCCAATAATATTCCAAAAAGTTTATTTAAAGCGAATACGTAAACAAATTTAAATTGGGCGCCATCACTTGCGCCCACAGAATTTATTGACAGATTCGCTACCCCTAAACGTCAAATTTTAGACAGGATAGGATCTATCGCCCTGCCGAGCTGTAAATAGTGACGTTCATAGAAGTTTTATATAGGAGAACATTAAGCGGCTTTTTCAAACTTCATTAAATTGAATAAAATTTAGTGAGAGATGTTAAAGCACTTTTAATTTTTTGGAATTTAACTGCGGGCTAATTAATACAAGATAAAACGATTTGAGACAACCTTACACTTTTCTATGCATTTGGCACCTTTCTATGCTTGGGGGTTGGGCAATAGTAGGGGTAGATTTCAGTGATATTAGGGGTGACATTTATATAACCTTCTCAAGTATTTATTTTCACACCTAGTCTATCCCAAAAACTAATAAAATGTCTTCACTGTATTATTTTAAAGAAATACACAATTTTGCTTGTAACGTTAAACGTCCAGAAATTATTAAAACAAGCTAGATTGGTAGGCTATCGATGAAGTATAATTAACGATTTTGCTATTTAATTTCTTTTTAGAGATCTTTTTAATACGAATTGAAAATGGACTCGAAGCAAAGTATGACTTTCGTGTGCTCCGAATTGCCTTCAAATGTTTTTCAAAAACTGTACGAGCAGAAAAAGTCTGGTAGATTTTGCGATATCACGCTTTTCGTCAACAATAATATCGTCAAGGCGCACCGCAACGTTTTAGCTTGTAATTCTCCGTACTTCGACTCGATTTTAAAGCAACACAAAATCGTTAAAGAACAATTAACAATAACGTGCAAAAATAGCGAAGTTTTTAACACGTTTTTGAGCTATATGTACACTGGAGAGATAGTTATCGACCAGTCTAATGTAGAAGAATTATTGAAATTAGCTGACCATTTTATTGTAACCAAAGTCATAGAATATTGCATAGAATTTTTAGGAACTAAATTGAATTTAGATAATTGTTTGTTTACGTATTTTTTGACGCAAAGATTTAAATTGAAACATTTAGGAAATATTGTTGAAAATTGGTTGATAAGCCACAGTGATGAAGTATGCAATGGGGAGGAGATTTTAGGACTGAGCTGCTTGCAAATGGTAGAATTCTTCAAAAATAAGGTAATTCCAAAACATTTGACTATAGCGTTTGTAGATTTTTCAAATCTGTCTTTTAAAAACCCTAAGGTTAGCCTAACATGCACGATTTATTAATTGATCGATCGTATATCAAAATCAATGTGTTATGGGAATATAGTGTTATTGAGAGGCAGGAGATGTGTGATTGAAAAAGGGGACGATGTTACAATCTTTTTTTTTCTCATACACAAAATCATCTGTTTTTTCAAATATTTGCTTTAAATTTTAAATTTAGAATCTAAATTCAAAAATTCAATAAAGAAGTAAAAATTGCACATTTAAAATTGGAATTTTATTTTAATTTGAAAATTTCGACTCCGAGCAACAAGGCCTAGGAATAGACATCAATTTCAATTATTGTCATTTGAGTTTAATACTGTTATTTCGATAGAAAATTTTGAGATTAAACTTCCACTTCAAAATTTCATCTTTTTTCTTGAAATTTTCATTTTTTTCAAAACCCTTGCTTTTTTCGAAATTTCAACTTTTTTTAAAGTTCATCCTAAAATAGGATGAAAAGGTCAAATTTGACGTAATTTCGATGCTAAAGTCAAAATCAGTTAAACATTTTAGACAAAAATTCAAAATTTGAGAAGTCGAAATTTCGAAATTAATTAAGTTAATTAAGTCAAAATCACTCAAAATTATTAGACAAAAGTCAAAATATTGAGAAATGGTAATCTCGAAATTAAAATCAAAATTTCGTGCCTATTAGTCAAAATCAGTTAAAATTATTGGACAAGAGTAAACATTTTGTGAAGATGAAAATTAGAAATTAAAACCAAAATTTCGTGATTAAAGTTGAATTCGAGGTTGATCTCATCCATATAATTTTTTTTTAAATTGATATCCATACCAAGTTTTTGTAAGGAATATTTTAGTTCTTAATTTCTTTATTTTTAGAATTTTACTTTGTCGACGTCCAAAGCATTATACGTTTTATCCGAATGGGTGCTGGTGGATGTAGAAAAAAGAGAAAAATCCTTCGAGAAGTTAATAAAGTGCTTCCAGACAAATTCCTTGGAACCGTCTGAGGTTTTTAAACATTTGGATACGTGTATTTTGTATAACAAAAGCGAGTTATGTATGTTTAAATTCCTGGATTACTTGTTTCGAAACAACTGGATGTTGTCCAATTTTAAATCACGTTATGACATACTTCTCCTTAAGTATGGTCAGGTAATAGTTTTCTTTAGATCTGCTTGACCACCGATTTAAACTATATGTCACTAGGGAAGTACAGAAGCCACCGATGAGGAAGCTACTATTAAAGAAGACCGAATTACAGTATCAGAACGCAAAGATGTAAACAATTTTGAAACGACAGCACCATCTGTACTGGTAAAATCCAAACTTAAGAATCGAAAGCAGCAAATTTTGAAACGGCTAATGCTTTTTGGATTAAAACCGAGCTTGCGGATGGCAGCGTTGAAAATGTTGGCGTGCAAAAGTAAAAAGATTTTGTACAGTGAATTGGATGAGGAAATTGAAGGTAAGACATGCTGAACTGCGCCTAAATTCCTTCCAACTTTTTTATTTGAACGTGTTTATTGATTTTGCAACCTTTTTAATTTTCTAGTATATGGTACTAGTACCCACAAAGCTCATTGCCTAGGCTAGAAAGATCTATGTTCATCTTACAGAGCTCACTCATTGCCCATCCTGATGCCACATACTCTTCTGGTTTTGTGAGGATTTTTTCTTTTGGTTGTTAAATATTATTTCGGTAGTTCTGCGTTCCCCTAGGAAAAAGTCCTAGCTACGCCAATGGGTTGGTTTTAGAGATATTGCAGTTTTGGTCTTTTGTGTTATTTTTATTTGGAAAGAATTTCTTCTCTGGTATGGTTGACATATTGACAGTGGTGGCTAGTAGCTAAAACTAAAGGGGGTGCTGCGACGGCGTTTGTGTTAAAAATGTGTAAAAGCAAATGAATTCAAAAAATTAATGACATAAACCACCTCTGTTGCTTCTTAATGAACCTCTAGTAGAAATCTCAACTTTGGGAAAATCAGAAAATGCAAAATTTCTAGCAAAAATTGGAATTTTGTGATTAAATAATGAATTTTATCTGTTTTTTTAGAAATTTTCCTGAGCTTGAAATATATATTTTTTAAAACTGATTTTGTTTCTTTTTAAATATAAACTTTTTGAGAAAAATGTCGAATTAAAACTCAAAATTAAAGAAATAGTAACAAAAATTTCTATTTTTAAAATTGTTCGAAGTTTTGAAATAAATTTCGAAACCAAATTTGCAGTTTAATTACAAATAAAGTCCCAGAATTTGAATTTTAATCACAAAGGATCGACTTCAAGCTGAAATATTTGATCTTTGAAGTTTCTCTGGGAACTTCAAAATTACCAGAAAAAATTTAAATTAGAAGATTAAATTGTCAATTAAATTTTTTTAGATGTTGACTATTTTTAATTTTGAAATTTCGACTTTTCTAGAAATGTTGACTCTTTTTTGAAAATTTCAATAAGTCCTACTTTAAAAGTCGAAATTTTGAGAATATTTTTGACAATTAATCTATTTTTAAAAATTGTTTTTTTTTCATTGATTTCGACATTGCTATTTTTTCAAAAATTTTATATACAAATAACAAATTTCAACTTTTTTCTAGAACTGTCTGCTTTTTCTCCAAATTTTGAGGTTAATCTTTAAATTTCAATCTCTTTTTTATCGAAATTTGACGGACTTTACAATTCCAAGAATAAATTTAACAAATAAAAATAACAGTTCTAGAAAAATTGGAATTTTCGATTCAGAATTTTCTTCGGTTCTACAATAGTGGTTAGTTTTTTTTTAGCGAAATATCAAATCGTAAAAAAAGTTGAAATTTAGAAGGTTCATTTTTTCTTGAAATTCAATATTTTTCTCAAAATTGAAATTTTTTTTTAAATGTCCGTTTTTTCCCAAATGTTGACATTTTTGGAGAAATTTCAGGATTCTTTTCTAAACATTTTTTGTCGAAATTTCATATATGAAGAATACATTAAAGCAATCACTAAACACATAAGGTTTGTTCCAACCGAACATTTCTGTTTAGTTTCCGATTAATTCATGAAATAGTTCGTACGCATGCGTGCATTCCGTATTATATATTCCGTATTATACTCCGACTGGTTTGGGATTGTACACGTTGGAACGCACTTTGGGACTTCTCGGAAAACCTCTGGTCTTCGCCGTCTGTCTCAATCGAAAGCGATGAAAATAAATCTTCATCACATATAAATCCCTCTTCGAAATTCATTTTTGTTATTTTTGAGCAAATATAGTGGATGAAAAATATAATTCAGAACTTAACAACACAATTTACATTTGCTCCGACAAGATCAAAACATTTGACAATTGTATTGACAAATAATAGCTGAGAAATTAGATACCTCTTATCGATTACTTATTGCACATGTTCCCAACTGCCAGTACAAGCTCTCGGCTGCTGACTGTTCTGATTGATCACAAATCAATTCACAAACTAGTCAGAGCACTGTTGGAACACCGGACTGCCAGTTGGGTTGGAGTTTGCCCTTGGTTGGAACGGTAAATTTTGAATGCACATGCGCCGGACGGTTGCAAACTAGTTTGATGTTCGGTTGGAACAAACCTTTAATTAATCGATTTTAAAAATGTTAACCCCAAGCGGGGCGAAAAAGAATATTTAACTGGACATTGAAACTTAAAATTTTCTTTTACAAGCCAAAAATTGGGTTTTATAAAACAATTTTGCTCGAACAAGGCAACATTTAAAAAGACGAAATTTTCGAAAAAACTTAAAAAAAAAATTTTCAAAACAAGAATCATTTTTAAGTCCTAACGAGGTGACAAATGGTATTATTGAATATCAAAAAATGTCAGCACTTTCTTTTATAAGCTAAAAATTAGGTTTTCTAAAACAAACTTTTTAATGTCGAAAGTTTCAGAAAAAATTGAAAATTTCGATAGTTAACATCTTGAAAAACTGTAAAATGTTTAAAAAAAAGTCGAAATGTTTAAAAAGTCGAAATTTTTAAATGGTCGAAATTTTTAAAAAGAGTCGACATTTTTAAATCAAGACGAAATTTTGAAAATGGTCCAGATTTTCAAAAGAACCGAAATTTAAAAAAAAAATTTTTAAATAAAAGTCGAAATTCAAAAGAAAAGTCAAAATTTCGAGAAAAGATCGAACATTTAAAAAATAACTGGAATATTTAATAACAATGAAAATCATCAAAAATCAAAATTTTGCAAATTTTGGAAAATCGAAATTTTTCGAATTTTGGAAAAAAAACACCACATCAGAATAGTCAAAATTAATAAGAAAAAATTTCAAATTTGAAATGAAAACGAATTTTTTAAAAGGGCAAAATTTTGAAAGATTTAACATTTAAAAAAAGTTTAAATTTGCACAAAAAGTAAATGTTTTAATAAAGTCGTAAGTTTTAAAAACAGTAGAATTTTTGGTATATTTCAAAACTTTCAAAAAAAGTTAAGATTGAGAAAATAAATCAAATTTTTGAAAAACGTTCGAATTTCAAAATATAAATCGTAAAATGCGGAAATTTTTGAGGTTGTGATTTTGCAATTAAATCAAAAATGTCAGAAGAGCCTAAATTCTCACAAAAAATCAAAATTTCTAGGAACATCCGAACGAAATTCTTAACGATAGTGGAAATTTTCAAATAAAGTCAAAATCCTGAAAAAGGTCAAAATTTTAAAAGATTCCAATTATCGAGAAAGAAAATCGAAATTTCGAGAAAAAATTTGAAATATCTGTAGAAAAAAGTCGAAATTTTAGGAAAACAGTCCATCGGTTATTTTTTTTAGAAAAATATCAAAATGCGGAAGCAATGGAAAATTTTCCTAACATTTTTTCGTTTCTTTCCAAAATCTTGACATTTTTATAAAAATTTCAGAATTTTTTTGTAAAAGTTGTTAGTCAAAATTATAAAATAAACTTTGAAATGTCAAAATGCCGCGAAAAACCCTAACATTTTTAAAAGCAAATTAGAGAAACGTAAAAAATTAGGAGAAATTGAAATTTCCAGAAAAAATTTTAAGAACAAAATTTGCTGGAAAGGTAGAAATTTCGAGAAAATGTATTTATATAATATATTTAGGAAAATAGGAAATCTCCAAAAACTTTCCCAACAAAAAAATCAAAATATTAGAAAAAACTAAAAATGTTTCTACAATGCAGTGAAAATTGCGAAATCAGGTATAAACTCGTAAATTTGGTATTATTTTTTTTTCAGAGAAATATCAAAATGCGAGCAGAGTTGGATTTAGATTGTTTTTTGAAATTTTCATTATTTTCTCAAAATGTTGACACTTAGAAAATTCTTTATTGAAATATTGATCTCTTTTTCAAAAATTTTACAAAAACTATATTTTGAAAATGCGTTTTTTATCAAAATTAGAAATAAAATAGATTTTAGCAGATAGTATCATGAAAGAGCGTTTTTTATCAAAATTAGAAATAAAATAGTATTTAGAAGATCGTATCATGAAAGAAAGATGAAGTTTCTAGAAAAGAAATCGGAGAAAATTTAAAATTTCTATAAAAAAGTGTTTAAGGAAAAGTCTTCAAAAAAGACCAACATTTTGAGAAATAACTTAAAAGCGGAATTGGTGGTGCTGCAGTTCCTCAGTGCATATAGGCGAGCCGCCATTGCATATTGAGTTGCCGTGTTCTTCTTAAATTTCGTTATTTCTAAAGAAGCGACCCAGGGTTGTGAACGAAACGTCGAATAGGCCTTCGACAAAATCTGTTACCGATCTCTTCTTGACAAATTAACATCTTATGGTCTTCCTCCTGGACTCTGCCATCTGATATTCAGTTTTCTCGCCAACAGATCTCTTCAGGTCGTTGTCGAAGGCATCTCATCCGAGACATTTGCGATTAATGCATGGATGCCTCAGGGGTCTGTTCTGTCTCTTACTTTGTTTCTGTCACACATAAACCATCTCTTAGTTTCAACTTGCAATCCGATATATAGTTACGCTGATGATAGTAGCCTGGTATCATCTTTTTTCCCCGACAAATCATTATCCGTCGTTGCTTCAGATCGACTAAGGGAATAGCAGATACAGATGATTAATCTCCGATTAATAGTGGGTACCGAAATAATTCTGGAATGGGGTAAGAAAATGTTGACTGAATGCTTCAAAACTCAGGTCGCGGTTTTCTCTAAGAAAACAAAGGATAATGCAACGAACATACTCATGGACGGTAAAATCCCCTCGATGGGATTTAATCTCTCTATTCTAGGAGTGAATGCGAGCACTAACTTCTCCTGAGACGATCATGTGCGCGCCATTGTCAAATCTGCTTTTCAGAAGCTAATCTTTCATGTTAGAGCTAAAAAGTACCTCACATCTCATCAGCTACTCACACTATACAAAGCTCAAGTTGGGCTAACACTAGAATACTGTTTTCATGTTTGGAGTTCAGTCCCAAAGCACACTTTAGCTCTTTTGGATTCAATTGAAAGAAGAGGCATTCGCGTAATTGTTGACGAAAGTTTGATCGATTCTCTCGAAACACTAAAGCACAGGCGGATGGTTGGCGACTTATTTCTTTTCTACAAGTACTTTCATGGGAGATGCTCGCAGGAACTAATACGATTGTTCCTCCAAGAGCAAGATTTTTGAGGCATACAAGATAGTCGGAGACAGAAAATTCCTGTGCGGTCCAGCTTGACACAGTGAGGACTCCTGTGTCATAGTCCTCGCTATGTTCCTTGTCAAGCTCACAGAATAAATATTTTTGTGGGGACAGCATGCACTGCAAGTAGTACAATCAGAGAATTTTTTGATGTTTTGCACGCTTTGTACTTGTTTTTCGTAGGAAGTACTAAGCGTTTTCAAAGTTTGATCGAAGAGTTATAAAAGATTGAAAATTCCTTGCTTCTCAAAAATTTATCTGCAACAAGTTGGACAGTTCGAGCTGAATCAATAAAGGCTGTTTGGATTGCTTTCAAAGAAATTGTCCATGTTTTGGAAAAAATCAAAATGAACACGGATGACTTCGATAGTAAAACTCGTGCAGCTGCATCTGGTCTCCTCAAAAATATTTTACATTCATTACATTACATTCATTTCTTCTTTGTTTTTCACGAAAAATGTCATGTTCAAAATAAAAATTCTAATAGAGTCGTTAGAAAGCGAAAATTTGAATGTCGTCGATGCTTTGAAGATGATTAAATTCACTCTAACGTCATGCGATGAAATGAATGATGAAAATCATTTGAACAATTTGATAGAAAGCTCTGTATCATTTGCGAAAAAACTCAATATCAATCCGGAAAGTGACTTCGCTAAACAACATCGAAAATGAGGAGCACCAAAAAAACTCGACGATACTCCCGAGACCGCGTTTACTTTTGATCTTTTTACGTTTTACCGTGCTGAGTTCAAATCGGTATTCGATATACACTTCTCCACAAAATTAACGCACCACTTGGAAATTTCGAGATAACTAAACAATTATCTTAAAATCATAAAATTTGATATTCAGAACTTCAGAACACCTTAAGGATTAAAAGACTTTTATTTCCCCAGTCATTTAATGACAGTAGTTTTTAAGATTTATTCAATACTTAACAAAATATTGCAAAATTCTAATTTTTTCAATTTTTTGTTAAGGTTAATATCGTGTGTTTCCCCCTCTACTGCGGATAACAGCTTCACACCGACGTGGCAGACACTCTATTAAACTTGTTATCTCCCTTTGATCAAGTCCATCCCAAATTTCTAGAATTCTTTCTTGTACCTCACCAAGGGTAGCTGGAGGGGGCATAAGAGCTTTGACTCGCTTTCCAATAATGTCCCACAAATGTTATATGGGATTCAGGTCTGGACTTCTTGCTGGCTACTCCATAACCTGAATACCAACTTCATCAAACTATTCTCTCACTATTCTAGCAATGTGTGGTTTCGCATTATCTAGCATTAGAATAAAATCATCGCCAATATAGGGCCATACGGCACGACATGTTCTTATACAATTTCGGTTATGTATCGTCGACTATTCAATGAACCTCGATTGATCACCTGCAAGTCTGTGTGACCCGTTGAAGAGATGCCACCCCATACCATTAATTGATCCGCCACCAAAAGCTTGGACTGGTCTTATGTTGCATTGGGCATACCGTTCGTTTCTTCGTCGAAACACTCTCACACGTCTATCATTGTTAAACAGACAAAATCTGGACTCGTCTGTGAATAAGACACGAGCCCATTCGGCGTTGGTCCAATTGACGTGATCTCTAGCAAATTGTAGTAGGGATGGGTGGACCAGCTTTTTTCTCGGAACAGGTGCACCTACTCCGATCTTTATTTTGAACTAGGTGCACCAAACTAGGTGCAACAGGTGCAGGACCTGCGCGCCTGAATGTGTATTTAGATCTACTGGCGTCTTTTAGTTCATTCATCTTTTGGATCGGAACGCTGAACGAATCGAGTCGAACCGTCATCTGCAGGTTCGGTGAATATAATAAATTGAAATAGCTACTCTCTTATGCATATGTCTAATAGATGGCGATGGTACATACATACATACTTATATTCATTCAATAAAAATGCTATATTTAAATGTAAATAATAAATATTTCTTTTTGTTGATTCGAAATGAAAATCAATTAGTTTTCTTATTATACAGGGTGACTTGCTTTCCATTGCAGACATTTTAAGCGGCAATAATTAATTTTAACACTTTATGCCTTACAAATATTCTTCAGCAAAATATATTAAATTAAAATATAACAGATGCAAAAAATGTTAAAGTTTTTGCGAAAGATCTATCGTTTCACTAGTCGAACCACCATTCCTCCTAAGCTCAAAACAAATTATACTTGATTACATATAACTGTATTCAAATTCTCATAACAGAAATATTAAAATGACATGCATTATGGTATTCTAGCGACATCTTCATTTACCACACTTCTGTTCCCCTAATATGTCTACAGATTCTGTATTTTCGACTTTGCAACAACAATAATATTATGGTGAGTCATTATATTTATTCTATCAGGACTGTAAGTACATTGGTATAATCCTTTGACAAGATCCAATCTTTGGGTCAGTACTCCCTTTTAAAATCCCGCACTTCCCCGAGTAGCTGAACCTGCGCACCTAGTTTATTGAAGTAGGAACTATATGTGCACCAGATCATGCGAGTGAACTAGGTGCAAAAGAACAGGTCCGCGGTTCGATGCCCAACTCTAAATTGTAGTCTTATTCGGCGATGGTCTGCCGTTAAGAATGGACCCCTGGCTGGAATTCTGGGGTGCAACTCGTCAGCAGCAAGCCGTCTTCTAACCGTTTCTATGCTAACTTGCAGATTATGTGTGGTTGCAAGCTGGATTTGCAAACTTCTACAGGTTGTAAATCTGTCACGTAATGCACGGAGTCTCAAAAAACGATCACGAGAAATTGTTGAATGGCATACCCCAAGTCTTTGGGCAATGTTTCGGTAACTTAATCCTTAAATTGCGCTAAACACGGTTCATCTTTTGAAAATAATGTTTTTCTATCCAAAACGCCAAAACACACCTCAAACAATCAATTAGACAGAACTCCAATGGAACAACACAAAATCCTGTTTTATGTTGTTTATACCTTATTTTGTTTTTTTTCTTGATACCAGCTGCAAAATGGACCAACAAAAAAAGGTAGCAGCATTTATCACATCCTAACCTGATATGCTAATGTCCATGCATGTGAAAATTTTAAATTATTTGCACATGTACATGATTTTTGATAAAAGGATAGTGGTGCGTTAATTTTGTAGAGAGGTGTACTTACGACCAGCGTTCGAAAAAACTTGGAAGATTTTATTGTTGAATTACAACCCGAATTATTTGAACAAGAACCCGAATGCATTCAGGTAGAACTACGAACGCTTCTTGAATCATGTGGTGAATGTGAGATTTTTGTTGACATTTCGAAGAAAGGATATAATTTACGTAAGATTTTGCTGTGGGCCTACAAAATTGTCCGATTTGTTCTGACCTCGCCTGTTTCTTCGGCATCATGTGAAAGGTCTTTTAGCAAATTGAAATTGGTTATGAATTCCTTCCGAACGACAATGGGCGACGATCGTTTAGATTCTGTGATGTTACTTTTTTGTGCAAAGGATATTGTCGACGAAATTAACGTTTCAAAAGTTGTTGAAACCTGGTCTCAATTGAAACACCAAAGAATTATCACTTGATTTTGTTTACAATTTTTTATCATCATATGTCATCTTTTGGAACAATAAAAAATACTACGAAACAAAGTAGTTATTTTTGCATGTAAACCATCTATCTATAAAAAGAAATTTCAAACAAAATTATTTCTCATTTATGTTTATAGGTGGTTAGTTTTTTACAGGTAAAATCAATTTGTATTTCACAGTCGGCAAATTTTTCTAATCGAGTCGGCATTTTTAATTTTACTCAGCCCCCCCCCCCCCCCCCAAAGCATCAGGCTCGGTACGCCCCTGCTCCTGTCTACGGATACTCTTTTCTATAGAACTTCCAAGGTATGGAACTCGTTATCGAACGGAATTTTCCCCAAAAATTACAACCCATCCTTGTTTAAGAAGGCGGTTCATCGCCATCTATCGTTGTTTCCGCACCCTACTCGCGGTGCTTTGAGGGCATAATAGGGTTATCCTTTGCAAGTGGAATTGAACATTAAAAAAATTCTGTAATTTTGCCTAATTCTGCCCAATTCCTGTAAGAAGTGTACCTTTTACTTCATTTTTGGTAACATAATTAAATTTCAGATTCCAGGGATGAAAAAATTGGTGTCAAGTGTCCAATATGTTTCATCTCTATCAATGACAGTCTACTTCTAGAGCAACACTTGGCACTCAGTCACGCAAAAGATGTCACTTACAAATGTGGAATATGCTCCTTCCTCTGTCAATATCACGGTGATTATTTGAATCACATGAAAACCCATTTTAGTGGACCCCCATACAAATGCGATTTTTGTGAGTTAAGCGAATAACGTATCCATTTATTAGTCATTTAGTATGAAGCATATCGTTTCAGAAAGTTGTACAATTTTAATTTCAGGTGAAACTACAGCGGAACAAATTTCAAAACTTATAGCCCACAGAATTCATCATTTGGAAGAGTCCAGTTACCAGTGCACGTTTTGCTCGTTTAAATGCCGTTTGAAGTCCAACTTTGTGGCTCATTTGAAAATACACAGTCCTGATAAGACTCACAAATGCGAAAATTGCAACAAATCGTTTAAATTTAAGCAAAATTTGGAATCCCACATGCTAACGCATTCCACCGAGAAGACTCTAACTTGCGACTCTTGCGGTTTTCATACGAAATTCTTGAGCCACATGATTGCCCACAAAAGGATTCACGCTGGAGATATCTACAGATGTTCTTACTTACACTGTAAGTACTCCACATCTAAAAAGAATCAATTGGTTAGTCACGCGAAAAGCCACAATGGAGTCAGACCTCATTCATGCAGCATATGCGGGCGCGGATTTATGGAGAAATCCCACTTGGTTCGGCACGAACGAATTCATTTGGAGGAGAAACCGTTTAAGTGTTCCAATTGTGATTACGCCAGTTCGAGAAGAGATAAATTAAAGGAACACTTTACAAGGCATCACTGGGGAGAACGCTTCCGCCAAAGTTCCATACAAAGCTAGGCCTATGAGAAATAATAATTCCGTGAGGCCCAAGTCGCAATCTAGCCAAGAATCTGTGACAACGACCGCTGCAATTAATTTCACACAAACTAGCAACACCACAACCACTGGAACAACCCAACCTTTAACCAATGACATACAAGATCTCATCATGCATCATCAGTCGCATTCGGCTACGTCAGTTTCTGGCAAGTATAATTTATTAAAACAATGAACGACTTTAATCAAATCGTAAATTTTTAGCTAACAATTTGACAACCTTAAACTCCAATTATCATCATTTTGGGGATCCATCGGATTTTCACCACCACAATCATACCCATAACCTTCACAACCAAATTCTAGGGGGTAGTCATAACCAGAGGTCAGGGCAGCATCATAATAATAATTTGGTGAATCACCACATGCTTGGAAGAGGGAATCACTCAAGTACTACCTCCACAGCTGCCGCTGTTGCAGCTGCTATGATGTTGGATCCAAGATTCCATCATAACACTTCGGTAATTCATGCACTAATTTCGACATACAGTAAAACTCCGCATAACGCGGGGGTTACGTTCCAACCAAGTAGAGCGTTATACGAAACAGCGTTAAACAAGGTCATCTCTTCATGTACATAATGGGGTTAGGGGAAAACGAGTGTAAAAAGCAAGTCACCATTCATGTTTAGATCATTCAGATTCTTCTGCATTTCCAATTTTCCGCTTTCTCATTCAAGAAGGCGCCTAATGTCATTTGTATTTTTTTTAAGTGCCCTATAAGAAGTTGTCAACATGTGGGAAAGGACATCCATGGCACCTTGTCTTGCCTTTGAACTCCTATCAAAATCTGCTTCATTTTCAATAAATTGGTTCATAATTTCTGTTATAGTGGCTAACCTGGTTTTTAGAAATGCAGTTGAAAATTTTTTCAAGTATTTTCAATATTTTTGTGTTATTCTTGATCCACTATTTAATTGAGCTCATCATCAATATTTCTTTGAGATCTTTCACATTTCTCAATCTGTTTGTTTCGCTAATTCGACTATTTCGTTCATATCAACAGAGTTTCTAGTGTCACCGTCCTCGTTTAGATCTTGCCAAATATTCTTACATACTCTGTTCAAACCTTTTTTCGTAACCTCATTAAAAAAATTATTCATGTATGTTGTATGTACTTTAAATTTAGGGGAAGCCCAATGGTGCCTGCAATTTTCAGGTAATCTCATTATTCCAATAAAAAAGCGTTAAACCGAAACAGCGCTAAACGGAGCAGCCTTAAGCGGAGTTTTACTGTATTCAAAATGTTCTTTGAAATTTAAAAATCGAAATTTTAATTTTAAACATGAAATTAATATTAGGCATCATTAATATCAAAGTAAACAATAAAATATTTTATATTATTTATTTTTATAAAGCTCGAGATTTTTTTGAAGTTTTGACATTTTTCTTAAAATTCAAAGTTTATCCCCGCAATGTTATTTTCGCCTTAAAATTTCGTTTTCAACCTCAACATTTTGGCTTTCTCCGGATCATTCTTATTTTTTGAGTTTAAACTAGAGACTGACCGCAATTTCGGTTTCAGTTCTGCTTTCGGCTAGTTTCCGTTTTAGATCTGGTTTCGGCTAGTTTCCGTTTTAGTTCTGGTTTCGACTAGTTTCGGCCAAAAAACCCGGTTTCGGCTGCAGTTTCGGTCCAAAATAGGTCAAAACTTCGGCCTGGCCGAAATTTCAATTCTTTGGTTTACATTTAGATTTAAAAAAATAAAATTTTGAAAAAAGGTCCTTCATTTATAAAAGGAATTCTAGTTTTGACCCCATACTTATTTCGCCTTTAAAATTATTTTATATTATTATTATGCTCTCAAATTTTCGAGTTTAAAATATTAACAAGGAATTTTGGAAAAAGTCCAAACTAGAAAAAGTTGAAAGCTGATTCAAAAAATTGAATTTTAAAATAAAATTTCCAGAAATAGTTTATTTTGAAGTTTCAAGAGAAAAAGTGGAAACTAAATATTCATAAAAAAGTATATGTTTCGAGCTTTTAGTAGAAATTTTAGACAAAACATTAAAAGTTTTAGGTTGAATCGCGAAATTATGCAAATAAATTCAACATTCGAAAAAAACTCGTAATTTATGCAATAAAAAATCCTTAAGATTTCGATTTTCGATTTTATTCCCGAAAATTCGATTTTAAACTTTAATATTCGATTTCAAATACAAATATTTAGATTTTTTTTCGAAGTTGTAGTTAAATGCGAGAAACCTTAAATTTTAGAAAAACATTTTCAATTTTAGGCGAATATTCAAGGCAAAAATGAAGTATTTCGAGGTTAAATTTGATATTTAAACAAAATTATAATAAAGTACATTTTTTTCCAGATACTGGCCTTTTTTATCGAAATTTCAACTTTGAACTTTAAATTTATAAACAGAACTAGCAGATACACGTGCCTTCGTGTGCTTGAAAGAAAAGAAAGAATTCTCGGATCATCTTTGTTTAAGTAATTTAATTTTTATTGAAAAATTTTAAATTATTTTGATAATTTCAACATTTTTCAGTATCCACTATTTTCAAAATATCCACATTTTCTCGTGTCACTCCCAAAATTTCAAATTTTCTCGAGATGTTGACTTTCATTTTGAAAATTTCGAAATTTTTCGAAGTATTGTTCATAGTAGACTCTTATTGGTCGGAAACTTTCTGTTTATTAATTTTATTTAATATTTCTTCCACCCATTTTCGAAATATTTAAATTTTTAGTAATAAAAGTTAGTAATATTCTGAAACTGTCATGGGTGACGTTTTAAAAAAATTTAGATATCACCTAGTCATATTTAAAAAAATGTTACAGAATATTGTCAACTTTTTTGTCAAGTTTTAACTATTTTTGAAAATTCCAATTTCTTTAAAATTTTGGCTTTTTTGAATAACATAATATTTTGATTTGTTTTTTGGAAATTTTTTTGATCACTTCTGTTTTTATTAAAAACGCTTTTTTTAAAAATTTTCTTATTCTTCTGTTCCTTTTTCTTCTGTACAAAATTTTTTAAATATTTTGACTTTATCTCGAGGTTTTGAATTTTTTTAAAAATGTTTACTCTTTTACATTTTCGACCTTATTTTTGAAAATTTTGGCATTTTTTCAAAATTTCCATCGGGTTGTTAAAAATTTTTTAAAAATTGGATTTCAAAATTTACCCTTTTTAAATTGGATTTTTTAAAAAATTTCAATTCTTTTTGAAAATATAAATTTTTTGAAGTTTCGACTTTTGAAAACTTTGACTCACTCAAATGTTTGTTTTTTTTTAAAACTGACTTTTTTTTCAAAAGTTCGGCCTTTCCTTAAAATTTTGACTTTTTCAAATGACGATTTCTTTTGAAAAATCTTTCGACTATATTTTGAAAATTTCCAATTTCCAATTTTCCATTTTTTTTAATTTTCGTTTTCCAAATTTCAGTTGATTCTCTAAATTTCAACACAATTTTGCTTCTATTTAAGATTTTGATTTTTTTGGAAACTTTTGAAATTTTTCATACAAAATTTTGATCTTTTTTCAAGTTTTTTTTCAAAATTTTATGTTATGGATTGTGCTAAAATTGTTTTTTTTTTGAAAACTTCTACCACTTTTCAAAATATTTGCTCTTTTTTTGAACATTTCCACCTATGTTCAAAACATTTGACTATTTCTTGCAGTTTTTACTTTTATTGTTTTTAATTTCAATTTTTTTTTCAAAAATTTAGTCTTTTTTCTCAAAGTTTCGACTTTCATGTAGTAAAATGGAATTTTATTTGGAAGAATGAAAAAATTTAACTTATTTCTGAAAATTTTCACTTTTTTGAAAAATTGGGTTTTTTTTGAAAATTTCAACTCTTTATTATCGATTTTTAAAATTTTCTGAAAGTCACGACAATTTTCGGAATTTAAACTTTTTTAATAATTTCGACTTTTTTTGAAAACTTCGCCTTTTTTTTAAAGTTTTTTGAAAATGTTGACCTCTTTCTCGAAACTGAAAATTTTATCTATATATTTTTTTTAAGTTTAATTCACTCGCAAAGGGAAAACCCATTATGCTTTCAAAGCACCGCGAGTAGGATGTGGAAACAAGGATAGATGGCCATGAATCGCCTTCTTAAACGAGGATAGGATGTAATTTTTGGCGAAAATTCCTTTCGGTAACAAGTTCCATAACTTGGAAGTTCTATAGAAAAAAGGGTCTCCATAGACAGAAGTCCTCACTGTGTCAAGCTGAACTGCACAGCAATTTGCTGCCTTCGACTGTCTAGTATGCCTCAAGAACCTTGCCCTTGGGGGAATCAATCCTGTTAGTTCCAGCGAGCATCTTCCATGAAACGAATTCGAACCTTAACTAAATTCCCATTTTAAAGTGTATTTTAAAAAAAGAGTATTTTCAAGTTTAAACCAAAAAGATTCAAAATTTCGAATATTTTTTCGAAATTTTGAACACTTCTCAAATTTCAATTTTATTCTCAAAATTTCGGTTTTAAAACTGCTATTTTTATTTTATTATTAATATTGTATTGTGTTTTTTAATGTTTATAAATGTTGAGTTTTCTTCGAAGCTGGGATTTTTTTTTGCTTAAAACTGATATTTTAATATTGCAATTTTATTTTGTCTTTAAAATTTCGATTTGGTATTTCAGGTGCCCTATCATCCAAGTGCTACGCCTGTGAGCATGGCCATGGCAGCTGTGCAATCGTCTCAGCAGATCCAAGGCTCGAATCAACATTCGGAATATCCACCATCCTTGCAGAACTGCATGACGTTATTCTAGGTGTTTTGTAATTGAGTAATTAAATTATTGTTATCTGTTATTTTGATGTTTGATTGCTGTTATTTAGATCAAATTTAGTATAATTCATTCTTTGTACTGATATTTATATTATAAATGTCACAATATACCAAAGGACAACCAAATAAAGGGATTCTACAATTTAAAGTGTGTTTTGCTTTAGATCACAAAAGCGCTGACGTCATTGCCGCCATATTTATTGTAGTAAGTAAAGAGTTTGCATTGACCTTTTGTTTTAATTGATCATTATGTGTTGCTACAGCCATAGGTATACGCTGTATAAGTCATTTTCAGTGAAATAATTATTCAAAGTAATAAAAATAGACACTAAATTAAATTGAGGTTATCTAACAATAAAATAATCAGTTATTTTCATTTCTTGGGTAGGTAAATACTCGTACAGTCTAAAAACCCATAACAACATGATCGTTATGTATTTTGCAATCTGGCATAAAATATTTGTTATTATTCCTTGTTTCTTCAAAAAATAATACTGCATTTTTCGTTTTTCATCTAAGTTATTAAATAATTTTTTGAATAAATCATTTTTCTGTTAATACATGGCTTATGTCCAATGACCAATCTATTAGGCGAAGAGTCGACAAAATCTAATTAAAACAAATTTTTTGCCCCATTAGCTGTTCCAGAATTGTTCGCTGAGGCGTTCCGCGCTATTAGGGAAGTTTCCTATCATACTTTGTGGGCGAGGAATCTTGCTTTCCTCTATTGCCCTTAACATAACCCCTTCCCAGGGTTTCAGAGTTTCCACCTTGCGAAATAGCCACTCTGAAGTAGCTTTATCCGCACAGGTGAGAACCAAGAAACCAGACTAAAGTAGCTCCTAAGAACTGTGGCTTGGTTTGCTCTTTTCGGTCTCTCCGAATTACTTCCAGGATTTCCGACTGGAGAGCCTTGAGCTGCTCATTGGACACTCGGTCCTTTGGATAGTCTTCAAGAAGAATACCTACCTTAACACTTCCAGCCAGCTGACTGTAGGACATACCAGCCTTTGGTGTCTCGGTGGAGGGCCCCGGTTGAACTCCTTTTTCTTCCCTTTATTTTTGCCTCTTGGGCTCCGTTGTTGGAGTGGAGCCATCAGAGCGGAGCCTTTTTGACCCCTTACTCGTCTCCTCCTTTTCCATTGGCTCTTTTGCCAATTTCTTAGCTTCCTCTGGGGAATGTCCCTTCTTAAGGAGCCATTTGAATCTTTTTCTCGCCGCTCCAGAGAGTCCTTTACGGCGTTCCTTAAGCTTTAAGTCGTTTACCGACTTTGAAAGCCTTTCGGATGCCGAGAACTCACTATCGCTTGAGGCTAAGAGGACGTCTTCGATGGTTTTAGGGGCTTCTGAGCTTGGTTGTGAGCTTGTATTCATCCCTTCAATGTTTTGCGATTTTTGAGGCGTATCACCAGCCTTTTGGTTTAGGTTACTAGGTTCCATAAGGTTCCCACGAGTAGCTAGGGATATATTCAGTCAACTGCATCAGAGCCCCGCATTAATGCAGCAAGGCTAAATTGAAACTGGAAGGCGCCTGGTCTCCAGAGTTCGCATACTAATGGTTAAGCTTCCCCTTAACCACGCAGCTATGGGCGTATGCTGGGGGGAGTTTTTATTGTGGCTCACCGCTCCACTTGGGCCAGGCGGTTAAGCCAAGCCCCTCACCAATCATAGATTGACGATTTATCCTGTTCGATGGTTTCAAAGCCAAACGAGACGGAGCATCGTTTCCCTTTGTGCAAGACTCTTAGCCACAATACGACAGCTGAGCAGGGTTGAGTCACCCTTGGTCACTGTCGATGTTTACCTTCGATTGCTCTCAGGATCACATCTTCAGCTAAGCCTCTCCACCACGACAAGGTGGTGACTCGGGGAGAGGCTCTAAAATCAAACTCCTTTTTTTCCTAAAGCCAATTTCAGCTAGAATTTCTGTCAACACTGAAATTGATTGGTATTCAATTTTTACACAATTTTCGTGGAAATTGAAAATCCTTTAAACTTTGTTCCTAAGATGTGGATGAGTATTTATGTGAAATTTAAAATTAGAAATTATACTTGGGTATTTTTTTTTTAGAATTTTTCACCATTTTCCATTTTAATAAAAAAAGTTGATTTCTAGTTAAAAATGGAAATTTTAAAATAAAATACTAGCTTAAAGCTGAAATTGTTCTATTGAGAATCTAATGTTTCAATTCTTATCAATATTCCAAATTTAAATCTTTAATTTTCAGTTTCTATGAGTTGAACCTACCAATTTTGAGAAAAATTTCAAAATCTGAAATTTTAAAAAAATGTATGCCTTTTGTAGGAAGTCAAAATTTCGAAATAAGTGCAGCTTCTTAATCAAATCGTACTTTTGAAAAAGGTAGAATTTCGAAGAAAAAATCGAAACTTTAAAAATAAGTCATAACTTTGAAAGGGTAGAAATTCTGAAAAAGTGGCATTTTGAAAATAAAAGTTGATATTTTAAAATGCTAGAATTTTTAAAAAGTCAAAATTTTCAGAAAAAGTCGAAATTTTGAGAGTCTAACTCTTCAAACAAGCTGAAATTTCCAATAAATATTAATAGTATACAAAAAGCTCGAAATTAAATAAGAAGTCAAAATTTGCAAACAGAAAATTTCTAGAAAGCCAACATGTACAAAAAGTCAAAATTCTTGGTCTAAACGTTCAAAACACTTAAAATTTTGAATAAAAATTGAAATTTTGGTAATTAAAATCTGAAAAAAATATGAAAATTTTAAAATGCAGATTTTTTAAATTATTACAAATAAAGTCAAAATTTCGAGAAAAAATAATAAAAATTTGAAGTCCAAATTTTGACAAAAATGGTCGAAATGTTAATAAAAAAGAGAAATTGAAAACAGTCAAAATTTTAAAATGCCGAACTTTTTTAATAAATCGATATTTATAAAAGGATCAAAATTTCGATAAAAAGGCAAAAATTTAAAGTTGAAATTTACACAGAAAAATTAAAATTTAGAAATAGTGGAAATTTTGAAATGTCGACATTTTTAAAAGGTCAAAGTTTTTAGAATGTTAAAATTAAAAAAAAGTCGTACTTTTCAGAAAAATCGAATTCTTCGGAAAAGAGAAAAAATAGTGTAAGAGGGTCGTTACTTTTAAAAAAATTAGAAATATTTTTAATAAAGTCCACGTTTTGAAAATTTTCATCGAACAAATTTCAAATAGTTTTTCAAAAATACACAAAAGTTGAAATTTTAAGAGAAAACAAAAGATTAAAAAAAAAACACCTTGAATTCTTTTCAAAAATAAAGTGGAATTTTCGAAAAAAATAATAATTTTGAGTCGAAATTTTCAAAATAAATAAAATGTTTAAAAAAACTCGAAATTTGGAAAAAAGGAGAAATTTTCAAAATACGTCAAAATTATGCAAAAAAATCGAAATTTTAAAATAAATATAGAAATTCTCAGAATAAATAAAATTTTGAAAAGGAACCAACATTTTAAGAAAAAAAATGGAAATTTGAAAAAAAAGTGTAATTTTGAAAATATGAAAATTATTAATATCGAAATATCAAAATAAAAAATAAAATCTTCAACAAAAAAACTAGAAACCGTGGATAGTTATTTTTTTAATTCAAAATTTAAAAAACCAAAATTATTTAGAAAATTGTAAAAATGTTTAAAAAGTTTGAGGTTTTCAATCAGTCAGGATTTTCAAAAATAGTAACAATTTTGAAAAAGTTTGAGATTTGCAGTTTGACTAAATTTTCACAAAAAAAATCAAAATATCCAAAAAAGTGGAAAGGTCCAGAAAAAGAAGAAAAATGAAATTTTTGCAACAAAAATTAAATAAAAAAAGCCGAAATTTTCAAATAAATCCAAATTTAGAAAAGAGATCATTTTGAAAATCAGTTTTTTAGACAAGAGCAAGATTTAAAAAATATATCGAAATTAAAAAAAAATGATTTTTTCACAACTAGAAAACGCCACCCGTTAATGCAAAGCATAAAGAAGTGGGACATGTTGTTAAGGTATTAAAGTTGAAATTTCAAAAAGAACAAGTCAGGATTTTGAGAAGTGTAAAAATTTATTAACGAAAATTTTGAAAAGAATCAATCTTTTTTTTTAATAATTTTCTCCGAATTTTGGGTGTAAACTAAAATTTAAACTAAAACTCAAAAATTCCATTTTTGTAAATTTTAGGGTTTTTTCGAAATTTGAATTTTTTATCAAAATTCGTAGGGAGTTTTTGAGCTTGAAACTTTCAACATTAAAAATTTTTAAGTATCAAAAAAATTCAAAATCTCTAATTTAACTCCGAAATGTTGAGGTTTTTGTCTAATTTGCAAATGAAATCACAAAATTTCAACTTTTTCTAAAAATTTTATGAATTTATTGCAAATGAACTACAAACTTACTTAAAATGTTGAATTTTTCCAAAGACCTTTTTAAAATGTTGATTTGAAACTCCAAATCTAAGCTTTTTATAAATGCTTATCAGATTTTTAAATATTTGGACTTCAATGATAAAAAAGCCATCGAGTCATGAATATAAAAAAAATGTACCTTATTTTTATTTTTCTTTATACTGCCCGATATATTGTTGGATACGATATATCGATATATTTATTTTTTCTGCCATTCCTATCATTATCTTGTTTGATTAACCTAGTATTTAGACTAGGCAACGTCGCAATGAAATAAGACACAGAGACATTTCTATGGCCGAACAATGGCATAGTCAAAATTATTTATTTAGAATAAAGAAATATTTTAGTGGAAAAGTAAGAGAGTTACATAAAAAAAAATGTTCGAGAATAGGCTCCAGTAGTTTGAATTAGCAAATTAATTAACCGGCAGTTCTGCAAAGTTTGACACATAACCTTAAAATGGAAATAAACAATGGTGATTCATTCGATAGTTGGTCGCGGAATTGTTGTATAAAAACGACGTTGCCACGTTTAATAAACTACAGGAAAAGTACGATAAAAAATGAATTTTTGATATTTATTCCCTAATTACTTCTACCACAGGCTCTGAAATTGTACTGCCAAGTGCTTAAAATGTTTTATATGTTATGTTCCATCGTTTTCTCACTTTTTACTAAATTCTGCACGGTACTTTTTGTAAAATATGGTAAAAACTGTGGTTTCTCACAAGGCTCAATGTTAAAAATTTTAAATGTCAATAGTTTTTAACTGGTTTTCTGTAGGTCTTCAAAAATTTAACCGGATCATTATTTTGCTACAATCTACAAATATGCATAATTTCATTAAATTCTGAACGGTAATTCTAAAATCTACAGTACTACCTTAAGCATTTTCGATTGTAAAAATTTTAAATAAACCATTTCCCGTTATATTCATAACCCTTCACAGCACTAACTTTCTAACCATAAAGAATAATCTCTGTTGTTGACTAAGCCACTTATCAGTCGAAACTTTTCAGTTTGCCCTTGTAATTATCTGTGGTGGCGCAACATTTTTCGATTTGCCCCGGTAGGTAGGCAGTAAGCGTTTCCAATGTATTTTTTTGTGTTCAAATGCAGAAATTGGTCTTTGACCAGCCTTTTTATGATCGAAAAATTTATTACAGGACGCTATTTATCTTTAAATTTTTAAATAGGCGGCGCACGACTAGCAGCATTCCAAGCGAACGACAGAAGGAACGTAGAAGTGAACTATTTTTAAATCGAAGAAGTATGGCGGCGACTAGGAAATTGTATCTGTTTAATTTGTTCAAAATATAATTAAATGTGTGCAGTGAACATGGAATTTGCATGTACTACGAGATAATACAAGTGTTGTGCTCGTTATTCATTCGAGTCACGTTTGTTAAATGATAATTTTTCGTGGGGTACGACAAAGTGATTTTTTATCTACATTTCTGTGATTAATCGCAAAATCGGGTGAGTCTACGTAGTTGAAACAGGCCAAACTTTAATTGTTATCGAAGGTTAGGGAAGGTACGATAAGATATCAAATCATATTCTAAAGGTTTTCGTATCAAATTCGTCGAGATATAATTAGGTTAGGAGACATTCCCTAAATGGAATCGAAATATTAAAGAAAATGGCCAATAGGCCATAGAATTTTCTCATTTTTAAAGAAAATAAAAATATAAGGAAAAGCCTAGCTCGTAGAGAAATTGTAAAACTTAACTTTTTAAGTGCATATGCACCTGTTGTGACTCATATAATTTTAATATTCCACCTACTTTGGCTACTTTCTCAACTGAAAAATTATGTCTTTATTTTTGGCTAATATGTAGTCTTGGTGTCGTCTTTGGTGGCCTTAACAGTAGTTTTAGTTTTATTTTGCGATTAGTTTGTTAAAATATAAATGTGGTACTTTCGGTACCCAACCCTGTGTCAGCTTTGTCATATAAAAAAACGCTTCGTCGCGTTTATTCAATTATTCGATTCGAGATATGAAATTAAGCTAATGCTAAAGCGAAAGATATTTTTGTAATTGTTACAAAAATAAATTAAGAATGTATCTGTCATCTGTCAACAGGTCGTTATTTCAAGGTTATATGTCAATGTCATTTCACAATTCCCAGGTCACTGATTCGAAATTTCATAGACAGAATATGAAATTAAAAGTAAAGTATTTCAAAATTTAATAAACCGGACAATGTGGTCGGTCTAATTCCACAATAAACCAATTTAGCGCCAATAATCGTTAGCCACATGTAGAATTTTTGGACATTTGCCACACATAGACGACAAATTCCGTAAAAATAAAACATTATCGAATTATTGTTTACGTATTTACGAAATGCGCCACCTGTGTCTTTTCCTTTAATTAACGTCCAATTAAAATTGACAATTTTCGGATAAAATAACATGAACAATAATTGTCCCGGACCAATTATCAAACGGAAAAAATGGGGGAGCGAACAATTCATGGGACTTGAATTTGAAACATAAAGTTAGTGTTTATCAGTCGACCACGGAAATAGAGCATAAGAAATGTGTGTATTCGGAGACTCCATTTTCGTTCCTTTATCTGGGTAACGAAACAATATGTTGAAATTTCGATTTTTCATTGTTACATCGATTTTTTGATTCAGTTTTTTGTTTTTTTAAATGTAACATTTTCCAATCAAATTAGAAATCTTGAATCTTATTGCCAAAATTTGCAGAAAACGTCAAATTTCTACATCGATTTTTTAATTATTCAGTTTTTTGTTTTTTAAATGTAACATTTTCAAATCAAAATAGAAATTTTTGATATTCTATCCAAAATTTGCAGAAAACATCAAATTTCTATTTTAGATTTTTTTTTGATTTTTGGTAGAAATTTTTGATATCTTATCCAAAATTTGCATAAAACCTCAAATTTCTACTTTAAATTGAAAATTCAGTTATTTCTCGACAAATGACCAATTAAATGTTCTGTAATTAAACAGTTTTAAAATTGAAAATATGTACAACCGTAACCGTAGACTAGTTTCGGCCTTCCTTGGCCTCATCAGCATGGTACGGTGGTTGTATACACTTCCATCTTAAAGCCGTTAGTCAGTCGTATACGTATCCTCCATTGGGTGACTTGTAACTGTCTTTTAACTGTTTATTACGCAAACATTTTTGCCACATGCTAATTGAAGCATTCTTCTCTGTTGAGATAATAAGCCTCGTATATACGAATATATACAAGTTTATTACGATGCAGTTGAAATCTAATTATATTAGAATCCAATGAAAACCAGATTGCAATTGCAAAGTTCACGTAGATGAGGCAACGCTTATATCACGGGTTGCATCGCAACATCCATAGATACAAACGTCCTCGGCGTGACTTTACTTTCATCTAGTTTTGACAGATGACCAATTAAATGTTCTGTAATTAAACAGTTAAACGTGCTTAAAATTGAAAATATGTACAACCGCAACCATAGACCAGTTATTTCTCGAAAAAAAATATTTACAAAGCAATAGAAACAGATTTAATTTCCATTTTAAATTCGAAAGTAAACAAAAAGAATGCCAAATATCGACTTTTCGATTTTTCGCCTATTTCGTTTTCAATTATTTTTTTTAAGAGAACTCTCCAAATTAAAATGGAAATTTCGAGAATCTTGATCCAAAAATTTGTAGAAAATCTTACATTTCGACTTACATTAAAAATTCAGTTATTGTTTCTTAATAAAAAAATATTAACAATTATAATTGTAAGAAAAAAACATTTTTCTCAGAAAAATATAGAAAGTTAGTTATTACCCGCTATTTCGTTCGTCAACAGAATTAGATAAATAAGCCTTTAAACTTAACGGAAAAAATGTCCAAAATTAAAGAGAGTTTTCAAATTTGTTAAACTGGTCTTTTACAACTGGGGAAGCTGAATAGGAAAATCGAGTAAACGCGATCTTTCCAGGCATTTCTGCCTTCGATTGTAATGTATTCAAGAAAATAAAATTTCATTTTTTTTGGTACTTATTGGAAAATAAAGAACTTTATTACCTTGCTTAAAATCGAAGAATCCTATTTCCTGTTGCAGATTCATGTTGCGGAAGTCGAAACGATCTTAAAGTCAAAATTTCGTGACTAAAATCGAATTTTCGAATTTTTTCTCAATTTTTTTGTCCCCAAGATTTCGCTCAGAGCTTAACAATGTTAGAGAAAGTCGAAATTGCTAAGTTTTCACAATTTTATTGAATAGTTTTTTGTGTTTTCGATAATATTCCTAACCATTTTCAAGCAGTTTCTCTGTCATTGGCACCACTTGTTTGATTTTTTTTGACGTTATTAATTAACAATCTATATCTGTGACTTCTTAATTTTTCTTCCAGTTTGATGATTGTTCAAAATAAATTTCTCATTTATATTTAGGGAACTAACTAATGTTGTTTTATTATTAATAAATGATAACATATTTTTTTATTACGTCAAGAGTAGTTTAAATATATTTATTTGGTTAAAGATAGATGGGTACACTAGTTGTATTAGAAGTTAAAAATAGCCAATATATGAGTTTACCATTTAGATCGCTGAAAATAGATCGAATACTGACTTAACAGATCCTAATCTGTTTTATCTTTCTTTACTCATATCTGTTTCACTTTCTCAATAAATTTCTAATTTAGCCAGCTTTTTTGGGAATTGTGCACGATTATGTTGAAAATAATAAGAATGGTCATCAATAAATATATATTTCGCGTTTTATTGCAACGTTTATACGCCTCGTAATAATGGAACAGTTTTAGTCGATTTAATATGCGAACTGTTGATTTCTCTAAATATAATTACATCCTACATGTTTTTTATTTGAGGTCATTATTCCGAGACTGAGCGTTTACGATTGCCTGGTTCTAATAGACGATTTTTAGCAGCCATTTTGTTCTCTTCGAGAGTGAATGATTACATTTTTACTGACGAATTTCAACAAAATTGAAACGTCAGCAAGTGTTTCCCCAAGATGTTTCGACCAAATTGAAAACTTTGACACACTTTTAAATTAATTGGCAGTGGCGGCTCGTAGCCAAAACTAATGGGGGTGCTGCGACAATATTTAGCGTTTTACAATTTTTAAGATTTCGACTGAAAATTTCGACATTTTCATTTTTAAGATTTCGACTGAAAATTTCGACATTTTCAAAACGTTACTTTTCGGAAACTTTATATTTCCTAACAATGAAAACTTTTGATAATGTCGCGTTTTTTAAAAGGTTGGATTTTTTTCCAAATTTCGACTGTATTGCAAAATTGAATTTCCATCATTTGATAATTCTTTTTCTGAAATTGTAAATTTTTTTCAAATTTGGACTTTTGACGTTTTAAATTTTCGACTTTTTTACTAAATTTCATCTTCGTTTACGATTTTTTTTGGAAAATTATAATTTTTTTATTGAAAATTTCGATTCTTAATCATTTCGACTGGTTTTTATTTAAATGTCAACTATTTTTCAAAATTTCGACTTTTTTTTGTAAAATCTCGATCATTTTTTGATTTGTTTTTGTTGAAAATTCTTAATTTTTAAAATTTCGATTTTTTTTGAATATTTTGAAATGTGAAATGTATTTTTTCAAATAATTTTTTTGACCTAAAATTTCAACTTTTTAAAAAAATGTTCCACTTTGATTCAAAATTTTAACTACCAAAAATTTAAACTTTTTCCAAAATTTTAACTTCTCAATATTTTGACCTTTAAAAACCTCGATCTATCTGATAATTTTAGCTTGTTTTCAATATTTTGATTTCGAAAATTTTGATTTTTATTGAAAAGTTGAGTGCAAATTTCCCAACTATTCAAAATTTTTTAAAAATTTTGAATTATTTCGTAAATTCAATCAAAATTCTCAAGTCTTTTTGATTTTTTTTTTAATTTCGACTATACAGGGTGAGTCACTAAGCGGGAATCGGTCTTTGGTAGGCGCATCGTTCAAAATATCGAAAAATGTTTCGAATAAAAGTTGTTCGAAATAAAGTTCTCCACAACCTAAACTTATTGCCAAATATGGCGGCCTTCCGGTTGCATCGGAAATGAACACAACTTTCTTATTTTAAATAGAACACCCTATGTATTTTTACATTTTTGGATTCCTTGTTAAAAATGAATATGAATTTATTAAGACGACATAGGCTCTTAGTTGAACCGTTTTCGCGTAATTTAATTTTTTTGGTTAAATTTGACGATTTCGGAGCTTGACGCCTTAACGATATTTTCCAAACGCAATGACTCAGAGTTGTGTGGCATACGGTTTTGGATTCAGGAAGAAATGGAGTATTTGTTTACGTCTTTGCTGTTAGCAAGATTTCTTAAATTTCTTCACATCCGTCGACTCAATTCTTCAATTGTTCAAACATGCATAACTTAATTTTTTCAAATGGAACCACCTATCTTGGATTATCTTATCGGATGCGAAATTAAATTACCTTTTTTTGGTACCAGGTATTGCCACCTCCGTCCAATAATTTTTTCAAAATTTCGACTCTTTAAAAACTTGACTTTTTTTTGAAAAGATTAAACTTTTTAAAAATGTTACTTATACATTTCTTAAACATTTCCAATTAAATTTTCGACTTAAAAGAAAAGATTCTTTTTAAACTTGAACTATTGAAAATTTCGACTTTTGTCACAATTTTACCTTTTCAAAATTTCAACTTTTTTGATAATTACGAATTATTCGATAATTTTAAGTTTTCTTCAATATCTTAAAAAATCATCTATTTTGAAAATTTATTTAAAAACTCTGCAATTTATTTTAAATGTCGATATTTTTCCAAAAATTCGTTCGTCTTTTATTAACATTTCCAAAATTATTGAAAATGACCATTTTAAAAATTGAAATTTGTTTTTAAAAAGCTTCGTCTTTTCTGATTTTAGCTTTATTTTTTAAAAGTGGTATTGTTTTTCTTTTTAAATTTATATCTTTTGAGACAAATTTCGAAATAGCACTCGAATTAAAGAAAATGAATAACAAAAATTTATATTTTTAAAATTGAGCAAAGCTCTGAAACAAATTTCCAAAAAAAACTTGCATTTTATGTACAAATAAATTGCCAAAATTTAAATTTTAATCACGAAAAATTGGCTTCAAGTTGGAATATTTGATTTTTGAAATTTCTCTGGAACTTGAAAATTACTAGAAAAAAAATAAAATTAAAACAGTAATTGTTAATGAATTTTTTTCAACATTTTGATTAATTTTAATTTTGAAATTTTGAGGCTCTTCTAGAAATGTTGACTCTTTTTCTCAAAAATTTCAGTAATTCCCACTTCAAAAGTCGAAATTAGGAGAATATTTTTGACAATTAATTTATTTCAAAAAAATATGTTCCTTCTTTAATTCCGAATATGTTATTTTTTTTGAAAAAGGTTGTTTACTAATAAGAAATTTCAACTTTTTCTAGGAATATCTGCTTTCGCTTGAAATTTTGAACCTTTTGAATCTTTAAATTTCGATATTTTTTTATCGAAATTTGAATTTTAAATTCGAACTTGAGAATAAATTTAACCTTTCTAGAAAAATTGGAAATTCCGATTCAGAATTTCCTTTGGTTCTACAGCAGTAGTAATTTTTTAGAAAAATATCAAATTATGAAAAAAGTTGAAAGTTACAAAGTTCATTTTTCTTAAAATTTCAGTATTTTTTTCAAAGTTTTTTTATTTTTATGCAGATTTTAAGTTTATTTTCTCTAAACTTATACGTAATAATTTTCAGATTCTTATCAAAATTAGAAAATAAAATGAACTTTAAAATATTAAAATTTCGTTAGAAAACTTAAATTTCCAAAATAAATTAGAGAGAAATCAAAATTTCTACAAGACAAAATATCAAGGTAAAGTCGAAATTAAAAAAAAGTTCTTTGTATAAAATGTTTAGAGGTAAACACAAATTGCATAGGGGAAAAAAAGCAAAGTTTCTTAGAGAAAAAATCGAAATTTCAAAAAAAAATTGAAATATGTTTACAAAAAAGTCGAAATTTTTTGTTTTTCCCAAAATGTTTAAAATTTTTACAGAGTTTTCAGGGTTTTTTCCAAACATTTTTTTGTCAAAACTACAAAATAAAACGAACTTTAAATTGTCAAAGTGTCGTAAAACCTTGGTATTTTTAAAGCAAATTAGAGGATTTAAAAAAAAATCTGAAGAAGTTGGAATTTCTAAAAGAAATTTTAAGAATAACACTTTCAGGAAAAATGAAAATTTCGAGAAAATTTCTTTTGATAAAATATTTAGGAAAAATAGAAACTTTGCAAAAAAAGTTAAAATTTCCTAAAAAAATCGAAATACCTGAAAAAACTCAAAATTTTTATACAAACTGAGATTTAACGTAAAAATTCGAGGATACCGTATTAACTTATGTTTAAGAGAAATAGTAAAATGGGAGATGAGTTGGATTTAGACTTTTTCTTGAAATTATAGTTATTTTCTCAAAATGTTGACATTTTCAAAGAAATTTGGGTTTTTTTTTTAATATTTTAATTCCTGCTCAAAATATTGATTTCTTTCTCAAATCTTTTACAAAAATTAGTTATTGAAAATTTGATTTTGATTAAAATTAAAAATAAAATAGGTTTTTAAATGTCGTAACTTCGTGAAAGAAAACTAAAATTTCTGTGAAAAGAAATCTTTTTAGAATCTAAATATTGAAAACTTTTAAAAAATTTCGGCTCTCTTTAAAAATGTCTAGCTTTGCTTTTAAATTTCGAATTTTTTTTGGTATGTTTGATTTTTTTTGTAAATCTGAACCTATTTTAGCAATTAAAAATTTGGACTTTTGTGAAATCTTGGTTTTTTAACTTTCAGCTTTTGAAAATTTCAACTTTCATTCAAAATTTCCCCTTTTTTAAAAATTTGACTGTTTTGAAGATTTTGATTTTTTTTTTGTGGAATTCGACCTTTTTCAAACTATTTATTTTCAGATTCAACTTTTCCTTAATTTCGAATTTTTTGAAAAGTTCCACTGTTTCAAAATTTGGAAATTTTTAGAAAATGTGGCACTTTTTTCAAAAATTTCAGCTTTTACGACAATTTCAACATCTTTCAAAATTTTAGCTTTTTTGAAAATTCCATGTATTTAAAATTGTGATTTTCTTGAAATTCTGATTTTTTAAAAGTTTAGACTTTCCTAAAGAATCTAGATTTTATTGAAAAATTGCGAATTCATTTTAAAATTTTTGACTTTCAAATTTTCAATTTTTTCGAAAATATGGACTTTTTTTTTAAAACGACGACTTTCAAAATATAAATAAATATTTGAAAATTTCTGTATTTTTTCAAAATTTCACTCTTTCTTGATATTTTAAACATTTTCGTAAACATTTCGTCTTTTCAAAAACTAGTTTTAAAATATTCTTTATTTGAAAATTTGGATCTTTGTTGAAAATCATAACTTTTTTTTAAATTTCTGACTTTTTCAAAATTTCTCCATTTTTTAAAAATTAGGAACTTTTGATAATATCAAAAAAGTCGGCTCTGTTTCGGAAATTTTGAATTTTTTGGAAAAATCGTCGCGTTTTTTTTTTTAAAAACTTCATTTCTATGACAATTTCAGCTTCCTTCAAAATTTCGGCTATTTAAAAATTCCATCTCAATTTTCTAAAATTAGGACTTTTTGATAATTTCAAAAAAAATCAACTCTTTTTCGGAAATTTTGAATTTTTTGGAAAAATCGTTGAGTTTTTTAAAAAAACAACTTCATTTCTATGACAATTTCAGCTTCCTTCAAAATTTCGGCTTTTTTGAAAATTCCATCTATTCAAAATTTTGATTTTTTTAAAGCTTCGACTTTCGTTAAAAAGCTCGACTTTATTGAAACATTACAAATTAATTTTAAACTATTTGACTTCAACCTCGAAACTTCGATTTTTTTGAAAATATGGAGATCTTTTTAAAAACGGCGCCTTTAGAAAAGTAGAACATTTGAAAAGTTCTATATTTTTTCAAACTTCGACTTTATCTTTATATTTCAATTTGTTGAAAATTTTGTCTTTTGAAAATATAGGTTTAAAAAATTTTCTATTTGAACATCTGAATCTTTGTTGGACCTTTTTTCAAAATCTCCGAGTTTTTTAAAATCTCTTGAAAATTTCGATTTTCATGACAATTTCGACTTCCTTCAAAAGCTGGGCTTTTTTGAAAATCGTTTTCAAATTATCGACCTTCGTTAAATCTATCTATTTTTTTAAATTTCTTTGGTGGAACGGACAGGTCCTTGGTTGTCTTCAAAAAGTGAAATATAAATCTTGTCCGCGAAAGCGAGAAAGATGAAAAACTATTCCAAATTTAAATTTATATTTGTCAATTTCTTTTAGTTCAAGTGTCCACTCATAATTTCGAGAAAAATGTCTATAATTAAAGAATGAAAGTCAACATGTCGATAAAAAGGGTTAAGAGATTGCTAGAGAAAGAGAGAGAGAAAGACTAAATTTTGTTTAAAGTTGAAATTTTATAAAAATTATTAATGAAAAGTACCTACAAGTTTAAATTTAAAACTTCAAAAGAAAAAAGTTAAAATATCGAAAAAAGCTAAATACACTAAACAAAACTTTCGAAAATTTTTACTTTTTCTAGAAATTTTAAAGTTTTCAGCAGCATTTCCAGGAACAAATTCGAATATTTGAGTCAAGACTGAATTAGGGTTGCAAATTTGAAAACTCTTTTTTGAAATAAATTTGAAAAAAGTTTCTCAAATTTTCGATTTTAATCGCCAAAGTTCGTATATTCTAGAAGTTTCCAACTCTAGGGTATATAATTTAGGATTTTTATGAAAATTCCGAGTTTAAATTTGAAATATCTAAACCCGAAATTCCGATTTAGTTTTTTATAAACTTTGGTTGAAATTTGAACTCAAATTGAACTAAAAACTCAGAGTTTCACCATGAAAATTTTAAACTTGAAAAATATAAAATATTTTCCTTCAATTTTAGGCAAGGTTGTAATATTCAAGTAAAAAAGACGTCACATTTTCTAAATTATGTCCAAAAATCAATTTTTAAAGACTTTTAAAAATCAAAAAATGAGTCACCTGGAACTGAACCGAAAACCGGAAAAAACCGTTATTTTTGTCGGAACGAAAACCGAAACTGAACTCATGTAATTTTTTGCCGGAACGAAACCCGAAAACCGGAACGAAAAACCTAGCGGTTCGAAGCCCTGGAATTTAGTACGTAAGAAAATTTTCTGGAAAGATCTGATAAGGGCAAAGGCGCCGCGAAAACGAAACAAACGACAGATAAGGGTTCCAGAAATTTCGGCAAACGATAAGCCTTATCTGCGGGATTTTTCTAGAACTTGGGAGCTAAAACTATATAAGGCGGTCGCCTTTCCCTCGAGTTAGTCAGTCAGTGTAATTAGTGAGCTAGTAGTTAAAAGTCAATAAGTTAGTTAATTATTCAGTTGTAGTGTTTCGAGTTTAGTTTGAAAATAAAGTGGGTATTATTTAGCAAGTGTTTAATAATTATTTCGAACCGATAACGCACCTCACAATATGCATATTTCGACTTTTTCTGAAATTTCAAGGCAACATTCGAAAAAAAGATCGATTTTGCAAGTTTACACGTGAAAATTCCAAGTTTTTAAAAAGAAGTCTTTAAAGACAAAGCAGATATGATTATTTGTGATTTTATTTTTACTAGTTTATAACGAAGTAATACATTTTTTTAAAATTTGGACAGTGTGCCTTAATATCACCAAATATTCATTTTAGACAAGATGGTGCTAGGGGAACACACAGTGAACAACATAATGAGCGGATTGGAGAACGCAGGGAGTCTGAAGCAGCACAAGCACAAGAAAAAACTGACCCAAAGGTAAGTTCTAGCGTTCGATAGCACGCCATTGATCACGTCATCACGCAGGTTCGATCTAATCAAGAAGTTAGGTCAAGGCACCTTCGGTAAAGTAGTGCTAGGTATAAATAAAGAGACTGGTCAAGAAGTAGCAATAAAAATCATCAAAAAGTCCAAAATAGAATCCGAGGCTGATCTTATTAGAATAAGGCGGGAAATCCAAATAATGTCATCGGTGCAACATCCGAATATCATCCATATTTATGAAGGTGAGACTGCTTTAGATCACTATGTTTTAAAGCCAAAGTAATTAATTAACTGATCATTATGTATAATGGCTGAGCTAGTCACTTTGTCCAAATATTTTGCTAACTATCTAGTACGAATAACTATACTCTTAAATTATTCACTTTATCCAGAGATTGTGCTAATATCGAGTGTGAAAGGTTCAGAGTAATATATTTTCCCTTTTATTGCCTTCCTTCATCGTCATGTCTCGAATGGTTGACACATTAGTGCATTCTTGCATTAATAAGTTTCTTTCCCAATTTTTTTTCCAGTTTTGATTTTTAATCTATACATATAAAACAAAGTCGTTATTAGTTACACCATTTATAACTCCAGAACAGCTGGACGGATTTTTATGATCTTTGTTTTGTTGGATTTGCCTCGGCCTCGAATATCAGAATCAAGATTAAAATATTGAAAAAAATCACGAAAAAATATTGCATAAGGAATCCGTTTACGCGCCATCTCTGATTCATAACAGGAACATGACACAAAAGTATTGCTACACTAACCGTAAATATGTTGGTAGCCAGTTTTTAGCAGATGGCGCTGTATGCCTTTTGATTATGGCCCGTTTTTAGCTGTTTTTTCGCATACGATGCAGTCGGAAACGGGCACAAATATTTTAATGTAAAATTTAATTCAGCTAATAAGTTAACAAAATTTTTATTAATTCTGAGGCAGTACGAAGTTCGCCAGGGCCAGTTAGTATTTTAAAATTGCGATTTCTCTCTAACATTACATCTTACCCGAATTTGAATTTTTTTCTACAATTTCGACCTTTTTTCTTAAAATTTCGATTTTCTCAATTTCGGCCTTTCTTGAAGCATTTTATTCTAGAAATAAGTTGCTTATACAAATTTTGGTTATTGTTTTCATTTTGATTTGTTTTCTTGAAACGTCGACTTTTTGTAGGGAAATTGCTCTTTAAACATTTTTTTTTACAAAAGTTTTGGATTTTCTCTCGCATTTCCACATTTTTCTAGCAATTTTAAAATGTTTTTTTAGAAAATTTTGAATTATGTCGTCTTTTTCTTGAAATTTTAATTTATATGAAAGAGATTTTACCGTTATTTTGGATTTTTTCTTGAATTTACACATTCTTTCGTAATTTCCAATTTCTTCTACAAAATCTTGCCTCTCAAAAAATGTCTTGAAGAAATTTGTAACAAATTTCGATATTTCAACTTTTCATCGAGCATTTTTTGTAAAAATGGTTTTTTTTTTCTAAAACATATTCAATATTCTTTGAATTTGAAGTGTTTTGAAACGAATGCAATTGTTTTCTTCAAGATTGTTCCTTTCTTTTCTCTTTTCTTCTCTTCTCTTCCCTTTTCGTCCCTTTTCTTTGCTTCTCTTACCTTTTCTTCTCTTCTCTTCTCTTCTCTTCCCTTTTCGTCCCTTTTCTTTGCTTCTCTTACCTTTTCTTCCCTTCTCTTCCCTTCTCTTCCCTTCTCTTCCCTTCTCTTCTTTTCTTCCCTTCTCTTCCCTTCTCTTCCCTTTTCGTCCCTTTTCTTTGCTTCTCTTACCTTTTCTTCCCTTCTCTTCCCTTCTCTTCTTTTCTTCCCTTCTTTTCTTTTCCCTTCTTTTCCCTTCTCTTCTTTTCTTCCCTTCTCTTCTTTTCTTCCCTTCTCTTCTATTCCATTTTTTCCCTTTTGTTCCTTTCTTTTCTCTTTTCTTCTCTTCTCTTCTCTTCTCTTCTCTTCTTTTCTTCCCTTCTCTTCTTTTCTTCCCTTCTCTTCTTTTCTTCCCTTCTCTTCTTTTCTTCCCTTCTCTTCTTTTCTTCCCTTCTTTTCTTTTCCCTTCTTTTCCCTTCTCTTCTTTTCTTCCCTTCTCTTCCCTTCTCTTCCCTTCTCTTCTTTTCTTCCCTTCTCTTCTTTTCTTCCCTTCTCTTCTTTTCTTCCCTTCTCTTCTTTTCTTCCCTTCTCTTCCCTTCTCTTCTTTTCTTCCCTTCTCTTCCCTTCTCTTCCCTTCTCTTCCCTTTTCGTCCCTTTTCTTTGCTTCTCTTACCTTTTCTTCCCTTCTCTTCTTTTCTTCCCTTCTCTTCTTTTCTTCCCTTCTCTTCTTTTCTTCCCTTCTCTTCTTTTCTTCCCTTCTTTTCTTTTCCCTTCTTTTCCCTTCTCTTCAATTCTCTTCTTTTCTTCCCTTCTCTTCTTTTCTTCCCTTCTTTTCTTTTCCCTTCTTTTCCCTTCTCTTCTTTTCTTCCCTTCTCTTCCCTTTTCGTCCCTTTTCTTTGCTTCTCTTACCTTTTCTTCCCTTCTCTTCTTTTCTTCCCTTCTTTTCTTTTCCCTTCTTTTCCCTTCTCTTCAATTCTCTTCTTTTTCTTTCCTTCTCTCTCTTGATGTCCCTTCCCTTTTCTACCCTTTTCTTCCCTTCTCTTCTATTCCATTTTTTCCCTTTTGTTCCTTTCTTTTCTCTTTTCTTCTCTTCTCTTCCCTTTTCGTCCCTTTTCTTTGCTTCTCTTACCTTTTCTTCCCTTCTTTTCTTTTCCCTTCTTTTCCCTTCTCTTCTTTTCTTCCCTTCTCTTCCCTTCTCTTCTATTCCATTTTTCCCCTTTTGTTCCTTTCTTTTCTCTTTTCTTCTCTTCTCTTCCCTTTTCGTCCCTTTTCTTTGCTTCTCTTACCTTTTCTTCCCTTCTCTTCCCTTCTCTTCCCTTCTCTTCTTTTCTTCCCTTCTTTTCTTTTCCCTTCTTTTCCCTTCTCTTCTTTTCTTCCCTTCTCTTCTATTCCATTTTTTCCCTTTTGTTCCCTTCTTTTCTCTTCTCTTCTTTTCTTTCCTTCTCTCTCTTGATGTCCCTTCCCTTTTCTACCCTTTTCTTCCCTTCCCTTGTCTGCTGTTCCCTTTTTTTCCTTCTCTTTCCTTTTCCTCCCTGCCATTGTCTTCCCTTTCCTTCTCTTTCCTTCTCTTTCCTTCACTTCCCTTCTCTTCTATTCCATTTTTTCCCTTTTGTTCCTTTCTTTTCTCTTTTCTTCCCTAGTCTTTTCTTCTCTTCCGTTCCCTTCTCTTCCCTTCTCTTCTCTTTTCTTCCATCTTCTTCTCTTCCCTTGATGTTCCTTCCCTTCTTTACTCTTTTCTTCCCTTCTTGTCCCTTCCCTTCGCTTCTGTTGCCCTCTCTTCTCTTCCCTTTTCGTCCCTTTTCTTTGCTTCTCTTACCTTTTCTTCTCTTCTCTTCTCTTCCCTTTTATACATTTTCTTTGCTTCTCTTACCTTTTCTTCCCTTCTTTTCTCTCCCCTTCTCTTCAGTTCCCTTCCCTAACTTTCTCTTCTCTCCCCTTCTCTTCTCTTCCTTCCCCTTCCTTTCGCTTCTTTTCTCCCTCTTTCCTTCTTTTCTTTTCCCTTCTTTTCCCTTCTCTTCAATTCTCTTCTTTTTCTTTCTTTTCTCTTCCCTTCTCTTCCCTTGTTTTCCGTTCTCCTTCCTTCTCATCGCTTTCCTTCTTTCCCCTTTCTTTAACGTTTTCCCTTCTTTCCTTTCATTCCCGTCTGTTCCCTTCTCTTCCCTTCTTTTTCCATCTCTTCTCTTCTATTATCTTTTCTTCTCTTCTCCTCCCTTCTCTTCCCCTTTTTTTTGCCTTTCCCTACAACAGACTCTGTTCTTTTCTCCACTCTTCTTTTCCTCGTTTTTCTACTCTCCACATCTCACTTTCAGATTTTCTCTTTTCATACGTTCTGACGTCTTCCCTTCTTATAACTTCTTTTCCCTTTTTGTCCTTTGTCCTTTGCTTCTCTTTCTTACTGTTCTGTTCTTCTCTTTTCTATTTTCGTCTCTTTTATTTTTTATCTCTTTCAATGAATTTTGTCTTTTTCTGCCCTAATTCTCTTCTTCTGTTCCAACTTTGTTGAGATGAATAAGCATATCAGACGAACATATTAATGAAAAATTGAAAGTTTTGGGTAGGATTTAAAAGAATTGGTCTAATGCGTCTTCTTGCAGTGATTTGTTAGAACTAATTCAGAAAAAATATTATTTTACTGCTACAGGTTACTGAGGAAATAGCCAAAAATGAATCCACAGTTCCTACTCGTTCCCAATCGGCTGGTAGTTTAATGGACTTGTCAAACGCGGCTGAAAAACGAATACTAGAGCTGCTGAACGAGGAAAAATTATCGGCCAAACGCAAATTGGAAACCACCCAGAGCACGGATCGTGCGAATCTATCGAAAGAAGGCCTTAAACGCAAAGATAAGATTATCAAAGAGAACACCGTGGCTGATATTACTGTTCATGGTGTAATCCACGAAAACGACAAAGAAGATGATAATATGATCGAAACGCAACTAGATAAAAGTGCAACGCAAACGATATCCAAAGGCATGGACGTCGAAGCCGAAGAAGAAAGAATTGAGGCCGAAAAGAAACCCAGGGTGAAGAAAACGACGACTATGAACAAGTTAGAGAACATCAACGAAGCACCTAGTCAAGAGAGTGTGCACTCTACCGTCGATAAGGAAAACAAAGAAACAATTGCTCAAGAAAAAGAGGCACCCGCCGAAACAACACCCAAAAAAGTCGTAAAACGAAAAGTTTTAACCGACCAAAACAAAAACAAAACCCCCGAGGAGCCTCCAAAAGAAGACTGCAACAAGGAAGAGGTTCAAGCTAAACCAGTCGAAAGAAGACGCTCGAGAATCTTCGAAGCTGCCGAAAAATTCCAGAATCTCATAACTCCCACCGAAAGCAAGTCAACAATCAATGAGAAACCAAAGAAAATCGTGATACCAGGCGTTAGCGTCGACGGCTTCAAAAAAGAATACGAGCGGAGGACAAGCCTGAAATCCACTTCGCCTCCGAAGCTGAAAACCACCCCGTCGAAGAAAACCACAAATGCGGAACCGCCAAAAGTTGATGTGAAACCCGAATTAGAGGAATCTGCTAATGTCGATGAAGCCTCCAAGGATAGTAGGGATCCTCGCGTTAAAAACGCGGTGAATATCATCTCGAGCGCTTTGGATAAAGAAGGGACGAGAAAATCCAAATCCCGGCCTTGCATGATGAGGAAACCTCCTGTACCTTTTGGCGCCAGCGGGCGGTCAGCCAGCGGCAATATAGGTCTGATTTCTCTGCCGTTGTCGCCGCCTCCAGTGGCAAAATCGCCGGTAAGCTATGCAATTATTTTAACGCTAGGTCAAAATGAAGGTCTTTTATTTATTTTTTGATTAAGTTTTTTGGTATCAACTTTTTAAAAAAAACAAATTGTTTAAAAAAAACTGGAAACTGTTGACAAATTTTTGTAAAGTAGACAAAGCCATTTTGTTTTATTTGAAGTTAGAATTTTTAATATTTTTAGTTTAGTATTTAACTCTAAATTTAGATATTTGTGCCGAATTTTTGAGAAGAAAGTTTAAATTTTAGTAAAAGAAGCAAAATTTCAATGTTTTAAACTTGGGCATTGAAAGTTTTGAAAAAAAAAACATTTAAGTTGTAGCTAAAAAATTTCGTCATTTAGATTTTATGCTCAATTCAATATTTTTTGTTTTCACGTAGTAACTCTTATTATTGTTTAGTTTGAAAGGTCGGAGGTTAAACAGTTGAAGGAAGAGGAACCGAAGGTCAACGAAGAGGATAAGACATCATCGGCTGAGATAACTTTGAAATCGGCTACGTTGCCTCGAAGGAAGATGACGAAAGCTGAGATTCAACTTAACTATCCAATGCCAAAACCGGCGACGATGGAATTTAAGACTGAAATGGCCCATCCTATTAAGGCGGTAACACCACCTGCGGAGCAGAAAACGGAAGTTATTGTTCCCGTTTCGACACCTGCAACATCCAAATTTAGGTATGTTAAGCAGTTTCTCTGTAACCTGAATGGTGTAACAGTTACAATCGATTCAACTTTTGGCCCCAAATTTAATCTGCAAGTGTTTATTTATGATGGTTTTCTTGCATTGTAATGACGAAATTGCTATTTGGAAACAACAGTTGCACCAATTTCAAAAGTATTACACTACATTTAACTTTTTGGATTAAATTGTTTAATGCACTACTGTATTTACTGTGGTTATTTCTGGATTTTTTAGTCTTGATATTGAAAACGTAAGCTTCGAAATTAGTAGGCATTGCACCTCTAGCAATGTGGTTGTCAAATTTTTAATAATTATCAGGCTATTTTTTTTTATATTCTGCAGATTTGTTTTTGTAAGGTGCGGAAAGGACATTAATGTTGCTTATTGTGAAATAACGGAATATGAAGGGGCAACCTTACAATACATAGTTAACATAATTACAAGGATAACTCTAACGTAAGCTATCTTGATAATTTCATAATTTATAACGCTATTATGGGTACTAAAACGCAGTTTTGCGTCCTCACTATCGGTAATAAATGCTATAAACCCGACCCAAATGATTGTGAAAACTAAGTAAACACAAACATGCTTTGGCCGTTAGACTTATTTTTAAAGTTTCTGCAGCGCATTCTTGTAAATACAATAAAATGCGGGCCGCTACCAAAGCATGTAGCCTTCATAATGGACGGCAACAGAAGGTACTTGAAAAAAACCGGCAAGTCCTATAAGAGTTATTTCAAATTTGGCGAAGTCGTTAACTGGTGCTCGATGTTGGGCATTAAAGAGACCACATTCTACTCCTTCAGCATCAATAATTTCGATAGATCTCCGAAGGAAGTTGCAAATGTGATGGATATGGCCGTTAATGGTTTCCAAAAGTTTTTGGATGGAGAATCCACCGAATTTATACCTCAGGATGTCCTTATTAGAATTTGTGGTGACTTATCGATGTTGCGCGACGATGTTAGAAAGTTGAGCGCTAAACTAATGCTGAAAACTAAAGATAATACTGGAAGCGTGATAAATCTCGCCCTCGCTTATGGTGGTAGACACGAGATAGCACAGGCGGTAAAAAACGTGGTTTATGGCATGGTAAACGACAAACTGTCGGTTGGTGACATAAATGCTGGTGTTATTTCGAATTGTTTATACACTGGGTCCAGTCCTAAACCTGACATGTTAATTAGAACATCGGGAGAAGTCAGGCTAAGCGATTTTCTTCTTTGGCAAATCGAAGAGACGTTTATTTATTTTGTTAAATCACTTTGGCCCGAATTTAGCGCCTGGGACTTTTTAAAATGCATCTTGCAGTATCAGTTGTGTTACCGATGGAAAAATAGTTTAAAATCCAAAAGCTGTGAAGAGGGAATCATATCGGAAAAAGCTCAAATTTTCATTGAAGATTTACGCTTTGAAAATTTTCGCCAGTTAGCGCTATTGGCAGAGGGGTAAACAAAGAGTTTTGTATTAGATTAAGCCAATGGTAATACTGCAGTAAAATAATATTTATTAATAAAAAGCCAGAGGATGAAATGGTATAATATTCACAAATTAAACGATAAAAAACCTGTAGAAGCTCTAAAAGTACTTGCAAACTACGTAATTTTTGCAACCGTATGCTTTTCATGTCTTAACATTTTATAATTAAATGAATAAATAATTAGTTCCCCAAGGTTTATCTCATTTTTGTCCCAGATTGCATATTTCTGAGAAAAAAATAACACGTAAACACTAGTTTTTTTTTATAATTTAATTTTAGGTTACGAGGTTCTTCAACCAAGCACAAACTAATAAATCTATAACAGGAAGATCAGGGATTTATGTTTTGGAAAGGGCTAGATCGTAAAAAAATTAGGCTCGGTGATCCAGTTAGCATAAAAAAATCCACTTTACAATAAGAGTTCACCATGAAGAATAATCCACTTTTCTATTGAAAATTTGTCGACTTTTAATTCAAATTTCTATCCTGAACTCCAAATGTCAAGAAAGAAGTCAAAATTTCAGAAAAAAATTCAACCAAATCATATCAATATGTGAGTGAAGCACCCTAGAGAGGATTTTTCAAAATTCAGCCTCTAAGATGGTAAAAATGGGCATTAACGGATAGTGAAATTTTTATGTCCTTTCCTTTCATGTTACCTTTCTAAAAATTTAAGTTTTAAATTCGAAATTTTGACTTTAATTTGGCACTTGCGATGTTTAAATTGGATTGTGGAGAAACATTTTCTTTTTAGACATTTTGAAGTCTTTTCTTGAAATTTTCAAGTCTTTTGTAGTGAGCATTTTCTGAACACAATTCGCTTTGTGCTATTTTTTCAAAACTTATATATCAGATTTGAAACTCGAAAATTTTTCTAAATTTCGACTTTTTTTTAAACTTTTCAGTTTAAACTTGAAAAATACCCCTTTTTAAAATGCGAATTTTAAAATCGAAATTTAGTTCAAGTTTCGAATTCGTTTTGTACAATTCTTTCAAAATTTAAAAATTCGCAATTAGAAAGTCTAATTCTTAAAAAATAACGAAAAGCTTTTAGAAGCAAGCTAATTTTGCAAAAAGTCGAAGTTCCAAAAATTCGAAGTTTCGGGAAAAAGGTCAGCATTTTCGAAAAAATAATTTAAAAAAGTCAAAAATTCTTCCAAATACGAAATTTTGAAGATAGACATTTTGAAAATAATCAAATTTTGAAATAAGTTATAATTTCGAACAAAAGTCAAAATTTTCAAAAAAAAATGTCGAAACTTTAAAAGAAAATTTGAATTTAGAAAATTTTACAAATTTAAAATTTGTAAAATTCCGAATTTTTAAAAAAGTCTCATATTTGAAAAAAGACAGTTTCAAAAAAATTAAGTCATCATTTTCAAAAAAGGCCGAAAATTGGAAATATCGATATTTTGAAATATGCATAGTGTAAAAATTGAATCTTTAGAAAACATTGAAATTTTGGAAAAAAGACGTAAACTTCAAAAAAATTGGAGATAAGTAAACACAAAATCTTTAAAAAATTCAAAATTTTTAAAAAACAGAATTTGGTAAAACAGTCAAGATTTTCATAAGACAGTTAAAATTTCTAAGATAAAATTTTGGAACATATCCATTTTTAAATTTTCAAAAGCGGTCAAAATTTTGAACAAAAGAGCGTTGTAAAGACTACATTTTCAAAAAATTTGAGAATTCGAAAACAGTTAAGTGGTCTAAAGGTTCAAAAATAATCAAGATTTTGAAAAAATGTCGAGATTTAAAAAAAAATTAAATTTTAAAGGTAAATTTTCGAAGAGTAAATACTGAGGAAAAGCCAATATTATCAGTCGAGTCAAAATTTTCAAAGAAAAATCGAAAATAAGGTGAGAATTTTCAAACACTCAAAATTTAAAAAATATCGAAATTCAAAAGCCAGTTTTAAAAAAATTACATTTGTTAAAAAATTATTAATATTTAAAAAGTGAAAATTTTGAAAAAAGTCGACATTTCCAAAAAATAAAACTCAAATTTCAAAAAAGTTGTCGGAACTTTTCATAAAAATAAAAGTTGAAAACAAACTGAAATTTTGAAAGAAAGTCGAAAGTCTTATATGGCTCTCATTTGTAACAAGAAATCGAAATTTTGAAAATAAAAAGTCTAAATTTTGAAATGGTCCCAATTTTGAAAAAAAAATCTAACCTTTCATAAAATTTCTCGTTATCAAAAGTTTTCATTGTCAAGTTTTTGAAAAAATCTGAAATTTTCGAAAATCGAAATTTTAAAAAAGTCGAAATTGCCAGAAGGGTTAAAATTGACAAAAAAAGACAAAATGTTGAAAAGTCCTAAATTTTTAAAAGTCAAAAATTTCGATAAAGAGGAAAATTTGAAAAAATGTCGAACCTTTAAAAAACGTCAAAATTTTCAAAGAAAAGTCGAAATTTTGGACATTAATAATCGAAATTTTGAAAATAAGGTGAGAATTTTCAAACACTCAAAAGTTATAAAAGATCGAAATTTAAAAAGCCAGTTTTTAAAAAAATTACATTTGTTAAAAAATGATTAATATTTAAAAAGTAAAAATTTTGAAAAAAGTCGAGATTTCTAAAAAAAAAACTTTCAAAAAAGTAGTCGGAAGTCGATAAAGTGGAAATTTTGAAAAATGTCGAACCTTTAAAAAATGTCAAAATTTTGAAAAAACTAGATAAATCGAAAGTCTTATATAACTCATTTGTGCCAAGAAATCGAAATTTTGAAAAAAAAAGTCTAAATTTTTAAATGGTCGCAATTTTGAAAAAAAATCCAACCTTCTATAAAATTTCCCGTTATCAAAAGTTTTCGAAAAAATCTGAAATTTTCAAAAATCGAAATTTTAAAAAAGTCGAAATTGTCTGAAGGGTTAAAATTTGCAAAACAGTCAAAATGTTGAAAAGTCTTAAGTTTTAAAAAAGTCGAAAATTTTGATAAAGTGGATATTTTGAAAAAATGTCGAACCTTTAAAAAACGTCAACATTTTAAAAAATACTAGATATTTTTGGAAATGTTGGCTTAATATTTTAATATTCATAAAAAAAGAAATTTTGAAATACAATCGAAATTTTGAGAAACATTGAACCGTTCAAAATACTCGACATTTTAAAAAATTCAAAATGTTAAGAAATTTGAAATTTCAAACAAAGATCGAAATTTTGACAAAAACTGAAATTTTAAAAAAGTCAAAATATGAAGGAAAGGAAATTTAAAAAGACAAAAATTTCAAGAACAAATCGAAATTTTGGAAAAATATCGAAATTATAGGAGTTGGAATTAGTTTTAAAGGTTTTTTTTTCGAAATTTGAGGCTTTATTGAGCAAAAATGGTTACAAATCGATTATTCAAAGTATTGTCCATCGCTAGCTACTACTTTTTCCCATATTTCTGTCAATTTTCGGATACCAGCTCGGAAGAACAGTTCGTCTTTTGATGCGATCCATGTATCGATCCATTTTTTCGTTTCCTCGTAAGAGGTTAAGTGCTGGTCAGCCAAACCATGTGCCATCGATCGGAACAAGTAGTAATCGGACGGGGCAATATCTGGGGAATACGGCGGGTGCGGTAGAACATCTCATTTCAACGTTTCCAAGTACTTTTTGACGGGTTTGGCGACATGAGGACGAGCGTTGTCATGTTGCAAAATGACTTTGTCGTACCGCTGCTCGAATTGCGGCTGTTTTTTCTTCAATGCCCGGCTCAAACGCATCAGTTGTGTTCGGTAGAGGTCCCCGGTGATGGTTTCGTTCGGTTTGAGCAGCTCATAATAAATGACGCCCAGCTGATCCCACCAAATACAGAGCATGAGCTTGGATCCATAGATATTCGGTCTTGGCGTTGATGACGATGTGTGGCCGGGGTATCGATACGATTTTTTTTACGTTTGGGGTTATCGTAATGGACCCACTTTTCATCGCCAGTGGCGATGCGATGCAAAAAACCTTTCCTTTTTTGACGCGCGAGCAGCTGTTCGTACGTCATAAGCCACCTCTCCACGTCTCTCGGCTTCAGCTCGTATGGCACCCAATTTCCTTGCTTCTGAATCATACCTATGGCTTTGAGACGTTTGCCGACTGTTGACAAGTCAACTCCCAATGATACGGACAATTCTTGGAGCATTTGACACGGATCTTCGTCGAGTAACGCCTCCAATTCTTCGTCTTCAAACTTTTTCGGCTGACCGGGACGTTCCTTATCACCGGTGTCAAAATCACCACTTTTGAAGCGTCGAAACCAGTTACTCACATGTCGAAATCGATGGAGTATAACCCCCGTAAGCTTCCTCGAGCAGCAAACGACTCGCAGCAGCAGTTTTCTTCAAATGGAAGCAGAACAATAAAGCTTCCCGCAAATTGCGTTTATTCGGCACAAAAGTCGACATATTGAATGATATTGGAATGTATGTTGCTTACACTTGCGTAAGATGACACATACTGACAATCCAAGCTATAATATAGTGCTTTGGCACGAATATAGTTTTGGAGTGCCCACATGCAACATACGTTTACAACGCCATCTCTTAGAAAACCTTTAAAACTAATTCGAAATCGATTCATTATCAATCGATAATTTGAAATTTCATACAAAAACCGAAATTCTAAAAAAGGCTGAAATTTTGAAAAAGTCAATTTTGGAGAAGAGGAAATTTAAAAAGACGAAAATTTCAAGAACAAATCGAAATTTTGGAAAAATGTGGAAATTAAATAAAATCGATTCACTATCAATCGATAATTTGAAATTTCATACAAAAATCGAAATTCTAAAAAAAGGCTGAAGTCAATTTTGGAGAAGAGGAAATTTAAAACGGCGAAAGTTTAAAAAAAATTCGAAATTTTGGAAAAACGTCGAAATTACAGAAAATTATCGATTTATCATCGATGATAAAGAAAGCAGCGGTCGTGACAGTGGCGTGTGGGGTCTAGTCTCAGTATAAACCTGAAATTCGAGAAGAAAGTCAATATTTCGAGAAAACTTCGAAATTTGTAACCAATATGTTGAATATACTCGACATTTTGAGAAAAATAGCATTTTACGATTAAAATCGAAATGAAAAAGTCACGTTTTCTAGAAATTGTCAATTCAATCGCAACATATTGTGAAGACAGGTAAAATTTTTCAGAACTTGAAATACATCAAAAATTCAAAAAATAATTTATTTCGAAATTTATATAAATCAAACAATTCATGATTAAAATAAAAATTTTAGAACAAAAAGTAAAAATAAATCTCGAAATTTGGAGACTGAAGTTCAGATTTCTTGAAAAATTGAAATTTACGTAAAAAAAATGTTCATGTTAAACTGGAACTCGAAAAAGAAAATCGAAAATTCAAAGTAAGACTAAGAATTAAATCTTTAAATAGAATAAAAGCCCTAACCAAAACAGTAGAAGTTTCAGTAAAAAAAGTAACAATTGACAGTGTAAACTTAGGAAAAAAAGGACGAAACTTCGAAACAACTGAAAATACGATAGAACATCGGTAATCCGACCATGACGGGATTAAGGTGTATATCAAAAGCATCTTCTGTTTATAAATTTTACGTAGAAAAAAAATCCACTAGCTACAAATTAACGTTAGTTTTATGTAGTCAAGATGAAGGTCGGATTATGTGGAAAGTCGAACTATCCGAGGTCGGATTAACGGAGTTTTACTGTTTTGCAAGTAAAACTCGCAATTTCCAGAAACATATTGAACTTTAGATTAAAAGTTTGACAGTAGCCAACATTTATGCGGAAAATGAGGAGACAAGTTTTAAATTTCGATTTCAAAGTCGAATCTTCTCGATTAAAGTGTATGAGCAACTTTCGAGTTTTAAGTCTAATTTGAACTCGAAATTTACAGTAAACAACACATTTTGAGAAATTTTGGGAAGAAACTTGAAATGGCTAAGCAAAATTTTTCTGGAATATTCGACTTTCAATCTGAAATCTGACCAAACAGTTTGAATCTAAAATCTCAAGTTGAAATCTGATCTAACAGTTTGAATCTAACGTCTCTAGCTGAAATTTGACCTAAAAGTTTGAATCTAAAGTCGAAATATTTGGAGGATTTTTTTGGAGACAAATGTCCTAATTTTGAACTCGCTGAACAAGCTGTTGATAATATGACAAAACGCAAAGTTAACTCATTGATTTAAATTTAAAATTTTTTAGGTCTTCCTCACTAGAACCCGAGACAGGGAAAGGTTCCCCAAGGGAACGCATCATCCCTATTTCGTTTGAAAAGGTGGAACCCGCTCCAGATACTAACCGAGAGGAAGCGACGCCTATCAAGCAGCAAGGTCCTAAGCCGTTCATTCCTCAGAAATCTTCCTCTTCTCAAAGAACTAACAGCTTATCTAGACAATCCACGCAGGATTCAGATACTGAGACCGTTACATCTAGCGGGGAACCAATCAAGAAATCCGCCAGGGAATACATCATACCAATCGCTGTGGAAGGTGGCGGTTACGTCACCCCTAGAGCTGGCAGCTTAGAACCCAGCGAATCACCTGGTACTCCGTCCACGTTGTCGAGGAGTAGACCGACGTTTGGTCGAATTAGGAGGTTCAAGTACTACCCCCAATTAACCGTTTGATTCGTGATTTTTATCGAGTGTTTAGTTCTAGATTGAGCGATCGTGATTCAGAGGATGAATCGCCATTTTCGAATTTGCGTAGCTCATTTGGTAAAGATAGCGCCTTTAGTAAGGACAGCGATAACGAGGATTCGAGGAAGGATGCTTTCCATATGCATAGGTTAAGGTGGGTTGGAAATTTTTGAGTTTCGAGGATCTGATTTATCGTTTTTTAGGAGTACTCGGCCAAAGAGAGTGAATTTGGATCATAACGATTCGCTGAGTTCGGGAGAAGACGATGATGAAGGTTTTGAAATTTTGACGGCTGAAAATCTTTTCTCCACCCTTCTTTCCAGGGTACGCAGTTTCTGAATGCCAACATTAACATATCTAACTTTTTAAAATGTTCCCTCAAAAATGGTATTTTTTTACAAATCGATAAGTTTTTTCTTTAGTTATAATTGCCTACTAAAATAGAAGCCAAACATTTATTTGGAAATAAAATACCTAATGTAAAGGGGCATTTTTAACTTACAGAATTTAAATTCCTAATTCGAAAAGTTTAGATTTTTAATTAAAATTTTTGGGTTAGAAAAGTTCGAAATTTCCATAAAAATTTCTTTTACAGAAAAGTACAAAAAGTTTCTAGCAGAAAGTGGAAAATTTGTGAAAGAATTTTAAATTTTCAATTAATTCAGAAATTTTGGGTAATTAAATTCGAACTGTCAAAACTTGACTAGGGATATTTTTTTTTAAAAGAAAATTTAGGATTTTAAAACTTGAAATTTAGATTTCATTGCTGAGGTTTCGATTCTTGAACTATCGACTACTTGAAATTTCAACTTAAAACTCGAAATTTCTTTTATTTTCAAATTTTTAGTGAAACTCGAAATTTCAAATTTATTGTCAAAGTCGAAATTAAAAAAAACTCACGTCACTCATGTCGAACACTTTTAGTAGTTCTTTGACACGGTCCAATCCCGGAGGAAGTATATCCTGTACTAGCTCACTTTCGAATTTAAAAGTGTAAAACAGTCGAAATTTCAAAAAAACAATCGAAATATTTCCAAATATTTGATTCTTTAAAATTACATTTTTTTAAATTAAAAACTAAAATGGCCAATTTGGTCAACATCAATTCCCTTTTTTCTTCAAATTAACTTTAAGCTAAAGTATTTATAGTTCATTTTCTGGCCTATGACCTTGTTAGTTTAATCATTATCGGTAGTTAAAGAACAAATCTTGTACCCTGAAACCAAGAAAGATTAAAAAACACAACAAAGGTTGCTCTAATGTGTTTCGAGAGATATATAATATCTTTCCGAAGATGTTAGCTTGGTTATCGAAACGCGTTAGAGCAACCTTTGTTGAGTTTTTTTAATCTTTCTTGGCATCATGGGACAAGATTTGTTATTTAATTTTTGAAGATAACCAAGGACCACCAAAAAAAAAATTATCAGTAGTGTCAATCTGATAATCATTTCTTAAAATTTGTTAGTTATACGTTCTTTTTGAAAGGTGAGAGATCTGACTCAGCGCCTCAATGTGGAGGACGGCGGTCGTCCGGGATTTCCCACCAGCCGATTACTCAGCCATTTCGATCACGGGACGAATTTTTGGAACTTTCACAACAGAGCGGGAGCTTTAAAAAGGTAATCTCGCTGTGGCGGTAGAGTCTCGTAGATTTCTCTCTTAAATCGAACTTTAATCTGACAAATTTTGCAAGCTCTCAGTATAAAATTGTATATAGAAGAGAGACAAAGACTATAAAGTAAGTTCGACAGGTTTTGTTAAAATAGGAGCTGGTTACTTCCGCGGGTAATGTGAGGGTTTTTTTTAGGCATTCGTCCCTTGGAAGGTCGTTTAATCGAGAAAAGGGCAGTGAGAATTCATCAAGTGTGCAAGATAGTACACCGTGGAGGAGAAGCGTAACGAGGGACTTGGCTTCTGACATAGACAGCGTATTTAAGGATAGGGAAGGAAGTCAGCCGAGAAGAGGTATCTGTCACAATTATTATTGCATTAGCGTTGTTGTATTAAATTTCGTCAATGTTTTTTTTTTTCGATATAATGGTATGACTGCAGTAGTTTTTTAACGTAATAGTAGCGGTTTTTTAAGTTATACCTAATCGATTAGACATATTTTCGTCAAACGGTTTGGTTAGTTTGGTACAGTTCGATGTAAGGTCGAATTGTGCCAACGATTTTTTTTTGGGCATCATTTCGCATGGTCGTGACGTTGTTTGTGTGGTTGCAGCGCGAGTGAGTGTGACGGTGCATGTGCCCTACGGACCTTCCACTCAGAAGGGCACCCACTAACTGCCTGGCTACCTGCTACAACACAGACTCGGTAGGCTGCATGCACTCACTATGTCAATTTACACAACGTTATTTCGTGAACGGTTCTTTATTTTATTTTGTGGTATTCCCATTTTTTATTTATGTGAGGTGAAATCAGTAAAAAGCCGTGCAGATTGAAATCAATCGCAGTTTCGTTTGAAGCCAAAAAAAAAACAATTCTAATCCAAAATCCACCCAAAAAACTTCAAATTTAAACTAGGAAAAATTCGAAATTTATAACACGACTAACTTTGAGTATAATTTACATGATTTTGTTTTAATTTTCATTTTAAGGTCGACTTTAATGTTGAAATTTCGATTTTAAACTTGAATATTCGAAAGTTTCCTTTGAGATTTCACTTAAAGCTTAAAAGTTCAATAAAACTATAAAAGTTTCGAATGTAAAGTGCTCTGGAAAAAGTGCAACACTTACAGGTTAAACTTAAGACTCCAAAAAATGTCTTTAATAAGTTACACTTTTTTCTAAATTTCGATCTTTTTATTCCTCAAATTTCAACTCAATCTTAACATTTATGTAAAAAATTTCAAACGTTTTTGATTTTTCTTATTTTAATTTCGGTTTTTTTAGAAAAAATAGATCAAAAATTGAAATAGTTTTACATTTACAGTTTTATTTTAAAATTATTACTTAGCAGATTTTCTTGTTTGAACTTTGGATGTGTTTCTAAAAATTCAAAGTTTAGCTTCTAAATTTTGTTCGTTAATCCTAAAATGCGGCTTTAAAACCAAAAATGTTTTTTTTTTTTTCGATATTACGGCCTCTTTTTTCAAATTGTGATTTTGATCTTGAAATTTGGACTTTTTTTACGAAATTTTGGCTGAAATACCTGAAATGTTTTAAGTTCGACTTTTTATAGAATTTATACATTTTCCTCGGAATTTTGAATATAAATTTAAAATGCTTTGGTTTCTAATCTTTAAATCTAATAAATGTTCAAACCTATTGGTCTGTACATTAGAATCCTTAGAATGTTTTGTCTAAAATGTTTACTCAAATTTTCCAGAAACTTTTATAAAATTTGAGATTATTTAATTTTGACTTTTTTCTGAAAAGTTTCAGTTTGACTTTCAATTTTTTAATTTCATTTCTGAAACTGCATTTGTTTTTAAACTGTCTGCATTTCTCTCATAATTTAGATTGTGATTTTGAAATATTCGATTTTATTATAGAAGTTTCGAGTTAAAACTTTAACCATTTTTAAATCTCGCCTATTTCTTGAATTTCGCGATTTTTCTTAAAATTTGGAGTTTAAAACTTAAAATTATTGCTTTAGTTCCCTTCGTAACTTGGAGAAATTTTTATTGTACAACTTTACGCGCGATTGCATGTTTTAAGGCCGAAATTTTCAAAATCTATCGAATATCTATTTAATGTTCTTTATACAAATTTGAATTAGAAAAAACGTTTTTTTCAAACTAATTTTGACACTCCGTTTAATCTTTTTAGATAGATTAAAATTTTCAATCACGCCTCGTTACAGTAAGGAAAGCAGCATTTTACTGATTACTCCTTCGAGGGATGCAAATTTGAAAATTGATGGATATCGAAGATAAGCGCAAACTTTCTGGAATCGTTTCCATATCTTTGAAGTGCCAACTCTCATTTTGTGAATTAAAAAGTGAGCGCAAAAGTTGTAAACTTGAATTGTTTTGCCTACAATCCTTATTCGATGATTTGGAGGCTTCTTGGTGATCATTGAAAGCATTCAACTAGTCTATAAAGACGACAATCAAAATTTCAGTAGAAGTAATACTTTTACAAGATAAATATTGACTTATGTCATAACGCAAATAATTAAAGAGGTGTCTTTATAAGGAACCTTAAACATGTGGTTTATAACTCAAAAGATCGCCAGTTTGAATTTTTTGAGTTAAAAAACCTTTATTAATTGAGATAAATTCTGTACAGCAATCTTCAGCCTTCTTTAACCTACTTTTACTTTCTTGAAACCACAGGATGTTTTAAGTTTATATTTTTTTATTCATTAAGGAAGACGTAATTTTTAAGATTCATTATGGAGGCAATAGTTAGCGAAAACTTAAAAGAGTAAAGAAGCAGAGGAAAGTTTGATCAAGCAAAGAAAAACCTTTAAATGTACAATGCGTTCCAAACAAGCAAGAAATAAAATTTGTATTCATGAACTTTCTGATTTGCATCCTGTTTTATCTAATTTCTTCCTTTGATATTATCAAAAGCATGAGCTAATGCAGTAGACGATTTTATTTTAACTAATTTTTGTTGTTTGTGTTTTCTTTCAAGCGACTGCAAGGTGTGTGCCAATAGTCATTAACCCCGAAACAAGGTAGGTACGTTTACAGATTTTTAATTTTTCGTGCGTTCACCAGCCACAAGGTGCGAAACTAGCCGCCCCCTAACGCCCCAATTTTTCTTTCCAGATAAAACCGAAAATATTAATTTAGCAGACGTCGATTTATCGAAATTAAATCTATCACCGGAGGACGCCTTGGCGTTGTCGTTTTTGACACCGGGGCTGAGCAGGAGGATTCAGAAGCAGTTATTAGCGCAGTTGGCGCCGAGTGAGGCCAGGAAGTTGCACCGAACGCTGTCAAATTGCAATCCGAGGACGTACGAGCGCGCTACCAGATCTCAGGGTAGCAGTGACTCGTCGGGCAGGAGAGCTTCCACGGCGAACGTCGCCCCCACTATCATGGAGGAAAACCCGCCGGCTTGTAGATCGGTTTCGTTTAAAACAATGGCAAGCCCAGACTCTAGCATTTCTGAAAGCGTGTCGTCTTCGTATCGCAAGGATTCCGACAGCGATTTGAGTACGAGGAATTACTCGTTTAGTTCATCGTTGCCCAGGCCCCCTATGTATTCGCGTTTTTCTTCAATTCCCAGCTATAAGACGCTAGAAAACGATTCAAATAAGACTGAGGTTAGACCAACCACAAAGAGAATTTCTCGCTTTTTGAGACCCGACTTCTTCGATCCACCGAAGGAAGAAAGGCGCGTTGGAGAAAGAAAAGAAAGAAAGGGAGTTGGAGACGCAGAAAGTTCTAAAGGAAATTCGCAATAAGAGAAAAGGACGGTTTGGATCAAGAAGCGATAAATCGCCTTCTAAAGAACGAGAAATCGAAAATCACGACCAAGGAATACACGATTACGTTAACGTTACGTCTGCTCCTTTGCACGACTATGTTAACGTGACGAAAGACAAAAAAGAACGCGTATCGAAGATAGTCCGGCCTAAGAGTTATCCGTCGGGAAGCAGCCCCAAAGATAGGGTGCCGTCAGAACCGAAAATTAGCTCCAGTTGAAAAAACCTTGGCGGAAAAACTCTTCACAGAAAAAATTTCGACTGAAAAACTCATAGCCGAAAAAATATCAAATGGGAAAGCCTCAATAAGAAAAGTGTCCAGCGACAGACACACGGCAGAAAGCATCCCGAACGATAAATACTCGCTCACTAGAGGAGCAGTAAAATCAACACCACAGGAAAAACTTGCCAAAAAAATTCTAACAGAAAAACCTTCACAGGGCACCGAAGAGTATCTAAAAGAAAAAACCCCGAAACAAGAGTTAGAAAAGCTAGAAAAAACGAAGAAGAAAAGCAGCTCTCCTGACAAAGATTCCAAACTGACGAAACTCAAGAGAACATTCGCTAGAAAAGAGAAGACTAAAGAGGACAAAAACGAGGTCAATCAAGGGGAGAAAACGAAGAATAAGCTTTTGCATTCCCTTGAGAAAAAATTAGAGAAATTCCGAGCTGGCGGAACCCCTGAAAAAGACCCAGAAGTCGCCCTAAAGACACTAAAAGAGAAGAAATCGAATATAGAGAATACAATCAAGAAACTTAGAGAGCAGAGTTTACCGAGGAATCTGGCACCTTGCACAGAATCCGGCTTGATAAAACGAGCTGTTTCAGTGGAGGATCTACCCACTTTTGGCTTCTCTGATAAACCCCTGCAAGCCTCCCGAAAATCAGTCACTAAAATACTTAGTTTATTTAAAAAATATGAAGAAGATCAAAAGAAAAAGAGTCCGGGGAAGAAAGCAATCGCGGAACAGTCACCAAATGATCATTTTTATGAAAATGTTGAGAAAATTGAGAGACCTCGGTCGTATTGCTTCGAAAATGGTAAAGATTCAAAACCAAAGTCGAAACTTCCCACCTTCCGGCGTAGTTTAAATTTGGAAAACGAAAAGATTGATAATCAACCTAAACCCGATCGGCAATTTTTGAAACTAGATTTTAGTAGGCTTAATACCCCCCTAAGCACTAGCAGCACCCTGAAGGAGAATAGTTTGACCACGAACGAAAGCAGCCCAACGTTTCTCTCTCCTTGCGATGACACCAGCGATACCTGGTCGGTTAACTCCGAGCATTACAACTGCGGAAAAATCTCCCCGGTTTCCCCCTCGACTCACGCTTATTCCAGCGATGAAAACGATTCTGTGATCGATAGGATAAGGCGCAAGAGCTTCTACACGCGTTTCAATGAAAACAAGCGCCCCAGGCGGAGCAGTTTGGTTAAAAACTACAAGGACTTGGGGTTGTACAAAGAGCTGCATTCGCCTACTCACTACGGATCCTTGGATCGTAAATCTTCAGATAGGAGCGGTGATTATTTAACACCTAGGTGTAGGCCTTATGTGAGGAACGCGTCGGTGCTAAATGATTATGTTAATTATCCTAGTCCGCCGTCATCGTCGAAAATTGGAAGACCCTATTTGGGTGCTTATTCTGGTTCACAGGATTCTACATTGGATGACGATTTTTTAACTGGAAGCTCCCGAAAGTAAGTTTTTTTTTGTTACTGGATAATAGACATTATGATTTTGTTTTTTTCTTTTATTTACTTATTTATTTGATATGGTGAAAAGTCAATTTGCAGCAATTTGAGACTAATTGCAACTCCTCAAAACTGGAGATTTTAGAAGTCATAGGGAGTGGTTTTACTCTTAAAAAAATTAATTAACATTCATTTATGCACAAAATGATGTCTGTAAATCCAATACTACTTGTAAAGTCGTAAAAAAAACAAAACATTTGAAAAATTATAGGCATTTGGCGAAAGAAATTTAATTTACAAAAACTGACAAAATGTCGATTTTTCAAGTATTTCGGGTATTCGAGTTTAAATTCAAATTTTTGTGTTTAAAATGGAAATAAATAAAAAAATCAGGTTTAACTGGAGGTTTTTAGAAAACTCTTCGAAGTTTTTCGTTTGAATTTGAATAAAATTTAAGAAGGTCAAAATGTTGATATATTCTTGTTAATAGCTTTAATTTTTTTCTAATTTTTGACTTCTCAGAATTTCTGATATAAATTTGCAATTTTTTTAGGGTTCTAAAATTTTAGCTTCAATTGTAAAATTTAAACTTTTTCTACAAATGATGACTTTTTCAATATTGTTACTTCATTTTCTAAATTTCATCCTTTTTTTTTAAATTTTAAACTCTAACATTAAGTACAAAATGTTAAATTTAAACCAGAAATTTTTAATAGTCTACTTTTTAGACTGTCGCCTCGAATTAAAATTCGAAAAAAAAAAATGTATTAAGATTTCCAGGTTAAAATCAGAATTCTAAGACAACCTAGTCAAAATTTGGAAACAAAACTGAAGTTGATGTAAAAGGTGTACCTAAATTTTTCATTTTAACCACATCACCTTGCCCTACCATTACAAAGCCAAGTAAATGCATGTATTGTATGATTATGTTAAATTAAAATTAATTTTGGCTCATTCAAGTCAATAATAAATCTCCATCCCCAGTTACAGTACACTTGGAAAACCATCCAGAATCGGTCGATTATCAGTTACGCCGTCCAGAGAACAAAGCTACGCAACTAGGGCGCTCTCCAGCGGTACTTCTCCGGAGATAATTTAATCTGTTAGGCCATAAAAGCCAAAAAAATAGACTGTTTAAGTATTGTCAATTAGAGGAAGAGTCGCCGTCGCTTTTCCAGGGAAAATTCCCTTATCGTTTACATAGATATAACTCGAAAAGCGATAGCGGCGCCACCCTTGCGAAGTCTGCTAAATTAATTCATTTCGTTCGAGTTTTTATTTTTGAATATAGATCGTTAGTTTTGCGTTTAGAGCGTTAATTTATATCATATGTAAATGTGGTTTGCTTAGAATTATTATAAGTTACGTTTGATCCTGAAGAAATTTAATATAATAAGCGTTTGTTTTTATATTATTTATTTATTAACCCTCAGAGCTCATTAACTAGATGACTATTAGAACTGAACTGTATTCTATATCGATATCATGGAGTTACAAAGGTAGTACCTTCCTTCAATGTTGAAGTTTTTACATTAAATTTATGAATTGGTTGAAATTAATTGCTCTTGGGAAATATCTTATTTAAATTAAAATTGTGCAATATGCGAAGTGTAACATTTAAAATAACTTAGAGCGGCTTGTGCCAACGAAATTGTTCCATTGATTGTAAAGAGTGATATAGATATTGCCCAAGCTGACTTAAAAATTGAATTATATAAATAAGTTGAGTTTGTGTGAATTGTTAGAATTGTACGTTGAATTTTTGTGATTTTATAACAAATAAACTTAATTTATATTTTGAGTGTTGTTTGATTTATGTCCCTTGGCCGATGATACATCTGCAGTCCAAATTTTTGTAGAATATGGGCAACTCTCCCATTTCAGATTTTACAAAAATTAATCCATGTTGAATCCAGAATAAAAAAAAAAACTTCTATAAAAAAGTCTGGACCATATTTAAATGCTTGAAGTAGTAAGTAAAAAAAAATTAATTTCAAATTTTAAGACTGTATCAATTGAAAATTACTCTTGAAAATTTAAACTTTGGGAAAATGGGAGGAAAACTGAACATTTTAAAATTTTTGTTTGCTTTTGAATTTCTCAAAACTATAATTTTTTTTCTAAATGAGCAAATGAGGCTTTTTTATAGAGATTTTCGTTTTTTAACTTTGATTTTGATTACACATTTTTTTTAAAGTTCGAGCTTCGAGAAATATCGTCTACAAATATTTTAATTAAAACTTAAATTACTTTCTAACATTTGAGATTATTACTATTGTTAGAATTTGAAATATGTTATCCAATTGTCATTGCTCCTGCGTCAAGATATGCAACAAAAAAGTATTAAGATAAGCAGACGGCAACTTGTAACGGCCGCAAGATGGTTGTAAGAATTTTATGTAGCATATTCGGGGCAAGCAACGCCACTACAATTATTATAATTATTATAGTGAAAAATAAATAGTTAAGATCAAATCAGCAGTGTTCTAAATCCAGCGACCTATCAATTCAAATTTACACAACTATAATTTTTGCCCGATTTAATCTCGAGTATTTGGTATTTGGTTTCCAAACTTCGAATCTAATAAATGTTCAAACCTATTGGTATGTGCATTAGACTCGAGATTTAGGAAAAAACTGTATTCTCAAATTAAATGTTGGCTGCAAATATAACGGAAATTTCATTTTTTTCAAAATTTTAAGTGTAAATTCATAAATCTTCTATACATTCTAACTTTTATTGGAAATTTTCAAGAATTTTTCGAAATGTCAACCTCTTCTGTAAAATTCTTTGGGTTATATTTGACATTTTGACTTTTCCAGAGATAAACATATACGTATTTTGACCTTATTTTCAAATTATTGATTTTAGTTTCAAAATTTCAACATTTTTAAATTCAAGTTTGCATTTTTAATTTTCCTTTTGTTTAAACGAAATTTTCAGCTGAAATTCTAACTTTTGATTTTTTTTGAGACTGAATCTCATTTTTGAATTTAACATTTTGAAATAATTTAGAAAAATCTAATTTTTTTCAAAATTGCAAATTTAAACTTTGCAAGTTTTTATGGATTCAAACTCGTATTTGTATTTTGCCATTTCGACTTTAAACTCAAAATTTTGGAAAAAAATGATGTTACAAATTTCGATTTTCTTAAAATTTTCAATTTAGCTCGAAGTATGGTATTTTTTGTAGTTTGTCTTTTCTTTGTTTAAAATTTCAATTTGTTCTAAAAATTATGATTTTAGAATTTTAGTTTTTTTTTGTGTCAGTGCTTTGCACTAAAAATTTTAATTCTAGTTACGAAATTTGCTACTTAAAAAAAAGTCGAGTTTAACTTTCGGTTTTTTTCTTAATATTTTAATTTTCAAAAAAAAATTTTCAAAATTACAAATGAAAATGGAAACTTCTATTGAAATTTTTTAATTTCATTTTTAATAGCTAATTTTTCTAATTTTACCTGAAATGTCATGCTGCTCTGAAAAGTTGAAAATTCACTTATTCCGAAAAAAACTGGATAATTCTAAAAAATTTATGAAAATGTCCATATAGACTAAATTTGAAAGGTTTATATATCGAGACTGAAGTTGAACATTCGAGTTTCGATATTATAGTCCAAATGTTGAAGTTAAGGGTTGAAAATTAGGCAAAAATAATAAAATGGGCAGTAAAAAACCAAGACGTTTATTAATTTTATAATTCAACTTTTTCTTTAAATTTTGCAATATTGCTCATTAATTTTTAAAGAAGTTTGTGTCTCTATTGTCGACATTAAAAAAAAACGGGAATTGGACTCTCCCAAAACGAAAGCCCTGGCTGAGAAAGACTAAAAATTATGAAAAAAAAAATATAAATTTGTTGTTTCGGCTAAATCCTTGTTTTTCTATTTTTTTTTTGAGAAATTTTGACTCTGAAATTTCATTTTTAAATTTCAAAACTTTTTTTTTTAAACTTCGGGTTAACGCATTTTTATAAATTCCATGGGAAAATCTAACTTGTCAGATTAAAGTTCAAATAGCGAGAAGAGTAGAAGAGCTAAAATATTTTAACATTTCGGATTTAATACGTTCAGATTTAAATGCATGCTCACAAGCAGCACCAACCTTTTAAAATACAAAAATAATAACAGGAATGGTTTTTGTTTTGAAGTACATATTGCTGTAAGGAAATGAAGATAAACAATTCGCTAATGCTCCCACGTTGAATATTTACATACATAAGGCTTTGATAATGTTGACCTTCGGGGGTGAATAATTGGAAGAAAAATCCGCAATATGTGAAAAGCTTCAATCCGAAGTCATCGACTCAATGGAAAATTCGTACCAGGCACAACATACCTTGACACACATCCCTTACCCTGACCCTCTAATGAATGATACAGCAAAACTCGCAATATTAGTACATACAAAGGCGTCATCGCAAGATGTTTACGAGTAGAAATGGGCGGTAAAAGTAGTAAATGTTGCAGAAAACGAAAAAAAGAACTACAAGGTGGATCGATACTAGATCGCGTTATCAGCCAAGCTTCAGGACAGGATCAGTGCTTATTATACAGATTAGCTAATTACAAAAAAGGTGAGATATCCTTAGATTTGTTCGAACGTAATTCGCGTCACTAAATTCTCGACTTTTAGAACGAAATTGTCTTGGTATCAATGCAAAATAAATACTCAATTTCAAAAACTTGCATTATCGTTTAAAGAAAGGTTGTCTTTTTCAAAAAGGCCGTATTACAATTGATTTGGTAAAAATTTACTCGAAGTATAACTAATTTAATAGGGAAAGTTCAGTTATTCGCATTTGTCAATAACAAAACAAAAAGCTCAATTCTTTTTATTACGAATACGCTGTTTTGTTTCTTGATAATTTTCTTGGAAATAATATGTCAATAAGTTTCATTTCATTACCTAGAAGAATGCCTGCTAGAACTAAATATTGTTACGGGTCTATCTGTTCGAATTGATTAACACATTGAATCATACCCACTTTATTAACAAACTAAACTCGGATCACTACAACTGAATAATGAACTCACTTATGTACTTCTAACTACTAACTCACTAACTACACTGACTCCATCTGACTTCAACTAACTGACTCGAGGGAGAGCTGGCCGCTTTATATAGTTTTGGCTTCCAGGTTCTAGAAAAATCTCGCAGATAAGGCTTATCGTTTGCCGAAATTTCTGGAACGCCTATCTGCCGTTTGCTTCGTTATCGCGGTCGCTTTCCCCTTATCATATATTTCTAGAAACTTTTCTTATGCACTAAATTCTATTCTAAATTCTATTCTATCTATTTACATTGCGTTACAATATGTTACAAAATTTTCTTCGAAACGCAATAAATGCTTAACGCCAAACGAAACCGGCCATTTCAGGGGGCGAACTAATAGACGCCTACAACGTGGGTGGCCTGCTTGAAGTCGAAAAGTTGGTAAAAGAGCAGTTCGGTCAGCTGATGTACCAAGAGGGCAAAGGTCAAATCATCAACCGATCCGAATACCTGAGGTGGAAATTCCGCGACCACGAGCAAGTAACTCTACCCATCGAAGCTTCCCTGACTAGATTCGATCCTTTAGGAAAATGGTGCGATCACGAAGCTTGTTGGCAGATGCAGTATAGGGGATCGTTAGGCGAAACTCTTCTTCACGTTTTAATCATCTGCGACACCAAAATTCATACCAGATTGGCTAGGACTTTGATCAAGTGTTTTCCGAAGTTAGCCATCGATGTTGTCGAAGGGGAAGAATATCTTGGTACACTTTTCGACTTTGATTCGTAGTAAAACGAACTATTCTCATTTTTAGGTGCCAGCGCTTTGCATTTAGCCATTGCTTATAGTAATAACGAATTGGTGCAAGATTTAGTGGAAGCTGGAGCAAATGTTAATCAGAGAGCTGTTGGTACGTTAAAATTTTACGCAGGATTTCTTTGGATAAAAGACCATAATGTACCCAGCAGTGGCGGCTGGTGCTATTTAAATTTGGGGGTTACAAAGAAACATTTGCAATGTGCCGAAACTGGAAATTTTAAATTAAGCTGGAGGAATTAAGAGGTATTTAGGATTTTAAATTGATATATGTTATACATATATAGTGTATTGCTAAAATTCTCCTTTTTTTATTTTCGCAAAAAAATGAAAGAAAAAGAAGAGAAGTCCATACGACGGACGATCTTTGGCAGCTGCAAATTTATCAATAACTTTTTACTGAAGTCGAGTATTCCTTGAATTAAGTCCTTTTTTTTTGAAGACATCGGTAATGCGGACAATCTTTCCTGGCATAATGTATTTTTTTTAAGTTTCTATTCTTTCCAGACTGGAGAAGCACCACTCTGCTTCAGCAGAAGCCATTGGGATAGTTATCAGGATTTTTAAAAGATTTAGAGTTTCACTAAGCTTACTGTTTTCTGAAATAATGTTATAGAGTACAAGTAAACCAAAAGCCCATTAAAACTTCTCTGTTTCGTAAATTACAGATAATTCAGTTTTTAGTTTTTGTAAATTAGAAAATGGATAAACCTTAGCGGTTTCTTCAAAATTCTTTTCAGCAAAAGTGATTCTATGTTGCTTAAACTTTTCAGAAAAAAATAAGGTTGCTGCAAATAAATGGCCAGTGAAGCTGAATCGTTCTTTAGCTTAACAGATAACAATGTCACATAGGTACTTCTTTAGCTTCGTGAACTACTTCTGTTAAAATTTCGCTTTTTAACAGAACACTGTCTGCACAATATTTAAGTCTGAAATAGGTCATCCACGTCGCTTAATTTCCAGTTTTTTCGACACAGATCGGTTATAGAATGGCTGTGCAATTAAACTTTGCACTCAATTCATTTTTATTTGTGTTTCAAGACCCGCAACATTGACCGATGACAGATAATAATAGCGAATCAATATTTGGTTTGCACCCACAAGTACAACCTAATGCTTGCTTATGGGCAAGTATTTTAAGCGAACAAAATATGAGTTAAGGCGCAGGTGCATATGTGTAAAGCAAAGGTTGCAGTCTAGCCTACAAACTTTGCAAACCATGGACCCAATTATGTCGTCAAACCCTTACTAATTGGCGATCCGCAATAGTCAGCAGTATGTTTGGTAACGATAAATCTATTATCAATAAATAAAATAAACAACATAAAGAACAATTTACTTTCTTTTTTATCCCAGCGTTTTTTTGGAGGTTGCACAAACTTGCAAACCTTAGCACTAGCCTCCACTGGTACCCAGATTAAAAAATAATATATAATTCAAACTGTGATTACTCATAGGCAGTTTTTTCTTACCGAGAGATCAACAGAGGCCCAAACCTGCTAAAACCACCGATTATGAAGGTTTGGCCTATCTGGGGGAATACCCATTGGCTTGGGCAGCCTGCTGCGCTAACGAAAGCGTATACAACCTTCTATTGGACAATGGGGCCAATCCGGATTTTCAAGACAACTTTGGCAACATGATTTTGCACATGGTGGTTGTCTGCGATAAATTGGTAAGATCTTTTTTTTAATTGTCGCAAATGAAAGCAAGTTTACTGCAGGATATGTTCGGGTATGCTCTGAGACATCCCAAGTTGCCTGCCAGCAATGGAATAGTTAATAGAGCTGGACTAACCCCGTTAACTTTGGCTTGTAAATTAGGTACTAATTTAGGGGATGAAATTCGCGTTTTTGAATCAGAGTTTTAGGTAGAGCTGAAGTATTTAGGGAAATGCTTGAGCTTTCAGCGAAAGAATTTTGGAGGTACAGTAATATAACTTGCTCTGCTTATACGCTCAACGCCTTGGATACTCTTCTTCCTGATGGGCGTACTAGTAAGTACAATTTAAATGAAGAAACTAGATCGATTCAGCACAAATATTTTAGATTGGAATTCCGCGTTGTTCATCATTCTGAATGGCACCAAAGAGGAACACTTGGATATGTTAGATGGTGGTATCATTCAGAGGTTGCTAGAAGAAAAATGGAAAACATTTGCTCGGGTATTAAAAAAAATGTTGGTTTCTGTAGCTAAATGTTTACTGTTTTAGAACCAATTTCTTAAAAGACTGCTTATTCTCGTTTTACATTTAATTCTGTTGTCTTTGGCTGTTTATCTTCGCCCGGATGATCCAGATGAAAGCCTCTTGGGATGGTCAGATGATCCCACAGTCATTATAAGGTAAATATCCAACAATCACTCCAATAAAACTTGGTAATATTTTGCTTTTAGATATGCCTGCGAAGTGGGAACTATTTTAGGTGTTTTAAGTTATGTAATATTTCAACAAGGCGATGAAATAAGAAACCAAGGCTTTTGGACCTTTCTCAAACAGCAGGTGTCATATATTTTAATTTTCTAGTAATATAAATGTTTAAAACTGCTTCTATTGCAGTCGCATTCGCCTCCGAAAACTATTTTCCTTTTATCAAATTTGGCGATTCTCGCCTGCATACCGTGTCGGCTCGTTGGGAACAAAGGAGTTGAAGAAGCAATCCTTTTCTTTGCCGTGCCCGGTTCATGGTTTCTTCTAATGTTTTTTGCTGGGTAAAATAGATTTTAATGCATAAAATTAAAAATACTCAGTACTTGTGGTTGTTAATATATTTTATGAATTAGGGAAAGTAACTTCTTGGGCTATGACCATAATCTCTTTCAATTTTCAGTGCAGTTCGTTTGACAGGCCCTTTTGTCACGATGATATATAGCATGATAACAGGGGACATGTTAACTTTTGGCATCATCTACACCATTGTCCTCTTTGGTTTCTCCCAGTCCTTCTATTTTCTCTACAAAGGGTTCCCAGGCGTTCAAAATTCTCTATATAACAGCTACCCATCAACCTGGATGGCGCTGTTTCAAATAACCATGGGAAACTACGACGTAAGTCCAAGGAGTATACACACCATTCCAGTTATTATTGAATTGTTTTAGTATCAAGAACTATCGTCAACAACTTATCCAGGTGTCAGCAAAACCGTATTTGCTCTCTTCATGGTATTCGTGCCCATTTTGCTGCTGAACATGCTCATCGCTATGATGGGTAATACGTACGCGCACGTTATTGAACAAAGCGAAAAGGAATGGATGAAGCAGTGGGCTAAAATCGTCATCACATTAGAGCGAGCTATTCCGCAGTCAGATGCCCATCATTATCTTCAGGAGTATAGCATTTCATTGGGGCCTAGCGAAGATCCTGCGACTGAACAACGTGGCGTCATGGTTATTAAGTCCAAGAGTAAGACTAGGGCCAAGCAGAGAAAGGGAGCTGTAGCGAATTGGAAGGTAATTACGTAACAGTTTACAATTAAAACGTTTTTATTTACTTCGTAATGGCGTTAAGGTTTTATTAATTTTACATTTGTAGAGAGTTGGCAAGGTGACCATCAACGCTTTAAAGAAGAAAGGTTTAACAGGGGAGGAAATGAGATGTCTAATGTGGGGGAGAGAGTCAATCAATACACCAATTAAAGCCAAAGGGTATAAACTGCATATATTTCATTTGGAAGTTAAATTAACATGTCAAACATTTAGACTTAAAAACCAAACTTTGGGCGTGGATCCTAATAAAGTAACACCTGGCTTTGGCAATGCTCTAACTGCTGCTCTCGACGTTGTGGCCTTCACACAGGACATTGATATTAACAGTACGCTGAAAAATTTGAAAGAACATAAAAATGATCTAAACAAAGATGTAAATATTTCAGGAGAACTTATGAGTTGGGTTGTAATTTTGTTTGTTTCAGGTCCAAAGTAAAACTGAAGCATCGGTAAGAACTACTTCAAGTCAAAATACTTTAACAGGCAAGTGTTTCGTAATTTACTGTTTTAAGATAGAACTAGATCAAACTTCAATGGATCAAATTAAATGTCTTAAATATCTATAATACTCAAAAGCAGGGCTTCGAACCGCTATTTTTTTCGTTCCGGTTTTCGGTTTTTAAAAGTTTTTCGAATTGAAAATTGATTTTTGAACATAATTTAGAAAATGTGATGTATTTTTTTCTTCGATATTACAACACGTAACTACTGTGATCTTGCCTAAAATTGAAGGAAAATATTTTCTATATTTTGAGTTTAAAAATGTCATGCTGAAACAGAATTTTGGGTTAAATTTGAGTTCAAATTTCAAGAAAAACCCGAACTTTATAAAAAAATAAATCGGAATTTTGGGTTTAGATATTTTAAATTTAAATTCGGAATTTTCATAAAAATCTTAAATTATATAACCTAGAGTTGAAAACTTCTAGAATATACGAACTTTGACAATTAAAATCGAGAATTTGAGGAACTTTTCTCTTTTCTTTCATAATTTTGGTTCTCTATCGAAGTTTTGACTTTGACTCGCTTTTTCTAATAAAATTAATTTTTACTGTTACGATTTTGTTTTCTAGAACTCTAGATTAAAAAAACAAATAAAAAAATGAATGAAAACAAAAAAGACAAAAAATTATAAAATAAAAAGTTTTGAATTAAGATTTTGCGGGACAGTCACAATTTCAAAAAAAGAACTTCAAATTTATTTAAAAAAATGAGTTTTCAAAATTTCTTCCCTAATTTAGAACTTTAAACCAAAATATTCTATTTTTTTTCTGGAAATGTTGCTGAAAAGTTCAACTTTTCTAAAAATGTAAAATTTTTCAGATAGTTTTATTTAATGTGTGTACCTTTTTTCGATATTTTAACTTTTTTCTTTTACAGTTTTAAATTTAAACTTTTATGTACTTTTTATTATTATTTTTTTCTAAAAGTTTGACTAAACAACATTTAGTGGTTCTCTAGCAACCTCCTAACCTTTTTATCGACAGGTTGACTTTTATTGTTTAATTATAGACATTTTTCTCGAAATTATGAGTTGAGACTTGGACTATAAGAAATCGACGAAGATAAGTTTCAATTTGGAAATTTCGAATATTAGACCTTTAGCAAAAAAGCTCAAAATTTTCAGGATTCGAAATTTCGAGATTAATTTTGAAAAGTTGTTTGTCATAAATTTGGTTTGTTTTTCCTCAAAACTTGGTTTTTTCAAAAATGATGTCTTTTTTTCTTGAAATTTGGATATTCTTTAGAGGTTTTAAGAGGTATTCAAAATAAAAAATAACATAAAATATTTAAATTCAAATTTGCACTTTTACGTTTGAAATCTAACTTCTGCTAACATTTTAAGCAAAAATTTGAAATTTTTAATGGAAATGTAAATTTTAAGAATAAAAGTAAAAAATTTCACAAAAAGTGCAATTTAAATTATTTCTAAACTTAAATTTTCTATGAAAAAATTGAAATTTTAAGATCAACGACTAATTTTCTGAAAAAAATAAACGCGAATTTCAATTCTAAAGACAAAATTCTAGAAATAATTTCAGCTGTAGCTAAAAGTTTGTGAATAAATTTAACATTTTTAGAACGGAATTTTGACACCAAAGTTAAAACTTAAATTTTTAAATTGGGTTGAAATTTTGAGAATAACGTCAATATTTTCTGGAAAATGTGGAAATTGTGAGTTTCTAATCTAATCTAATCAGAAATGAGAGATAGAGATGAGATGAAAGTTGCACGGAATTGTGTAAAATTTTGAAAAAAAAAATGAAATTTCAAAAAAATGTTAATCTTAAGTATAAAGTAAAAACTATTTTAAGTATATAAATTCGACGAACCGAAATAAACCGGTATTTTTTTTCGGTTTCATTCCGGTTTTCGTTCCGGCGAAAATAACGGTTTTCTCCGGTTTTCGGTTCAGTTCCGGTTCGAAGCCTTGCTCAAAAGTAAGAAGAAAGAATCAGCTCTTTGGTCTCAGTGTTTTAGTGTACTTATTTTAGTCTTACAAATTTAATAATTTCCGCTTCCAATTAATTATTATCTAACTCATTTCGTGCAAAAACTTGAGACTGAAGCAAATTTATTCGTGATTTTCAAATTTAAATTAAATATTTTTTTGCGTTAAATCCAAATTTTGAGTTCCTGTCAAAATGTGATGGTCTGAGTCAAACAGCTTAGGAACTTCCAAAGCATTTTTTTCCCTAATACCTACTCCAATTAAACATGAAGTTTTGGTATCAGAAGTCAAATTTTGAGAAAAAGTTTTTGAGTTTTAAAAAAGATCCCCACATTCCTTGTTTTAAGTAAATGATTGGTTACTAATGTCTAAAAAAACTTCGGAATATTCCTAGAAAACAATGGACACTTCTGAAGAAAAGCTTCCGAGTTACAAAAAAAATTTACTTTTTAAAATTTCGAGTTTGTAGTCAAGATAAAAAAAAATGATAATATTTGAATTTATTTAAGCTGAAAAAAAAAAACAAAAAAGGATGGAAATTTTGAGAACAACTAGAAACGATTTTAGAGTCCAAATTTCGATTTTAAAAACCAAGCAGCTCTGAGATTAAATTATAAATTTCTTGATTAAAGAACTTCGATATTTCTAGAATTTTGGAAAAAAATTAAACTTTCAAATCCAACGTTCGAGCTTCGAAAAAAAGTCGAAATTTTGAGTTGCTCGACATTAAAAACTTTGAGATCACAATTGAAATTCGTGTAAGGAATTTCAAAAAAATATAGAAAGTTCGTTTTTAAAGTTGAAATTTCACGAAAAAATCGAAAAATTTAAAGCCCAAATGGTAAACATTGCGAAATTCAGCTTTTGCTTTAGCTTGGGGCCCAATTTACTTTCAATCCCGCTCTAAATGTACTCAATTATTATTATTCATATTTTACTGTCAAAATTTCTTCTCTTTTAGTTTCAACGGTATCTCAAGCTCCGACAGCACTCCCAACTCCCACCAGTACCCCCCAAATACCTCCACCATCCCTACAAACTAGCACTAAACAGGTCCAAAGCTCGGTACCAGCTCAAAACATTATCAGACAGGAGGATGGCCAGGATCCATTCAGAGAACTTGTGATAACTTCCACCGATCAGCAGTGTGATCCTGAGAAATTAAAATATTTGGCCCAGTCGGCCGCAAATCTTCCGAACACAGGAGAAATTTCTACAAAACCACAAACGCAAAACGTTAAAAACTTGGCCGGAGTTTTCGCCGGTACGGAAAGTTTGGTCAAGAGTTTGGAAGAGCCCGCGAAGAAGAAGAAATATTCGGCTTTATTACCAAGCGATAGCGAGGACCTTAGAGGTATTATTATTTCCTAATTTGAAAACTTTAATAGCTTTCATACTCGAATGTATGTATGGACAGATGGAATATTTATTAGATTTAGGGTTAAGGTTAAAGTCCGGTTTCGATTTTAATAGATTTCGTTAGTTTAACACAGGGGTTCCCAACCTTTTTGTAGTCTAGAGCACATTCTAAAATATTGGTAGAGTGGCGGGGGGCACCACCTATTTTTAATCAACAAACTCCTTCCACAACTTCTCATTTTTCCATAATTTATTTTCATATATTCATAATGTGTAAATAAATAATAAACAAAAATGTTTCAAAATAATAAATTATCACTCAAATTTCATACATACGGAAAAACGTAAACAAAGAAAACAAAAAACAAATACAAAGAAAACATTTTATAAAAAATATAATATCAATATGATCTTTGGCATTGCATATTATTGGCCAGTGCTTCATAATTAGGAGAGTATGACGATAATCCTGTTAGCAAACCATCATAAAGATGCTCATCGGTGGGTCGAGTTAAGTTCATGTTTGAAAACAATGATTCGCATAAATATGTCAAACCAAAAAATGATTCAGTTTTATATAATTTCGCAAACATACGAACGTATTTCATAAACCTAGGCACCCAAAAAAATTTAAACTCTAACAAATAAATAAAAATAATTCACATTTTTAATTAATGTTTATGAAAAATTCTGTCTCTGTCGAATAGTGGCGGGCACATAGGAATCGTTCCGCGGGCACCATGGCGCCCGCGGGCACGAGGTTGGGAACCCCTGGTTTAACAGTTTGACACATCCAAATAGGTCTTCAGGTGTCTGGATTTGAGCGGACCTTCCCCGAGTCCCGCGTCTTGCTTAATTACTGGACGGGACCAAGAAATTTTGATTTTTGAGAATTAAAATTGGGATACCATTTCTAATACTTTTGTTTCAAATTTTTACACTGATTCCAGCGGATACTGTTAGCTATTATGTCTGCTAACTTAACCTAGATGGCACTTTATAACGTAATTTTTTAACGAAATTTTTATTATTTATCTAATCAACTTTAGCTTGGAATGAAATTAAAAAATATATACTACACAGGCCCGTAACCAGGATTTTTTTTTCGAGGGGGGGGGGCTGCGATCCTTCTGCTAAAACTACCTAGTCTTTGTTTCCGTTTAGGTTAGAGCTACGAAGCCACGGTCCAATACTACTTTACTATTAATATTATTATTGTATAGAAGTATACTAAAATATAAAAAAACTCTTCTAAGATTCTGACAAAGTAATTTAACAACAATGTTGCCTATTCATCTTAATTTCATTTGTAAATAAAAACAGATTTGTTTTCTATAACCTTACTTGTTTTGACAAATGACCAATTAAATGTTCTGTAATTAAACAGTTAAACGTGCTTAAAATTGAAAATATGTACAACCGCAACCATAGACTAGTTTCGGCCTTCCTTGGCCTCGTCAGCATGGTACGGTGGTTGTATACACTTCCAATTTAAAGCCGTTAGTCAGTCGTATAAGTTAAAAGACAGTTACAAGTCACCCAATGGAGGATACTTATACGACTGACTAACGGCTTTAAGATGGAAGTGTATACAACCACCGTACCATGCCGATGAGGCCAAGGAAGGCCGAAACTAGTCTATGGTTGCGGTTGTACATATTTTCAATTTTAAGCACGTTTAACTGTTTAATTACAGAACATTTAATTGGTCATTTGTCAAAACTAGATGAAAGTAAAGTCACGCCGAGGACGTTTGTATCTATGGACGTTGCGATGCAACCCGTGATACAAGCTTTGCCTCATCTACGTGAACTTTGCAATTGCAGTCTAATTTTCATTAGTTTCTAATGAAATTAGATTTCAATTGCATCATAATAAACTTGTATTTATTCGTATATACAAGTCTTATTATCTCAACCTTACTTGTGTATGAAAAATACCTCTAGAAAGTGCTCTATTTAAAAACATAGTTTGGCGTCAGCTGGGGAGAAATCTTATTTTTAATTTTTTTTCAAATTTTGATTAAATTCATAATTTTAACTTTTATCTCAAATTTAAAGTTTGCACCCGAACATTTAGAATTTGGATATTCTTTCTAAATTCTGGAAGATTAGATGTTTTTTTTTTTTAATTCAAGTCTCGTCTTAGCGTCGAACTCTTTTTCTAACTGGCAACAACTTCCATTCCTACGTTTTTTATTTTGGGCAATTTTGGAAATTATTGTTTCTATCTGAATTTGCAATGTCGAAATGCATTTGATTCTTCCGAATTTCAAAAAAAAGTTTTACCTTTAATTTCAATATTTCGAACTTTTTTGAAATTCTCAATTTGAATTAGATTTTTTATTAAATGCGAAGTATGTTATTACTTTTACTTTTTTTCTCAAAATTCAAAGTTTAAAGCCTTGGTATTTACTTTAAACGCACAAATATTTTTTTAAACTTCGATTCTTTCTAGAAACCTGGAAATTTCGCCAAAGTTTTTGTGAAAAATATCAGATATCGGAATCCTGAACTTAATCTTGCGTTTTTTGAATTTGGAATTTGAATTTGAAATGTCTAGAACAGTCTACATTTAGAGTGACAAACTCGTTCTAGAAAAAGTTTAATTACGACCGTGTTTATACTTAAAAATAACCAGAATTCATTATTAAACATTTCTGAAAGTATTAACTTTTTTAGAAATTTTGAATTTCCTAACAAAAAGTAGGATATGTTAATTCTTAACAAATTTACCTGTTAGAGCTCGAAGTTGTTAGTTTTTTAAATTCGAGGTTTTAAAAATAAGTTGACATTTAGAATTACTCTCTAAATTAGAAGAAAAAAGAAGCTATAATTTTCGAAAAAAAAAGGTTTGAAAAAAAAATCTCTAATTTCCAAAAGATGAAATCTATTAACAAAAGAGAACAAGAGAAAACTTGGAATTAAAAAAAAACATCTAATCTTTCAGAATTTAGAAAGAATATCCAAATTCTAAATGTTCGGGTGCAAACTTTAAATTTGAGATAAAAGTTAAAATTATGAATTTAATCAAAATTTGAAAAAAAATTAAAAATAAGATTTCTCCCCAGCTGACGTCAAACTATGTTTTTAAATAGAGCACTTTCTAGAGGTATTTTTCATACACAAATAAGGTTGAGATAATAACACTCAACATTTGGTCTTGAAACAAAACTAAAAAAAAACTCATATTTCCTGAAACTTTAGTGTTTTCTCAAAATGGCCAGGGGATTTTTTTATATATTTATTATAGAAGGAAAGTCAAAATATTGTGAAGAAGTCTGAATTTTGAACCAGTGCTAATGTAAAAATTTTGAAAAATAAACTAAAGTCATTAGCCTCATTTCTTTTTAAACTTCGACTTTAATCTTGACATTTTTTAATACGTCGTGAAAAAATATAAACATTTTATAAATCAATTTTTTCTAAAAATATGAATTTAAAGTTGAAATGTCGTGATTAAAAGTAAAAAATTTCTTAATTAAAGTTGAAATTTGATAACTAAGATAGAAATTTCAATATTTTTTTGGAAGTTTGCAAGTCGAATTTTGGGGAAAAAAGGCGAATTTTCGAAATCGTACTCGAAATATAAATAAATCAACTTCATAACAAAAAATTTCGAAATTTTTTATTATGACGATAAAACTTTTTAAAAAAATTAAACATTTCGAATTAAGCTGATGGGCTAAAGTTATTAAAAAAATCCTGAATTTTTCAATTTAAAAATGCTCAAGTTTTGTATAAAACTCGGAATTTAAAAAAGAATCGATATTTTATATATTTTTTTTAAAGTTCAATGACCATGTTAGAAAAATTATAGAAAAAATTCATAAAAATAACTTATTAAAAAATGTTTTCTCTAAATAATGGCTTATAAGAGATTTTGATTTTTTAGTAAAGCGCCTAATATTCAAAATTTTATTCAATTACCGAATTTAAATTTTTAAATTCCAAAACTGTAAAACTATTATCACAAAATCCAAGTTTTCTTCAAAATTTGGTGTTAAATCTCGAAAAATCAATTTGATTTTTTTTTCAAAATGGGGAGTTTAAGGTTGAAAAACTTGCAAAATTCAACATTTTTTTAAATAAAATTTAAAACGTAAGATTGAAAATCCAAATAAAAAAAATAAATTTCAAAAACAGTTTAAATTTTTCTAGAAATGAAATCTCAGATTTGAAAGTCAAAATTGTGGAAAAAATTCAAATAAATTTAAGGTAAACATTTTAAGGTTTAGAGTGGAAATTCGAGAATGAACTCGAAATTTTTGGAACTTCTTCATTTGAAAATGTTATACTCTTTCCGAATATCCTGAGTATAACCTAAAACCCATTTTTTTAAAATTTCGACTGAGATTTCAAAATGTTTTTTTTTGCTAATTGTGAGTTTTGGTCTGTTGATGCCTTTTTTAGGGTATTTTACCTTTTTGGTGCCCTCTTTAGCTTTTTGTTTTTGTCTAATTTAATATTTTGCTCACCTTTTTACCTTGCTTGATTGTGCTTAAAATCCGGTCTCTAATAATAAGTAATGGCGCCAAATTTGAAAAAAAAAATCCTTGCATTTCAGTACGAAAACAAAATGATCCATTAAAAATGGTTTTTTAAAAATGTAGCACCTCTGGAAAGTTCATTTCTATCTTGTGTGAAGCCAAAACATTTCGGGGGGCTGCAGCCCCATAGACCCCCTGGTTGCGGGCCTGATACTACATGTTCGTTTTTTTAGTGCGAATTTATTTTCTTAATATAATTTCGATCTAGGCTTGATATGTTTTCCTAACATCTGAAATTTTTCGAAATTCTTACTTAACTGGAAATTCCAATTTTAAAGCTGCACCTTGGTTGTTTTTAATTTCAATTTAATACTCAAATTCCAAACTTTTTCCAAAGGACACGATTTCGGTACCTAATATTTTATTGTTATCGTAAAATTTGAATTTCTTTCAACAAATTTCGAGTGTAAACATGGAATTTAGATATTTTCCAAAGTATCATTTTTAAACTGGAAAAATGTAGGCTTATTTAGAAATAATCAGTCCTTTATCATAAAATTTTGATTTTTTCTTATCTAAAATTTTGAGTTTAAAATGGATAAAGTAAATTCAGGGTGCCAGACACTTATTAGAGGGTCTCGAGTATGTAATATAGCGCTACCTATCTGTCGGTTTTGAATTGCAAATTGCGTCATAAAACAGTGTAACCGTAAAATACTGCAGTGACTTCTGTGAAATGACAAAATGCAGGAAGCATAAAGATTGAAATAAGAAGTGTTCCAGGTTGCCACTGAACGTTCAGCTTTATTAGAGTTGATATCCTTTGCTCGATAATTGTTAATTATTCCAGGCTTGCACACAAATTTTCAAGTGTGTAGGGGGTTGCTTTAAGATCCTTGTTAATATGAACTTAGTTCTATTCAAATTCTTATTGTTAGTGTGAAATTCAACGTATTTATAGGATCATCAATATTGGGTAAAATCTCGAGAATTAGGAGAGCGAAATCGGCGAATGCCCGCAAGACATCCGCTAAACCATATTCGGACAAACGCAAACTAATGGAGGAATCCGATTCGAGTTCCACCGATGCCGGAGTACTAGAGCCAGAGCAAACAACGAATTTGGATTACGCCGAGGACCGAATGAGGTCCATAAAGGACAGCTTAAAAGAGGAGGCCGCCCTCATACGTCCGATAAATATAGACGTCGCTCTAGGGGACGACCAGATGTAATCCTGTTTAGTTTTTCGAATAAATTTTTAGAGATTTTATTGCAGGACTGTCGCCGTATCTAGCACGATGAAAATCGAAGGTCAAGGGGAAGGGGCCGATTTGCAATCGACTAATCAAAAGAGACAAGCCAAGAGAAAGTCGAAGACGGCTAAAAATAATCGGTAAGTATTCGGTGGTTGTTGAGTTTGATTTTAAAACAGGTTTATGCAGAGTCGTGCCCAAAATGGACCAAAGAAGTGTCAAGTCGGCAGACAATAAAATAGAGTCCGGTTCCGAATCCCCGGATCCTTTGGAAGCTTGGAGTACAAAGAATATAACGAGTATGAGCCAGATTTTAGCCTGGGAAAACGATTCTGAAAGTACCTAAATTTTTTTGTAAATTGAAATGAAGTAGATTTTTTTATTGTGCTGTGGTGTTGTGATTGTTATGATTCATTATTTGAAACAAATATAAAATTAATCTGATTTTTGTTTACACTAAAGTTAGATTCAGGGCTTCGAACCGTTATTATTTTCGTTCCGGTTTTCGGTTTTCGTTCCGAAAAAAAATTATATCGGTTTAGTTCCGGTTTTCGTTCCGACAAAAATAACGGTTTTCTTCGGTTTCGGTTTTCGATTCAGCTACGAGTGACTAATTTTTTATTTTTTATTTAAAAGAAAGAAAATACTTCAAGTAATCTCGAAACAAAAGTCCGAATTTCAGAAAAATAAACCGTGAAATTTAGGGAATAATTCAAGTTAAAATTTTGAGTATAAAGTCAATTTTTTAAAAAAATGCAGAAATTGTAAGTTTGTAATCTAATTTTTAGAATAAATAGAATAAAACAACATTATCATGATTGAAGTGATGACAAAAAAAGGATGAATCGCAGCAAACATCTTTTAATATAAAACCTATGATCATTATGTATTACAAAATATTGAGTTTAAACTATTTAGAAATCTTAAAACATATTAAGTTTAAGATATGTTTAGAAAATAATATATAAAACAGAGTTAGCATTGCTAGGAAATTGAATTTGAAGTCAAATTTTCAGAAAAAAACTAGCAATTGCAGAATTTTGCAAAAAATTCAAGATTAAAAAAAAGTATTAATTTGCAAAATTTCGACTTATACTAGAGATTTTAAGATTAAGAGGAAATACTCGAACAATGCAGTTGAAAGTTAAAATATTATGATTAAAATTAAAAAAAAATTACATTAATTTCGAGGTTTTTTTTCTAATGTTGACTACTTTCTTAAAAGTATAAGTTAAACCTTGATATTGTAAGTTAAATTTTGACATCTTTTTCATTTCGTGTTTTCAATTCGAAATTCTGAGGAAAACATTCAAATTTAAGGAAAACAATTTCACAGTTCTAGAAAGAAACCTAAATTTCAATTCAATCAAAGATCAAAGTTCGAAAAAACAAACTAAATTTATTAATAAAAATATCTCAAGATTTCAACTTTTCAATATTCGAATTTGAGATTTAGGTGTAAACTATGAAAAAGTCACAATGTTTGGAAAACGACTACATTTCGTGTTTCAAATCGAAATTTTAGAAAAAAAAAACACAAAAATTGCAATTTTTATATCAAATTTTAAGACAAATGTAAAAATTAAAAAAAAAGATTAACTATATTAAAAAAACTGTATCCAAACTCTGAATTCTCTTTCAAGCCATTTTGAAGTTTTCAGGAAATTTTAAGAAGACATTTTCAGGTTCATTTTCGAAATTTTATTATATTCTGAAGATCAAAAGTTCAAATTGGAGATTCTAATTTTTTAAGATAAAAGTGGCCTAAATTTGAAGAGAAAAATATCAATATTTTTTTGAAATTCTCTATATTTTGATTGAAAAACGTTTGTCAAAATTTAAACTTAATAACCAATGAGATTTCCATTTTTTAGAAACTTTAATTTTTTAGGCCAATGTTGAGAATTCCAAATTTCATCGAAAATCCGAGTTAGCGCTTTTAATTGATAAAAATGTTTAATAAACTTTTAGGTTTTTTACAAAAACTTTTTTCTTGAATTGTGGCGATTAAAAATTTAAATATTTCCAAACTGGGTCGCAGAAATGTTAAATAAAATGAATAAACATGACGACTAAAGTCAGAAATTCGATATGCAAGTTAAAATAGCGAGTTTATATTCGAAATTTCCTGATTAAAATCAAATTACGTAAATAATGAAGACCAAAATTTACCTATTAAGTTGAAATTTTTGATTAAGGAGAACAATTAAAAAAAAATTTTTTAAAGCTTTGACCTCAGAAGATCAAATCAAAAAATTTCAACTTCAAATAATTTTGGGTTCTAACTCAAAATTTCATGAAAACCCGAGTGTTTAAAATAAAAGTCGAAATAAAGTCAATATCTTAATTCTAAAGTTGAAATTTTCGGAAAAATGTAAAAATTTAAATTTTAAGTTGAACATTTTGACAGAAAACTCGAAATTTGAACAAAAACCACAGATTTTAAGAAAGTTCTGGTATTTTCGATTTTGAAAATTTGAAGTTGTTAACGCGGTGGGTAAAATGCAAATTTATAAAAAAAATCGTTTTACACCAAAACTTCGAAAAAAACTAAGGTTTCTTAGAAATTTTATATCAAAATAAAAACATTATTTGTTAAAAAAAAAATCAAAATTCCGACTTTAAACTTGACATTTACAAACTCGAAAGTTTATAGTAAAAAAATTATGAATTTCTAGTTTTTCCTAAAATATTCGAATTTTTCTCATAATTTCTCATTAACTGAAATAAATTTTTATCAATTTTAAGCTTCTCTGTACATTTAAACTTTTTTCTCAAAGTAAAGTGGTTAGGTTTAAAATTTTAAGGTTAAAAGTGTAGTTTCGAGGAAAAAAGTCACAATTTCCAAAAAAGTTCCATTCATTAAAGAAAAACGTTTCTTAAAAATTTTAATTTGAAGTTTTAGCTATTTCAACGAATTTTTTACTTTCATCTCAAAATGCGAAAATAAGGCCGCAATTTTAGGACTTTCTTAGGCAAGTTGCTTCTGAAAATTGTGGATTCAAACTTGAACCTTGTTATTATTTTTCAAAATTTTCGATGTAAAACTCAAAACCTAGAATCTCTTTTTAGAGATTTTGACTTTTAATCTCAAAATGTTATCTTAATCCCAAAGTTCTTATTTTTTCTCGAAATTTAGATTTTAAACTCAAAATTTAGACCATTATCTCGAAATTTCGTGCTTAGAACTAAATTCTTGTAAATAACTTTTGGGTTTTTTATTTCAAAATTACGATATTTTCTCAAAATTTTGTGTTTAAATTTTAGAATTGAAAATTCGAGAAGAGTTCTGTTATAAGAGTTTATCTTTTCAATGTTTTGTATAAAATTTTTAATTGAAAGTTGAAAATTATACCTTTTAAAATCCTACATCTTTTACAGATTTCCTTTTTAAACTCTTTTTTGACAATTTCAAGTCTTAAACTTGAAGTCTGAAAACTAAATATTTTTAAATAAATTTATTTCGAATAATTTCTAGAATTTTTAACTTTTGCGTTAAACTTTTTACCTTAAGGATAGATTTTTAAATTTTTTTTTCGATTTTAAAATTAAATGTTCAATTTTTTTACGGTGTTTGACTTCATTTTGAAGACATGAATTTATTAAACAAAATGGGATACCTTTTTCATTCATAGTCAACGCGAGTCACATCAAAAGTTACTGCAAACCTAATGTGACTCAGGAACTATGGATCAGGCACCAATCTTTTATAACAATTGAAATAATAGGAAGAAATTGAAAATGTAAACCCAGAATTTTTAGAAAAAAATGTAAAATTCAGGAAAATATTCCAAATTTATTTTACAAAAATTATACATATTTTTGATTTAAATATACATAAATAAACGTCGGAATATTTAAAAATAAACATCAATATTTCTGGAAAAATTCAACGTTTTAAATTTAAAGCCGACATTTATGGGGCAAAATAAAAATAAGTTTAAATTCGAAATTTTAATAAAAAAGGTCGGAGTTTTAAAAAAAAACTCGCGAACAACGCAATAATAATAGTCAAGCAAAATATTGGGTTGAAATTTGAGACTATTAATGTAAAATTGACGTGTGGACTTTTGAATCTGCACTAAAGCGAAATAAACCAATATTTTCTTCTCGGTTCGGTTCTGGTTTTCGTTCTGACACAAATAACGGTTTTTTTAGGTTTCCGGTTTTCGGTTCAGTTCCGGTTCGAAGCCCTGGTTAGATTAGTTCTTCGTTGAATAAGGAAAAATCGTTACCAAAATGTGCAGTCAAGCAAAAAAGCTGAATTTTTATATTATCTACTTCATTCTGACAAAAAAGGTTTGTATACATAACATTAACATTTCATCTGAAGGGTTTTCTTTATTCTCTTTTTCTTAATAGATTTCAAATCTTGAGTATAATTTCATATGATCTCGGAAACATCACATCTGATTCAATACATATAACATTTAATACCCATTTTAACCCTCCTAGTGGCTGAATTAAAAAAAAAATTCTTTCTCAGTGCTCACCTACGTTACATTGCGAATTTCTATGCAAAATTTCATGTTTCTATACTCACCGGTTTAGGTTTGTCAGTTCAGTGTTTAGAATTTTATGAAATACAGTCAAACCTGTTTTTGTGCGGTCTTTTTTTGTGCGCTTTTTTTTTGTGCGATTCTTTTTGGGCGATTCTTTTTTTGTGCGGTATATGAATATCGACACATTGAATTTCGCCGAGAGGTTAGGTCAATCTGAACTGTGTTGGCATCACTTTTTTTGCTGTCAGTGTGTATGTACACATTGCAACAGCCATTTTCATACCTATTGCATCAGCCTATTTCATTAGGCATGCTCAATGTTCTTATGCATATATGTATTGCATCAGCCAATTTCAATACATACTGCGCCATCTAATAACTTTAGTTAATTGCTGACCTTTTAACCATTAATTTTATAGTGAGATTAAAGGTAAATTAATTGTTTTCCCTATTTAGATATAGTTTTTTATGATTTTTATTTTATTTTTAGTCATAAGTACTCCCTTAAAATGAATAATCGTAACCAAAAAAAAGTGAAAAGAAAGACAATTACATTAGAAACTAAAATTGCAATATTAAATAGACTAGCAGATGGTGAAGGATCCACAGCTCTTGGTAAAGAATATAAATTAAGTGAATCCACTATAAGAGCAATACAAAAACGTGCAAGTAGAATAAATGAATCTAAAAATTCTGCAACAAACGAAAGTGGTAAAAGAATATCATATTCTAGAAATATTTTAATAGAGAAAACGGAAAAGGCCCTCATATTTTGGATTAACGACTCAACTCGAAAACGAATCCCCATCGACGGAGATTTAATTAAGGAGAAAGCTAAACAATATTTCAATCAGCTGAAGGATTTAGAACCGTCTAGTACCTCATCCCACTTTCAAAACCTGAAATTTTCTGCCAGCAATGGCTGGTTAACTGGATTTTTACGACGACAAGCACTTCACAATGTGAAGGTACAAGGCGAGGCCGCATCCGCCGATGAAACAGCTGCTAAGAATTATTGCAAAGTCCTAGCCAAAATTATTGATGACGGTGGATATTGCCCAGATCAAGTATTTAATGAGGATGAAACTGGGTTATTTTGGAAAAAGATGCCCAGCCGAACGTTCATCGCCAAGTCTGAGAAAGCTGCAAGTGGTTTTAAGACTGCAAAGGATCGAATTACATTCCTTCTTTGTAGTAATGCATCTGGTGCAAGAATGTTAAAACCACTTCTTATAAATAAAGCTTTGCACCCACGCGCGCTAAAAGACATAAATTTAGCTGAACTTCCAGTGCATTTCATGGCCAATAAAAAAGCATGGGTCACATCAGCTGTTTTTACAACATGCAGAGAAGGTTTTGACTCTTTCAGCGAAAATGATCTTATTGAAATGATTGAGGACGAAACCGTAAATGATAGTGACATTATCAATAACTTAACAGATCATGAAAACGGACAAGAAGAACCGGAATCTATTACAGCGGATAAAATATATGCAGGGATCCAGCTTTGCAGCAAATTGGAAAAGCATTTTCTTAAAATAGATAACAATTCTCAAAGAAGTTTGAAATTCCAAAAAGAGCTTCGATTGTGTATATCTGGCTATCGCGACGTTTACAAACAGCTGACCAAACGACCGTCGTCGCAAAAACTTATCACCTACTACATGTTAACAAAAAATAAATCAACTGTAGTATCTTCAAGTGACGAAAGCGATTACGAACCAGTTCATCGCAAAAATATGCGCGTTTTGAACTACGACGAGTAGTATTGAATTATGTACATTTTGAAAATTTCTCCTTGTTTAAAATTAGAAATTAAAATTTTTTTAAATGTTTCAATGTGTAATTTAATTATTTATTTTGTTTGGAAAGCACTTTCTTGCTATTTCGTGAAGCTTTGACATATTTTCTAAGTGAGACATTTTTTATGCGGTCCCTCTCTACCGCATAAAAAAATTTTTCTTTAATATGCTGTGAAAAATTATTTCTTATAGCTATTTATGAAGTTTTTGAATATTTTTTTTTGTGCGGTTTTTTTTCTGCGGTCCCTATCTACCGCACAAAAACAGGTTTGACTGTAGATAGATTTTTTCAAGATTTTGACATTTTTATTAAAATTTATGCTCTCATTAAATTTTTAAGGGGTTCTCTAATTCGCTTTGCGCCTAGAACCTTCCCTATTTCTTATATTTTTAGGGTTCCCTACCTGTACCTTAAAAATGAAACAGGACCATCATAATCACATTCTCGTGTCTGTCCGTCGTCTGTCACAGATTTTTTTTTCGAAGAGTATGAAACTTAGAAATATGAAAGTTACACAGTGTTGCGTTTTGTTAATGCGCACATTATATCGCCAGTCAACTATAAGAAAACATTTTAAAAAAAGTAAATCAGGGTTGTTAAATGTATCGTGCGAAGTATCATTTAAAGGAGCTACTTCTAAGGATTTTAAAATGCTTTTTTTTATAATTTTTTGTCCAGTGGTCTTATTGAGACACTTTAACTCTGCAACAAATAATTGTTGCCCCCTGATCTCCTAAGTTGGTAGATATTGGATCATATATTATCGGAAAACTGCAGTTTCTTTCGACAAAGTAATAGTTACTGACAAAAAAATATTTTGTATGAAAATAGATTTTTTTTCGAAGACTCTTTGACCAATAGAGCATTATTTAGCTGTTGATTAGATTTAGATTTTTTTTTCGAAGGCTTTTTAACCAATATAGCCTTAATTGACTGTTGACTAGTTCCCCATAGAATGCTATTTGTGCTAGTCTGACACACTCTTGGCCAATTTCTAAAAATATTATTGTTTCCTTTTATCTAAAGAAATATAGAGCAGCTTTCCCATTCAAGATTCTTTTTAGAAAAAAAATAATAGTAACTGACATTTTATTACAAAAAAATAATGTAAGGGGATAATTTGCAAGAGACGCAGGCACCCAAGTATTTAGGAACATTTCTGTGAGGAGTCATTCATAAATTACGTCATAAATTAAGGGGGAGGAAGGGTTTCAACAGTGTGACATCGTGTGACAAAGGGGGAGACAAGTCATAAGCTTTTTGACGTCACTTTAACTAAACTATAATCTCTAAAAATGGTGTAGTTAGGAACCAGTGATCTTTGTGCAAAAAACTTTTCAAACCCCTTATTTCTTAAAAGTGTGTGTCGTTTTTGCAGGGCTGTGCCAGGAATTTTCTTCGGGTTGGCCCATATTTCAAAGAGTAACAAAAAATATTTACATTGTACTTAGCAATTACAAAATACTGATTTTATCGCATTATGTAACCGCTCGCATGGGTACGATAGAGCGAGGCCATTGTTTCTCTTTATGTCAAGCGAAAATATCTATTCATCTGAAAGAACTTTTTATTCAGAATTTCAACTATCATTTTAAAATTAATATTTTTCTCGAAATTTCGATTTTTTCTGGCAATTTTGATTTCTTCGCTGTCGTTTTTTCGTTTGCCTTTCGTTTCAATTGCCATTATGCTCAAAGTATGATTTTTCGCTCAAAATTGGACTTTACCTGGGAACTTGAATTTTTTTCAAATTACGATATGTTTTTTAAAATTCCTCATACCTATTCTATTCAAAATCCCCTTTTTCTGAAAATTAAGCTTTTTTTGAATTTTTTTTTTCGATTTGTTTCGGAAAATTCACCCTGATTTCGATTTTTTCTAAGAAATCGGTCTTTTCTTCAAAATTTGCCTTTTTTTCCATTTCGTTTCGAATTTTCATTTTTCAAAATTTTGACATTTGTTCGACTTCCTTTTTATATTCCCCTTTTTTTTCTCCAAATTCGGTTTTTTTCGGCAGTTTCGACTTTTTTTTAAATCTGACTTCCTGGATCTAGGGTGACTTCGCCGGTAGACGACCAGTTTACATAAGATGCAACTTTAATTAACATTAATAAATATAATTGTCAGTGGAATGTTAATAATATCAAAATGCATCTAAAGCTTGGTAATTTTTCTATTATTATCAGTAAATCAATATATTGTTTGATATATTACCACAATTTTTTATGATTTATTTGGTAAAATATGCATTTTCGTGAGTAGTCGGTCATAAAGAGCTAGCAGTCGACCACAGTGATCTAGTAGTCGGTCGTGGCTATTTGGTGTAAAATCCTATAGGACCTTTTAAGAAAAATTGGCGGGCCCAGCAACTTGTCAAATTTTAAGACAATATTAAAGGTTTATGAATGTCATACAAAAGGCGGTATATTATGTTTTAAAATAATGTATTGAAATATTGATATACATATATAAATTACATAAATAAAAGAAATTTGGTTTTTGCAGCCATTTCAAATATCTAATCACAAAGCCTACATTTAAAATTTTCATTAGCTACTTCATTATATAAACACCCTGAAAACATTGTACGTTTAAAGTGATACCATTTGGGGCAAAAATCACATCCAACGTTTTTTTCATTATCATCTTCTGCGTCACTAAATAATTCTTCCGTACATAATCCACATTTTTGCTTAAATTTTTTGTTTTCTTTTCCCTTTTTATTTCCATCTTTATTTTTTAAAACCTTACCCTTTGGTTCTTTGGCTTTACTAAGTTTCTCTTTCTTTCTTTTCTCGGATTCTTCCATTTTCTTTCTTTTATTATTTTCTTTATCTTCTTTTTCTCTTAAACGGTTGCTATAATGGTTTCTCCAAGATTCTGAGGATATTGCACTTGGAAAACGAACTTCAGGTTTCTTAAAAGGTGAATCGTGTATAACCGATTCAACTCTCGAACTGCCATTCGTTGTTGCGAGTCTTAGCTGTTTATCAGACTGGTCAACTGTGGGTTCATCCAGACTTTCAGTTGTTTCATTAATTATTTCCAGAATATTGATTTTTTCATATTCAGAGCTGTACATATATGTCGATGGTTGTTGTTCATCCTTCAAACTACTAGGTACCAGTTCTAGTTCCAATGTAGAAATTGTGGTTAATGTGCACTGGTTATTTTCACAATGCAGTCGTTTTCATCTTTGGAACTTATAACATTTGGCCCTTTAACAGCAACGTTAGGAATGTTTATTACTTTATCATCTACAGAATCTTGTGGTTTGGAAACTGCAACTGAAGATAGATTATTTGATTCTTTTTTGTATTTTTTTGTATTTGTACTGGCTGTAATAATTCGTTTTGAAGAATAGTTATTTAATTAACTTCATATTCAGCAAGTATAGTATCTACATCACTATTTGCTTCTGTTCCAACTTCAGCAGCAATATGACTTAGTAGTTTATCCTGAAAAGTGTTCACCAATTCAAGAACAGAGTGTACATCCATGCTGTGATCCAGAAATTTTGTTTTCAATTTTGTTAGCACTTTTAGGTTGCTACTGATATCCTCTTCGGTTGTTTCAACATTTTGCTGCGAATTCAATTGCTCTAATCTGTTTTGCACACTTTTAGTGTAGTCCACAGCATCTGATCGGAAAGGAAACAATCCACAGGCTTTGAATTCTTTCTTAATGTTCTCTGACATATTGGGGTGATTCCACGCTTCTTGAAAAATTGGACAAAAATTTAATTTCGTTACAACAGAATTGACATGTTCGGATGGCCATTTTCGTACAGATTGCCTCCAATAATCCTTAAGAGGTTTGAATACACCTACGTCTGCATGTTGCATTAAATGGGTTGCATTCGGCGGTAATGCGTATAAAAGGATACCATTAGCAGCATAAAATTCACTAAGTTCTAAAGACATGTAAGAGCGGTGTTCATCAACAAAAAATACGACAGGCCTCTTGATCTGCTGTTGATTTAATCACTCATTTAATCCATTAGCTACAAATTCATAGAATACATCAGATCGCATCCATCCGGATTCTGATTTTCCAATAATCCAGGAGTTTGGCACACTGTTAACAACGGCGTGAGGTGGTTTGACATATGGAAACACTACAACTGGTGGACACAATCGCCCATCAGCTGTAAATGTTACAAGGTCTCTTTTTCATTGCCCTGTTTAACTTCTAATCAATTTTGTCAACCTTTGGGTCCAAGAACTTTACCAGATTTGGGACAAAGACTGAATCCACTCTCATCTACGTTTAATATTCTGGTTGGATCATCTAATATATCTAGAGCATTTATATCACTGAGGAACTGTCTAAAATCTTGAAACCAGGCTCTGATAAATTCTTCTGTTACCTTACCCCTTGATTTATTTAGTGATTCAGCAGATCTTCTGGAAATTTCTGGATGTCTTCTCAAGAAACCAGAGTACCATGTTTGCCCTAGCCTTCCATTTTTAAAGGGAGTTTTAATATTCTCAATACTCACAATTTTTTGACCAGTGTCGAGTAATTCTTTTTTCTTGATAGGAAATCCACATTTTGCTAATGCAATAACCCAGTCAACAATTTTTTGTTCATTTTTCAATTTCAAAACTGGGTCTGGTCCCATTTGGCGCGGTTTCTCCAAAACCCTTCCCTTGATACGGTCCTGTACAGTGGTCCTTGGAACACCGTATTGGCGGCAAACTTCCCGTATTTTTCGGCCATTTCGAACTTCCTGTAGCGCTAATTCTAAATTTTTCTCAGAATATTGATGGAAACTCCTCTTCTGTTTAGTTTCCATAATCTAAAAGGGTTAATATAAACAAAATATATGTAAATGAAGTCGACAAAGGTCGATGAAAATTCATGTGGCCGACTATTAGTGAATTAATTAAAATCCCCGATTTTAGTTGTCGGCCCTAATCTGCAGAATTCAAAATATCCGTTAAAAAGGGTATAAATCTGGCCGACTTCCGAAAATAAGGCAACATATTTGTAGAAAAATTATATATATGACGGAAATCGATGTATTTTAATCATTAAATATGAAAAAGGAAAAACAATGTGTACACATTTATGCCGATAGTCGGCCCTTACGGTCGACTACTAAAATTTTGCTTAAATTTTATGCTAGTGACTGGCCACCGAATTTGAACCTACAATTGTTTAAAATATGATATTTTATGCTTATATATACTTCTTAAAGTATCCTTCAAGCACTAAAAGCTTAGAAACTGGCCTAAGACATATTAAAAAATTTCTGCCTACCTTTGAAAACGAGCTTTCGTATATTATACACTTTTGACTGGTAATCTCGCACGCACTGTTAATAACGGTCGACTTTTGAATAATTGAAATTAAATCTTTAAATTCGACAATAGATACGAAAAGTAATTACATATTTTGTGGATAGGTGGCCAATATCAAGCGAATAATGTCAGGAGTAATATGTTATTTTCAATTAAAGTGTGTTCTAGCCGACTACCAGTCACCCTAACTAATTTCTTAAAGTTCAGATTATTTTCAAAATTTAAAATTTTACCCCAAAATGCAGTCTATATTTCTGCACATTCTAAACTTCGTACGTTTCGCGAAAGTTCGACTTTGTATCCAGTATCTCACTTAATTATCATATTTGATTTCTCTCAAGAAACATATTAACTATGTCCACCCTTTTCTCGAAATTTTGAGTTATTCTCAAAATTTATCTTTTTCTCGAAACTTCCAAATTTCTAAAATTTATATTTTCGAAATTTAATTTTCTCTGGCAAATTTGTCGTTTTTTTATAATTCGTGTTTTTCTCAAAATTTCAAGCTTGTTTTCCCCAATTTATCATTTTTCCCTTAAAATTTTGCCACTTTTTTCAAATTTTAACTTTTTGTTTAACTTTTCTTTTTTTCGAAATTTTGACTTATCCTCAAAATTTTGTTTTTTTTTGAAATTTCGACTTGATTCCCAAATTTCGACTTTTCTGCAAATTGTATTTTACTCTGGAAATTTTCGTGTTTCACAATTTCGGGGCGATCCTCGAAATTGTCCTGGTGTTTTCCAAATCTGTTTTTCTTTTCCCAAAATTTCGTTTTCTTGAAATACAGAACTTGTCCCCTTCAAGCCAAGAAAGATTAAAAAACACAACAAAGGTTGCTCTAACGCGTTTCGACAGCCAAGCTGTCATCTTCAGAGAAAAACTGTTTTGTTCTCAAAATTTCTGAAAATTAATCCTTTCTGGATTGAGTTTATTGCTAAAATTCCATTTGTTTGTTTGATATCCTCGAAATTGCGAGGTGTTTTCCAAATCTGTTTTACTTTCTTAAAATTTTGTTTTGTTCTCAAAATTAGTATTTTTGGATTGAGTTTATTATGAAAATTTTATTTGTTTGTTTTTTCTTTTGAGTTGCTACGGGAATTCGATATTTATCTTATATTCGATATTTTCTATTTCTGGATTTTTTTTTTCATGGAATTCGCTTTTTTTACCACAATTAATTTATTGTCTTAAACTTGTTTTTCAAATCTTTAAAAATATATTTTTCGAAAATTTGGAAATTTCTACTTTTATCTAGAAATGTTGTCAAATTAAAATGAAAACGTAAAAATCCGAAAAAAAAAGTCCGGAAAAATTATATTAAAATTTCTCTTTAAACCTTTAAGCTTCGATACAAAAATTCAAGATAAAGACGTAATTTCGAAATAAAATTAAAATCCCTAAAGTGGACATTTCGAATTTAAAATCACAATTTTTGGGAAAATAAATAAAAATTGAAATAAATTGGAAGGCAAGAAAATAAAAACTTTCTTGAAAAAAATGGTTTATACATGTGCCAAAAAATCTAAATAATTTTTAAACTGAAAATCTGTCACATCGCATCGGGGGCGGGGGAGGATGTCATACAAATATGATCACCTGTAACAAGAACCGATGGGGGTCCAAAAGATTATGAAATTTGTATGACGTACTTTATGGATGACCTTTAAGTTTCTCAAGCTAATTTTTTTAAATGACTTGAAATGACTGAACTTCTCGACATTCGCTGATTTCAGGATTGATCAAAATTTTTACCCGCCCTACGGTAGCATTGACTATTCTTTTCCTAAAGAAGAACATTCGATTAAACTTCCAGCTTGCAAAAATTCTTTTCTTCGGAGTTTTCAGGACGTATAGGTTTGGGTTGTACACAAATGCGAAAATGTTCCTCATAATTTATTCTATTTTTTTAAGATAACATATTAATATACAAAACATTAGTAGAACTAGTGTATGAAAGGCTAATATTTAAAATACAGAACGGTGTTAAAATTATTTTCGCCCCTCTTCGAAACTTCAATACATTTTTTATCAAGACTTCTATCTAACGTCTATTTTAGAGCGATTAAAAAGGGTAAATCAAGCTCAAGGCACTTCTTAATTAGAATCGATTATTAGTCCCTTGAAATACTTCGAGACAACTCAAAACGTCCAATTTAGAATATCAGAACCGGGCGAAAATAATTTTAAACGGAAGTGACGAAAAATTTGGCGCGCAATAATTGTATTCAAAAATTTTAATATATTTAAAATAATTGAGCTCGAATCTCATCAACATATATAACGAATTACACTTGCTCTTTTTTTTAAATTGTACATTAAATACATTTATTTATTAACATCGAGGTTTATTTCCACTTCGAAAATTAAAACATTTATCCATTATAACATTAAGTATAGATCAAAGAGATAGTCAGCATCAATTTGTGATCAAACGCATACTATTTGAATTACCATTTCATGATGAGATTAATTTCATAATTGGGCAATGTTTATCGAATGTGTCAGGGGACAGTATAATGTTACGTTTTCTATACAGAGTGGTCTTGAAAAAATACAACTTACAGAGAAAAAAAAGCAGGCGTATCTAACCAGATTTATGAATGGGTACTGTACCCAAAAAATTATTCTGTTTAACAATAATTAGAAATAAAAAGAACCGAAAGTTGGTGGGGCATTTTTTAAGGCCGCTCTGCATTTTGAAAATATTTTTTTAATTCCGTACTTTTAGTTATCACTTAAAGTTGTTTCTATTAAAATTGTTTCGATGTTTCTTCCTGTATTACAGTACACCTAATTATTGCTTACAATTGAAGTTAAAATATTGGTCGAATTTTCGCTACTTTTTAAAAATGTCTAATTTAATTGCACAATTTTACTAAGTTGTTTACTATGAATTATGATTGTATATCGCTACATTTTATTGTTATTTTTTGTAAAAAAAAACAATGAGAGATAGCCGAAATGCAATTAAAACTACAAATGGGCAAAGGCTGAAATGGGAAATTATTAATAAATTAGATGACAGTGAATTTCTTACGGTGAATTCAAATGAGTTTAAAAAATTGTCATTTTGCCTTGTTCATATTCAACAAATATAGCGTATCACACTCTCTCACTTACGTCGAAATTTAGAAGACTAAAAGTAATAGAAAAAATAGCACCAAGATTATAAGGGTTGATTCGAAAAATGCATTCATCGTTTAGGGATCCTTTTTCTGAATCATCCCGTATGCAAGAAACGAGTAAACTTAACAGTTCTGTATTTGTCATTGACACGACCACGTCTGCGAACGGTATCAATAATTTGTTTTAAGTACATCAATCGATAGCTGTTTAAATATTAACCTCACATTATCGGTGGCTTCTATTAAGAATATAACAAGTACTGACAATTTGTTTGTATTTTTTAACGGTTAGTAATTTGTGCTTTATGCCTAATGTTTATTATTGTCTTGAAACAGTCTCATTGCAACTTTTCCAATCTAATGACTTCTATAATGGATATTTTCTTATTGCACGGAGTTTTACGTCTTTATATAGAAAAGTAAACTTTTTATTTAATGTCTAACAATAAGATAATGAACTAAACTCGTTATCGTTTCAATAATTACGTGAGAATTTTCCAAATAAGACTCATCAAATAAAGAATTTTGCTTTTTTTCCTGCGCAGAGGTACTTGTCCATCTCAAAGTATAATAAGTGTTTTTTGTAATCAATTGAGAAAATTACTAACCTTCGGTAGACAATTCTTTTTTCTTTCGTGGTTACTTGTTTAGGTACATATTTCATGTAGGAAACCCCAATGGTTCATACAAAATTGTCTTTCTCCCTTCCTCCCTCTGCCACCTTATTTAAAAGCTATTCATTAATAATTGAACGATTTTATAGTTATCCCCTTTTTTAATAGAATATGTTTTTCTTCTAGAAGTATACGAGAGGAAGACAAACTATAATTTAAAAACTACTTAGATTCAAATCGATGCCATTCTACTACTCTGCCATTTTACTTTGATAACAGATAACTGGACAAATGTATAATTTCAAAAATTAATTATTTGGGTAACTTTCTTATATGCTGTAACACTGTATTGCCACAGTGGCTCGAGAGCAAATTTTTTTCTCCTGAATTATCGTTTTCGATACTTAACAGCTTTTGAGATTGTGACTAAATTTTATGTCTCTTTGATGGTCTTTATCAAAAAATATTCTAAATGGGCGACTGTCGAATTGCTTTTGTACTTTCTTGCAGTTTATTTCCATTCTTTTATTTACATAAATTTACCATATTGCAAAGACGTCTATGTTTACTTAAATATGTACCTATTTTCTCAACCTGACATCTATATTTTCAACGTTTCACCAATCTTTGGTTAAATTCTTAAATGTTTTTAGATCGCACGACACAAAGTTTTTAATGCAGACAATTCTATTTTATGTTTCCAATTATTTAGAATTTTTTTGTCCCCTATTTTTTAAATTATTAAATTTGTGTCATAATAATACTTAAAAACCAATATAAAATATTAATTAAATAAATTCTGTAATTATGGTAAGGCTGTGGGAGCACTTAAAATGATTTCTGAAGGATGGGCATTGAAAGATTTCAAGAAATAACTCTTCATATTACTTTTTTAATGCAATTTTTAAAATGTAAAATTGTACACAAATGAATCGTTAAACTTAACCAGATTACTCTTTTATTTTCGGTATTATGATTACATTTTTTTCCAATCACAACACATAAAATTGTTATCATTCAAATATTTCCGGAATAATGGTAGATATTCTATGCCGTTTTGTATATTTATACTACATGTTTCTAAATCGTGGTCATATCAATGCAAATTTAAAAAGAGCCTGAAAACAAGATTACTTAAAAAACAATCGCGATACAAAATTAAAATCTAAGTAGCCTCTCAGTTTAATTAAAAGAGATACGAAGCGTCATCACTAGTAGCAGATCCCGTTTAGAAACTCGTCGTGGTAAATCTGCTACTAGTGAGATTTTCTCAGAGACTTGAGCCGAACTCGGAGCTCCTCCTCCTATCTGAATGCTTCAGATATGTTTCCGAATATATGCTCTTGGTGCGATCATCGTATCGGATCGAGGGGCGACGCACGTCCAAAGTGTCCAAGTCTGACGGCGGTCGACGGCATAGACTGCAAAACGCGCACTGCAAAGTGTTCTTGAAGGCTTCTCTAAAGTCCCTATTAAAGTAAGCGTAGATTAAAGGGTTTAAGGTGGAATTGAAGTAACCGATCCAGAAGACTATGGTTACGATGATTTCGGGGCAAGGACAGCTGGTGCACAAGGATACACTGATGTACCAGGAGAAGAAGGGTAACCAACACAGGATGAATGTGCCCATTATGATGCCTAGAGTCCTCGCTGCTTTATGTTCGCGCTTCATTTTAATAATGTTCCGATCACGCGTTGGCGTCTCTTGATTTACCTTCATGAAGCGTCAATGTTTTGGAAGAGTTGGAGATCATATCTCCGTTCGTGTTGTTTTGGTGAAGCAACAAAGCGGCTCCCCGTCTCATATACATCTCTTTCTCTCTCTTGTTTGCCTCCCTAAATATTGCTAGATACATATAAATCATTATGGTACATGGTATCCAAAAGGATATACTACTGGAAATCACCGCGTATGGCTTATTCACTACAAAGCTGCACTCATTCGGGTGATTGTGTCTCTTAATCAAGTTCTCATCGGTGGTATACCACCCTAAAAAAATTGGCACGAAACTTATCATGGCTGGACTAATCCAGATATTCAGTATCATAAGCGCTACGACTCTTTTGGTCATGATCACAGTGTATTTCAGGGGTTTTACAATCGCGTAATACCTGTCCACGCTTATACAGCATAAGTGCAATATCGAAGCAGTCGAAAAGTAAACATCTAACGAATTCCACACATCACACATGAAATAACCGAACAACCACTTGCCGAAAATCTGAACGCTACAATTGAACGTCATGGCGAACATCGCCACCAGCATGTCAGCTAAGGCCATACTGATGACGTAAAAGTTCGTAATCACGCGCAATTTTCTGTGCCTCATCACCGACACGATGACCAGCAAATTCCCGAGAATCGAGAGTAGGATGATAGAGCCCATAATGGCCGCTCTGATGAAGAGTACCAAGAAGTCCGGCCATTCCGACGTCGAGGTTTCCGTTGAGTTGTAGCCCGATGTGCTATTGGTGGCGTTTTCTTCCATGGAGTTCTTTAATGCGAGCTCAGGGCAGCGTGGTCTTTGGAAGTTGCGGATTCGGAGGTGTCTTTCGGAAGCATTGTCACGTTTTGTTGATCACAGTCGTTGGGGGTGGTGATTAGCCAGTTTTCTCGCATTACCTAAAATTAGAAAATATAGATTTAATCGCCTGGTTCAGTTATGTGTAACTAAAAATATTTTAGCATAATATGATAATAGCTAATAATGTAACGAGATTATTATGCGATTTATAATAATCGAGGACGTGGCCAGGCGACGAGGCGTTAGCCGAATCGTCTGGCCACGTTCGAGATTCTTTAAATCGCTAATAATCGAGTTGCGTTCAAAGCTTTATCGTATCATTGACAACGATGACATTAAAAAATAAACAAATTTTTGAAATGAAATTTATATTTAGGGTATTATGTTAGGTAACTAACCTCTTATAATCGTAACTAACGTATTATGTGCTACTAAGTTATTATGAAACTGCTATAATATTATGAGGTTAGTTGAAATACAAATCTTGTCCCTTGAAACCAAGAAAGATTAAAAAAGACAACAGAAGTTGCTCTAACGCGTTTCGATAGCCAAACTATCATCTTCAGAAAGATACTGGTTCTGTTGTGTTTTTTAATATTTCTTGGTTTCAGGGGACAAGATCTGCATTTCAATTTTTGAAGATAACCAAGGATCAGTCCGTTCCACAAAAAAAATGAGGTTAGTAATTATCAATAGGGATTTAATTTAAAGAACACTTAATTTTCAATGATACGATAAACAGGTTAATGTTATAAACTTTAACCACTTATTCGGAAAGGCTTTTTAGAGATAGAAAATTGAAAAAAAATCTACTTTTTAAAAGAGGGGCAAAACAGTCCATGAAAAACCTTTCGGAAAACTGCAGGAAATATGGAAATTTCGAAAAACTGGAAATGAAAAAAGGTGAAATTTCTAAACCTCAATTTTTATAAAAAAAGAGTCAGTCAGAACAAGTCGAATTTAGGTAAAAAAAATTGCCACTTTCAAAAATAATTGTTTCAGAATTTTTGTCTTATTTTAATTTTGTCACATTCTTGTTTTTTACAAGAAATATTTTTCTAAAAATTTCCTAAATTATTATTCTCGGATTTTAGGATTTCTATTAAAATTCCGATCCAACATTAGAAAAATTAACGGATTTTGTAAAAAAAAGTTAAAATTTTCAGAAAAATTCAATCTTAAATGGTTATTTCTAGCAACAGAGAATATCAAATTTTGAGATAAAAGTCAAAATTTAGGAGAATAAAATCAAATTCGGACAAGTTGAAATACCGGGAATCAAATTAAAAAAATCACAAAAAACAAATAACACACTGGACTTCGAAAATTTTCACTATTTTTGAAAATTACGTTGCAATTTCCAGAAAAATATCGAACTTTCTAAAAAAATAATCCAAATTTCCTAAAGAAAGTTCAATTTTAAGAGGAAAAATGGTAAATTTGAAATTTTCAGTAAATCAGATTAAAAATAAAAACTGAATCTTTCTCAGAAACTCGAAAAATGTTCAAAATTTGGAAAAAGTAAAAATTTTCAAAGGTCTAATTTTATGAAAAGACGCAGTTTTTAGAAAAGGTCGAATTTTTAGAACGGAAACCTTTTTCTTGAAATCCCCAAAAATATTTTTTTCAACATTTTCATTGACATTCCGATCTAATTTAGAGAGAAAGTGAACATTTTCAGAATCATAAATAAATTTGAAAAATAAACGAATTTTGTAAAAAAACGTTGAAATTTTCAGAAAAATTCAATCTTAAATGGTTATTTCTAGCAACAGAGAATATCAAATTTTGAGATAAAAGTAAAAATTTGGAGAATAAAATGAAATTCGGACAAGTTGAAATACCGGGAATTAAATTAAAAAAATCACAAAAAACAAATAACACACTGAACTTCGAAAATTTTCACGATTTTTGAAAATTACGTTGCAATTTCCAGAAAAATATCGAACTTTCTAAAAAAATATTCCAAATTTTCACGAGAAAGTTCAATTTTAAGAGGAAAAATGGTAAAGTTAAAATTTTCAGTAAATCATATTAAAAATAAAAACTCAATCTTTCTTAAAAACTCGAAAAATGTTCAAAATTCGAAAAAAGTAAAAATTTTCGAAAGGCTAATTTTATAAAAAGACGCAGTTTTTAAAAAAGGTCGAATTTTTAGAAAGAGAAACCTTTTTCTCGAAATCCCTGAAAATATTTTTTTCAACATTTTCATTGACATTCCGATCTAATTTAGAGAGAAAAGTGAACATTTTCAGAATTACATAAATCAATTTGAAAAATAAACGAATTTTGTAAAAGTGTCAACTTTTAAAAAAAAATTAATCTAAAATGATTATTTCCAGAAACAGAGAATATCAAATTTTGAGATAAAAGTCAAAATTTGGAGAATAAAATGAAATTCGGACAAGTGGAAATTACTGGGAATCAAATTTTAAAAAAATCACAAAAAACAAAAAATAAACACACCAGACTTCGAAAATGTTCACGATTTTTGAAAATTACGTTGCAATTTCCAGAAAAATATCGAACTTTCTTAAAAAAAATATTCCAAATTTTCAAGAGAAAGTTCAATTTTAAGAGGAAAATTGGTAAAGTTGAAATTTTCAGTAAATTATATTAAAAATAAAAACTCAATTTTTCTCAAAAACTCGAAAAATGATCAAAATTCGAAAAAAGGTCTTGAAAGGTCTAATTTTATGAAAAGAAGCAGTTTTTAGAAAAGGTCGAATTTTTAGAAAGAGAAACCTTTTTCTCGAAATCCCCAAAAATATTTTTTTCAACATTTTCATTAATTTAGAGAGAAAAGTGAACATTTTCAGAATTATAAATCAATTTGAAAAATAAACGAATTTTGTAAAAAAAAGTCAAAATTTTTAGAAAAATTCAATCTTAAATGGTTATTTCCAGAAACAGAGAATATCAAATTTTGAGATAAAAGTCAAAATTTGGAGAATAAAATGAAATTCGGACAAGTTGAAATTACCGGGAAACAAATTAAAAAAAAAATCACAGAAAACAAATAATTAACACACCGGACTTCGAAAATGTTCACGATTTTTGAAAATTACGTTGCAATTTCCAGAAAAATATCGAACTTTCTAAAAAAATATTCCAAATTTCCAAGAGAAAGTTCAATTTTAAGAGGAAAAATGGTAAAGTTGAAATTTTCAGTAAATCATATTAAAAATAAAAACTCAATCTTTCTCAAAAACTCGAAAAATGTTCAAAATTCGAAAAAAGTAAAAATTTTCAAAGGTCTAATTTTATGAAAAGACGCAGTTTTTAGAAAAGATCGAATTGTTAAAAAGAGAAACATTTTTCTCGAAATCCCCAAAAATATTTTTTTCAATATTTTCATTAATTTAGAGAGAAAAGTGAACATTTTCAGAATTATAAATCAATTTAAAAATTAACGAATTTTGTAAAAAGTCAAAATTTTTGGAAAAATTTAATCTTAAATGGTTATTTCCAGAAACAGAGAATATCAAATTTTGAGATAAAAGTCAAAATTTGGAGAATAAAATGAAATTCGGACAAATTGAAATTACCGGGAAACAAATTAAAAAAAATCACAGAAAACAAATAATTAACACACCGTACTTCGAAAATGTTCACGATTTTTGAAAACTACCTTGCAATTTCCAGAAAAATATCGAACTTTCTAAAAAATATTCCAAATTTCCAAAAGAAAGTTCAATTTTAAGAGGAAAAATGGTAAAGTTGAAATTTTCAGTAAATCATATTAAAAATAAAAACTCAATCTTTCTTAAAAACTCGAAGAATGTTCAAAATTCGAAAAAAGTCAAAATTTTTCAAAGGTCTAATTTTATGAGAAGACGCAGTTTTCAGAAAAACTCGAATTTTTAAAAAGAGAAATCTTTTTGTTGAAATCCCCAAAAATATTTTTGGCAACATTTTTAGTAAATTCCGATCTAATTTAGAGAAAAAAATGTACATTTTCAGAATTATAAAACAATTTCGGTTGGAAGTTGTAATTTGTTGAAAAAGACAAATATTTTATAATTTTTAAATAAACCAGTTTTGAAACAAAAATCCAAAAAGTAGGATTTTAAAAATAAAATCAAAATTTCGAAAAAGACAAAATTTGAGGAACAGGCTAATTGTAGGAAAAGACTATTTGAGAAAAAGTCAAAATTTTGAAAGAACAAGACGAATTTACTATGAAAACGACAAAATTTATAGAAATATTACATATCGTATATGGAGATAAAAATTAAAATTCCTTGAAAAGGGTAGACTATAAAGAACCAGTCGAAATTTTCAAAAATCAGGATCTAAAAGATCGAAACTTTCAGCAAAAGCTAAATGTTAAGAAAAATACTGGACTTTGAAAAAAAGCGAAATTTCAAGAAAACTTCGAAGTGGACAAAAGATTTTCCAAAGAAAGTTAAATTAAAAAAATCGAAATTTAAAAAAAATAATTTCCAAACTCGCAGAAAAAGACGAAATTACGAGACAATGATCGAACTTTTGCGGAAAAGATCAACATTTTGAGAGAAAGCCAATCTTATTGCTACTTTGAAATTTTCTAAAAATTTTATTTTATCTACTAACTTTATTTTATCGAAATGTAGAAAAAAGCAAATAAAAGAAAACGAAATTTTGAGAAAAAAAATCGAAATTTCCTCGGTTAAAATCTATTTTCTCTTGACTTTTCGACTCATAGGAAGACAGGTGTCCTATCTTGGTTTTAATGTGGTGTCAGAAAATGTCAAATATTGTGATACATATCGAAATTTTGACAAACAAGTTGAAACCTCCAGAAATTTGGGTTAAAAAAAGTTGAAAGTTATAAAGAAATTCTTTCGTAATACAGTTAAACCTTAAACCGAATGCTCTATATAAGGAATTTTTTCAGGGAACGTAGTATTTTAAGCAAATTTGCACATAATATTACTTGCATTTAACGAATAGGATACCTTCTTACAACTAATTTTTGAACTTAGATTTTTCAAGGTTTAATTAGTTTTAATAATGAACTTCCGTTCAGAGAAAGTTCTTGATACTTCTTGCTAATGACATTCGATGGTTTGATTCGTTTATAGTTGCCTCTGGTTCAAAATAAGTAAATACTCAATTTTTGGGATACCCCATGCTAATGACTTTGGTTACCTGCCAGTATAAAGGGGGTTTACAGTTTGAGAACATACCTGAACTTGTTTTCAGTGCCTTAAATAAGTGCGAAGTATTTTTTGAACAGCAAACATTTGCAACATTTGGCGATGGCCATAGTTTCTCTATGGACCATTAGGTGGTAGTACTAATGAATCACTCGCTTGACGCCTGTGAATGTTTTAGTACTTACTTGTCGGAACATTTATTAGCATTCGAGTTGGATATACCAAACTGACGAGATCTAACAAGATCGAAACCGGTATTTGGCATCAAAACTTTGAATCTAATAAATGTTCAAACCTATTGGTCTGTGCATTATAGCAAACATTTGATAAATTCTCTCTTCGAAGAGAAATAAGAGATGATTTTAATTAAATTTGATTTATCTACATATGTTTGCTTATATATTTTTAAATATATATGTAATATGAAATTTTACATGTGATTTGTGTATTTTTAATGCTACCTCCCTATAACGACAATATCTCTATTAGTAAATTTTTGTAGGATCTTGGACTTCGCTATAGGGAGGTTTGACTGTATTTGACTTTTCACAGAAAGTTTAAATTTCCAAAAAATATATTTTTCATCAGAAGATCGACTATATTTTTAATTTTATGAAATGACGCAGTTTTCACAAAAGGTCGAATTTTTAGAAAGAGAAAACTTTTTCTCGAAATCCCCAAAAATATTTTTTTCAACATTTTCATTGACATTCCGGTCTAATTTAGAGAGAAAAGTGAACATTTTCAGAATCATAAAACAATTTAAGCTGAATCGTAATTTGTCGAAGAAGACAAGTATTCAAAAAATGACAACACTTTAAATAAATAAACCATTTTTGAAATAGAAATCCGAAAAGTAGGATTTTAAAAATAAAATGGAAATTTCGAAAAAGACAAATTTTGAGGAACAGACGAATTGTAGAAAAAAAAACTATTTCAGAAAAAGTCAAAATTTTGAAAAAAAAATACGAATTTACTAGGAAAACTGCAAAATTTATAGAAATATTACTTATGGTCTATTGAGATAAAAATCAAAATTCTGTGAAAAGGGTAGACTATAAAGAACCAGTCAAATTTTTCAAAAAATCAGGATCTAAAAGATCAAAATTTTCAGAAAAAGCTAAATGTTCAGAAAAATACTGGACTTTGAAAAAAAAAGCAAAATTTCAAGAAAACTTTGAAATGGACAAAAATTTTCCAAAGAAAGTTAAATTAAAAAAAAAATGAAATTTTGAAAAAAAATAAGCTTCAAACTACCAGAAAAAGACGCAATCAGGAGACAATGATCGAACTTTTGCGAAAAAGATCTACATTTTGAAAAAAAGCCTTTAATCTTAATGCTATTTCGATATTTTCTAAAGAGTTCGATTTTATCGAAATTTAGAAAAAAGCAAATAAAAGAAAACGAAATTTTGAGAAAATAATCGAAATATCCTGGGTTAATATTTATTTTCATTCCACTTTTCGAGTCATAGGTGCCCTATCTTACTTTAATGTGGTGTCAGAAAATGTCAAATATTGTGATACATATCGAAATTTTGACAAACAAGTTGAAACCTCCAGAAATTTGGATTAAAAAAAAAGTTGAAAGTTATAGAGAAATTTTTTCGTAATATAGTTAAACCTCGCCATAACGAACCTTCATATACCGAATTGCTCTATATAACGAATTTTCTCAGGGAACGTAGCATTTTAAGCCCGTAATATTACCTCCATTTAACGAACAGGATACCTCCTTACAACGAATTTTTGAACTAAGATTTTTCAAGGTTTAATTAGTTTTAATAATGGACTTCTTTTCAGAGAAAGTTCTTAATATCTCATGCTGATGACAATCCAAGGTTTGATTGGTTTATAATTGCTTCTCGTTCAAAATAAGTAAATACTCAATTTTTGGAATACCCCATGCCGATGACTGCATACCTGCTAGTATAAAGGGGGTTTACAGTTTGAGAACATACCTGAACTTGTTTTCAGTGCCTTAAATAAGTGCGAAGTATTTTTTGAACAGCAAACATTTTCTAAATTCTCTCTTCAAACAGACATAACAGATTATTTTAATTAAATTTGATTTATCTACATATGTTTGTTTATATATTTTAAAATAAATATGTAATATGACATTTTACATGTGATTTGTGCATTTTTAATGCTACCCCCCTAAAACGAAAACCCCTCTATAGCGAATTTTTGTAGGATCTTGGTATTCGCTATAGGGAGGTTTGACTCTATTTGACTTTTCACAAAAAGTTTGAATTTCCAAAGAGAAGAAGATCGACTGTATTTCGAGAAAAGGGCAAATTTTAATAAACAAGCTGCAATTTTCAGAATTAAATAACGACGAACTTTTAGGCGAAAATTCAAAATTTTGACAAAGTAAAGTTTGATAAAAGTAGTTCAAAATTATGAATAATGCGAAATTTCAAAAGAAAAAGGTAACATTTGTAAAAAATATGCGAAATTTGAGAAAAAAGTCGAAATTCCGAAAAAATGTATTAAGGAAAGGGTGAATCCTGAAGAACAAAAAAGTTTGGAAAGTCCCCCAATTGAATACATATAAATTTGCGGGTTACTGCATGAACCAGGGAGGGAGCAAGCGCACTACCTTGCTCTATTCTAGTTATGCTTATGGATATTAGACATCTCGGAAGCACAGCATCTCCTTAATATCCACTAATTGTTTGTAAACATTCGATATAAGTCTTTAACCTATGGGTCACTTCTCTGGTTGCATATCTCCCTAGTTTTTAGTAAACATCTATTAAGGCAGTTTATGCACTTTTAATTTCACATCCCATTACAATATCTTTTCAACCTAAATATCCTTGAAAATAAATGTTAATACATATCATACTTATTTTTCTCTATTTTCTCCTAAATATGACTGAGACACCCTGTGATTGAAGCAATTTTTTCCAAGTCTGGTAAGTTAAAAGGTAAGGGGCTGTTTATTTTATTCTTCTGTCTCCCTTATCCTCTGCGGACCTAATTTTCATAAATTGGACTTGGAAGAAAACGTGTTTATTTGACTACAGGGCAATAAACACGACAATCTCACCGATGTAATTCAGTTTTCGCAGACGTGTGGTTCAAACAAAGCATCTAAGTCCTTTTGAGCAACTTTTATGTAGGACACGTTCGGAATATTACCGGCAAGCATGGGAGTTTGACTAAATTCGGAGCTAAAGGGGGATAATGAGATAACATGGTTATGAGCCGGGCTGCAGTTTATCCGTCCCCTAAATAGGCAAATAAACCGCCATATCTAACGACCCGGAAAATCACAAAAGAGGAAGCCGTAAAATGAGAAATAAAAATGGAATACGTGATTTGATCTCATTCGAATTAGCTGATTAGTTTATGGAGCAGATTACTGACCTTAATCGTTGTGCTTATTGCAGTCATCGAATACATGAATGTCACTCATTCATTATAACGACGAGAACTGAATTTTTCATCTGCTGTTGTAAAAGAGAAAATTCTTCTTTTATCTAGCGAACGTACAAAGACAACAAAAGTTCAGAGATGCCTTTTGAACGTAATGCATGATTCGTTACAGCGTCGGCATTTTACTTTAGAAGATAATTAAATATCGAAATCGGCGTCAAAGCGCAAATGTAACCTTTGAGCGAAATTCATTTTTTGCTAGAAATATGAATAAAATACTTGCGTTTGTTTTCCGAGGATAACTCAACAGAAGAGAAGAGAAATTTCTTCTCTCGGGACCACCAATTTTAGAAAGATTTTTCTTTAAAAATCCGTCGCAATTTACATTCTTAGTTTTCCAGATGAATTCACTGAAATGCGCTTTTGATTAACATTGGAATACAAAATAAAGTTCCATCACACTTAATGTTCTGGCATTGCGCTTAATTTGTATTTTCGCCCAGATTTACAAAATGTTCACTTCAGCTGGGGGGGTGATCGAATTCGTAAAAATAAACGTCAGGATTGGGAGGTTTAAAGGTGGGATATAGCAGTGTTTACATTAGGTAAATTGACAGTGGTCGGTTCAGAGTGGAGGTCAAGAATTAATTAGAAAAGCTTTCCTGTTTGTTGCAAAAGCGGTAGCGAAAATCGCTTTCAATTCCCAGCGAAAATTGGGATGCTTGTCGAGTTCAAAAATACGCCAATTCGACGTAAAAATGAAAGAAAAAATTCGTTGGTAAAACCAATAGTGCACATCCCTTAAATTGGTTTAATAGGTTATTTTTTCAACATTTTTAATTTAAACTGAAAATTTTGACCTTAACCCCCAAACTTTCAAAAATTTTGATTTCAAATACAACATATCTATCTTTTTTTCTTAAAACTTCCAGCGTTCAATCATAATTTTCAAGTCACCCTTGAAATTTATCGATATTTCGACTCAAATATCAAATACTAGCTGATATGTCACCCGGCCTCTCTCAGTATTTTACAGCCATTACTTTATTTAATTTGTTTAAATAAATCGATTTTTTCAATATCGCTTTTTTAGAAATGTCTGCCTTTTTAAATTTAGTATTTTTCACAGTTTCGACGTTTAAAATTTCTACTTTTAAAATTTCGCCCATTTTCAAACTTTCGACTTTTTAAATTTAGTATTTTTCAGTTTCGACGTTTAAAATTTCTACTTTTAAAATTTCGCCTATTTTCAAACTTTCAACTTTTTTCAAAACTTTGCCCACTGCACTTTACTGAAAATTTCGATTTAATTTACTTATATTCAACGTATCGAACAGTTCACCTTTTTGGAAAATTTAACTTTTTAAATATTTCAATTTCTTTAATTTAAAATTCCTGAAATTTCAGTTTCCCTGGAAAAATCAAAATGTCGAGTTTTTTAATGAATTTTGATTTTTTATCAAAATTTCGCCTTTTTCAAAACTTTCACTTAAACATTTTTTTCATATAATTTTCAACTACCCAAAATATCAACTCTTTTTAAAATTTCCTTTTTTAAAAATTTCTTTTTTCCCCTTTCAAAAATTCTAGATTTTTTGGAAAACTTGTCACCGACTTCTTGTCCAAACTGGAGGTTTTAGGACTTTCGATTTTCTAAATTTTGACTTTTTTTAAATCTCTCTCTTTAAAAAAATGTTTTTTTTAAATTTTGGCTTTTAAAAATATATAGATATTAATTCCGAAAATTCTGACACCTTTTGAAAACCTTAACTTTTTGAAAACTTTAACGTTTTTTCCAAATTTCCACTTAAGTTTTCAAAATTTTAACTTTTTTAAAGGTTTTTTTTAAAAAAATTTTTCATTTTATCAAAACTCTTGAATTTTTTGAAAAGGTCGACTTTTAACAGTATCTTTTCAAAATGTTAACACAATTCTTCAACAGTTTGATTTTTTTAAATCCTAATTTCTTAAGAAAATGTTGAAGTTTTTCTATATTTGGTCATTTTTCAAAATTTTGATTTTTAAAAATTTCCCCTTTCTTTAAAATTTCGCCTTTATTTGAAAATAACGATTTTTTTATCGACTCTTATTGAAATTTTGGATTTTTTTGCAAAATTTTCGCTGTATCTTAAAGTTTTTGATTTATTTCCAAAATTTGAACTTTTTTCAAAATGTCGATCTTTTTCAACGTTTTGGCCTATTTGAAAATCATATCTCTTTTTGAAAACCGTGACAGTTTTTTAAATTAATTTTCTTTCTAAGATTTGTGACTTTTTAACTTTTTTCTCAAAGTTTTAATCAACAAAAATTTCAAAATTTTTGATAATTTTGATATTTTTTCGAAATTTAGGCTTTCCGAAAATTTGGGTGTTTAGGAGATTTCACTGAAAATTCTTAATTTTTTTAAATCTCGATATTTCTACATAAATTTGAATATTTTTTAAATTTCAGACTATTTTAAAAATTTTCTTTTCGTTGAAAATTTGGCCATTTTTTTAAATATTGGTTTTTTTTAACTTATAACTTTTCATGAAAGCTTTCGACATTTTTCAAAATTTTGACCTTTTTCAAAATTTTGACTGTGTGGTGAATTTCTACTTAAAAAAAAAACATGCAATTTAGAAAATCTAAATTTAAAAAAAAATAACGGAAAAATTTTCAACATTTTAAAAAATAGATATTTACGAAAGCCAAAATTTCCAAAAAAGTGAAAATTAAAAAAAAAGAAATTAAAATTTATTTTTGAAAAATGTCGAAATTTTATAAAAAGTTAAAATTTTAGGATAAATTCGAATTTTAGGATAAATTCGAATTTTAGGATAAATTCGAATTTTAGGATAAATTCGAATTTTAGGATAAATTCGAATTTTAGGATAAATTCGAATTTTAGGATAAATTCGAATTTTAGGATAAATTCGAATTTTAGGATAAATTCGAATTTTAGGATAAATTCGAATTTTAGGATAAATTCGAATTTTAGGATAAATTCGAATTTTAGGATAAATTCGAATTTTAGGATAAATTCGAATTTTAGGATAAATTCGAATTTTAGGATAAATTCGAATTTTAGGATAAATTCGAATTTTAGGATAAATTCGAATTTTAGGATAAATTCGAATTTTAGGATAAATTCGAATTTTAGGATAAATTCGAATTTTAGGATAAATTCGAATTTTAGGATAAATTCGAATTTTAGGATAAATTCGAATTTTAGGATAAATTCGAATTTTAGGATAAATTCGAATTTTAGGATAAATTCGAATTTTAGGATAAATTCGAATTTTAGGATAAATTCGAATTTTAGGATAAATTCGAATTTTAGGATAAATTCGAATTTTAGGATAAATTCGAATTTTAGGATAAATTCGAATTTTAGGATAAATTCGAATTTTAGGATAAATTCGAATTTTAGGATAAATTCGAATTTTAGGATAAATTCGAATTTTAGGATAAATTCGAATTTTAGGATAAATTCGAATTTTAGGATAAATTCGAATTTTAGGATAAATTCGAATTTTAGGATAAATTCGAATTTTAGGATAAATTCGAATTTTAGGATAAATTCGAATTTTAGGATAAATTCGAATTTTAGGATAAATTCGAATTTTAGGATAAATTCGAATTTTAGGATAAATTCGAATTTTAGGATAAATTCGAATTTTAGGATAAATTCGAATTTTAGGATAAATTCGAATTTTAGGATAAATTCGAATTTTAGGATAAATTCGAATTTTAGGATAAATTCGAATTTTAGGATAAATTCGAATTTTAGGATAAATTCGAATTTTAGGATAAATTCGAATTTTAGGATAAATTCGAATTTTAGGATAAATTCGAATTTTAGGATAAATTCGAATTTTAGGATAAATTCGAATTTTAGGATAAATTCGAATTTTAGGATAAATTCGAATTTTAGGATAAATTCGAATTTTAGGATAAATTCGAATTTTAGGATAAATTCGAATTTTAGGATAAATTCGAATTTTAGGATAAATTCGAATTTTAGGATAAATTCGAATTTTAGGATAAATTCGAATTTTAGGATAAATTCGAATTTTAGGATAAATTCGAATTTTAGGATAAATTCGAATTTTAGGATAAATTCGAATTTTAGGATAAATTCGAATTTTAGGATAAATTCGAATTTTAGGATAAATTCGAATTTTAGGATAAATTCGAATTTTAGGATAAATTCGAATTTTAGGATAAATTCGAATTTTAGGATAAATTCGAATTTTAGGATAAATTCGAATTTTAGGATAAATTCGAATTTTAGGATAAATTCGAATTTTAGGATAAATTCGAATTTTAGGATAAATTCGAATTTTAGGATAAATTCGAATTTTAGGATAAATTCGAATTTTAGGATAAATTCGAATTTTAGGATAAATTCGAATTTTAGGATAAATTCGAATTTTAGGATAAATTCGAATTTTAGGATAAATTCGAATTTTAGGATAAATTCGAATTTTAGGATAAATTCGAATTTTAGGATAAATTCGAATTTTAGGATAAATTCGAATTTTAGGATAAATTCGAATTTTAGGATAAATTCGAATTTTAGGATAAATTCGAATTTTAGGATAAATTCGAATTTTAGGATAAATTCGAATTTTAGGATAAATTCGAATTTTAGGATAAATTCGAATTTTAGGATAAATTCGAATTTTAGGATAAATTCGAATTTTAGGATAAATTCGAATTTTAGGATAAATTCGAATTTTAGGATAAATTCGAATTTTAGGATAAATTCGAATTTTAGGATAAATTCGAATTTTAGGATAAATTCGAATTTTAGGATAAATTCGAATTTTAGGATAAATTCGAATTTTAGGATAAATTCGAATTTTAGGATAAATTCGAATTTTAGGATAAATTCGAATTTTAGGATAAATTCGAATTTTAGGATAAATTCGAATTTTAGGATAAATTCGAATTTTAGGATAAATTCGAATTTTAGGATAAATTCGAATTTTAGGATAAATTCGAATTTTAGGATAAATTCGAATTTTAGGATAAATTCGAATTTTAGGATAAATTCGAATTTTAGGATAAATTCGAATTTTAGGATAAATTCGAATTTTAGGATAAATTCGAATTTTAGGATAAATTCGAATTTTAGGATAAATTCGAATTTTAGGATAAATTCGAATTTTAGGATAAATTCGAATTTTAGGATAAATTCGAATTTTAGGATAAATTCGAATTTTAGGATAAATTCGAATTTTAGGATAAATTCGAATTTTAGGATAAATTCGAATTTTAGGATAAATTCGAATTTTAGGATAAATTCGAATTTTAGGATAAATTCGAATTTTAGGATAAATTCGAATTTTAGGATAAATTCGAATTTTAGGATAAATTCGAATTTTAGGATAAATTCGAATTTTAGGATAAATTCGAATTTTAGGATAAATTCGAATTTTAGGATAAATTCGAATTTTAGGATAAATTCGAATTTTAGGATAAATTCGAATTTTAGGATAAATTCGAATTTTAGGATAAATTCGAATTTTAGGATAAATTCGAATTTTAGGATAAATTCGAATTTTAGGATAAATTCGAATTTTAGGATAAATTCGAATTTTAGGATAAATTCGAATTTTAGGATAAATTCGAATTTTAGGATAAATTCGAATTTTAGGATAAATTCGAATTTTAGGATAAATTCGAATTTTAGGATAAATTCGAATTTTAGGATAAATTCGAATTTTAGGATAAATTCGAATTTTAGGATAAATTCGAATTTTAGGATAAATTCGAATTTTAGGATAAATTCGAATTTTAGGATAAATTCGAATTTTAGGATAAATTCGAATTTTAGGATAAATTCGAATTTTAGGATAAATTCGAATTTTAGGATAAATTCGAATTTTAGGATAAATTCGAATTTTAGGATAAATTCGAATTTTAGGATAAATTCGAATTTTAGGATAAATTCGAATTTTAGGATAAATTCGAATTTTAGGATAAATTCGAATTTTAGGATAAATTCGAATTTTAGGATAAATTCGAATTTTAGGATAAATTCGAATTTTAGGATAAATTCGAATTTTAGGATAAATTCGAATTTTAGGATAAATTCGAATTTTAGGATAAATTCGAATTTTAGGATAAATTCGAATTTTAGGATAAATTCGAATTTTAGGATAAATTCGAATTTTAGGATAAATTCGAATTTTAGGATAAATTCGAATTTTAGGATAAATTCGAATTTTAGGATAAATTCGAATTTTAGGATAAATTCGAATTTTAGGATAAATTCGAATTTTAGGATAAATTCGAATTTTAGGATAAATTCGAATTTTAGGATAAATTCGAATTTTAGGATAAATTCGAATTTTAGGATAAATTCGAATTTTAGGATAAATTCGAATTTTAGGATAAATTCGAATTTTAGGATAAATTCGAATTTTAGGATAAATTCGAATTTTAGGATAAATTCGAATTTTAGGATAAATTCGAATTTTAGGATAAATTCGAATTTTAGGATAAATTCGAATTTTAGGATAAATTCGAATTTTAGGATAAATTCGAATTTTAGGATAAATTCGAATTTTAGGATAAATTCGAATTTTAGGATAAATTCGAATTTTAGGATAAATTCGAATTTTAGGATAAATTCGAATTTTAGGATAAATTCGAATTTTAGGATAAATTCGAATTTTAGGATAAATTCGAATTTTAGGATAAATTCGAATTTTAGGATAAATTCGAATTTTAGGATAAATTCGAATTTTAGGATAAATTCGAATTTTAGGATAAATTCGAATTTTAGGATAAATTCGAATTTTAGGATAAATTCGAATTTTAGGATAAATTCGAATTTTAGGATAAATTCGAATTTTAGGATAAATTCGAATTTTAGGATAAATTCGAATTTTAGGATAAATTCGAATTTTAGGATAAATTCGAATTTTAGGATAAATTCGAATTTTAGGATAAATTCGAATTTTAGGATAAATTCGAATTTTAGGATAAATTCGAATTTTAGGATAAATTCGAATTTTAGGATAAATTCGAATTTTAGGATAAATTCGAATTTTAGGATAAATTCGAATTTTAGGATAAATTCGAATTTTAGGATAAATTCGAATTTTAGGATAAATTCGAATTTTAGGATAAATTCGAATTTTAGGATAAATTCGAATTTTAGGATAAATTCGAATTTTAGGATAAATTCGAATTTTAGGATAAATTCGAATTTTAGGATAAATTCGAATTTTAGGATAAATTCGAATTTTAGGATAAATTCGAATTTTAGGATAAATTCGAATTTATAGTCGTAATTAAAAAAAAGACGAATTATAATTAAACAAAAAACAGGTTTGGAATAAAGTGGGAATTTTCAGGAAATCAATTTAAGAAAAAAACCTGACTTTTTGGAAAAATTTGAAAAATATCAAAATTTAGAGAAAAAAATGATTTTCGAGGTAAAAAGATGATTTTCGAGGAAAAAATTGAAAGTTCCAAACATCCAAACAAATTTTGAAAACAATGAAAATACCGAGAAATATATCGACATTTTGAGAAAAGGATCGAAATTTTGAGAAAAAAGTCAAATTTTGACGAAATTTCAAAAAAGGGGCAAATTTTGAGAAAAAAAGTCTATATTTCATGAAAAAAGAGTCGACATTTCTCGACTCAATATTTCTTTTCTAACGGCCCGTCCGAGTGAAAGACCAGCTGCCCCTTGCCCCACTGTGACGTCAGAAAATATCCGCTATTGAGATAATAGTCGAAATTTTGAGAAATTAAGATTTCTGGAATTCCTGTCTTTTTGCAAAAACTCAACAATTTCAAAATATATTTTTTAAAATTTCCAAGTAAGTGTTATTCTAAATATTTTTACATTTTATCAAAAAATCTATCCAATTTCAGAAAAAAAAGCAAAGTTTGATATAAAGTCAAAATTTGCAGAGACGAATTTAAAAAAAATGAAATTTTCAGAAAAAGTCAAATTTTGAGAAATGACCAAACTTTGAAGAAAGAAAAACAACGAATTTTGAGATAAAAATTTGAAATTTTGACAAAGTCAGATTTGGATAAAATAGCTCGAATTTTAGGATAAATTCGAAATTACGTCTTTTTTCATAAAATTTCTCTTTTTGTTTAGAAATTTCTAATTTTAGGATAAATTCGAATTTTAGGATAAATTCGAAATTTTAAAACAAAAAGAGAAATTTTATGAAAAAAGACGGATTTTGATAAAAAAGTTTCGAGATAATGTCGAAATTTCCAAGAAAGGAACAAATGAAAATTTTGCAAAAGGGTCCCGTAGTTGAGAATATAAATTTTCAGTTGGTTGTATGAATCAGGAGAGACGCCCTAGTGCCCTTTCTAGCTAATATGAAAGAGAATTAAAAAAGAAGAGAAGAAATAAAGAAGAAAAAAAGAAAATTGTAAAATACTTTTTATTAGGTGGGACTGAATAATTATCGCATTAATTATTAGGTAAGCTAGATACGTTAGGTGCCAATGGACCTCCAAACTCATGATATTGATACCTCAAAGGTCCATGAACCCAGTTTAAGAAATCCTGCCTTAGCAGTACCATTGTTATTCCATAAATAATTTCCCGTTTTAATTCCAAATACATTCCCAATATATTCACATAATTTCTTGCGAATGCGAATATTAAAAAACATGCGAATATTAACAATATTGAAATAAAGAACTTGTCCCCTGAAACTAAGAAAGATTAAAAAAACACAACAAACGTTGCTCTAACGCGTTTCGACAGCCAAGCTGTCATCTTCAGAGAGATACAGTACCTCTCTGAAGATGACAGCTTGGCTGTCGAAACGTGTTAGAGCAACGTTTGTTGGTTTTTTATCTTTCTTGGTTTCAGGGGACAAGTTCTGTATTTCAATTTGTGAAGATAACCAAGGACCAGTCCGTTCCACCAAAATTAACAATATTGACAAAAATACGAAACTTATTAAAAGGCATTCCAGCTTTAAAAGAAAACTTCAAGTTTTCATAAAACGATGGAGTTTAAACCAATGAAATTTTGAGCATGCATTTTGAGTCCAAATTTTAGAAAAATCAAAAGTTCGAAAGAAACTCGAAATTTTAAAATGACGGAAAAATTTTCAAAATTTCAGGTATGTCCTCGAACCTTTTATTTTAATAGCGAAATCACAACTTTATATTTAAATATTCGACATTCTGTCTAAACAAGAAATTTTAAAAAAGTCGAAAGTAAAATAAATAATGTAAGATTAAATTCAGAACCTAAACAATTTAGTTTTCAAAAAAAAAAAAAACGACAAATTATAGAGTAGTGAATCTCACAATTCCTTTTTTTAAAAATATTTGTTTATAAGCTTGCATTTTTGTCATTTAAAAATTTCACATTTCTGAAAAAGCTCGAAATCTCGAGAATACACTTTGCATTTGAAGGAGCTCTGAACTTATTAAAAAAATCCGAATTTTCAATCTTAAAACTAGAAATTTGATTATTTGATTTCAAAATCAATCAAAAAACTTCAAGTTAAACGAATTAAAAAAAGTAACTCAAATTGGCGATTTTAATATCGGGATGTCACCGAAAAAATCCGAAGTTTCTGTTAAATGGGTTTTTTTGATGAAAGAGAAAAGTCCGTAACAAAGAGAAAAATATAATCATAAGTACAACTTGGAGTTAAAAAAGTTCAGATTTTGAAAGGAAACGTGGAAAAATTATACATACATCACGCTCGAACTTCAAAATTCTTCCAAAAAAACAAACAATAAAACAATTAAAAAAAGTCGAAGTTTCCAAAAAAATCCTCCAAATTTAATTAAACTCAAAATTTCACTACAACAACATAAAATGACTATTTGCTTGACTTTTTAACTGGAAATTTGTTGAATTTAAAAAAAAATAAACTCGAAACTTCGAAATTTGGGATAATTTCGCTGCGTCACTGTAGAATTAGGGCGCCGCGGCGCACAATCGGTGAACCACTGTTTTATGTAATGACAAAATACCCAAACAGGGCAATTATATTTTGATATCCCAAGTTGAAACCGCCTGCTTAAGGCATTATTCTACGATCTCTGCATAATTCCGTCGAAATGATTAGTTTCTGAATCTAGCATAAAAGCTTCGTCCTGTATGTCGCGCGGAATTTTAGTCGATAGAGCGCATTTTTTTAGTGTCTCTCACTTAGCTCTCGCAAGGGAAGTTAAAACAAAATGTACCGGAAAGTTCATTATCGACCGAACCGGACATTTCAAACACAATAAATCTCTCAAGTTGAGAACATTCGGCGTTTAAGCCAGACAATGGTGTCATAAATTGTGCTTTCTCCCCATTTGGAACAGAGATATGGTTGTCATTTTTTTTTATCTGTGATGCATGGTCCCGTCGGGACGAACGTCCATATTAATAAAGCGCGTGATAATAGAGAACGACAAGTTTTGGAGCCATCGAAATATTTATCTAGATGCGACCGCATATCAAATAAAATCTCCCATGTCGTCCACTAATGGATACGAAAGTGATTGGCAGTATCCCATACGTGGCCATAAGTGTGGTATTGATATTTCAAAAATTAAAGATTTTAGAAAAAAAAAACAGTGACTACGTTACCAAACTTTTGATAAAAAGTTCTAACAAGGTCAGTCTTTAGGGTGCATATTCGGCTGATAGCTAACGAATCTAGAATCCAGAATCCAGATCTGCCAATAGCAAATTATTCAAAATATTTTAACCCAAGACTCCTTGGTAAAATATACCTTGGGCTCAGAAGGTAAAAACCATGTAGGAGTGCCCTTTTCAAAATTAAATTTTGGTTGGAGATTACGTCACTCAAATATTTAGAATTTGTCAATCTAAGTTACCATCGCAGCGGGTACAAATATGAAAAGCCCTAAAAAGTCTCTTTCTAAAAGAGTGTAGGTTCTGTCAATCCACTACTATTTGGAATTTAGTAATCTAGAACTAGATCTGAAACTTGTCCCCTGAAATCAAGAAAGATTAAAAAACACAACCAAGGTTGCTCTAACGCGTTTCGACAGTCAAGCTATCATCTTCAGAGAGATACTGCCCAAACGCGTTAGAGCAACCTTTGTTGTGTTTTTTAATCGTTCTTAGTTTCAGGGGATAAGTTATGTATTCCAATTTTTGAAGATAACCAAGGACCAGTCCGTTCCACAAAAAAAATATATAACTGGACCAATTTCTTAGCTACGACATTCTGGGTATAAAGTGAAAAGCGTTTAGGTAATGCCTTTTCTTGGTCAATCTTGGGTTGCAGATTCCGTCAACGAAATAACCTATTGGAGCAAGCACTTGTTAGGGGATCTTTCAAAGTTGCTTAGTCTCTGGCTCTGGTTTAGATGTGCATTTATTTACGAGATAAATATAATACTAGCAAATCATTATTAAAATGGCAAAGCAAACGTAGGTTTATTCTCCCGGGCGCAGCATCGGATACAGAGGCTTGAAATTGCCCACAAATGTATTCAAAGCATTAACAAATGTGTTTCATCGTAAAAAAATCTGTTTTCAATAGAACAATTTTATCGTCTAATCTAAAGCTGTACGAAATGCTTTCGATGTGCCCCTGCAACTCATTTAAATAATGAGGCCTTTAATGTAATTTTAGAATGTCGGCAATTTAATAAATTGGCTCAGTACATTACGATAGCGTTATTGTCGTTTTGTGCCAAAAATCATAAATTCCCAGGCGCACTCGATATAAATACGAGTGGCTTCGGATAATTAAGAAGCGCCTCTTTGCATACACCGTCGCCGTCGGCTGCGTTTAGAATCAATTTCTGTTCGAAAACAATGCCGACAAAAACACTGAAATTGAAGAACTGAATCAGAATGATCTGGATGCTCGTATCGTTTTATGCGCTCTGTCGATTGAAAAATGCAGAGTAGCTAAACCATTCTCTATCCTTTCATCCTCCTTATGGTACACGAAATTTTTGTAAACAGGTTATTGACGAGGGAAAAAGTGATTTCGATCGTAAAATGCGCCAGAGACTTATCAATTGTCCGAATGGTTCCATGTCCTTTTGGGGTTTTGGAAAGTCGATTAGAAAGAATTTTACATCTTCAAATTTTCCACCTTTACTCGATGACAATAACAATATTCCAACTACTTCCAAGGAAAAGGCTGACATGTTAGCCTTAATGTGTGCTGAAAATTCTAGCCTTGATTCTCGCAGAACCTCCTATTGCTTCTAAGGTTGGTACTTCGATGCCTGAAGTTGTTTTTAGACAACTCACAATCAGGAAGGTTCTCCTCGAACTCGACACCTTAAAAGATTCTGTTGTTTGTTCTTAAGAAGTGCGCTCCAGAGTTGACTCCTGTCCTAAGCAAATTGTTCACACTCTCTTACAACAAAGGTGCATTCCCTAACATCTGGAAATCTACTAGGATGCAGCCGGTTGCTAAAAAGGGAAATATAAATCTGGCTAACAACTATCTTATATTTAAAGTGATGGAAAGGATTAGCAACATCCTTAAATTTCAAAACGCAGAACCTCCTATTCTTCCTAAGGTTGGTACTTCCATGCCTGAAGTTGTTTTCAGACAACGCACAATCAGGAAGATTCTCCTCGAACTCGACACTTCGAAAGTTTCTGGCTTTGATGGCATCCCCGCTATTGTTCTCAAGAAGTGAGCTCCAGAGTTGACTTTTGTTCTGAGCAAATTGTTTGCACTCTCTTACAAGAAAGGTGTATTCCCTAACATTTGGAAACCTGCTAGGGTGTAACCTGTTCCTAAAAAGGTAAGAAGGAATCTGGCTAACTATCGTCATATATTCTTGTTGTCCGTTATACCTAAAGTGATGGAAAAGGTTACCAACATCGAGATTCTTAAATATCTGGAGGATATAATAAAATCATCTCGGACAGGTAATACGGTTTCAGACAACAACGTTCAACTGGTGATCTACCTGCATATGTTACTCATCTCTGTAACTCGGCTATGGAAAAACATGGTGAAGCTAGGATTGTGGCAATGGATATCTTAAAGGCCTTTGGCAGAGTTTGGCATCGATCTCTTCTCGCCAAATTAATATCTTATGGCCTTCCTCCTGGACTCTGTCATTTGATATCCAATTTTCTCGCTGTCAGATCTTTTCAAGTCGTCGTCGATGGCATCTCATTCGAGACATTTGCGATTAATGCAGGGGCGCCTCAGGGCTTTGTCCTGTCTCCTACTGTTTCTGTTACACATAAACGATCTCTTAGCTCCGATATACAGTTATGTTGCTAGTAGCCCGGTTTCATCTTTTTTCTCCGACTAACCATTACTCGTCGCTGCTTCAGCTCGACTAAGGGAACAGCATATACAGATGATTAATTGGGATCTCGAAATCATTCTGGAATGGGGTAAACAAAATCTGGTCGACTTCAACGCTTCAAAACTCACGCTACGGTTTTCTCTAATCATCTATCAAGGGATAATGCAACAAACATACTAATGGATGGTAAAATCCTTCCAATGGGATCTAATCTGTCTATCTTATGAGCAAATGCGAGCACTTATTTTCACTTGGGACGATCATGTGCGCGCCATTGCCAAACCTGCTTCTCAGAAGCTGGGCTTTCTTTTTAGAGCTATTAAGTACTTCACAACTCATCTGCTACTCACACTATACGAAGTTCCACAAGGCCAACACTAGAAGACTGTTCTCATGCTTGGAGTTCAGCCCCAAAGCATACTTTAGCTCTTTTGGATTCAATTCAAAGAAGAGCGATTCGCCTAATTGATGATGAGAGTTTGATCGATTCTCTCGAAATATTAGAGCACAGGCGGATGGTTGGTAACTTGTCTCTTTTCTACAATTACTATCATGGGAGATGCTCGCAGGAACCAATAGGTTTGATCCCCCCAAGGGCAAGATTTCTAAGACATGCAACACAGCCAGAGAGAGCAAATTCCTGTGCGGTCCAGCTTGACACAGTGAGGACTTCTGTCTACGGGGTCCCTTTTTCCTATAGAACTTCCAAGCTATGGAACTCGTTACCGAACGGAATTTTCCCCAAAATTACAATCTATCCTTGTTTAAGAAGGGGGTTCATCGTCAGCTATCCTCGTTTCTCATCCTACTCGCAGTGCTTTGAAAGTATAATATGGTTGCCCTTTGCGAGTGGATTAAACTTAAAAAAAAAAGACTGACCAGTTTTCTCCAGACACTGAAGCCAGGTGGTTGGTTACTGACTTATCTCTTTCCTATAAGTAGTTTCATGGAAGATAAAAAAACAACATTCTTAAGACACAAAAGACCGAGATGCAGATTCCTGAGTAGTCTAACTAGGAACAGTGAGAACTTCTCTTCTTTTTTCTACAGAGATTCCAAACTCTGGAATTTGTTGCCAAGTAGAATATTCCACGACAGCTACAATTTTTTCCCATTTAAAGCCGCAGTTCATCGTTATCCATCTTTATTTTCAGCTTCAAAGAAAAAGTGAAGATGTGTTCTTAAAATATGATTTTTTTAAGCAACAGATTCAGATATTGTTGGTAAAATTAGAATTTCCAAGCAAATTTAAAATATTCACAAAATTCGAATTTGTTCCAACAGCAGACTGAAACATTGTCAGTAAAATTTTAAATTTTATAGAAGAAACAGAGTGAAATTTGATTGCTAAAGTTGGAATTTCCATGCGGGCAACCGAAATGATTTTTCTCATAATGCCAGTGAAATTTATTTTTTATATTAAATCAACTAACGAACCAAACTGTTGCCAGTGACATAAACATAACATGAGCAGAAATATTTGTTCGAAACATTTTTTCGCGCAAACGAATTCTTCGTGGTCTTTTACCGTTTGCACTTCCCGAGTTATAAACGAACAACCCATGCTTTAAAAACAAGCAATAGGAGAGGTGGATTACGCCCCGATGCATAAAAACCAAACAAAACGTCTAAAAAGTGCTCGAACTAGAAATTTAACGAATATACAGAAAAATCGTTTTAATTATCGAGTGTGTCGACACTTTTTAATTTGCTGCAACTGCCGACGAAGCGTTCGTTTATACAGAAGCGAGAAAAGTTTGCTTCTAATTATGAAAAACAGCGGGGTCACGTCGCAAATACAACTCCATAAATCAATCATTCGGTTTGTAAAGATAAGAACTCGGGCGCTTTTTTATATCGGGGGATTTTAGCATGTCGACGTTAATCCCAGATCTGGATCCCTCGTTCGATATCGAATGCAATTCTTGGGAAATATTGGAAATACATTCAGTTTAAGCCAAGATTGAGATAAAACTAAGAATTGAATGAAGATATCCAGAATCAGTTTTTTATTAAAAATTCGAGAACGTTAAAAATGAGAGGTTTTCAAAACATTATTTTTCGTTTTATTTAAATGGGTTATTAACATAAGCCTAATTAGAGACCAATAGATTTGAATATTTACCAGATTCAGAGTTTGAGAACCAAAAATCGGTTACTATATTGTTAGATGTCAATATTTGGCATACCTAACTGGAATAGACTAAGAAACTAAGAAACATTATCTGAATGTTACTTCTAAGTAAAGCGCTACCCATTGGTGTGTGAAAGAAATTGAGTAACAGCTTTCATAAGCATCACTTCAGGTTTGAGATGGGTATGTCAAACTTAAGAGATCTAACAAAATCGAAATTTGTTTTTGGTTCCTAAACTCTGAATCTGATGAATGACCAAATCTATTGGTCTATCAATTGGAACATTACGTAAAACTGAAATATGGTCTGGACCATATGGTCTGTGTTATAGTTCTCTGTACTATTTCTGTTAAACGTCAGTGATCGTTCCTGCTAAATGTCAGTGATCGTTTCTGCTAAACCTCAGTGGATCAACTATTGGTAGTTGGTGTGAACTTCCGCTACTACACATTTAGAAGGCAGCACTATTGCAGTCTAGATCGTATTCTGTCTTCATGAGCGTAATTGTTGTAAATACTTGAAAAAATGTTTACATTTTACAAAGTAACCGAGAGTAGATGGTTTGTCTGTATTTACACAATTAATCGATCTGTAATCGAAGAAAATTGAATTAAAATATGAGGTCACTTCTATGTATCTTATTGTTTAAATAACGTGATTATAATGGTAGCTAAATATAAATACACGAGCTAATCTCCATTCATAAATAATACGATGGGATATCATTAATTAATATCTCCATCCGCAGAAAGTAATAATTTAAATATGTAATAGTGTTACTGATGACTTCAACATATAATTATATCGTACGTAACATTGATAAACAAAATATTTATGCCACTCAAAGTAGCCATGAGTATGCACACCTGTAATAGTCGTATTAAAATAACATTAAACCTCTCCGGGAATACAGGAAAAGCGTTATTAATCCCTAATTAGAAATTATTCATCTGTCACTATATAAAATTGGCATTCATAACAACCAGCGCGTATAATTCAATGTTTAAATTGCACCTGGTAGGATTTGTATGTAGCATAATCAATATAATCAAAGTTAAATATGCATAGAATTGTAGATCACAGGATGCATTGGTTTTATAATAGTTACATTTTAGCATTATTTCATTTAATTAACTAATTTAACAAACACCAATATTACTTTTACTAGTGCCATTATTTTTTCTTTTTTTAACATTTTACTCAGAATGTTTCACTCAGTAATTTTAGGAGGAGAAAACAAAAGTGTTTAACAAACACGAATTTTACTAGTGCAATTATTCTTTCTTTTTTTTAAAATTTTATTCAGGATATTTCACTTATTAATTTTAGGAGAAAAAAACAGAAATCTTCAAATTTTTCACCTTTACTCGATAACAATGTGGCGACTACTTCCAAAGAAAAGGCTGACATGCTAGCCTTAATGTTTGCTGAAAATTGCAACCTTGATTCTCAAAACGCAGAACCTCCTATTCTTCCTAAGGTTGGTACTTTGATGCCTGAAGTTGTTTTCAGACAACGCACAATCAGGAAGGTTCTCCTCCAGCTAGACACCTCGAAAGATTTTGACCTTGTTGGTATCCCCGCTATCTGTAACTCAGCTGTGGAAAAACATGGTGAGGCTAGGATTGTGGCATTGGATATTTCAAAGGCCTTCGACAGAGTCTGGCACCGATCTCTTCTCGCCAAAATTAACACCTTATGGACTTCCTCCCGGATTTTGTCATTTGATATCCAATTTTCTCGCTGACAGATCTCTTCAGCTCATCGTCGATGGCATCCCATCCATTTGTATTAATACAGGGGCACCTCATGGCTTTGTCCTGTCTCCTACTGTCTCTGTTACACATAAACGATCTCTTAGCTCCGATATACAGATCAGTATATCCTAGTTGCGTCCCGTCCTCTTAATTGCAGCGATTAGTGTCCGAGTTGTGTCCAGGGCCATCAAACCCTCATTAATATTTCATCAGCAAAAAGTCCTAATAGCTCATTATAGATTCTAGGGTAAACTTGATTGGTGTTGTTAACGTATTAACTGAGGGGAGGAAAACTGCATATAAATAGTCGAACGATGGGTTTTGGTTTTTCTTACTATTGTTACCGCTTTGAATTGTGTTGTTATTCTGTTATTTTCACTGCGATTTTGACGATGACAACGGAGATTGGAGCAATTACGTGGATGTGGAGCGAGAAAGGTAAGCCTTTGGCAGGTTTAAATTCCGATTTCATAAAGCATTAGCTAATAGGGTTGAAAGGTTTACATGTACAGAAAAAAATGTCACTCGTTTTTCAAAAGAGACTCACATAATAATATTTAAAAAAAAAATCTTTGTCACAATGACCACCTACCATTAAATCGAAATATTTTAAATCGGCAACTCCGCGAAAAGAAAAGCTGTAGACGAAATAAGCATACGTCCGCAAAAATTAATTTGTGAAGAAGTTTGCGATTCAAACATAAACACTCTCAACATTAATGACGTTCGTTTGATTGGTAAAAGCATTAGTCGCGCTAAATTGTCAAAACTCCCAAAACTTCCAAAAACGGTAAGCGATTTTCAAGAAAGTTTAGACAAAATCAAAATTTTAACAAACAACGCGGAAGATTTTTTGTTAGTGAACGACCATATTAATAAAATAGTTGCATTTTCTACAAAAACAAATTTGAAATTTTAATGCAATTCGAAAACTATTGGAACTTTTTATAGCAGCCCAAAACATTTTACGCAACTTTTCACAGTTCATGGTTTTCTAAATCCTCTTGTATTTTTTTTACTGCCCAATGAGTCACAGGCAACCTATGAACAGGTTTTTCAGCATTTAATATCAGAATGCAACAAAATTAATATTTTATTTTCACCTGAAAATATTTTTGTCGATTTTGAAAAAGCGATTCATTTAGCTATTGACAAGATACTGCCGCATTCTGAAGTGCAGGGTAGTAGATTTCATTTAGGGCAAGTTGGCACCGTAAGATCCAGCAATTAGGTTTGAGTGTCGAGTATCAAAGTCGCGATTCAGGAATAGGAAGAATTTTGAAACTGTTTTTTGGTTTACCGTTTTTGAAACCGGATAAGATCGGTGAATGATTTTTTGAAGATTTGATGTCAGTTCAACCGAACGATGATAGAGTTCAACAATTTTGTGGTTACATATTAGAAAATTATATTGAAGATGCTCCTTTTCCGCCGTGTATATGGGCAAAATATTGTGAGTCAACAATGCGCACAACGAACTCTTGCGAGTCATTTCACGCAAAATTTAATTCAATGTTTAACGCCGCGAGTCCAAATATCTATTGTTTTTTAGAAGCTTTGAAAGAAATCCAAATCATGGTAGAAATCAAACTGCGAAGCATCGGGGGAAAAATAGTAAAGCGTTAGAGAAACAGCGATTTATTTCGGAAAAGATAAAAGAACTAGACTTCAAACTTATTTCAAGGTTTGAATTTGTTAAGCAAGTATCATATAAATTTTTGTCGGTTAAAATTTAATTTTTTTCAAATTCGCTAAGGGCTTACACCTACTCCACAACTCCACAACAAACAGTCATTTTTATGACTACATTTTTAAACACGCCAGTTAACTGCCAGTCTGGGTAAAGTGCGAAGGAAAATGATTCGGAAAATTTTTAGACAGATTAAATGGGATGCAACTCGGACATTTCCTTATCTCCGGACGCAACTAGGGTGCGTCCGATTAAAGCGGGTAGACGGGACGCAACTATGACATGGACGGTCAGGTAATGGGATGCAACTCGGACATTTCCTTATCTCCGGACGCAACTAGGGTGCGTCCTTACAGATGATAGTATCCTGGTGTCGTGTTTTTTGTCCGACAAACCATTATCCGCCGCTGCTTGAGATCGACAAAGGGAACAGCAGATAAGATGATTAATCGGGATCTCGAAATCATTCTGGAATGGGGTGAGAAAAATCTGGTCGACTTCAACGCTTTAAAAACTCAGGGCGCAGTTTTCTCTAAGAAAACATCAAAGGATAAATAATAGTTTATTATTATGTTTCAATAGGGTTTAAGCCCCAATTACAGAAACAAAATTAAAAATAAAAATTGATGCGAGTAGATGTACTTAATGATAAGAAAAAATAAATAATTATGAATGATACAAAATAATTACCCGGACAGAACAAAGGAGAAAACACTAATTATAAAATAAATACAAGTAAACTGATTATGAGGAACTGTGGCTAAATGTCTCTTCAATAATTTTTCTTAACTTAGCCCGACTGTCTGAATGGAAATGAAAACTGTCCGCAATGCCATAAGCATATTTAGTAAGAATCACTAGCGGAGACCTGTCCATAGCATTAGTACGACTATTCTCACAATAAAACATTTGTTTTGATCTTGCACTCTATCTTGGCACCAAAAACTTAATCTTGAAAAGTAAGTTTGGACAATCTATACAATTATTGAGGAGTCCGTATAAAAAATTCATTCCATGTATTATTCTTCGGGTTTGCAGACTGTGGAAATTGAAGCGATTTAAAAGAACGTTATGGTCACAGCCTCTAGCTGGGTAAACACCATCTTGAATAAAACACGAGAATTTGAGGAAACGCCTTTGAATTGACTCCAACGATATGATATGAGTATTATACACATCAGAAAAGTCAAACACTGTCCATAGGGAGAATGTTAATGAGAGATTTAACATTGAGAGCTAATAGTGGGATAGATGGGCGACGCCTTGTATTCTCCTACACCGGTGTAAACAATTCAACGCAGAGAGTAGCGATCAGGGCTGGTGGAGATTTCAGTAGTAAATCTTAGCTTCTAAGGTGTTTTTTTAGGGGATCACTACTGGCAGGCAACAATTTTATTAACATTTCGTACCACATGCTGTTTGTTCTTTTAGTCCGTTGATTTAATCAACGTCTGAGGCAAAATAAAACTGATCTTTGATAACCAAAATAAATAAACGAGATTTCTTAAACAAAATAAATAATAATTCTAATGAAGAATATAACAAAATAACTCTTTAAACATCACAATATGAGTTCAAATAGGCCGCCAGACTGTGCTAAACAATATTCTAGTCTGTTGTAAAACTCTCGACGAGTTTTTTCTAACATCTAAACTGGAAGATACGAGCATGCTGCTTCAAAGTAGGGGAATACGTTCAGCGGCCGTAGAAAACTATGGAAGGGACAATTCTTAGCGTTTTACATGGACAATGAAACTTTTTGTCTTATCTGTATATTGGAAACCAGATAAGGGAGCCAAATTCAAAACGTGTTAGTACTAGCGACTGAAATAATAATGTTAAAGCTTTCTTGTTTTTAAAATCCTTACAATTTCTACACAGAAAGACATATGTTTTATATGCTGATGAAAGTGCCTCAGTAATGTGCAAAGCAAAGTTAAAATTACTATTTATAATAACTCCTAGATCCCTTATGGATTCACATCTGTTTAAAATGACATTATTAATTTCATACTCATGCTTGATTATATTGATTTTTCTTGTGTAGGAAACGACATTACATTTAGATACATTTAAAGAAAGCCGATTATCATTGCACCACTTAACAGCAGCATCAATGTCTCTTTGAATTACTACAGAGTCCTCATTAGAAGATATGGAACTAAAGAATTTTAAGTCATCTGCAAAAGGTAGTTTGGATGATAACAGAAACAATATCATTGATGAATAAGACAAAGATCAAAGGACCGGGATTTTTGCCTTGTGGAACTCCCGATATTGGGCTAAACGTGTTAGATTTAAAATTTCGATATTTGACAAATTGCTCCCTATTTGTTAGGTATGACATAAAAAAGTGTATCAGCCGGTCTGAAAATCCATAAAGTTGCAATTTTTGCAAGAGAATAAAATGATCAATTTGATCAAAGGCTTTTTGAAAGTCTGTGTGTACAATCAATTTGTTCATTACTGTCAATGATTTCCGCCGCATATTGAAAGAAAAAAGCTAAATTTGTTACAGCAGATCGTTTCTCAACGAAACCATGCTGATTCTTAGATATGAAAATTTTTATTGATGCATGTATGCGCTTGTATAAAATCGACTCAAATATCTTTGCAAAGTTACAAAGTAGTGAAATTCGTCTGTAGTTGCTTACTTGCGTTGTATCACCCTTCTTAAACGCTGGAGTAATACATGCCTGTTTCCACAGCGACGGAAATTCAGATGGTTTTAGAGACAAATTAAACAGAATAGTGAGCGGCTTAGAAAACACGTTAGCACAATCTTTCAGCAGAAAGCTGGGAATATCATCTGGTCCAGAAGTAAACTTAAGCTTTGACCGTTTTAGTGCCTCTAATATTTCAGCTTCAGTTATATTCAGAATAGAGACTGTATCAGGAAAATGAGAGAAATATTTGGTAGTCGTAATACCTGAATTATGAGTGTTACTGGGTGTTATGTATACACTTTAAAAAAAAGTTGCAAACCCTTCCACAATCTCTTGAGGAGTGGACAATTGTGCAGTACCATAAGACATAACACCAGGAATTCTTGTTCTCCCTTTCTTTATTTGAATAAAAGACCAAAGCTTTTTAGGATCATTGGAAATGCTTTTTTGGGCGTTCGATAGATATTCTTTGTAAGATTGGTCAGATATTTTTTTGTCACAATGCTCTATAGTATTTAAAGTTCTCATATACATTGAAATTATGAGTACGCTTATAATTTTTGCGTAAGCTGCCTTTAAATTTTATTAACTTTATTAAATGGGGATCGCGAACCATGGTGGATAGCATGTACGACAATTTGATTTCGGTGTATATCTCGGAATAGCAGTTTCAAATGTATTCGTCAGGGTTTCGTAGAAGATAGAACAGGCAATATTCACGTCCTTAAATGTTTCCAGTGTACTCCAGTCAATATTAGATAATAAATTATATAGCAGAAGGTGGTTTGCCTTTTTAAAATTAAATGATTGGGATGATGATTAACATCAAAATTAATAAACCGTTGACAAGCGCAGGAACTAAAGGAAATGTAGATTTCAGAACATGACAATTTGATAATTATAAGTTCAATAACCTGTCGGAGGAATTTAATACATTATTGCATTGATGAAGGTCCTGAATTTACAAGAAATTTTTGATTGGCATAAAGTAGTTGTCGTTTGGGGTATTAGTTTTCAATATTGAAGTCACCAATAATCATCAGTTTGTCACAGTTATATTTAAAATTAGAGTGTTTAAGTAATTCAAAAAATAACTCATACTCAGTAACTCTACAGGTTGGTTGGAGGTATATAAACAACCAAGACAAAAATCACTACATTAGAGTGCAAAGTAACTTTGACTCCACAAATATCAACCAAAGGGATTGCTTCAGTTATATGACTAAAATTAAGTTCAGAGGTTTAAAATTTATCAGAAATTGCGAAGAGGACACCCCTCCTCTAGCCACATTGAGAAAACTAGACTTCCTGTCCTTACAAAACACTGAAATCATTAGGAAACAACTCAAAGCATTGTATACGTGAATTAAGCCACGTTTCAGTTAATGCAACTTATTTCATAATTACATAATGATACATTGCTATAAAACAAAAAAATTTTAGATCGTGAACCTCTCACATTTTGATAGCATTTAGTTTAAAACCTTTTCGTTCTTGAAAGCCCTGGTTGTAAACAATCCTAAGATTAACTTCTCCATTAGCTGTTCTTGTATTTAATTCGTTTTTCAGTGTTTTGTATGCATTTTGTTGTTTTATGGTTTTGTCATGTGAAAGTCTAATCCGTTTATATTGCTTATGGCTCCTAAAATTCTTAGCCAATTTGATAGTTTTTGAGACATCTGAAACGGTGGCCAGTATAACTCTTAGGGGCCTGGATGAATTGGTTTCTACGTCATGACCAAGTCTTTGTATTTCCAATTCTTCAGCGTCAGTAGCAGGATTAATAACTCGGAATATATCCGATACCATGCGCCTGTCACGAATTAAGCTTTCCTGCTTCGAAATTCCCTGTTCTTCTTCTGCGTTAAACATGATGATATTCTTAGGGGCCGTTCATAAATTACGTAAGAGGTTTTGAGGGCTATTTTGACCGCCTCTCCCGCTATTGTAAGACATCATAAGATTTCAACTACTCCCCCCTGCCCCTTAATAAGAAATTTTCGTAAGAAATGTATGCATCAATAAAATACAACTCCGTTAGTTTTAAAAATACCTTTTATTATCATCTTATTATTATAAATATCATTAACTCACTTGAATAACATTAATCTTATCAACCTATTACAGTTTTGACCAGAATTAGTTTAGTAAAATCTAAGGTGTTGAAAAAACTAGATAATAAATCAAAATTCTAATTATTATTTATCCACGGACTGACTAACCATTCAAATATTGATTCAATAACTGGAATGGCTGATTCCTTCTGTTTCTCTTGAGGCTCTTCAATTTTTTTAATATCAATATCTTCATTGTCGTACCATTCTATTTAATGGGTATTATTATTGTATGATGTAAGACACAGGCTCTGTCCAGCACGATGACGCAATAATTTAATAGGATGAAAATTCTCAGTACGAGCACACTAGTACTTGTGAACTGATTGACGATGGATTTTCACATTTTTAATTGATGCAAAGTACAATCCACATGTTGGACATGTACGTGCAATCAATTGCGTTTGAACCGTAGGACAATAAAAGTCGTATGGTGTTAAAATAAAATCTGGGTGGCTAGGAATTTCAATGTTTCGAGATAATTGCACAAATAAAGGACAAAAATTAGCATTTCCTTGGTCTTTAGGAAGTGGTATATCTAAAGTTTGCGCTTGTCGAAGAGGATAAGGTGGTGGAATAAATCCATCTGGTAATATCATTCGCAAATTACTTCGTAATTTTCCACAGCATCTAAATTCTGTGCATTTGCTAATTTACAGTAAATACTGAGATTCTCTTACATGTCTACAGTACCAATCAGAAGTCCATTCCACTAAACTTCTATCAATATTATCACTACCAGGATCTACGTATTCAGCAACAACTGGCTTATCATCAATAATTAATTTACTCCATATTTGCGCTAAAATATCACTAGCCATTTTGAAATTTTTGAGTTCAAGTTCATTATCAATTGTATGTCGCTGATCATCAAGATGATTACCAAAAGAATCATACGGTAAGACAAGTCCAGATAATTGATGACTCAATGGAGACATTCTACGCTCTACTCGATTGAAGCAACTTCTTCCGGGAGCGCTAGTGATAATAAATATAGCAACAAGATCAAATTTATGAAAGTGGGAAACAGCATGAGAGATGACTTGAGGAAAGCGTGGATTTTCATCAAGTTCTCCGTCAACAGTCATGATTGTAATTGGTTTTATATTACTATAATCTGTTTTGGCCAGGGTTTGAAATTCTGCTAGCTCCATAAGATGTTCTAGATCGATGCTATGAGTGCGTGTAGATGATGATGAATGTTTTCCTGATCTGATTACAACGTACGTAGGTACACTGTATGTCACTGCTTCAGGTTTGCCCATTCCATCAGTATTAATTTCAATGCCAGCATATACTGAAGGTATTAATTTATATTTTTCTGCCACCACCCAGTCGTGATTTGGTAGTCCTACTCGATATTCCATATGCATCAGAAAGGGTGCTTGTTTTTCTACAGCAGTTTTACCAATTGGAATGCGCGCTTTGTCGTCCTGTAACAAGAAGAAAACCTGAGCAGGCCAAAGCATGGAGGCGAGAGACTCGATAGCCCGGATAGAAGCAGTGCAAAATTTAGCATCGGGATGGCTTTTGTGTTCATCATTTGTTGCTCTCGCCAGTTTTACCGGAACTGTTACTACGTGTTTTTTTCCTATTTTTCCTACGTGTCTTTTACATCTAGGTAAAAGACGAAGATATGTAGCACTTCGTGAAACCTAACGTCTCTAGTTCTTTGACCAAGTCATCTAGAGTTCTACAGCTTCTTACCATTTCAGTTCGGCGTTTCTCATCTGCACCACCTCCAAAGCTCGCAATTTCTGCTAAAACTTTCAACAGCTCAGGTTGAGCTTCCTCCAAACGAGGGCGACCCACTGTCTCGTGCACATTTAATTGTTGTTTTACAACTGGATTCTTAATAACATCTTTTATCAATGCCTGTCTTTTTTTTTCTGAAACTTTTTTGATATTCAGCATTTCGTTTTTTATTAGCAAGTTGGTTTTTAGCTTCACCGAGGTTTTTTTTGCAATTTAGTGATTTCTTGATTGATCTTGAGTCCTCCAAGACCAGAATCTCGACGTAAAATACTTGTATTTAATTCACTCTCCACCAATGAATTTTTTTTTTCAATTGCATCTTGTGCTGGAGTAGGATGACATGTTAATTGTGATTTATCAGGAATCGCCTCTTTTGGAATCAGCCTGTGCGCCATATCGACTTCTCTAGTGCATAATGCGACAGAAGAATTTGTTGAGTTTTTGTCCATCAAAGCAAGCGGTCCACCAGACACATTTTGCTGTAAGAAGCGATTTTGATTATAGCTTAGCATACACAGCAAAATATGCGTAACTTATAAGTTTATTTAAATATAATTTTACATATAACAATTACTTAAAAATAATATTAGAATATTGATAATAATATTTTGAACAAAAAAATTTAGTAATAAAGTGCCAACTAACCGAGCATGTCGGTTTTTTTTCTTAGCAGCAAGCTGTTTTAAATCATTTATTTTTTGAGATACAAATTTTCCGAAAGCATTGTCATCATTTTTGAAAACTTCTTTGTTGGTTGTCCAGAATAAATTAGACTCTTGTTGACAAACCTTTGGTGTTTTATCTGGGAAACCCACGCTTTAAATAATAGTGGATGTAAGTATCCAGGCATGTTAGATAAAATAAATATTCTAAACGGAAATGAGGTATATTTTTGAGATTTCAAGTAACAGGGAAATCCCCGATCAACGAGAACAACAACGAAATAGTAGAAAGCCTAGAGGTACTGACAACATATGATTCTTGTAAGATTCAATACTGAGTAAGAGAGATAAAGCACAGATGGCGCTATCCAATAATGCCATTTCTTAGCACGAAAGTGGTAAAATTTCTAATTCGAAATTTTACGTAATATCAAATTCTCTACCCTCCCTCCCTATAGGAGGAAACTATAATATTTAATCAACACCCCCCCCCTTAAATATCTTACATAATTTATGAACGGCCCCTTAGCCCGTTTTTGTCTTTCGGTAAATTCCCACATCACGTCTTCAAACTCGAGAGAAGATTCGTTACTGGTTGTGATGTGTTGCGCTTGTTTTAATGCAGCAATTTCCCTTTTTGCAAGCTTCAGTTCAATCTCTAATTTATCAATGCGATCATACAACAATTTTAACTCGTCCTGCATAGTTTGTCTTACTTCTGTTTTAAGTCACTTTTTAATAGCTCAAACTGGTTTTTTAATAAATTTTCTATAAAGGTAGCGGATAATGGTTGATCAGCGCTTTCAGGTTTAGGTCATTTCGGACAAGCCCAATTTATTTTTTCTTGAAGGATGAAGCTAACATCAGAAGTAGGTATATTTAGACATTTGGCATGTAAATATCTTTTGCAGATGGAACATTTTAATGATTGAGTTGTTGAAGTTACTGCAGCATTACAAGTAAAACACAAGGCGGGCATGTAAATAATATAACAATAAAACTTATACCGAGATATCACAAATTATCTTGGTCAAGGGTGGTTGTGGAATGTAAAACGTGTGGCTTACTTTAAATTTTTGAACATGTTTTGTTGTGTGAGAATCTGTCAAATCATTGTGCTGAAATTTTCTAATCTAGTTTTTGATTCATGCCTCTTACCATGCAGCACAAAATTTTCATGATTTTCGAAGGGGTGCGCTAGTTAATGGAAATTGGCAATACAGTCAATTTTCGAGAGCACTTCCCAAACGAGGCAATATTACCGTGCCTTACAAATTGTGTTGAAGTGTTTCGCGAAACTGGTTGTGTGACTCAGGAAAAAGGTGCTGGTAGACCAAGAGTTCGTACAGAAGAAGTTGTCAATGACGTTCGTCAACGTAAGGAAGAGGAGCCTGCAAAACCTTTGAAACGTCTTTCTCAGGAAATTGGACTTTCTTATGGAACATGTCAGAAGATTTTAAAGAAAGACTTGAACATGCATCCATATAAGATGCAAGCATATCAAGCTCTTCTGCCCGCAGACCACCCCAGACGCCTTGCTTACTGCCATTGGTTTGTCAATAATTTAATGAATGAGGTTCCACCTTTCGGGATTCTCAAAATATGTGAATGTGGAGCAATAATGTGGAGCAATGATAACCCTCATGTTTTTACTGAATCGCCAATACATGCTCAAAAAATTGGTGTTTGGATGACAGTTTCTTGCAGAAGAATAATTGGGCCAATTTTTTTCGATTTCACCGTCAACACAGAAAGGTACAGACACAACTTTTTGGCTGAATTTGTGCAACAGTTAAACGATGATGAACTTCGGTACGGTTATTTCCAGCACGACGATGCAATAGCACATACTACACGAGAAAATATTGCTTTCCTCCGCGAGTTTTTTGATGACTCGCTGATAAGTTTGCATACAGAAGTTGAGTTTCCTCCGAGATCACCTTGTTTGACAATTATGGACTTTCCTTACTTAAAAAACAAGATTTTCGCAACTCCGGTAAATAATTTGCAAGAACTGCAACAAAGAATTGTTCAGCAATGTGCAACCATAACGCCAGAAATGCTGCAAAACGCTTTTCACAGCATGAGGAAGCGCGTCAACTTGTGCATCGATCAAAACGGGGGACATTTCCAACAATTACTGTAATTTAGTTTTTCTTGTTACTAAGACCGTTATTTCATAATTTGTACTTCACTATTGTTTTACAACTGAAATAAATAGGTAGGAAATTTGTAGGTTATTGATGATATCAGCGTGACAGTGACATAATTATTTCAAACGTAAAGTAAGACACACGTTTTCCATTCCACAACCACCCTTGACCAAGATAATTTTTGATATCCCGGTACGTAAAACAGAGCCAAATAGAATTGAAAATATGTTATTGAGGTATCAGTTATATATTAATGTAGTAAGAGGAGGAAATAACAGGGATACAATTCTTCACACCGACGGGGCCAATCGTGGTGCCTGACAGAATTGACAAACGAGAATGACCACGGATAAGGCTATAGCGTATTGTTGTGCGTTCAAAGGAAGATTTGGGTATATCACTCACGCGATAAGCTTTTGTATAAAAGATTAAAGCAACAAATATACTAATGGACAGTAAAATCCTCCCGATGGGATTTAATTTGTCTATCCTAGAAGTGAATGCGAGCACTAACTTCTCTTGGGACGATCATGTGCGCGCCATTTTCAAGTCTGCTTTTCAAAAGCTAGGCTTTCTTTTTAGAGCTAAAAAATACTTCACATTTCATCAGCTAATCACACTTACGAACCTCAAGTTAGGTCAACACTAGAATACTGTTCTCATGTTTGGAGTTCAGCCCCAAAGCACCCTTTAGCTCTTTTGGATTCAGTTCAAAGAAGAGCGATTTGCCTAATTAAGGACGATAGTTTGACCGATTCTCTCGAAACACTAGAGCACAGGGGGATGGTTTGTGACTTTTTCCTTTTCTACAAGTACTATCATGGGAGATGCTCTCAGGAACTAATAGGATTGATCCCCCAAAGGGCAAGATTTTTGAGGCATACAAGACAGTCGGAGACAGCAAATTCCTGTGCGATCCAATTTGACATAGTGAAGCCTTCTGTCTACGGAGACTCTTTCTTCTATAGAATTTTCAAGCTATGGAACTCGTCACCGAAAGGAATTTTCTTTAAAAATTAGAACCTATCCTTGTTTAAGAAGGCGGTTCATCACCATCTATCCGTTTTTCCGCATCCAACTCGCAGTACTTTGAAGGCATAATGGGGGTTGCCCTTTGCGAGTGGATTAAACTATATAAAAAAAAATCAGTGTACCGTATTAGTAAAGAGTATTAGTTGTCAGCTGTCATGGATGGAAATTTATGGAAAAATGCCAGAAAAAATCGCTCCTCAGCCCCTTTAGCCTTAATTATCAATTTTCCAGCAATTTTGACGCGATGAAGAAGGAGGTGAAGAAAAAAATGTTATTTCGCGGTCCATTTGCCGTCACGTTTGAATCATTCGCAGCGAAGGTTTAGTTGTGAAAATGACGCAATGCGCTGAAAAGCCCGCCGGCCACCTCTGGCGTCATTTATCGAATAATCCGGCACAATACACCAATATTGCACCGTTCTATCTCGTCTGAATAAATCATGAATCGAGCTGATGTTTTTGCGCAAATACACCGATCATAGATTGGCCATTGTTTGCTTCTTGATACCCGATAGAGCGAAAATCGACGATTTCTGTCAGATTCGTAAATAAGTAGTTGTTGGTTTTTAAACGCTTCTCTTTGGTTTAACAACTCTCGTCATATAAACACATTTTATGTCCATCATAAATTCGGTTCAGTTTTGTGCGGTTTTATGACTCTCGTTATGAATGAATCGAAATATTATCATCGACGTGTAATATGTTACGATTTTAATGGGTGTTCTTCTAATTGCAATTTTTTCGACCTTCAGTTTTTAATTGGCGACATTTATAAACAACTATAAATAAATACAAGTCCTGGTACAATGTAAAATGAATTTTGAGCTATTTCTAAAAAAGCGCCATTAATTTTGCTTGTGCTGAAACGTAACCGCGTCGTTCATAATCGATCAGGAAATTTTTTTAAGGTGATAATTATAACGTTGACATGCTTGTAAAAATGCATAAAAACACGACGTTTTCCTGCCGAGATTAACCTTGATGCAATCTACTGGATATAAAGTTAGCATGTGCAAATGTTACACATGTTGTTGCAGTTAAAAAAAACTTATTTTCGACACGATTGCGTTATTTTCGAATTAATAGAATTACTTGCAATTTGTTCATTGTCACTGAATTGTAACCAGCGAGGAATTCATTTAGGATATTCCACGGAATATCCGGTATTGTAGAACTTGGTTATGTGGGCTTAAATGTTGCTACTCTCATAGCAACTATGGTTAGGATTGCCAACATTTTTTCGGCTAAATATAGTATTTTTCAGAGTAAAATATAAAAATATATAACACATTTGAAAAAAATATAGCATTTTATGGAGAGAGTAATGTTTGTTAGGTATTTATTCTTATAAAAATTATATTTTTTGCACTTTATGAACCTTTTAACCATTTGGTGTCTACAATAAAAATGTAATGTTATTTCGAATTCATAAACCACTATTTAATTCTTTAATATCGTAATCAAAAGTTGAAAATTAGAAATCAAAAATTTCATTTTTTTAATTTAAATGTTCCTAACTTTCAGGAAGAAATTGAAATTTCAACAAAACCGTCAAAATTTCATAAGAAAATTTGTACAATTTTGAGTTTTTTCTCCAATGTCAAGATCTCAGTGTTTGCTTTCCTGCAAAAATTTAAGATTAAACTATAAAACCAATTGGTGATGTGCACTTTTGGTTTTGCCAACGATTTTTATCTTTTTCATGATCTATTTTCTTCAAGCCTTTTGAAAATCATCTAAAATTTTGGAATTTTTTATATCGTTTAATTATTGTTGCCTGATGTATATTGTTTTATAATTCTACATACTTCCGGGTTTAAATTAATATTTTGAGAAAACACTTAAAATTTAGACACAGAAGTTATTTTGGAAACTAGATCTTTACACAAAATCTTTATTTTTTACGATTTTTATGTTAAAATCAAATGATAAATTATTTTATTCTGATATATGACATTATTGGACCTTGCGCAGACAAAGTTGGGGGGTCAGCTAGTTATTAATAAACTTGAAATTTCGACTGGAAAATTGAAGCATAAATTTGCCTATAATATTTTTATAGGATAACATTTCGTTTTGGAATGCAATTAATACAGCTGCAGAAAAATAAATAGATGAATAATCATAATAATCGAGAAACCTGAATAAAAACCAATTACAAACTAAGCTAAAATTAATAATCAGTTGATTTAATATGCGATAAATAGTTAATTTCTTTCAATTTAATTAAAAGATAATTATAACCATGTGATTAATTGATTATTTTACTTTTTCATCATTATTCTTATTCTTGGGCGAGGAAGTCGTTATATGTAATTTATAATATTTTATTTTAGGAATGAAACCAATTCAACGAACGGTTATATATAATTTAAATTTCGCCTTAATCATTTTTATAGCATATTTGCTAAATCGTGTAGATGATGTCACTTGAAATACATAGCAAAGCTAACAAATTTCAATTATTTAATTAATTTTTATATACCAATACTATAGATTGATATTTCGTTCTTAATTATGTGAAATTTCACTTATTTCAAGATCGATGTTAAAACATTCAGTCTTCTAATTAGAGACAAACCGAAACTAGATTTGTGGCCGAAATCGAAATCGAATTTCGGCTTCTACTCTGTCTGGGTTAGGCTCAAATCGAAACCGAACTCAAAACTTATAAAAATTGTATTCTTTTTCACATACAATTAAAACAAAACAAAAGCAAGCAGCAAGAATTTAAACATTTATCTATTATCTTAGCTACTTTTTACTTTTACTACTTGCTATTATCCTGTCATACTGGAGGAAAGCTCCAGGCCTAATACAGTTAAAAAAGTTCATCACTATCTCAAAAAAGAAATCTGAGTAGCTTCTCGAACTGAACAAGAACGACTTAAGAATAATAACGGGACTTTTAACAGGATACTTCCCAGTAAAATATTACTTTAAGAAGATGGGAAAAGTGGATGATGAAAACTGCAGATTCTGCAACGCAGCAACAGAAACAACAGAACACTTGATATGTGAATGCAGGGCTCATCTATAAAAGGCTCAAATTTCTTAAAAGGGTGACCCCGACACCCCAAGAAATAAGAGAATCAACTCCTAAAAAGATAATAGTGTAACGAAATGTAAATTATAGAATTTGGTGATGGGCAAGAGCTTTAAAGAACATCTGGAGAATCTTCAAATCTTCGATAGATTAAGGCAAGCTAACTTAAAGCTGAATCCAAAGAAGTGCTCTTTGTTCCAAAGGAAAATATAATTCTTAGGCCACACCGTATCAGCCGCAGAAGTGGAAAAAAATCAGCAAGACTCAAGCAATCCGTCACTGGCCAAGACCCAAAGATAAACATGAATGAATTGAGGAATTTCCTGGGGTTATGCACCTATTATAGAAAATTTGTGAATCGTTTTGCCAACATCGTTGCGCCGTTACACCGACTAATTGAAGGAAGAACACCTTATGTCTGGACTCCAGATTGTGATACCGCTTTCCGAAAACCGAAGTCCGCCTTGTGCAGAAGCCCTATCTTGGCGTATCCTCAGCAGAATGGAAAATTCGTGTTAGACACAGACGCCAGCAACGTTGGCATTGGCATTGTGCTGTCCCAAGTTCAAGGCGGTGAAGAAAGAGTAAGCAAGATCCTGACGAAGCCGGAGAGGAACTATTGCACCACCAGGAAGGAACTTCTTGCGATGGTGAAGGCCCACAAGTATTTGTATGGGCAAGAATTCCTCATCAGAACAAAGAAGAAAGCAGAGGGGCAGACGGCTAGATGGTTAGAAAAGCTTCAGCAGTATCACTTTAAGGAGCATCATCGACCGGGACGACAGTATAACAACGCTGACGCTTTGTCCAGAAGACTTTGTGTGGATTGCAAATACTGCAGACGAGTTGATGATCATGAGGACATGGTGGATGTAAGGGTCACGTCTGTCCAGTCAGAAGATGGATGGACTGTTGAAAGTCTTCGAGAGCTACAGAAGAGCGACGCTGATATCGGCCCCATGTTGTAATGGAAAGAAGCTGGAGATAGATCAGAATGACAAGTGGTTTCCGACAGAAGTCCAGCTTTTAAGAATTTGTAGGCTCAATGGAAATCCCTCCAGGTAGAGAACGAAGTGCTAAAGAGAGCATGGGAAAGCGCGGATGGAAAGCACGTCAACTTGCAGTTGGTGGTGCCTCAGGAGAAGATTCCACAGGTCTTGTGGGAGGTGCAAAATGGAACCTCTGGTGGACATTTAGGGATGAACAAGATGCTGGAGAAGATTCGGAAACGGTTCTATTGGGTTAAATGCGGGGAGGACGTCGAGCGGTGGTATCGGAAATGTGTCACCTACGCTGCATCCAAGGGTCCCCGTACAAGAACCAAAGGGCTGAAGAGGATCAACGACTTGGTGTACAGGATGCAGCGTAGCCCCAGGACTAAGATAAAAGTGGTACACCTGAATAGACTGTGCAAGTATAGTGGCGAAGTAACTGATTGGAACTGATTGGGACCATCAGTCTTAAGGGGGAGGCAGTGGGACGAAATGTAAATTGTAGAATTTAGTACGTAAGAAAAGTTTCTAGAAAGATCTGATAAGGAAAAGCGGCCGCGATAATGAAGCATACAGCAAATAAGCGTTCCAGAAATTTCGTCCAACGATAAGCCTTATCTGCCCAAAACTTCTAGAACCCCGAAGCGAAAACTATATAAGGCGGACGCCTTTTCCTCGAGTCAGTTAGTTAGAGTCAGTCAGTGTAATTAATGAGCTAGTAGTTAAAAGTCAATAAGCGAGTTAATTATTCAGTTGTACTGTTCCGAGTTAAGTTTGCTAATAAGGTGGGTATTATTCAATTCTCGTGTTAATAATCAATTCGAAACGATAAGCCCGCAACAATGTAAAGAGTCTAAATCTCTTGGGCAATCATTAAAATTAGAGTCTGCACAAAAGATCCTAATGGGTCGCAGTGCTGAGAGGTGTAAAGCCTATACGACTCTATTTCAAAACAAAGAAAGCTATTATCCTTAAACAATGTCGTTATGTACAAGGTGAGCGAAACTTGATGTCCCAGCTCTACTGTAAGAAAAGGAAGAGTGATATAAAAAATCTGAAAAAAGCTTCTTAGTTGGGGTTAAGTAAGGTCCATTTTATGCCAAATCTGTATAATTTTCAATACTTAAAAACCGAAGTAATGACGTCATCAAATTTTTTATCTCCAGAAACACACCTTTATTTTTACACATTTTAAAAGAACTAATTTGGTATCTTTTGCAGTTAAAAAGTTTTAATAAAATTCATTGTAAAAAAATATTATTAAAAATTCGAAATCGTTACGATTTAATCAAACAGCCTTTGAAAACAAATCTATTAAATATTTTTAGGCTTGAAATAAGATGTTCGGGGTACCTCAGAGCGTATTCATCTGCTTTTCTAGGGTTCTTTGGGATTCCCCATAAATTAATAAATAGTATGTCATTTGCGTGAAAATTTTTTAAAATCAAATGGTAACAAAAAATGTTTGTTAACCATTGGTTGAATTATTGACAGTTGCCAGTATGCTTTGGTTTTTTATTTATTGCATTTCCAAAATCTATTTGTTTAAATCGTAGTAATTACGAATATTTAATAATACTGTTTTTTACAATAAAATTGCTTATAACTTTTTAGCTGAAAAAGATGTAAATTTTTTTATTTACTAAAATTCTTTAGAAAAATAAGCTCTTTTTAAATATGCAAAAATATAGGTATGTTTCTGGAAAAAAAGTTCATTAACGTCATTACTTTTGTCTTCAAATATGGAAAAATATACAAATTTAGCTTAAAATGGACCTTACCCAATCCAATTTAAGAACCTCATTTCAGATTTCTTAAATCGTTTTTCATTTCCTTGAAATAGCGTCGAGACATTGAGTTTCGCTTACCCTGTACTGAACACGTGTTCTCCATGAAAGCTAACAAAGCGGAGATCGCAAAATTTCGAGTTTAAAGTTAAATCTTAAAAGTTTTTTTGATAGTTTAAACTTCAAATTTTGAAAAGAAATAAAGTATTAGAAACCAAAATTTATATTTTGAAAAAAAAGAGGCCAATACCTCACGTTAAAAGTACGTTTAGAAAAATAAAAAAAGTTTTAAAATTTCTCGAACGAGTTTTTCTTAAATTACGCAAAAATGATGTTATAACTTTGACCTTTTAAAAATTTTTAAGATTTCAAGAAAAATGTTGATTTTTATCTTGAAATTTTGCCTTTTCTAGAAATTTCTTATCAGAAAGTCGAACAGTTGTAATTTTACCAAAATATCAAGTTTTATTTAAATTTTTATCAGAATTTCTTGTTAAAGTTTTGGTGAAATGGATTGGTCTTTGGTTATCTTCAAAAATTGAAGAATTGAGTATCTCTCTGAAGATGATAGTTTGACTATCGAAACGCGTTAGAGAAACCTTTGTTGTGTTTTTTAATCTTTCTTGGTTTCAGGGGACAAGATTTGTATTTCAATTTTTGTTGTTAAAGGTTGAATTATTATTAAATTTCTCGCAAAATGTGACTATCTTTCTCGAAATAAGTTGTGAAAGTTTAAATTTTTTAGCTACACAATTGTTGAATATTTAGCAAGTTAAAAGTCGAAATTTCGACAGAAAAACTCAGTAACTGGAAAAAAGTTTAATTTATTGTTATTATTTTTTAAATATCTAATTTAACCTAGAAATGTTTAGTTAGTTAGTTAGTCTAAAATTGAATATTCAAGGAAATATCGAATTTAAGTAGGAATTGCAAAAAAGGAGTTGAATTTTCGAGTTTGAAGGTAAATTTTAGGGATCAAAATCCAAAATTTAGGCATAAATTCGAAATCTTAAAAATACTTTGATTCACAAATTACGAGTTTTTTGGAAATTTTGGGTTTCTTTGAGTAATTCTGAGGTTACACATTAAATTTTTAATATTTCGTCTAAAATTTCTATCCAACATTCGAAATGTACACTTTCTAGTAGAAATTTAGTATTTCTACTTTTTCTCACAAACATGGAAGTAGCAGTTTCTGCAACTTGTATTTTAAAATTAAATTTTTTCAATCTTCTATTTTTTCTAGTCTGGGAAACTTGAGCATATGTTACTATTAAACTTTTAGAATTTTCCTAAATTCTCAGAAGCAGCAGGAAATATTCTCAATTTCTCGACGGCATATTACTGGTTGCCAAATTATGGAACTTTACTCTTATTTAACAGATGCTGTATTTCTTACTGTTTTCGAGATCTCTGTAGGGAGAAGCCAATTTGTTACTTGAATGTGTATACATATTTTTTTCTAAAATGATAACTTTAAAAACGAAATAAGTATGGAGTGAAAAATACTTTTTAAATTTGAATGCAAACATAAAAATTGAAATTTCAACTAGGCAGAAATTTCAGCCTATTTTGAGATAAAACTGAAACTGCGGCCAAAACAGGATTTTTTTGGCCGAAAGTAGAACCGAAATTGAAATTTCGGTCAGTCTCTAGTCCTAATCTGTATTTAATGGTCTCTCGACCTATAACGCATTTGTATATACTTGAGAGATAGATATTCTATTACCATCATAGAACCTGTTTGGATATTAATTGTACCCAAGGCTAAACAAATTAAAATAAATCGTTTTTTTTTTCGAAAATATCTAGTAAGAAATTCACCCTGTATGTTTGGAAATGTTTTCCCACAATTTTAGCAATTTATTTTTGAGAAAAGATATAATATCTTGAGAAAAAATTGAGCAAGGCTAGAAGTTTTCGAGAGAAAAAACCAAGTTTTAATATCAGCTTTCTGAAAAATGTTAGTTCCATTTAGACATTCCGGGGAAAAAGTTTATCTTTTGAAAGACAAAATCAAAATAACTTTGGAGAAACGAATGTTAGTATGTCAAGATTAAAAGTGCTATTAGCCACCACGTAACGTATACTTCTTCAATTTACAAGGGAACCTGTACTTCAAAAGGGAAAAAGAAATTGTTATATTTGTAATTATAATTATTAATGCTATTTTACGTAAAAAGCTGGTAATCTGTAATACAAAAGGCAAGTACCAATCATTTATCATAAAATCTTCAAAACTAGTAAGCATACAAAACTGAATTTGTCACATACGTTCCTTATTCGACGTAGATATGCCCTAAGAAAGGATATTTCGTATCCAACTCCTAAAGGGGCAAAAAATGGTGTCAGGTTTTACATGTAATCAATCAATCTACGTTCTGTATGCTCTCAACAAATAGAACAAATTGTTGCCTAATATTGCCATAATATTACAAAATCTGTTTTATTTTGTTTACTAATATCAAATTCTTTTCGAAGTAAATTCATAAATTGATATACAAATCTTGTCCCTTGAAACCAAGAAAGATTAAAAAACACACAACAAATGTTGCAACATTTGTTGTGTGTTTTTTAATCTTTCTTGGTTGCAGGGGACAAGATTTGTATTTCAATTTTTGAAGATAACCAAGGACCAGTCCATTCCACTAAAAGTAAATTCACGTTAGGTGCAGATCTCGACTTCGAGATCTTGCTAATCAAGTCGAAAGTTCAATATTGAGTTAAAAGGGAAATATTAAAATTCCTGAAAAATTTGGAAACTCTCTCCCACATTTTTGTAAATTCTGGATTCTTTTCAAAATCTCACCTTAGTCAAAATTTTAAAGTTAGACTTAAAACTACTTTTTTTTTGACATTAAAATTGCAATTTCGTGAAAAAAGTGAAGATCCCAAGAAACAACTTTAAAATTTAAAAATCAAATTCAAATATTTAACTTTGCATAAAAAGTTTTGAAAAAAGATGGCATTTTCGACATTAAGTCAAAGATTCGAGAAGATTAACTCAAGATTTAATGAAAATGAGACTTTTCTTTAGCAATTTTTTGGATTCTTTTCGAAAATTTAGCCTCCTTCAATTTCAAAATTGAAGTAGGTATTTCTATTTTTTTTATTATGATTTTAAAAACCAAATTCGTGAAATTTGGAGACAAAATTCCTGGTAATAAGTTATAATTTTTTTTTTCTTTTTTTTTTTGAAATTTATACCATGTGTATTTTTTTTAAAGAGAAAATGGGAAATTTGTCATGAGAATTCGTAAACTTGAAAAAATTAGGTAGTCTTGGGGGCTGCCGACAGAAGTGAAAACCTAGACCAGGAAACAGCAGCGTTTTTTTTTAAATTTCTTTAAATAATTACAATTTGTAAATTAAAATTATTAACACTTGAATGATTTTCACATTTGTCGGCGCTTCGCGAGTTAAGATTTTGAAGTGTTAACTTTGGAGCATGTTCGTAACGCGAATTAGCGTGATGGCGACGCGAAGTCATGTTTTCCTCTATCAAAAATCGCCCAACGTGCCAAAAGAAGTTTTGAGTTAAAAAAAAAATGTTTCACATGTCCATTTGGTTATTTTCCTCTAAGTAGGGATAAACATAGATGACTCAAAAACCTCCTCTCTTTTTTTGACGACGCAGACGAAGTCGCGTGAAACAACTAGTTAAAGTAAACTTTTATTTTGCTTATTTTGGTTTTTTAGTGAAGCGGACAAAAATAATTCAAAATAACCTAATATTTTTTGATGCTTTTGTATTAGATCGGCCATCAGACATCAGTTTATCGACCATTTGCTCAATCTGACCTATGATCAGTCTCGGTCCCTAGCTTATCCCTACGGAGGCAATTACTATTACGAAAGTTCATTGACAGGCCATCAGAGAAGAGAACCAGTAAACCAGGATGGACAAATGGAGAATATAGGACTCTCTGTCTTAAGAAAAAATCTCAAGATAAACAACAATTCTAACTTATAAAATGGTTGAAAAGGAAGAAGAAATTCTCAAAGACATATCATGTCCAGCTCTTACAAGGAAAATAAATTCCAGCTCTGGAACCATTTTAACTGAAAGAAGAAAAATAATGGAAGCAGGGTTGTGGAATTACAAAAAAAATGGTTTATGAGTTGAAGATTAGGGTGCATAATATGCTAAAATTCCAATGCAGCTGAAGGAAACCAACCCCAGAAGGATAATGATAATAATATTGCCTACCTTTTTGATTCTTCCCGCTCAGATCAACTAGCAAACTTTTCAACACTTTTTCATCTGCGCGTAGAACAAGCTACTATCAATGGAGTACAATGCCCACCTTTTTAAAAGCTAATCCCAACGGTATGTCATCTGTAATCCCATCTAAATTTAACCAATTGGTGTGAATAACTCGCGATCGACATGTTCATGATCTTCAAATCATCCAGATCAATTTAGAACGAGGTGATGAAAAAAATACCGCACATAATGCGACTAATCAGCCTCAGTATATAATGTACACATCCTGCTAATGAAACGTTATATGCCAATTTTTGTTTATTGACATCGAAGGCATGTGGCGTTAAGATAAATTTTCGCGTGCACGTGCCGCCAAAACGCACGTTTTTTAGCGAGATCGCCAGTGAGAAATTTAAGTGAGGCTTTGTTAGCTAAAGCCAACAAGTAAATACTGTCGTTGACGGTAATCCTCTTTATTTCATTTAGCGTAAGTTAGCGTTGCAACTGGTATTGGAATTTTAATCGAAGTTGCGAAATTAAATCAAGCCGGACATGTTCGCTAATGTGTCAGGAAAAAATATCGAAACATTATTTGTTTTGACGTGAATAACTCGCTTAACGTCCTTTCAGCCGCTGGAAAATCAATTTCAGTTTGACTAAAGTTTGCTCTACGTGTGTGTGGTGTGTGTCTGTGTGAGCTTTTGATGCCATTTCAACCCTCATTATCACAATTTATACTCTGCGAAAGTCAGCAGGAACTCGCCCGAGCTTGTATTTGAATTTTAGGAGTAACAAAAAGTCGACTGAATGAAGGAGTTTAATTATACATGGACACTTCGTTCTAGTATACACTCGTAGACGAAATCGCGCGACTATCTATAGACAATGCAGGGATATGCAGCTGTAAGGGGAAAGCATGACAGTTATATCAAACCTGATGCAAAACTCCCTAAATATCATCAACAATTGGTACTCGAAGGAAGGCCTAAGAATCAACCCAAGCAAAACAGTTATTATTCTATTCACTAAAAGAAGGAAGTTACTTGGAACACTAACCTGACAAAGGTAATCGAACGTGCAAGAGTGGTAAACTCGACCTGTCGTACTCTTTGGAAAATTCTGGGGACTGGGGACAAAATGATTTATTGATCTTACTTGACGGTTATCAGGCCAATGGTTACGTACACCTTGTTAGTATGGTAGCCAAAAGCAAAAGAAAAGACATCACAAGCTAAACTTGCAAAAGTACAACGTTTAGCATGTCTTGGAATTGCAGGAGCAAACCTGTCCAACTGCAGCTCTGGAAGTCATACTGAATTTCCCCCTTTTACATCTACAGGTAAAGAAGCAGGCAATTCTGGGAGCTTTAAGACTGGTCCAGGCAGTATATCTGAACGTTTAGCATGTTTTGGAGCAAACCTGTCCAACTGCAGCTCTGGAAGTCATACTGAATTTCGCCCCTTTACATCTACAGGTAAAGAAGGAGGCAATTCTGGGGGTTTTAAGACTGGTTCAGGCAGTAGATCTAAAGGAAGGAGACTTAATCGAACGAAGAATTTTATCATCGGCACCGATAAAACCGGTTGATACAATACAAACCAGGTTGGAGTTCGAATACTCATTTGAAGTGGTCATAAATGATCGCCATATGAGTGGGATGGACCAAAAAGCTAAACTATCGCAAGGATCACTTAACTAGTACACGGATGGATTAAAAAGAGCAAAAGGAGTTGGGTCGGCGTATATGGCCTAAGATATAGGCTAACAAAAGCCTTAGATCAAACTCCCACAATCTTCCAGACAGAAGTACATGCCATACAAGTGTACACTCGGGAATGTCTATCGAAGGACTTACGAGGAGCAAGGATCTACATCTGTTCAGACAGTCAAGCGGCTCGTAAAGCTCTGAGTAGCTTTACTGTCAAATCCATAGTAGTGTGGGACCAACTACAACAACTAAAACAGTTGGCTGCCTGCAACAAGGTAACCTTGATGTGGGTGCCAGCACACATAGTTATTGAAGGAAATGAGATTGGCAATCGCTTAGCTCTGGCTGGATGGTTGGATACTGCACCTTCTTTGGAAGGTGCAGCATCCCTATTTCTTGGACCCTAATCTTACTTTGGTATAGGAAAATGCCATATAAGAAATGAAGTCCACAAATTGGGAAAAAGACAAAAAGAATCCCACTCGAAATTATATCAGGACAAAACCATGCGAAAAAATGCATCACATATTCGCACACTAAGACGAAAGGATTTCTCAACTTTAGCAAACCGGGGTTAATAATAGGCTTTCTCACAGGACACTGCGCGCTAAGATTCCATCTCAAAAAGTTAGGCAAAGCGGAGTCAGAGACTTGCCGTTTCTGCAACGAAGCCAAGGAAACTCCAGAACAGTTACTTTTCACATGTGAGGCATTGTTTTACAGGAGACTACCTCACCTAGTCCAAGTTTATCGAGTGTAAAGGACTTACTGCATCTGTCAGGCTTTACTTCACAGTCCATAGATAACTTCGCGCTTGCCACATATGCAAAAAAAATTGCGGTTTTAGTCTTCCCTCCCCAGATGACCTTCGCCCAAACTTCTAGCCAAGGAAACTACAGAACATTGCGAAGCATTGTTTTACAGGAGACTACTTCACCTGTGCCAAGTAAGTGTTCTGAAGTTTTCTTGGCTAGAAGTTTTGGCGAAGTTAGATAATCTGGGGAGGGAAAACTAAAACCTTAATATGAAAAGACGTAATTTTTTTTCTGTGCATTGTGGCAAGCGCTAAGTTATCTATGGGCTGTGCAGTAAAACCTGACAGATCTCTTCAGGTCGTCGATGGCATCTCATCCGAGACATTTGCGTTTAATGCAGGGGTGCCTCAGGGGTCTGTCCTGTCTCCTACTCTGTTTCTGTTACACATAAACGATCTCTTAACTTCAACTTTAAATCCGATATACAGCTACGCAGGTGATAGTAGTCTGGTGTCATCTTTTTTCTCCGAAAAACCATTATCGGTCGCTGCTTCAGATCGACTAAGGGAATAGCAATACAAATAATTAATCGGGATCTCAAAATCATTCTGGAATGGGGTAAGAAAAATCTGGTCGACTTCAATGCTTCAAAAACTCAGGCGGCGGTTTGCTCTAAGAAAACATCAAGTGATAATGCAACAAACATTCTAATGGACGATAAAATCCTCCTAATGGTATCTAATCTATCGTTCCTAGGAGTGAATGCGAGCACCAACTTTTCTTGGGACGATCATGTACGCGCCATTGCCAAATCCGCTTCTCAGAAGCTAGGATTTATTTTTAGAGCTATACAAAGCTCAAGTTAGACCAACACTAGAATACTGTTTTCATGTTTAAAATTCAGCTCCAAAGCACACTTTAGCTCTTTTGGATTCAATTCAAAGAAGAGCGATTCGCCTAATTGATGACGGGAGTTTCACTGATTCTCTTGAAACACTAGAGCACAAGCGGATGGCTGATAACTTGTCTCTTTTCTACAAGTACTATCATGGGAGATGCTCGAAGGAATTAATAGGATTTATCCCCCCAAGGGCAAGATTTTTGAGACATACAAGATAGCCAGAGAGAGCAAATTCCTGTGCGGTCCAGCTTAACACAATGAGGACTTCTGTCTGCGGGGACTCTTTTTCCTATAGAACTTCCAAGCTATGGAACTCGTTACCGAACGGAATTTTCCCCAACAATTACAACCTATCCTTGTTTAAGAAGGCGGTTCATCGTCATCTATCTCTTTCTTTAAGAAAACATCAAGGGATAATGCAACAAACATTCTAATGGACGGTAAAATCCTCCCAATGGAATCTAATCTGTCTATCCTAGGAGTGAATGCGAGCACAAACTTCTGTTGGGAGGGTCATGTGCGTGCCAATAAAAAATCCGCCTCTCAGAAGCTAGGCTTTCTTTTTAGAGCTAAAAAGTACTTCACATTCCATCAGCTACTCACACTATACAAAGCTCAAGTTAGGCCAGCACTAGAATACTGTTCTCATGTTTGGAGTTTAGCCCCAAAGCACACTTTAACTCTTTTGGATTCAATTCAAAGAAGAGCAATTCGCCTAATTGATGAGAGTTTGACCGATTCTCTCGATACAATAAAGCACAGGCGGATGGTTGATGATTTATCTCTTTTCTCCAAGTACTTCAATGGAAAATGCTTACAGGAACTAATAGGATTGATACCCCCAAGGGCAAGATTCTTGAGGCATACAAGACAGTCGGAGACAGCAAATTCCTGTGTGGTCTAGCTTGACACAGTAAGGACTTCTGTCTAGGGAGACCCTTTTTTCTATACGACTTTTAAGCTATGGAACTCGTTACCAAAAGGAATTTTTCCCAAAAATTACAACCTATCCTTGTTTAAGAAGGCGGTTCATCGCCGTCTATCCTGGTTTCCACATCCTACTTGCGGTGCTTTAAAGGCATTATAGAGTTATTCTTTACAAGTGGATTAAACATAAAAAAAAAGATTCGATTAACTTGGACTTCTTCCTTCAAAATTTTAATATCTTTGACTTGCCCTCCAAATTTGCTGTTTTCAAGGGATTCTGTGTTTTTGAATTTTTGATTATTCTAGATATTTCTTATTAAAATTTCGAGTCTCGATTCGAACAATCTACGTGAATTACCCTGTATAGATTTTCATTTTGAAACTGTACTATACTTCTCTACTTTTCATGGAGAACACGCCCTTGCATTGTTGATCACAGAGTACTCTGTGTTCCTGACAATAAATGTTGCGTCTTTATTGAATCTCGGTAATTGTTTAATGATTTAGAAACATTCAGAAGGTAATTAAGTAGGAATTATCGTTTAAATGATTTTGACAATTTACAGATTGAAACTTCGTTATTATAACATACTTTTTCAGACAAATTATTGCATATTAATGTGACTATTTTTGTTTTGATAGTTGACCTTTGCGTTCGTTGGCTAATTTAGTAAACGAATTTAATTTCAATAACTTCTCGTGGTGGAAAAACGTTTTTACGCTTCTAACCTTGGCTACATTATTGCATCCTGCAGTGATCATGATATAAAGTGATAATATGTCACACAGAAGGTAAAAAATTGGGATACAATTGTAAGTTTTGGTACAATGATTGACATCATCATAGTGAAATCATCGTCATGATTAGCTTCATTTAAAAATGCTTCTCAATTAAGCTCATATAACATTTTAATTAGGTTTCTAGCAAATAGGATATGACAAACTTTAGGAAATATTTGGCATTTTTTTTTTTGTCTTTAGTTATTTCCTCTGAGTTTTTCGCAAACATTTTTTAGTAATGACACAAATTGCAGGTATATCTGAGGCATCAAAGCATAAATTATAATATTAAATTGTATAGAAGGCGCTTCTTTATCTTCAAAGAGTGTACATTAGAACTTATTAATATTTATGACTTGGAGATGGTTTTAATTAATAGCATTAGAACTAAAATAACATTCCGTTATATGTACGTATTAAAGTTTAACTTTATATATTCGTCGTCTGGCTTTGGAGAATTCTGACGGAGTTTTTTTCTTGTGCATATAAAATAACTTTTTATGTATTTGTAATTAGAATTTGAATTTTACAGCAGAGCGTGATAAATTGATATTTCGACAGACCCCAGTCGAGTTGTCTCGTGATAATTCCAACATTGCATTCATCCTTTTTTCTCGAATTCTCAGTTTTTTGCTAAATGTTGCGGTAAAGACAAAAAAACGAGAGACTGAGTTCATGAATCTGAATGAATTTTGCTAATTCTATAATAATTCCAGTTAAACTAATTAGTGAATCGGGAGAGAATTAGTGATATAGGAATTATTTAGCGATGTGGTTAAAGTTAGGTCATCAGACCTGGAGGAGGAGCTAAACTTTTAATATTAAAAGACTTTTGGTTTAAAACTTGGAGATCAGGATAAAGTTTGGGCACCTCATAAAGTCTGCAAACGATGTGTTGAAGACCTTCGAAATTAGTTTAAGGGCAAGAAAAAAGCTTTCCGATATGCGATTCCTATGGTATGGCGCGAGCAAAAGAACCTTAGTGATGATTGTTACTTTTTTTAGTGTAATGTAAAAGAATATAATTTAAAATGAAAGCAATCAATTTCATAATCCAATCTGCAATCAGCTATTTGTCCCATCCCTCATGGGACCGAAATACCAGTGCCCAAGGTCCTTGCTACATTGGAAGAGATTCAAAATTTTGACGAAGATGGTGCTGTACTTGAACCCGATGACAAGTCAAGTTTTAAATTTGAAGATGACAGCAGTCCGAAATTGTTTTTCCAGGACAAGCTAAATGATTTGGTAAGAGACTTAAATCTTCCCAAACACGCTGCTGAGTTGCTTGGATCAAGGCTCAAAAGCAGGAACTTACTTTTACCGGAAGTGTCTTCCTCCTGGTTTAGATATCGTGTTGGTGTATTGTACCAATATTGAAGGTTTGATGGATACATTTAAGATCTTATTCAACCCAGCACAGTGGCGTATTTTCATAGATTCTTCAAAAAGAAGCCTTAAAGTAGTTCTGGTTCACCATGGCGGTTTTTATGCTTCCATTCCTGTCGGTCCATCCGTACACCTCAAGAAAACCTACAAGAACTTTGAATTGATTCTTTGCAAATTAAAATATAAAGGCCACGGTTGGTAAGTGGGCGGCGATTTCAAAATCTTGGGTATGTCGCTCGGACAATAATCCGGGTGTACCCAATTGCCTTGCTTTTTGTGTCTATGGGATAGTAGACTCTGAACAAATCACTGACACAAAAAATCTTGGCCTCCGAGGGAGCTTCAAGTTGGCGAAAAGAATGTCCTTCATGAAACTTTGGTGCCTCCTCATAAAGTTCTTCTACCACCGCTTCACATAAAGATGGGATTGATGAAGCAATTTGTAAAGTCACTTCCAAGGGATGGAAATTGCTACAAATACCTTAATAACAAAGTTTTCAAGCCTCTTGGAGGCAAAGTTGGAAGGAAAGTGTTTTCGTTGGACCAGATATTAGACGGCAATTCATCACAACCATGACAGATCCTCAAAGAGAAGGGTGGATTGCCTTTAAAGAGGTCATAGAGAAATTTTTAGGCAATAGCAAAGACCCTAACTACAAACAAATCGTCAGAAGAATGTTAAAAGCTTAGGTTGCCTAATGAGTTTAAAAGTACATTTTCTTTATTCCCACCTCGACTACTTTCCAGAAAATTTAGGAGACGTGAGGTAAAGAGCAAGGTGAACGATTTCACCAAGATATTAAAGAGATGGAAACAAGATACCAGGGAAGATGGAGCGTCTCAATGATGGCAGACTACTGTTCGGACACTTCAGAGAGACCTTCCAGATGCTTCCTACAAGCGAAAATGTATCAAAAGAAGTCTCACTAGGAAAAAGAAATGTGTTTAGTGCCTACTAATTAATGTATTTTAGATTAAAAAAAATAAGTTTTGTTACGCAATTATAAATTTTAAAAAAGATTAATCTTTTGGCTTTTATTTTAAGATAATTTGTTTAACACAGATACCTACATTGTCCGAAAACATGATGTTCTATGACAAAATGAAAGTCCTTTTCGGATTCAGCACACCCAAAAACATCAGAATTAAACAAAAAACCAAAACAGCTCTCAATTTTTTTTTTGCAGACTTGTGTTATCTTTAGGGTGGCTAATTAGGTTTTTGGCCTTCTTAGTCTCTTAGTTCTCTCCTATCTGCATTTATGGACAAACATTAAATGATATACAAAGATTTGTACATTAATTTTTGAAGATAACCAAGGACCAGTTCGTCTCATTAAAAAAGAATTAGTTAAAAATTTAGAATTGGCAAAAAATAACTATGAAAGCATAAAATCGACAACTATTTAAGGAACATTTTTTTATAAATATTGCATATTTATTCTGAAGCTCAAACATCAGTTTTTACATTTTTATGTAAAAGTTCGTCAATGTGTATAGATTTATACTTTTTCTAAAAATGTCAACAAACACAAAACAAAAAACAAAACAATTTTTTTCGAAATGTTGCGTTTAAATTTTAATTTTTAAATTTTTTGAAACAAATTCTGAAGTTATCCCGAATTTCGCCATTTTCTTACAAGCCAAACTAAAAAAAATCAGTTGTAGATTTGTAAATGAGAATCCCTTTTTAATACATATTGATTTTAATACATTGATTAACGAGTTGAATTCGGTCTACGTTAAGTATTCGTATTCCACTTAAGAACAATAAAACCTAACCATATTCTAGAAATCGTTATTTCACCGCAGAATTTCGCTTAAGAAAATAGTTTCATGGAATAAAACCTATTTGTTAATCAATGTAATTGTAAATTTCTACAAGGCTTCGAACCGGAACTAAACCGAAAATCGAAAAAAACCCTTATTTTTTTCTGAACGTAAACCGAAACAGAACCGTAAAATAATAACGATTTATTTCGGTTCGTGAAATTTGTATATAATTGGATTAATTTTTACTTTACTCTAAAGTTTGGGATTTTTATTTTTAGAAATTTCGATATTTTTTTTCAAAATTTTACTAAAATGTATGCAACTTTCATCTCAAATTTACTTTCAATCTCATTTTCTTGAAAGTTAGATTAGAACCCCACAATTTCCACATTTTCTAAGAAAACTTTATTCTCAAAATTTCAAGGGAAATTGAAATTTTAAGTTTTATAGGTTGGCGACTATTTTTTTCAAAATTTCCACTTCATTCTTGAAATTTGGACTAAAGCAGTGTCATATTTTTAACTAAAACACCTGAAATTTTTTTTGCAAATTAAAATTTTTCTGGAAATCTTAATTTTTTTCCAGAACATTCCAAATTTTCCCATTCATAATTTGATACCCCTATTTTTTGAAGTTATTAATCAAAATTTCGATTTTTCTTCAATATTTTCCTTCAAGTTCCACTTTAATTGCAACATTTCAATTTTTTCTCCAGACCCCAAATTTGAATTTGGATGATTTTTTTATGATGCCGACTTTCTAAAACTTACCAAAATTCCAAAATTTGTTTTTTTCTTAATATTTACTGCAAAATCTCTCTATTTCAAATTTTTCCTAGAATTTTGGAATTTCAGCCAAAATATTATGAAAGGATACAAAATTTATATTCCAATTTAAAGCCGGGCTTTCGAAATTGAGGTCGAAATTTTGAGAGGAAACCTAAAATGGTAACATGTTAGAAAATGTCTAATTTAAACTTCCGATTTTTTACCTGGTTTTGTTTACGCTAAATTTGAGTTTTTTTTTAAATTTTGACTCTAGTCAGTAGACAACGATTTTTTTTTCAGATTGTTTTAAAAAAGAAGTCAAAATTAAGTGTTTCTAAAAGATCAAGATATTCCTGGTTTAAACTCGAAACTTCGTCCTTTGCTGCTTGAACTCAGATCAAAAATCGATTTTTATATGTTTTTCTCAAAATTTTAAGTTTCTTTGCAATCCTTTTAGCTACAACTGAAACTTTTCTAAAATTTTGTTTTTAAAATTAAAATTTCGTGTTTCCTTTTAGGAAAATATATCGTTGATTTTGAAATTCGAATTTTTTCATGGAAGATTTCAGGATAATAACTGAAATTACATACTTTTGTAATTTTTTTACTTGAAATTTACATTTACATAAAAAATTTCGAATTTTTGCTAAAAGTGTTAGCAAAAATTTTATTTCAATGCAAAAGTCCCCGTTTGAATTTGAAAATTTATTTTTTTTTATTCAGAATTTTAATTCAAAATCTTGAAAAGATTTCCAAATTTCAAGAAAAAAATTCAACAATTTTAGAATGAGGTAAATTTTGAGAAAGAACAATTATTTTCCCAAAATTTCGACTTTGATCTTATAATTTAGTCCCATAAATATTGATCTTTTTATTGAAAAGTTGACTTCGAATTTTAAATAAAATTCCAAATTTAAATTGTTAATTTTCAATTACTTAATTCGAGTTTTAACTCGTATTTTTGAGAAAAAATCCTAAATTTTAACAATAAATTCTACATGTTGGGGAAAAGGGTTATGTTAGGTTATTATAATACTTGCTAGAAAAAAGCTAAATTTTCTTTAAAACGAAAATTTTAATAAAGCCAAAAAAAAATACGAAAAGTTTAAATTGGAAACTTCAAAAGACATAAGTTAAACGATCGAAAAAACCTAAATCCATTAAAGCTAAATCCGTAATCCATTACCAAAACATTTTGAAGTTTTCAGCGACATTTCCGGAAAAAAATTGAATATTTGGGTTTAAGGTCGATATTTCAAATTAAGGTAGAAATCTATAATGCACAGCCCAATAGGTTTGAACATTTATTAGATTCGAAGTTTGGAAACCAAATACCGGTTTCGATCTTGTTAGATCTCGTCAGTTTGGTATATCCAACTCGAATGCTAATAAATGTTCCGACAAGTAAGTACTAAAACAATCACAGGCGTCAAGCGAGTGACTCTTTAGTGCTACCACCTATTGGTCCATAGAGAAACTATGGCCATGGCCAACAATGTCGTATGCAAGAACACGCCTGGAGGGCTGCATGAATTTGTAGTCTAGGTTGCATTCTTCTTGCATAAGGTAGAAATGTTGAGAATTCTTCTTTTAAATGGATTTGAAATTCTATTTTTCAAACTATGAACATTTCCTCAAAATCTTAATGTAAATCTTAAAATTTTCATTTTTTAATTTGGTCTTTTATTTACTCCGAATTTCTAGAAAGCAAATTCGAAAAAGTAAAAATCAATTTGTTTAAAATAAGCGACTCAAAGTCAAAATTTCGATAGAAAACCGAAATTTAAAAAAAGTCTCTGCAATTTTCGATTTTAATTGCCAAATTTAGTTTCAACTGTTGGGTAAATAATGTAAGATTTTTATAGAATATTCGATTTTAAATATGAATATTGATTAATTTTATTTAACATTGCGAAGAAAATTTTAAACCCAGGTGATTCGATTTATTTTTTTATAAAGCTTAGATCATTTTTAACTCAAAGTAGTTATATGTTGTAATATTAAAGAAAAAAAGACAATATTTCCTAAATTATGTTAAAAAATCAATTTTTTAATCAAATAAAATCTTTTGAAAAAGTAAAAGAATGATTCACCCGGAACTGAACCGAAAACCGGAAAAAAAACCTGTTTTTGTCGGACCGAAAACCGGAATGAAACCGATATAATGCTTTTTTTCCGGAACAAAAACCGAAAACCGGAACGAAAAAAATAATGGTTCGAAGCCCTGATTTTTACCTTTTGAAAAATATCAGATGAAAATTCAAAAAAAAAATTGAAATTTATAAGAACTCTTTAAGATAAAACTTAAAATTTTGGATAATTAATGGGAAATGTAGGATTGCATAATTTTTTTTTTGATATTTGTATTCTAACCAGATTTTCAGTGAGTTGATACTTGGTTCCGAATAGTGCCATGTATTTAAATCAGGGCTTCGAACCACTATTTTTGTCGTTCCGGTTTTCGGTTTTCGTTCCGGGAAAAAAATTATATCGGTTTAGCTCGGGTTTCCATTCCGACAAAAATAAGGGTTTTTTCCGGTTTTCGGTTCAGTTCCGGGTGAATCATTTTTTACTTTTTTTAAAAGTTTTTATCTGAAAAATTGATTTTCTAACATAATCTAGGAAATATTGTCTTTTTTTTCCTTTAATATTACAACTTATCATTTCTTTAAGTTCAAATTTTAAGAAAGACAGGAACTTTATAAAAAAATAAATTGGAATGTCCGGGTTTAAAAATTTCATATTTAAGCTCAAAATTTTTATAAATATCCTAAATTATTTACCCAACAGTTGAAAACTTCTAGAACATGCAAAATTTGCGATTAAATTTTAAATTTGAGAGCCATTTTTTCATAATTTTGAATTTCTATCAAAATTTTGAATTTGACTCGCTTTTTGTAAAGCAATTAATTTTTATCTTTTTGACTTTGTTTTCTAGAACTTCTGAGTAAATAAAAAACCAAATTGAAAAGGGAAAATTTTCAATTTTGAATTTAGATTTTGAGGAAATAGTCAGTTTCTAAAAAAAGAACTTCAAATTTATTTAAGAGAAGAGTTCTCAAAATTTTTACCTTCTTTTTTCTACCTTAATATATTGACTTTTAACCCAAATAAAATTTTTTTTTTCTGGAAATGTTGCTGAAAACTTCAAAATTTTCACAAAAACTGAAATGTTTTAAAAAGTTTTTGTTAATGGATTTACTTTTTTTTTTGAAGTTCCAAATTTAAGGTTGTTCTTTTTGTATTTTTTTTTAGACAATTTAGTATTTTTCTAGCAAATATCATAATTACCTTATCTAACGTTTTTCCCCAACATGTTGAATTTATTCTTTAAATGTAGGCATTTTACTCGAACGTAAAAAAAATGAAAATTAAGAGGTTAAACTTGAAATTTTGCTAAAAACTCGAATATTCGACTTTTCGATCAAAAGGACTTGAAGTTATGACATGAAAGTCGAAATTATAAAAAATAGTTGTTTTTCTCCAAAATTTAGCTTTTTTAAAAAATCTTGAATTTTTTTCTTGAAATTTTGACACCTTTTCGAGATTTTGAATTACAATTCAAAATAAAAAAGAAAATAAATGTTTAAATTCAAACGAGAACTTTTCCATTGAAATAAAATTTGTGCTGACATTTGTAGCAAAAATTCGACATTTTTAAGGTAAATGTAAATTCTAATAGTAAAAGTAAATAAAATAATTATAAAAACATGTAATTTCAATTCAAACTTAAATTTTCTATGAAAAAATGGAATTATAGAATCAACGACAAATATTCATTAAAAAAACGCGAAATTTTAATCTTAAAGGTGAAATTTTAGGAAAAGTTTGTGAAGAAACTTAAAATTTTGAGATAAACATATAAAAGTCGATTTATGACACAAAAGTTTAAGGAGTAACAGGACGAACTTTTTAGTTTAAGCCAGAAGTATTTTGAAAACAATTAATATTTTAAAAAACACTTAATTTTGACTTTTCAATTCCAAACAATCTAAAAAATCTCAACTTCGAGACTTGAATCCAAATTTTAGGAAAAAAGAGTCAAATTTATCGTAAACAAAACCGATAAAAAATTGAAAGTTTAAATTAGAAAAAAGATGCCGCTGCTTTAGTCAAATTTACACCAGAGCATCAAATTTTTGTTTTAAACTCGAAATTTTAGGAAAAGAAAAGAATACTTCTAGTAATTTCGAGAAAAAATTCAATTTTCAAAAAAAAACTGAAAATTTTGATAACAATAGTAGTATTCAACTTATAAAACTTAAAATTGCAATTTTGAGAATAAAGCGAATATTTTCTTAGAAAATGAGGTGATTATGAGTTTATAATCTAATTTTCAGAAAAAAAATGGGATTGAAGGTAAACTCGTAATTTTAAGATGAACATTTGTAAAATTTTAAAAAGAAATCGAAATTTATTAAGAAAAATCCAAACTTTAGGATAAATTAAAAATTATTTTAAGTATATACAAATTCAACGAACCGAAATAAACCGTTATTATTTTACGGTTCTGTTCCGCTTTTCGTTCCAACAAAAATAACCGTTTTTTTCGGTTTCCGGTTTTCGGTTTAGTTCCGGTTCGAACTCCTGGTTTAAATTGGCATTTTTCGTGATTTTGATTTAATTATGATGTAATGTCGATTGTATCGTAAACGTGACACATGTTAAATGACGCAAGATTTAAATTTTGTTGCACTTATTTTAATTGCTGTGCCTGTCTAGTTAGGTAACTGAAAAATGGATGCCGCCCTTTAACAGAAAATGAACAGGTTTATCAGTTTCAATCAATCTCATCCAAAATCACCTAAGAGCTCGTTCGATGGAAATGAGCTATAAAAATTCGGCTGGGGCCCATATACGTTACATATTTCAAACGTTTACTGGAAAGATATATACGATGCATTTAACTATTTTCCCTGAAATTGAATTTTACCGATAACACGGTAGCGAAGTCTAATATCGAAGTAAATCTATTTATCCAACAGAGTGCGGCCATAACAAGCACGTCGAGCGGAAATAGGATTGTCACTTCGATCATGGACGAAATGATGGGACGACAATGATGGGGAATGTACACAGGAAGAATGATTGTCGAGTCAACTGTAAGCAGCCGCGAAATACTATGTTGAATCACACAATCACACCAATTTGCACGTTTACTTTCAACGTATCAGTGCATAACCTCAAATTGGATTCATGGATAATCACTCTTTGCAAAAATTCGAAAAAGAAACTCAAATTTTCCAATCTTTCTATATTTCTATATATTTGCACTTTACTTTCAACGTATCAGTGCATAACCTCAAATTGGATTCATGGGTAATCACTCTTTGAAAAAATTCGACAAAGAAACTCAAATTTGACTTTTTTTCAATCTTTCTATTTTTTTGTTTCTAACTTATAGATGTATGGGAGGCACAATAGAAGGGAACAGGATTAAAAACTAGAAAGATCAAACTGAAAATTTCGGAATTAAATTAAAGTCTCGGGATTAGAGTCGAAATGTTGAGTTTAATCTTAAACGTTTATATGCTATTCAAAATTTTCACTAGAAGGCAACATTTTTAAGAAGAAAGTCGAAATTCTACATGTCTGAAAATAAAGTCGTGTAATGTTCAAAGGAACACGATGTTCGTCAGAGCAAAAGACGAGTATTGAAAACTGCTCTACTTCCACACAAAATTTATGGAGAAAGCAAGTGCGTAAAAGAACAATTTTTTAAATCAGTTTTCTCCCCCTGGCAAAGGTAATTTTTCGAATATGATATGTACCATAGATGACCATACGCATTTCCGGTGTTTTACCCCCCAAATCCGTTTGAAATCTCTCTAGACCCCGTCATTGCTTATCGTGGAATTCGAGTTGTGCAAATGCCCAAAAGAACACGATGTCGCTAGAGCGAGACAATTTTCTTAATGCTTGCAATTAAAACGCCAACTTACTCTCTATCTCCGGGATTAATTTAGGCCCAGATGCTGTGGGGTTGACTGGCAGCTGTCTCGAAAGTTTCACCGAGGGACGTTAGCGGCACTCAACTATCACTATTACATTCACTTGTTTCGCGCACAGAACACTCGATTTTCCAGGCGACAACTGCAAATTCACTTAAATTATGACTGTCAACTGTTCCAAAGTGGTTTTATCTTAAAATAAAGTTGCGATTTCGCGTGCGGCCGAAGCGACGAGAGGTCGTATTTTCACTGGCTATTTTGGCTGCTGACCTGGTCTGTTTATTTTTATTTCTTGTTAGATAAATTTGTTGATATTTTTTTTTGGTGACCGATCTATTTCAAGTGCGGATGTTCCTCCTTGGATGCCCTGAAAGTAAAATAAGATAATTAGTGACGTAGCTTTTAATATTAAGAACTTAATTCACAACAAACAATTAATTGAGAATAAATATAATTAAAACAATACTAAGCATCTCGTATGTTTTTCTGTAACTGGCTTGCACTTGTTGGTTTTCAAAAATGCAATTTTATATTTTATTTGATTTTGTTAAATTAAATCACTCTCACCGTCCCAAGAAAATTACACCCCATAACGCGCCAGATTCGAATTTTCCTGACAAATTGTGGTAATTTTTAATTGTAATAATAGCTGCTTTAAAAAAAGGAAATCTTTCTCTAAACAATGATGCCATTCACTATTATTTTTAAATAATTATTGTTTCTTAAAGTCGCGCCTGAAAAGTAACATGTATTTCCGTCAGTTGGTTTGTGTATACCACTGGCTTGTCTACATGGAAGCTAAAGTTGCAAAAGTTTGGGTTTTATGGACATTTCGACTTTTCTCTCAAATTCTCTAGTTTAATAAAGCCTGAGTCGAAATTTTGGTTCTCCTTTGATTCTCCGCGATCTTATTTCGCAGATGAAATATGTAATCTTGCTTCTTAACATGTATTACTTGCATTCTTTTTTGATGCTTATTTCTAGGAGATAATTCCATTTTTATGAGAGCTTCAATAAATTAAATAAAATCTAATAAGAGCAACTGAGAGAAGCAAATTCCATTTTTATAGGAGCGTAAAGAAATTAAATAAAATCTAATAGGAGCAACTAAAGCAAAAGAGACCTAATGGGGCATTAGAAGCAGATAAGTTTTATAGACTAGAAGAAATTAAAGAGGAATAAAAATTTTGACTCTAGAAGTTTAATGAATCGAAATTCTCTTTAAATTAAAAATATTGATTGATTGATATTAAAACTAATATGTTTAAGACGTCGATTTCCTGAAATTTTTATTCTGTTTCCAAATTTGTTCTAGAAGTTTGACGTTTCGAAGATGGCATTTCAAGGAAAAAGGTAGGGTATCCCAATATTCCAGTTTAAATGTTTTTTCTAAAATTTTTATTTTCTTTTTCAATAAATTTCAACTTTTTTCAGGACTGCAGTTTTAATCTCGATGGGGGAGTTTTTTAAAATTTATTTTGGTTTGATAAGTCAAAATCTCGTTTCATCTAGAATAGTTAACTTTTTTTTCTCAAAACGTATTGTCTTTAAAAATGTCCACATTTTACACGAAACTTCATATTCAAACTCGAAATTCTGCCCTTTTTCTCATCGAGCTTTTGTGTTAAAACTCTTTTTATATTTTTCTAAAAATTCTAGAGTTTTTCACAAAATATTTAGATACAATTGGGAGTTTTTAATTTTTCCAAAGATTTTGTTTTTAACTAACAATTTCGCCTTCTTTTCTCTAAAATTTGTCGTTTTCAATATTCTATTTTTCTCCAGTTTAGTATAGTTGAAATTACGTCTTTTTTATTGTTTCACTTTTTTTACAAAGTTTATTTTCAACAAATTTTTAATTTGCTCAATTTAGATTTGAAGTTCAAAATTCCTAGTCCGAATTTAATTTTTTTTTAATTTGGTATTTTAATTCGAAATTTCGAGAAAAAGTTAAAGTTCACGAGAAGAAATCAAATGTCAAGAGAAAAAAAGTAAAAGTTAAATAGAAAAAATTGGGAATTTTTGGAAGAAAAATGTCAGTTGGTATTCGGAAAAACAAACTGTTTTAATAATTAATTAATTGATTAATTAAATACGAATCGAAATTTTGACTGTTATTTCTCAATTTCGCTTTCTAGAAATTTTGAATTGTCTAGAAAAAAGTTAAACATCCGGGATTAAATTGCAAGTTTAAGCATTTGATGTTCAGTTTTTTTAAGTTAGGTTTTAAACTCGAAATGTCGAGAAAACATTAAAAATTAATACCCAAATTTGAGAAAGAACCATCAGTTCCAGTAAAAGTCTAAATTTCGTTTCAGATCTTCAAATGAAATTTAGTAGAAAATTTACTGAAAAAAATTATTAAAAAAATATCTGTATAAATAAGTTGCAAATTTAAACTAAGAACTTACAATTTTCCAAAAAAAAGGCAAATGATTTAGTAAAAACATTCTCAAAAAATTCGATTTTTTTTTACAAGTGTTTAGAGAAATCACAGAAAAATAGAATACTTGGCTTTAAGGTGAATAAATTAATGTAATTTTTTTACAGAAATTTCCGGTTTCTTTCTCTAGAGATTTTAATTTTTCTCCCAAAACAGTGAATTTGAATTTAATATTTTTATGTAATTGATATTGATTTTTTCTTTCAACTATTTTTATTAGAAGTTTGGAGTTAAACCATTCAAACCTTCTAATAAAAAAGTTGAAAGAAAAAAATCAATATTTTAGAAAAAGCCTTAACCAGACATAGTCGGAACTTCGAAATAAAAACCAAAAATTATGAAAAAATATCTCACAAAATTTCAATTTCAGATAGCTAAAATTTTGGATATTTTAGAAATTCTGAAACTTTTAAATTGGAGATTTCCGGAATTCTATTTAAAAACTACAAGTTTCAAAATTTCATCTTAAAATTCGATTTTCGCGTTTATAAATTTTAGGTTTCTCCCGAAATTTGAACTTTTTTCTCAAAACTCGGTATCTTAGCTTGAAATTTTTAAAATGGAAAATCAACAATTTTTTATAAGTGTGAACGTTAAGACTAAATAGCTTACTTAATTTAGGTAAAAAATTTCTAAATTTCGAGTAAAATCTCGAAATTTGCACTTTTTCTAATTAAACTTAAAGTACAATCTTGGGAAAGTGCAAAATTTCTAGAAAAATTTTGCTTTCAAAATTGAATTGTTCGATTTTAATATCGAAATTTTGACGTCTAAATTTCGTTAATCCAAAATAAACTGGGAAGTAGGATTCCCCTAGTTTTAAACAAGGTAGAAGTAGTTAAGTTTATCTGTTATAGCATCAATAAAAAAAATGGGCCTAGAGCACAATTAAGATCCCATATCCCTTATCAGTACTATAGTGAGCAGTTAGTAGACTAAATTAAACTAATTTTTGTTTATATAGGAAGAAATTGACTTCACAATCATGTTTTTTAAACTACCTCCCAGAAGACTGTACACATGGAGATAGAGATAAAGAGCTGATAACAACCATAGAATCAAATCGACTTTGTGATGATAAACAGAAGATATCGCAACGCGGTTATCACCTGTAAGACGTACCCAGGCGCAGACATACCATCAGATCATAATCTCTTACTAACTCGTACTAAACTTCGACCAAACAAAATGGTCAAAAAGAAACCCTCAACAAGTGCTGACATACGGAAACTCGAACAAAACAACGTATTCCAAAAAACAAAAGGAAGACTAAACAACGAATTCAAAACTATATCTGGAAACAGCGACCACGAAACAGAAAAAAAAGACCTGTGAAATAAAATAAAAATATCTATAACTTCTGTCACAGAAGAAAAACTAAAATCAGATAGGATGGTAAAAAGACAACAATGGATGACAAATGATATCTTGCAACTTAAGGAAGAAAGAAGATAACACAGAAACAGGGATAATGTAAAATACAAGGAACTACATAGAAGAATCCTAAGAGCAATAAAAGAGGCTCAAGAATGATGGCTACAGGAAAAATGTGTCGAAATCAAGATCTTGCAAGAAAATCACGACAGCTTTACTTCACAAGAAAATAAAGGAAGCAACAGGAAGATATCAAAGACGGGGTGCAGGAATAATTTTGGACTCGAATGACAACATCATCATCGAGACTGACAAAAAACTCACAAAATGCAAGCAATACATGGAAGAACTTTTCGGACACGAAAACGATAATGGTCCCGGAGTGGTCGGCGAGGAAGGGCCAATCATCACATAGGAGAAATCTAATGCACATGCCAATAGGTTTGAACATTTGTTAGATTCGAAGTTTGGAAACCAAAGATCGGTTTCGATCTTGTTAGATCTCGTCAGTTTGGTATATCCAACTCGAATGCACAAATGTTCCGACAAGTAAGTACTAAAGAATTCACGGACGTCAAGCGTGTGACTTTTAGTACTACCACCATTGGTCCATAGAGAAACTATGGCCATCGCCAACAATGTCATATGCAAGTAGAATGCAACCTAGACTACCAATTCATGCAGCCCTCCAGGCGTGTATAGTGAATCATAGGTAGCTGAACTACCTACAGTTGAAACACTGCCACCTAGCGAAACAGTTGCTCTCTAGGAAAAATTTCCCAGAAGACAAGGATTCTAATGCACAGACCAATAGGTTTTAACATTTGTTAGATTCGAAGTTTGGAAACCAAAGACAAAAATCCTTATCTTCTGGGAAATTTTTCCTAGAGAGCAATCGCTTCGCTAGGTGGCAATGTTTCAACTGTTGGTAGTTTAGCTACCTATGATTCACTATACACGCCTGGAGGGCTGCACGAATTTGTAGTCTGGGTTGCATTTTTCTACTATACGACATAGGAGGAAGTGGAATCAGCTATTAAACGCCTAAAAAACAACAAAGCTCCTAGGCCAGACCAGATTCATGAAGGATGGAGAAGTTCTTAAACTACTGGACCCAGAACAGATAAAATTGCTTCAACAAAATTTACACAGGCGGTCAAATGCCAAATGACTGGCTGTTGTCAACATTCATCCCGCTTCCCAAAAAGGCGAACGCAAGTAAATGCTTCGACCACAGATTAATCAGTTTGATGACTCACACCCTAAAAGCTTTCCTTAATATCATCCAAGCACGCGTATATAGAAGACTCGACGAGAAAATAAGTGACACACAGTTTGGTTTCAGGAAGGGACTTGGTACCAGAGAGGCTTTATTCTTTTCACAGGTCCTGATTCAACGAGCACAATGTAGACGTCTTTGCATGCTTGATAGACTTCGAAAAGTCCTTTGATAAAGTCGAACATGGTAAACTCATCTCAATCCTAAATGTGTCAAGAATTGACGACAGAGACACAGATATAATACCAAAACTATACTTGTAACAAAAAGTCATTGTTCTAGTAGAAAACGAAACATCGGAAGAGTTTAACATAAGAAGAGGACTGCATCAAGGTTCTATACTGTCGCTTATTCAACTTGTACTCAGAACATCTATTTAAAGATGTATTGAACAACATAGAAGATGCAGTTGTAATAAATGGAGAAATAATAAACAACCTAAGATATGCTGATGATACCGTCCTTACAGCATATACTACTGAAGGCTGAAGGACTTCAAAGACTTATAGACCGTGTAGAGACTGCATGCAATATGATATGAAGATAAGATATGATATGAAGATAAACTGTAAGAAGACACACGTTCTAATTATCAGTAAAAACGTCATCGGTAACCTACAGTTTACCGCTAACAATGTAGCTCTCAGAATGGCCGAGACAGTTACATACCTGGGCTGCACCTTGAACAGGGATTGGGATCACTCTCGGGAAATAAGACGTCGAATCGAAAAAGCAAGAGGTACATTTAACAAGATGCTTAACATTACTATGCAACCTATCTCTCAACATCCATACTAGAATAAGAATTTTAAAATGCCATGTACTCTGAACCTTCCTGTATGGGGCGGAAGCGTTGACCCTTACCGATGCCTCATGTAAGCGCATAGATACATTTAAGATATAGTGCTATCGCCGCATTCTCAGAATCCCATGGATGTGCCACGTGGTAAAAGATTCGGTATTAAAACGCATGGGTGAACAACTAGAATACCTACCAAATGTCAAACGCAGAAAATTAGAATACTTCGGATATATCATGCGAAACGAAAAATACCACCTTCTTCAACTTATTCTACAGGGGAAAATGGAGGGTCGAAGGTCAGCAGGACGCAGACGAATATCGTGGCTGCAAAATTTACGAACATGGACCGGAATGACATCAACAGATCTATTCAGAGCATCAGTGAACAAAATAATTTGAACCAATCTGATAGCCAACATCCACAGAGGAAAGGCTCTTCAAGAAGAAGAAGAAAAGAAGAAGAAGAAGAAGAAGAAGAAGAAGGAAAAGAAGCAGAAAGAGAAGGAGAAGAAAAGAAGAAGAAGAAGAAGAAGAAGAAGAAGAAGAAGAAGAAGAAGAAGAAGAAGAAGAAGAAGAAGAAGAAGAAGAAGAAGAAGAAGAAGAAGAAGAAGAAGAAGAAGAAGAAGTAGGTATATTAAAATGTAATCCAGCTTTTCTAGTGTCATAACTGAAAAATCAATAAAAAATAAATTGTCTATTTTCAAATAGACGCTTTTTAATGAAGTCGATTGCAATATTTATGGAGCACTGTCATAATTCTAACACCACAAAATTTCTTAAATGAAAGCCATTCATAATAACTAACACGGCTTAGTATTAGCGTCCTCGATAAGTGTGGTGTACTATTGCATATCTTTAAACCTTCGGAAAACGTTGAAAAACAAACCACACAGCACCATTTTTAAGACGAATACAATCATGATGACTGTTTGGTGAAATTTTAAGGACGTGCTATTATTTATTTCTAAAACGCAGCAGGGTCTTGTTGTCACAGAATTGTTAGCTCAAAAATTTGATGAAATTAACTCAGCTCTATTCTGTGATAACGCAAGTAACCTAGAACCTAGAGGACCTTGCAAAAGCATCATGAGTTCTAGTACGACAAGATGTCGTGCCGAACTCATGATGCTAGTCCACAGTAAATATTTTTTCTATGGACTGCCAAAATTACTACTTTATCTGGAGTCTAAAGTACCAAATAACACTTTTCGAAATGTAGAAGAGATGAAAATATTTTGCTTGGGATTTTGGCCCATAAAAATCAGTGAAGTTTTACTGTTATTTTATTTTTGGACGGATTAGGCGGTATACTTAACCATTAATAGATAGAACCTTTAAGTGTAGCCAAGGGGTCCCATAGATATTTTAGGTATTTTGATTTTCGAGAATCAAAACATCTCGTAGCCTCCTGCACTCCAGCGTCTCAGTAGCTTCGAATTTAATTACCAAGATCCCGGTGTAGAAAGAAGTTGTGTGGTTGGTATGTTTTAGATAAGCTATGTCTATTTGAAGTCCTGGGTTAGTCAAAGTTTCTCACCGAAGGAATATTTTTAAAAGAAAGATATCTAATGAGTTTCCTTAAACAATGGACCGAGAAATTACACACATCTTGTTTGATTTTGTAACCAAAATACATTGTGCTCACAAGTCACAAAATCAAATAAAGTTGTGATCCTTATATCTTCGATGCGTCACAAAAACAAAATTGATGTTGATAAAAATACATTAAACAATGCCTTATTATGATTCTGTCAAAGAAAAAATTTACTAAACTGAGAAGAAGTTTTCAGTTTACCCAAGTAGCCTCCAGTTTATCTAGAGAGTGACGCACTTAAGTAATAGAAGATGGCCTATGGTGATCATGGTCTTTCAATTTCTTGTAATTTAAATACCTGCATATAGTATACAGATAAGAAAAGTGGTAACTGTCATGTCCATGCAAAATGCTAAGGAAAATCCATTTCCTGGAGCAAGTCCGTTTCTTTGATTAATTTGTTTACCAATGAATACCAGTTATTCTGAAGTCCCAGAGGGCTAAAAATGGTGATTCAATCAACGGACTAAAAGAACATGTAGATAATTCGAATTGTAATAAAATTGCTGGGTGCTAGTCTCAGTAGCAACACATCTGCCAGTGATTTAGTACTGAAATTTCCACTGGCATTGATTGCTGCCGTTGAACATCTCTTATCAATATCCTTCTGTTCTCTATCCCACCGATATGCCCTTAACATAAATCTCTGATTAGATTTCTTCCCATGGACAGTCTTCAATTTTCCTAATCTGTATCAACGTTGCCAAATAAAACCAGTCGAAATAGGTTTTTTGTAAAAAGTTTTCTACATTCTCCAGTTTTTCCTCATCTGCAAAGACCATACATCTAAACAAAAGTGTTGTCGTTGGAGAGGGTTTTAGGTAATGCAAAAAATACAGAAGATGTCCATCCTCAAGAATCAGGTCAATGTCATCTATATTCACTAAGAGTGCATATAATGACAATGAATACATGTCTAGTATACAGTAAGCCAGTATGTCTGCAATCTTCAAAGGCTTTCTGTAAGCAATGCCAATAATTTTAGTAATATCGATCGGCATTTTTTTTAATAGTTTAAAGGCAACTTTTTTGTCTTTTTTCATTTGATTATTAATAGACTTTAAGAAAAATCCATATCTTTGATGATTTTATATTAAAAATGTTTAACAAAACTATTCAAGTGATCTCATGTGAAATAAGATTGAAAATTTGATGTTTATCGTTTTTTTGTAATATTTATACTTGTTCACTGTAAAAGCTGATTACACTGGTCAACATTTATTTTGTCACACGAACTCTGGTAGGTAATTGTGTTTGTACTACCTTCCCCCGTCATGAAGCCGTACTTATTTTTTTCCATCACCCCCGGCTTTTTTGTGACAAGGTAAAATTTATTTTTGGAAATGTAGTCTTCCCAAATACTGTTCGATTTTATTTAGGTCGATATATTATTTACATCTTAAAAATTTTTATCAGAAATATAACATAATATCATGATCATATTAATTCTTCATTTGAAGTCTTTTTTTGTCATTAAAATTTGAGTGAATGAGACACCAGAGATCGAAAAAATCACAACGTGCCTTACACGTAGATCTCTAATTGGTAAATAGAAAATTGGAAAGCGTTTACACTCTCTGGTATATTTCTGCTACCACTTCATGTCAAATTAGGCTTACCAAATATTTTCTAGAAGGGATGGGTCCCAATAAAAATGGATTTTTATATTTCAAAAAATTTCCAAGAATGAGCGAAGTAGTAGTAGTAGTACTAGTAGAACCTCAAATTAAAAAAATTAATAAAAGACTCGTTGTTTACAGAAAAATTAAATGTTTTGAAAAAATTACCATAAAGATGCTTCAAACATTTAATTGGGATTTTTTTGGTTTACCGTAAGGGTGGCATCTAAAGATATTTGGTTGAAAAAATTTTTATTGTAGTATAAAACTTTGGGTTGCAATATGAGGATCAAGATTCATTTTTTAGATACATGTCTTGACTTTATTCCTACGAATTAGGGGGCTCTAAGTAATAAGAATTGATAAAAGTTTCATGCGGACATTCCATTGATGGACAAATTTTGTCAGTGCAGATTAAACTCAAGGGTGTTGACTGACTACTACTGCTTGATCAAGAGGGATCAATTAAAAGCTAAATAATCTAGAAAAATATAGATTTTAAGTTCCTAATGTACATTTTATGTTATATTTCTGGAGATCTATCATTTTTCAAACCTTTAACAAACAAATGTCGTGGGTGATGAAAATTTGAAAACTGCTTATTTTAAATGAAAACAACTAACACTATTAAAAATATAAAAGAAGTTCAAGTGACATCAACTTCAATTTTATTGACCAGTGTTATTTATGCTATAAATCTTTTGATTTAAGCACTGTTTATCTTTTCCCAGCTAGTTTGTCAATTTTATTAATATTTGCAGTCAAAATGTCCACTCAAATATATGAGTTCATGAGACCTCAAGTCCAGGGTAGTGTTATAAAAAATGTCCACAGTTAAAGTGTTAAAGAAATCCAGAAATCCATTTGGCCAAATACTAAACAAAATTATAAACATTTGTTTGATAGAAATGTGAGGAGTAGATTTGTAAGTTTTTCAACTGATTTCCTGAATATTAATACTGTTTTCCCTGAGATAAGGAAGAGTAGCGTGTGTTAAAAATATCCAATATATGAGTTTACTTTTACTGTATAGTAAACTGTAGGCAGTTTACTATATACTGGTGACAGTTTACTATACAGCAACTCTAATCTGTAATGATCCATTACCAATACAATATTTAGTGTGCTGTTTTATAACGCTGTAGGGTTTGAAATGCAACCTTATGTAATAAGCAATTAAATTGATACAATAATCAAGGCCGGACGGGCGATCTTATTAAACTAAACAATGCGAAAATAAAATAGTTAACACAATGGAAAACGAATAAAACAAAGAATTTATTCTTTATGAAGAGGCAGACCAATAAATTCCATTCAAATCCTAACGATGACTTTTATTTACATCAATTCGCTACAAACACGCACTTATCAATAAAATTTCCTTCACTTGAACAATCTCATTAAGTAATAGAGATCTTAAAATAGAACACAGCAGAGAATATTTAACACCAACAAGTTACGAGAGATGTACGATATTTTATTTATTTTGATCTGGACGAAGCGGGTTATGATTTGAAAACAAAGTGTGCTATGGTGATCATTGTAAATGCATTATCAACTAGATTATTGAAACACGAAGTTTGAACTTAAACGTAGGTATATTAATTAATGAAAGGAACCTATAGATCAGAATTCCAAATAGTTGACGGATTGCTCATGATATCTAAGCTCCAGTTTTTTTGAAAGTATTTGAGTTAAGAGATATTACTACTTACGTAGCAAATTTGTTTTAATATAACATGGAGCAAAATGGAAATAAAAGTTGAAGATTGAAACTGTGCAATTTATTCACTTAAAGCCAAAAAACTTCAAAAATGAACACTTAAAAACGTAACGAAGGCTCAAACTACTGGGATATACAATATCCACTCCATTGAACTCCACCGAATAGACGAGTTTCATGGAGTCAGGTCACTTTACGATGCACTAACTTTAATTGTTCTTGGAAGCTGGCCAGTATCGAAAATTCAGAATAATTAAAGATTGAAAAGCCAAAATGGACTCAGCTAACCCCAACTGATTCACTTCGCATTAAAAAGCTCGCGAGCGTGGATAGAGTTCAAATAATTCAAATACAAAAAAATGTCAATATTCAATCTTTATTTCTTCTTGAATTGAATTCAATTTTAAAGCTTGTGCTTCGAGTTATTTGAATCCTTGCCTAGGTAATTGAAGTTCGCAAATTTTAACGTAATCACGTAAATGTGTTCTTTTATCATTGAAACTATCCTGTATTTAGTGTGCTTAATGTTTGACTGTCGTCGGTTTTCTAGAGACATTAGAGCGCGTGGATCTCAAAGAGATTTCACTTGTTCAAGCTGCTGGGGTTTCCAAAGAATTCACTGAGGGTATTCTGGCCTTGGTTCTAGAAGAATTATTTCTAGAGGCATTCTTGTAAGTACAGTTTGCCTTCAAGTGATCTCAATTCTTCAATGTTGTCGGACTCCATAAGAAATGAACCTTGGGTATCTTAAATTTGTAATTTATAATTAATGTCAATAAAAAATAATGAAGTTTGGAAAAGTATCAATATAGTCTAGTTTACATACCCATATCCAATAATTTAGGTTATGCCAAAGTTAAATTGGAAAAGCTTGCTCTAGAATTAGCAGCAACAGTTGCAATCTATTATATACAAGAATACAGAGGGTTTCACCTATTACGCCATAACAATTAATATTATTAGAATTCATAGCTATTAAACTTTATTAACGATTAAAACAGCAACAGATATTAAAAAATCCCACAATGTTTCGATAAATTTTTGCTAAGAGCGGACCAGATTTCGAAACCTGGTCCGGTCTTAGCGAATATTAATCGAAAGATTGTGGAATTTTTAATATTTGTTGCTGTTTTAATCGTTAATAAAGATTAATAGTCATGAATATTAAAGAACTTCCACGAAGTAAGGGTTGGAAATGTCAATCATTAGAATTAAAAATTAGGCAGCATAAGCAGGCTATGGGACTAACTACCCGGAATCTATATACGAGTAAAATGTACCCAATTTGGACCACTCGGAATGTTCCTGCGGATGTCATTCGAGATACATTTTTTATTTGGGACAGTAATTCATCAACGGCGATATTCTGAGATAAATTGATCGATACCCTTAATTGTAACTATGGAGACTCCCTGAAAGGTTTTAAATTTTAATGCGACCCCGTTACCCCATTGTAATCCATTAATAAATTCGTTGGAGCGTGTAATTCGTTCGGAAAAAACCGCCTCATCTGTCCATCTGTGTTTTATGAATGTCGTCTTTTGTCGCCTTATTTTCCCAGCTTATTAATTAAAGAGTGTCGGAGGGTTCAAGGCTCCATCTAGTCGGCCATCAATTATTTTTGAGGAACGCGAACACTTACGCCGTCTAATTTGATTTAATTGATGCATTGACGTTAAACCCACTTTAATAAATGGCAGCGGAATCGAGTTGTCTATGAATACGTTGGTTTCTTATTGTTATACGTCGAATTATTTTGGATTGGTTGTTAAGCACGACTTGTTCAAATAATTAGCTTAGAGTTACTGGGGTCCTTCAAAAAGTTTCAATATAGGAACAAATTGTGATTACGGTAACGGATAGCAGGAAGTAATTGAAAAATAATTGCTATATCAGATTAACGTTCTACTTATGTGCAGAGAATATGGTCCGGCGGCCTTTGTACGCCGTCTATTATATATAGGCTGCTTGTGATAATATCATTAATTTTAAGAGAAGAAAGAAAAAAATTAGTGTGATACGAATACGCGATTGACAATTTTCTTAATGCATATTTACGCTGACAAAAACTATCAAATCACAATTTAGAGACCTTTCCAGGATGGGAATCACTCGGCTTTGACAGTGCTAAATCACGCGACAGTTGCGCCACAACCTAATATCAGGAATCAAGAGAAATAAAACATTGCTTACGTTATGCCTGAAAGATGAACTCCTAAGAAATATTTTCGGCTCCGAAAGCCCCAAAAATTTATTGGATAAAACACTTTTTTATAATTTAATTATTTTATGATTCTTGTTTAAGTTTAGAAATAGCATTTCTCAACTTTTTTAGTGACACAACCTTCCCAAAAAGGGTAAAAATAGACGATTTTAGGGACCAACGGCATTATTAAGATATGATTTAAAAAAATAGAAAAAATTTCCACCAGAAAGAGTTAAAATTTTGAAAAAGTCAAAAACTTTAATGTATAAATTATCGAAGAAATATGGAAATTTTAAAATATCGACATTTATATGCAGGGTGGTGCAATTGAACTTCAACTAACTTCAAACTGCTATATTTGCCAAACCGTTGATGATAGATATCTCAAAATTTGGGTGACGATATTCCATTATATTGTTTACAAGTGTACAGAACGCCTTGTATTTCTTTTTGAGAGAAAAAAGTTTTAAATCCTGGAGTTCAAACCAAACAGTGTTATTCGTTTATATTTTACATCTTATGGTCTTCCTCCTGGACTCTGTCATTTGATATCCAATTTTCTCGCTGACAGATCTCTTTAGGTCGTCGTCGATGGCATCTCATCCGAGACATTTGCGATTAAAGCGGGGGTGCCTCAGGGATCTGTTATGTCTCCTACTCTATTTCTGTTGCACATAAACGATCTCTTGGCTTCAACTTTTAATCCTATATGCAGCTATGCAGATGATAGTAGCCTTGTGTCATCTTTTTTCTCCGACAAACCATTATCGATCGCTGCTTCAGATCGACTAAGGGAACAGCAGATACAGACGATTAATCGGGATCTCAGTATTATTCCGAAATGAGGTAAGAACAATTTGGTCGACTTCAACACTTCAAAAACTCAGGCCGCGGTTTTCTCTAAGAAAACATCAAAGGATAATGCAACAAACATACTAATGGACAGTAAAATCCTTCCGATGGGATCTAATCTATCTATCCTAGGAGAGAATGCGAGCCCTAACTTCTCTTGGGACGATCATGTGCGCGCCATTGCCAACTCCACCTCTCAGAAGCTAGGCTTTCTTTTTAGAGCTAAAAAGTACTTCACATCTCATCAGCTTTTAACATTGTACAAAGCTCAAGTTAGGCCAACACTGGTGTACTGTTCTCATGCTTGAAGTGTAGCCCCAAAATACACTTTAGCTCTCTTGGATTCAATTCAAAGAAGAGCGATTTGCCTAATTGATAACGAAAGCCTAACCGATTCTCTCGAAACACTAGAGCACAGGCGTATGGTTGGTGACTTGTCTCTTTTCTACAAGTACTATCACGAAAGATGCTCGCTGGAACTAATAGGATTGATCCACCCAAGGGCAAGGTTCTTGAGGCATACTAGACAGTCGGGGTTAGCAAATTCCTGTGCGGTCCAGCTTGACACAGTGAGGACTTCTGTCTACGGAGACTCTTTTTTCTATAGAACTTCCAAGTTATGGAGCTTGTTACCGAAAGGGATATTCCTAAAAAATTACAACCTATCCTTGTTTAAGAAAGGGGTTCATCGCCATCTATCCTTGTTTTCGCATCCTACTCGCAGTGCTTTGAAAGCATAATGGGTTTACCATTTGCGAGTGGATTAAACTTTAAAAAAAAATTGGTAGAAAATCGCAAAAGACGATGATTAGGGACCTTAAATATTTGAAGGTAAATAAATTTCTTGTGCACCGGATCATAAAAAGATATAACGATTCTGACATCGTTGCGAAACTTTATGGTTGTGGTTGAAAAAGGACAGCAGATCTGCAGATATGTTCGAAAATTTATGGTAGAAAATTGGCTGCTGATCTGAAAATTCTCCTGAATTATCTGAAAATATCAATGCGAAGCATGCAACGAATATTGCAAAAAGGGCTTAGATTAAATCCTTTGACCTTCCAAAAACTACCCAATCTTACATTAAAACAAAAAAAAAGTTATAGTAAAACCAGGCAAGGAGTTGCTTCGTTTGGCCGCAAGTAGTGAGTTACCGAAATCTGTTTTCTCCATCAAGGCTCCATTCCTAAATGAGTAACACATTAGTAAACAAAATGACGAAGTTAACTTGTCAAAGAGGCCTTTTGAAAATTTATACCTCCGAATGGTCACTAGAAAGCAGATGGTACTAGTGATAGTTTGTGACTACTGTCATTGTTCGTTAGCATTTTGGACCGTAGGGTCAAAATAAACATCGGCATGTCCAGTGAAACTGTTCTAGAGACAGCAGTGTTTCAACTGTTGATTGTTCAGCTACCTATGATTCACTATACCCGCCTGGAGGGCTGCATGAATTTGTAGTCTAGGTTGCATTCTTCTTGAATACGATATTGTTGGCTATGGCCATAGTTTCTCTATGTACCAATAGGTGGTAGTACTAAGAGTCACTCGCTTGACGCCTGTGAATATTTAGTACTTACTTGTTGAAACATTTGTTAGCATTCGAGTCAGATATACCAAACTGACGAGATTTAACAAGGTCGAAACCGGTATTTGGTTTCCAAACTTCGAATCTAATAAATGTTCAAACAAACCTAACCTATTGGTCTGTGCGTTATAGAATCAACATAGTTTCATAAAACGCGAGTCAACCAAGACTGGCTAAAAACCAACTTTCCACACTTCATCTCTTCGACACAGTGGCTAACATTCTCCAGATGCAAATTCTATGGACTCGATTTGAAGCATTCTAAAGAGCAGTGTGGATCGTTTTGAAGCAAGCCCTTCGTCCGGAAAGGGCCAAAACGCTACAAAGCAACATTCGGCTAGGGTACCATTTGTTTTTCGACAGTCTGGGGGCTATAGTACCCTTTTAAGTCGACCATAACGAAAATTGGTGATGCATTATAAAAATTGCACTATTTGTGAACAGTTTTTACTATGATTCAATAAGACACATGAAAAAATAAAAATAATTTAACAATTGAAATACAAATCTTGTCTCCTGAGCCCAACAAAAATTAAAAAAAGGTTGCTCTAATGCGTTTCGATAGCCAATCTATCATATTCAGAGACTGCTAGCTTGGCTATCGAAATGCGTTAGAGCAACCTCTGTTGTGTTTTTTAATCTTTCTTGGTTTCAAGTGACAAGATTTGAGAATTCAATTTTTGAAGATAACCAAGGACCAGTCCGTTTCATCATATGCCCTTTGATTAGTTGTCAGTGCAATTGCGCCACCCTGTAGACACTTAAAATTCCCAAAAAAAGGTAACGAGTTTTAAAAAGAGACGAAACTATTGTATAAATCGTAAGCCTCTTGAAATAGTTGACATTTTCAAAAATTCCGGAAATTGAAAGGCATAATTCATCGAGTTAAAATTTTCAAAAAAGGGTTGAGATTTTTAAAAAGAAGCCAAACTTTTGTAAAAAATGTAAATATTATGAAGCAGTTGACATTTTCAAAAAATTCGAGAACTTTAAGCAATTTGAAATATTTAATAACGCCACAAGTTTAAAAATAATCAAAATTTTGAAAAAATGTCGGATATTAAAAAAATTAAAACATTTTCAATCAAATTGTTGAAATTTTAGAAAAGTCTAAATACAAAAGGAAGGTCCAAATTGTCAGAAAAGTCAAAATTTTCAAAAATAGTGGAAATTTTGGAGAGTTAAATTGTTCCCAAAGTCAAACATTTTCAAAAAAAGCTCAAAATTTTTAAATGGAAATTTTCAGAAAAAAATAAAACTTTGGAAAAAAGTCGAAATTTATAAAAAGTCAAAATTTATAAAAAGTCGAAATTTAAAAAAAAAGACGACACTTTGAAAAAAAACCCCAATATGGTCAAAAAATTCCAAAAAGGTCAGCCCTTCAAAGAAGGTCAAAATTTTTCCCTTTAAAAATCGAAAATTTGCAAAAATGATGAAATTTTGAAAAACCAAAATTTTCAAAAAATTAAATATGGGTAAAATTTACAAAAATGTGAAATTTTCAAAAAAATGGGGATTTTTAAAATTATTCGAAATTTTTAAAAATAGTCAACATTTTACGCCCAAAATTTTCCCAAAAAGTTGAAAAAGGTCGAAAATTTTGAATTCAAAATTTCAAAAAAATCCGTATTTTGGAATTTTCACAGAAAGTTAAAACCTCCAAAAAAGGTAAGATTTTTAATAAAAGTCAAAATTTTAGGTGCCAACATTTTTCAAAAAATTCAACATTTTAAAAAGTAGAGAAACGTCTAAATAAATTTAAAATTTACAAAAATTTTGAATAGATTTTTAGAAATAGTGAATATTTGACAAATGTCGAGATTATAAAATATTGAAAAATGGTCAAAAGTTTCAAAAAAGCCGACATTTTCGAGAATTTGAATAAATTAGAAAATTTTCAAAACAATTCGACCTTTTAAAGAAAAGTGAAAATCTGATAAATTTCAAAAACAGTGATTTTTGGTGAAAGGGACTAGTCTTTGGTTATCTTCAAAAATTGAAATACAGAACTTGTCCCTTGAAACCAAGAAAGATTAAAAAACACAACAAAGGTTGCTCTAAGGCGTTTCGACTGCCAAGCTGTCATCTTCAGAGAGATATTAACACATAATCTTAAAATTTACCCTTATATACTAAGAATACTCACTTCGGGCATGATCGATAGCGTCCGAACGCACATCTAATCATACACGTCGTAGTGTCACATTCCTTATCTATCAACCTTAGCTATTTTTAGCAGAGATGAATGGCCTAAAGGTCCAGCGCAACCATTTATAAGGTTGTCTCCAGCTTTATGGATGGCTAAGCTTTCACATGCATTTAATATATAATTCTTATTTAATACTCTTAACAATATAATATCCTATGATCTATTTCAAAAGCATGTCGAGCCACACTTGACTTCTCAGTTCTTCCGTACCTCAAATGAGCCAAATGCTCCTTCAGTCGGATTTTAAGAGATCATCTAGTTTGCCCGACATACTTTTGAGTGAAAGTTTTGAAAATATGTCGAGATTTAAAACAAGAAATGTTTTCAAACTTTTTAAAAAGTCAAAATTTTCGAAAAAGTCAAAACTTTGAAAGGTATAAATATTGAAAAAATGTCAAAAATATCAGAAAATTTTAAATTTAAAACTAACGTCATTCTAAAACAATAAAAATTTTCAGAAAAGTGGAAACTTAGGAAAATCGAATCTTTCAAAGAAGTAAGAATTAAAAAAAGATAAAATTTTGAGAAAAAGTCCAAAGTCTTAAAAAAGCTCAATTTTTGACCAGAAGTCGTAATTCTAAAAACAGACTAAATTCCTAACATATGTATAATCGAAATTTTGAAAAAATTCAACTTACCAAAATTTGACCTTATCAAAACTTTTATTGTCAGGAAAAGTGAAACTTTCCAAAAGCTAAATTAAAAAAAAAGTCAAAATTCTCAAAAATTCGAAAAAGTCGAAATTATCAGAAATCAAAAAAGTTGAAATTTTGAAAAACGTTAAAATTTTGAAAAGCAGTTGAAAATTTTGATGAATTTGAAATTTTGAAAAAATGTGGTACATTTAAAAAATGTGAGATTTTGAAAAAAGTTTTAATCTTTTTCAAAATTTCGTTTAAATAATATTTAGATTTTAATAAAAATGTTGGAATTTTGAAATACAATCGAAATTTTAGGAAACATTTAATCATTCAAAGAACTCCACGATTTTAAAGAATTCAAAATGTTAACAAAATTTAAACTTTAACCAAGAATCGAAATTTTCAAAGTCGAATTTTCTAGGTCAACGGTTAGTAAATAAAATGGGAATTTGAGAAAAGCAATTTTGAACACAGTCGGCATTTTGGAAAAAAATTAAATTCAAGAATTTTGGGAAAATGTCGAGAATGCAAAAAAAACCGATTCATTTAACACGATAAAGACAAAAGCAGACGTGACAATAGTGATAGTTAATTAAGGATAAAAGTCCTCAAGCTATACTCGTCTAATTATTGACAGGTGATTGCCACTCCCCTTATAAGTGGTGATACGCCGGAGGTCTCAACTTCCAGGTTAAGAAATGATGGTTTGAAAACCAAAAATATAAAATAGGTGCAAATAGTTTCATATTCATTTCAAGTGGGTGGAAATACAAGTAACAGGTAGAATTCCAATAATAGTTAAAATTTTAAAAAGTCAAAATTTCGAGAAAAGTCAAAAACCACAAACGAAAAATAAAAATTTTAAAAATAAAGCAAATTTTTCAAAGAAACTCAAGGTTTTTAACATTTTGAGTCCAAATTTTTATAAGCTGAAATTTTTAAACAGTGTAACTTTCTAATAGTCTTTATTTTAATACCCCAATGCTCCTATAAGTCTAAATTTTTGGAATATTTGGAAAAAAATCATTATTTACAATAAATGGTAATTTTGGTGAAACGGACTGGTCCTTGGTTATCTTCAAAAATTGAAATACAAATCTTGTCCCTTGAAAGCAAGAAAGATTAAAAAATACAACAACGATTGCTCTAACGCTGAGCGTCTCTCTGAAGATGGTAGCTTGGCTATCGAAACGCGTTAGAGCAAGATTTGTTGTGTTTTTTAATCTTTCTTGGTTTCAGGGGACAAGGTTTGTATTTCCATTTCTAAGAAATGGCAAAATTTTAAAAAGTGTATTGATTGTGTGTAATGCGATGTTTTCAAGATGAATTAATTATAACTGTAATGATTGTCCATCTGCTGATTTTTTGGCAGTGGAGCATTTTAAAAATAAATATTGTCAAACATTTATTTAAACTTTAGAATAGTTGACATTACGAAGTCCCTAGCTTGGCCGTGAATCCTTCTCCTATATGATTTAATTAAAAGTTTTAAAGATGCTTAAAGTTCTTATTTATTTATTTGTTTTACAATACCCAAAAGGCTTGCCCAGTTACAGGCTAAGGTTTACAATTACAATTTATGGTACATATATCACGTAAACGAAGTGACTGGCAACCACTATTTAAAAAGAGCATACGAACTCGTTTTAATGGGTTAGCAGCTAAATGATGTATGTAGGTAATATGTATCAAACAGTCAATGTTAAATAACTTCTTTGTGTAAGTTCCATAAGTTCAGGTTTTTCCTTTTTATGAATAATAACCGCCTTAGTTCTTATATGTAAATAACGATCATCGCTGTCATTTAAATCTTAGAAGCTCCCCCTCGCAAGATCTAAAATTATGCGTATTCGATGAAAAAAAATACGAAACACGAGAATAGGTCGACTTGATTGACGAAGGGGGGAAACGCGGCTCGATATCAGACCCTGTCGAGATGCTAAGTTGATATTCTGTGTCGAAAATTGAAAAACGATTTCCTAAAAAAGTTGAAAAACTTCAGATATGCCACTTTCGAGGTATAAAAAAATAACTTATCGTGTTTTCAAATGTAGTATATTTGTTCGGAATATTTATTGCGTACTCGTGAGGGAAAAAGAAAAAGAAAACACTCCTTTCGATTTTGAATAAATTCAGTGAATTTTAGCTCCTTGGTTTTCGTGTGCTTTTGGAACGTTGAAACATTCTGAATAAAAAATATTATTTTGAGCTGCGTCCCTTGTGCGTAGACTTTGACTGGTTCTGTAAACTACTTTTATATTTTTATGCAACAATACGGATAACGTTAAAAAGAAGCTTCTGGAATCTGAGAAATCAGCTTCAACAACTGCATTTATCATATGCAGGACAGTCGAAGAAATCTATTAAAACAAGATTCAAGAACACCTGATTTTTTATAAAAACATGTTTTTCTTGCAGCTTTGTTCTTTTTGCTCAAATGATTTAGATAAAATTAGAAATTATTGTTTTCCCTAAAATTTTAGTTTCAAATTGGAAAATTCTAATTACTTTTTCGAAATGTTATCGCTGATCCCAACATTGCAATTTTCTTCTAGAATACTTGAACTGAGAATTTCGTTTTTATTTAAAATTTGAAACTTTTCCAAAATTTCTATCGTAGTTGTAAAGTTTCGAAATTTTTATTTATAGAAGCTGCTTTAATTTCGAGATTATGAGTTTAATAGCAAACTTTTGAGTTTAGAACAAAATTTTGATTTTTTTTTGTTGGTAGAACGGACTGGTCCTTTTTTCGTAATTCGTATTTATTTATCATTCCGAATCAACTGCCAAGCGTTGTCTTTGAAATTTGTAGATACCCTGTATAACCTTGTATGTTAAATAAAGTGTTAATTATGTTTCTATTTGGTGTTATCGTTTCCAATGTCTCCGTTGGTTGCAAGGATTTCCAAATCTGTGATTTTTTTTTTGGTGGAACGGACTGGTCCTTGGTTATCTTCAAAACTTGAAATACAAAACTTGTCCCCTGAAACCAAAAAGGATTAAAAAACCCAACAAAGGTTGCTCTGACGCGTTTCGACAGCCAAGCTATCATTTCTCTGAAAATGATAGCTTGGCTGTCGAAACGCGTTAAAGCAAGCTTTGTTGTGTTTTTTAATCTTTCTTGATTTCAGGAAACAAGTTTTGTATTTCAACAAAATGTTAAGTTTAGAAAAAAATTTCGAGTTTAAACTTGAAATTTTTCTTTCATAAACATTCAAAGATTTCGCTTTTTGGACCTTGTGTGATTTAAAAAAATTGTTTGGGTTTTTAAACCTGAAGCTTGAAGCAGAGATATGTTCAGGTTGTTTGAATACTTAATATTTGTCTCTCAAGTGGTATGAATTATCAAAGTTCTTTAGTCTTTAAATGACCTTGAGTCTCGTGCGTGAACTGGCTCCTTGGATGTTACGTGTCTTTCAGAGATTCTTTGGTGATTGATCCTGAAACGTGGAAATATTCGGGTTGGTCTCTCAAGTGGTCTGGATGACCACAGTACAGATGCACAAAATTTTTAAAACATCAATGCTGTATTCACTTGGTATATCGAAAAAGATATATCGATATATTTTGATACATCGGTAAATTTATCCGATATTCGATGTATCATATAAATACAATACCATACAGCAGGACTTCTCAACCAGCGAGACGAGCCTCTCATAATTTCTCCGTTTTAAAATTCCTACTTTTTAAACCAAATTTTCACTTATTTAAAATTTTCGACTTTTTAAAATTTTTGATTTTTTCAAAATTCGACATCATTTAATAAAAAACTTCCTCTTCTGTTTAAATCTCCAGTTTTTTTTATTAAACTTCGAGCAACAATTTTAGTTTTTAAGAATTACATTTTTTTGAAAATGTCGAGTTTTTTATATAGTTGAAATTTTTTTGCGATTTTATTTCAGAATTAGGATTACTTTTTCCAGAATTTGTACTTTTTCCCAAATTTCGACTTCGACTTTTGAAAGGTTGGATCTTTTCGAAGTTTCGACCTTTTTTGCAATTTCAGTAAATTTTTTCGGAAACTCGATTTTGTTTTGAAAATCTCAACTTTATTGATAATTTTGATATTTCCATATTTCCTTTTTCAAATTTTCGATTGTTTTTTTCAATTCCCGACGTTTTTCACTGATTTTTTGGCAAATTTCGATTTTTTTAAACCTTCTTTGAAACCCGGCAATTTTTTTAAAACCTTCGTTTTTTCTTTGAAAATTTTAAATGTTTGTAATAAAATTTCTAAATTTTTCTAAATTTTGACATACATTCAAATATCCAAAGTTTTAATTTTTTTATTAAATGTCTTATTAAATTTTTAACCATTTTTTATAATTTATCTATTTTTCCAAAATCTAACTTTTCCGAAAAATCTTTTTTCCAAATATTTTTTAAAACATTTTTATAATTTCGAATATTTTTGAAAATTCCTCCATTTTTCAATATTTTGATTTTTTAATTCATACAAATTTCAAATTACGACAAATTTTTTGGGAAAATTTTAACCTTTTTTAAGAGGTCGACATTTCTCAAAATTTTTCTTTCAAATTTCCATTATTTTTCAATTATTTTTGGAAAATTGGTCTTTGTTGAAAATTGCGACATTTGTTGAAAATTTATCTATTTTTTAAAATGTTGAACATTTTTCTGTTTTGTGTTTTTTAGAAATTTAGATTTTCTAATTGGCAGTGCTTTTTTTAAGACTGAATTTTTCGGGAAATTTTTATGTTTTAAAATTTCGCCTTATTTGACTATTTTGACTGTTTCAATATTTCAACTTTTTTAAAAATTGAATACCAATTTTTTTAAGACTCCCATATGTTTGAAAATTTGATTTTTTGAAAATTTTTACTTTTTATAAAAATTTCTCCATTTTTCAAAATTTTTAATTTTTTCAAAATATTCAAATTTACTCAACATTTTAATTTTTTTTGAACATTTTGACTAAAGTTTCGACTTTTCCAAAAATTTTGAATTTTTTTTACACCTCGCATTATTTTTCAAGTTTTCTAAAATAGAAACTTAAGTATATTACATAAAAATGTCGAAGTTTTCTGATTAAAAAAAACAACAATTTTAAAAAACGATACATTTAAAAAAAAGCCGATTTCCTAAGAATTATTTGAAATGTGGAAGTTTTATATATAAATATATCTTTTTTTTTGGTGGAACTTTTTGATTATCTTCAAAAATTGAAATATAAATTTTGTCCCCTGAAACCAAGAAATATTAAAAAACAGAGAGATACTATCTCTCTGAAGATGATAGCTTGGCTATCGAAACACGTTAGAGCAACCCCTATTGGGTTTTTTAATCTTTCTTGATTTCAGAGGACAAGATTTGTATTTCAATTTTTTTTTTAAATATATCTTTCAAAAACATTCCAATCTTTAAGAAAGTAGAAATTTTGAAAAATTTTAAAAAAAGTCGAAATTTTAAAGAAAGTGGAAATTCTCCAAACAGTCCAAATTTCCAAAAAGGTCAAAATTTTGAAAAATGTCTAAGCTTTCATAAAAAATTAAACTTCCAAAAAACTGAAGGATTTAAATAAAACCTAACATTTTAAAAAAGGGGGCAAAGTTTTCGAAAAAAAAAGTTTAAACATAAAAAATATGGTCTAAAGTTTAAAAAAATATTCGAAATTATGAAGAAATGTCGAGATTTAAAAAAATGAAGACTTTTCAGTGAAATTTCCTGAAAATCTAAATTTTTGGAAGCCCAAATTCCGAAGAAAGACAAAATTATCAAAAATTTCCAAATTTTTGTTAGTTAAAACCGCGAGAAAAAAAGTTAAAAAGTCACAAATCTCAAAAAGAAATTCAGTTTATAAAAATGTTGAAGTTTTAAAAAAGTTAAAATTTACGAAAAAAGTCAATATGTTGAAAAAAATCGACATTATGAAATTTTTGAAGTAAATCAAAAACTAAAATTGAAGAAAATTTTTGCAAAATAATCCAAAATTTTAACAAGAATCGATTTAGAAAAAAATCGATATTTTTCAGATAAAAGCGCAATGAGAAATGCAAATTATTTAAAGTCAAAATTTTAAAACATGATGAAACTTTTAAATTTTTCAAAATTTTCATCGAAAATTAGGATTTAAAAAAGTCAAACTTTTGAAAATAACGTCAGCATTTTGAAAAGATCCTGTTAAAAGTAAATATTTTAGAAAAATATACTGTTAAAAGTCGATCTTTTCAAAAAGTTCAAAGATTTTGATAAAATAAAAAAAATTTCAAAACAGTTTTAGAAAAGTTGAAATTCTGAAAAATAATCCGAATTTAAAAACATTGGTAATCAAAATTCTGCACAAATGTGGAAATTTACAACAGTGAAACATTTTCAGTCAAATTTAAAAAAAAAACCGAAATTTTTTAAGAGCCCAAATATTGAAGAAAAGTGAAAATTATCAAAAAATTCTAAACTTCCAAAAAACTACAAATGAAGAGTAGAAATGTTGAGAAACAGAAAAATTATGGTGAGTTAAAATTAAAAAAAAGATAAATATTTTTTAAAGAGTCAAAATGTTTGATTGAATATTTTCAAAAAGATGGGGATTTTGAAAAAAACATCGAAATTTTCCAAAAAGTCATCATTTTTTTTAAAGCTGTAAAAAGTCGACACTTTGATTAAGTTGAAATATATAAAATATATTGAACATTTTAAAACCAGTGAAAGCATAAACAAAATTAGAAATTTTGCAAAATAGTTAAAAATGTCAAAACCATTCCAATCGAATAGTCAAAATTTTCAAAAAAATCCAAAGTTTTTAAAAAAGGTAGAAATTTTTTGATGAAAAGTCGAAATCTAAAAAGAGGTTAAATTTTAAGAAAGTATGAATTTTAGGAGCGAAAATTTGGCAACAACGTCGTAGTTTTCAAAAAGTCAACTTTTTCAAAAGTGTCCACATTTTGGAAAATAAAATCTACATTTTCAAAAGCCAAAATTAAAAAGAAAAATTTTTTCAAAAGACAGAGCTTTAAAAAAGTCGAAATTTTAAAAGACGGAAGTCCTAAAAAATGTCAATTGTGAGAAATTTTCGGAAAAAAGTTTAAAATTTGAAATACAGTCGTAATTTTGAAAAAATACGATTTTTTTAAAAATTGGACATTTTAAAAATCTTTGGTATCAAGCTTTCCAAAAAATGTAGAATTTTTGAAAGAAAAAGATTTTAAAAAAAAGTAGAAATTATCAGAAAAGTTGAAATTTTCAAAAAAAGTTAAATTTTAAAAGAAGTCGAAATTTTGGATAGTTGAATATTGTACGAAAACAAATTTTAAAGCGAAAGTTTTGGAAAGATTAAAACTTTGACAAAAAATTCGAAATCTGGAAATCACGTCGGAATTGTAAAAAATACTCGACATTCCGATTTTTCCAGAGAAGGTGAAATTTCAGGAATTTTAAATTAAAAAACTGAAATGTTTAAAAAGTCAAATTTTTCAAAAAGATTAACTGTTCGATAGGTTAAAGAACAGTAAAAAAAATCGTAATTTTCATAAAATGAAGTGGGTAAAATTTTGAAAAAGTTCGTTAGTCCGACTCCAAAAATTTTCAACATTTCATATTTTCTCAAAACTTCGCTTTTTTTAAATTTCGACGATTAAAAGTTTAGCATTTTTATGAAGGCATGACGTTTTAAAAAAGAGTTTTATTAAAATTTAGACTTTTTTTGAAAAACTTAAATTTTTTATGAAAATTTCAACATTTCACAATTTAGCTTTTGTTTTAATTTTCTATAAAACTAAGTTCTTTTTCAAAATTTTGCCTAGTTTTAAAATTTTGACATTTTTAAAATTCGTTTATTTTTTAAAATTCTAAAATTTATAATAAACCAGATTTTATTTTTATAAATTTTAGTTTTTTCCCGAAATTTGAGCTTTTTGTCATTTTATAAAATATAATTAAAGAAATTAGACAAAAAAAGAGTATCAATAAAAAAAGTGTTAGAAACTTCGAGTTTAAAGGCGAATTGTCCAGTTTGTTCTCGAAATTTTGACTTCAATCTCGAAATTTCAACTTTTTTCACGAAATTCCAGGAATAAAGTCAAAATTTCGACCTTAATTCCGAATTTCGACTTTAACCTGGAAATTTCGAGAAAAAGTCGAAATTTTGGTTATTGAAAATTGCAGTAACTGAACACACTCTACCGGCATCTGTCAATATTGAATGCCTAACCTAATTTTCGTGTATATTAATGATCGAATAAGATTAAAGTCGAAATAATGACTTTAATCTTAAAATTTCTAAAAAAAAGTTGAAATTTCAAGATTAAAGGCGAAATTTCGAGAAAAAAGTCGCATTTTCGAGAAAAAAGTCAAAATTTCGGCATTAGAGCCGAAATTTCAACTTTAATCTCAGAATTTTGAGAAAAAAGTTGAAATTTCAATTTAACTCGAAATTTAAAAAAAAATTCTTTTTACATTGATGTCCTTTTCTACGGTTTCCTAAGTTTGACTTTTTAAATTCGCAATTAAATATTTAAAAAACATCAGAAAAACATCGATGTATTGATACCTAATACCGATGTTTAAGACATCGATATTCCATTGAAAAAAAAATATCGAGATTCAAACATCGATGCTTTTTTGGGCGATGTTGCATCCCTACATGTGCATCCCTAGACCACAGTTCTTCATTTCCCAAGATGAAGCGAAACTCGTGCACCTTGAACTGATCTGTGTCCTCGAACCCAATTTGTTGTTGGAGTATTCAACGCTGAAGCTGAGATATTTTCTTGAATCCGTAAACAGTATCTGTTAAAAAAGTTGAAGGTCCTAAAATGAAATGGATCCTTCAAGCTTATTAGGCTTCCAACAAAATTGACTGTGTTTTGGTAATTATTATTGAAGTTTTTTTGTATTTAGATGCTTTTGCAGCTTTCGGGCCCATTATTAATGTTCTTTGGTCTTCAGGATTTTAATCAATTGATTCTTCAGATCTAGTATGTCTCCCTGTCTGAAACTTAATTCAAATTTGTTTTTAATCTTTCAATCTTAAAGGTGGGCTATGCGTACCGATCATTTTGAATTTCAAAACTCGTCAGTCTTAAGAAATGTTGAAGTTTAGCGTCTCGGAACGATCATCTATCTCGTTAAGTCTCGAGTTAATTCAGTATTTGGGCCACTTGACCATCTTCCAAGTGTTTAAAATACTTAAATCTCGCTAACTATAGGAAAAGTTACATCTAATGCGCCTTTAAGTCATCTGGGAAATTTCGTAAGTCTTGATAAAAAAATCAAAATTGGTGCACCTTAAAGTAATTTGGCTTCTTGAATGAACAGGATAACAAGGTAGGGCATAATTAAAGTGGCACCAAAACCACTAATGAATTTTTCGTTGGTAAAAAAATTTCGTTTTCTTAGATCATCTAGCACTTCAAAATTCCCAGCACTAGATATTAGTCTTCATGTTGAAATTTTTATCATTTAAGTTCACCCGATTGCTACTTCAGATTATGGCTTCATTTTTTGTAATTACGGAAGCGGATGCTACCTCACGTCTCGTTGATTAAAAACCTCTTATCATTCACAGAATTATCTTACATTTTTCGCAAGTGATAAATGACTTGTTCCAATTTTCCATTTTAATCTATCTTGTTGTCGAAATTAGGGTTGTCGCGAAGATTATGACAGATCACGTAAATTTCCCTTATAATTTTAATTTCTTAGATGGAAGCGAGTCGTAATTTGCATGGCATCACATTCAACAGGTAGTTTTCATGCAAAAGTTTTATATTGTTTCGCAGGATGAATAGACGCTTTGCCGTCTCTCCAAAGTAAACACCGGAAACTGACTCTATGAGTGAACGTTCTACCGGAAAATTGGAAGCTATTTATATTTTCTATACATACATGAAGACGTGATAAGCGCCGTCTCTTCTTGGGAATGTTAAATTTATCGAAAAACCACTTCCCAGGTTGTTAATTCGTCGCCGTCTCCCCAACATTGATAGCGACATTGACAGAAATAACTAATTAAGGAAAAGCGATAGGTCAAGCGACGATTAACATTCTTAACCCACTAACACACAATCTTATCGTTTGTTATTTACAAACTACTTAGTGCTAGCAAAAAATTATAATATTGTAATCGTTCGTCGTAATTGCTCGGATGTTATTTAATTTTTTCATCCTTCCCACGAGGAACAATGTGTTTTTCGATTCGACGGGAATTTATGGCCATATTAAGTGATATAATTTCGTGTAATGAAAATCGAGTGACCTCTGCAGACTTCCCATCTGAGAGGATGTTAATTTACGTTGAATTGTTTTCATTCTAAAAATAAAGTTTTGTCGTCCGTCTATTTATAAATAAAATATGCCTTGGCACTCGGGTCCCATTCTTCTAACGTTGGAAAATTTCGCAAGGATCGCCATATGATAACTTAAAATGGTAATTAATCGACTTCGGTTTGTATGAAGTTTGCAAAGATACATCTAATCTTGGATTCAATTCAAAGAAGAGCGATTCGCCTAATTAATGACGCGAGTGTGACCGATTCTCTCGAAACACTAGAGCACAGGCATATGGTTGGTGACTTGTTTCTTTTCTAGAAGTACTATCACGGGAGCATCTGTCTATGGAGACTCTTTTTTCTATAGAACTTCCAAGTTATGGAACTTGTTACCGAAAGGAATTTTCCCCAAAAATTACAACCTATCCTCGTTTAAGAAGGCGGTTCATCGCCATCTATCCGTGTATCCGCATCCTACTTGCAGTGCTTTGAAAGCATAATGGGTTAAACTAAAAAAAAAAAAATAATAATAAAACCCAGTGTGCATAACATTTTTCTAAAATGTTCATTCTTAGGTCATTATCTGGTTTTCAGCGAAGAATTACTATGTTCTTGTTAGCTTCTTAAAATTTAAAGTTGAAAAATTGTTTTCCTTTAAAAATTTGCGTTTTTTTGGATATACTTAGACTAGACAACTATTAAGGGATTAATAAAAAACAAAATCTGTAGATGAATTTCAAACCTGTTGTAACTTAAGGAACAAAGGTTATGTAGAGAAATAATAAGAAAAAACAACAAATTAAAGCTCCAAGTTTCTAGTTTTTGGACTTTGTTTTGTGTCAGGAATTTTTGAGTCATCATAAGAAGATCATCGGATTTTTTCCAAATTTTTGATTGCTTTAATAAAGTCTACGGATTCCAGTAATTTTTTTACAGTATTCTCATTGTAGAACTCCTCTATGGAATTTAATCTTCTTTAATTGAAGTGATTTCCGGGCTCTGTACGATGCTAAGTTATTATCGTTTAAGATAAAAAAGCCATTTTTTAAAAGTGATTTTAACTTTATTAATCAATAACTCGGATAATAATAATAATAATGATTGTATAAAAAATGGAAGTAGTGTCTTTAAAACTGCAAAGTATTCTCTATAAGTCTTAGTTATTGGTTTTTGATAATTTTTTGTGTGAGAAAGTTGATTGGAAAAAAAATAATTAACAAATTCCACAATTAGAGATATTCGCTTAACATGGCATATATTTGCAATTAATTGAAATACTAAGGATATTAACTGTAACTTTTTAACCTGTCAATGAAGCCCTGGAAATTTCAAAGAACTACTAGTGTTTTTTTGTCTCTCGAAACCGAAACTCCAAACAATTTTTTTGCGCCTACGTGTCCCATAAATATCCTTTAGGCGCTGAATTTCAACAAAAGCCCCTTTTTCAATTAAAAATTTCATAACACCACGCTGCTAACACTAGAACACGTCTCCATCTTTTCACTTGCAAAATAACAGTGGATTAGAATGAATTCAACTACTCCAAACCTTCACAACTACCCCAAACCTTTATATGTTCTAGGAATGTCACTTCCGGATGCCGCGTTTCTAAAGGTTATTTTGTTCGCGGTGTAAAAGGATTACTTATCAGGTTACCCTCGTATATAAAAAATATCAACCAGTTTTAAGAATTTTGTGAGAAAACTTTGATTCAGTTTTATTGGATTTATTCGAGTTAAAAGTCAATACTCTATATATGAATAGCTTTCGTAGGGAGTTTCAGACGAATCCATTCGCGAGATACTGGGAGCATAAACATCATACGTAAATTTGCTAAATAGTGAAGAAATAATGCATGAGGAAATTTCAACAAGCACGAGACCTAAAATTGTTAATAACATAGTCGTAAAAAACTATTCACAAATTATGCTAGCAAATAATAAATATGCATAATTAACTATTGATTTTCATTGTTAATAATGAGCACAGAAAGCTGTAATTCAAATTAAATCAGCGAAGTAATTTATTATCGATACATTTTATAACTGAAGCTGATTAACATAAAAATAGTAATATATTTGAATATGAAATTATTAAAATGAATTGAGAGCCAGCAATAAATATTAGTTACTTAAATAGAGACGGGTTTTTCATTCGCAAAATTCTTTACTCAGATCAATTCACTTAAAAGTCCCTTTAAATTTTATTACTTACCAATGGACCCCGTGACTGTGCGTTTTAAATAATGATCGTTCATGACTTCGACTACAAGAAAATGACAACTGAAAAGATACCCTAATCTATCATAAACATTTTTCACAGCCACCTTTGTTGTGATTTTTAATCTTTCTTGGTTTCAAGGGACAATATTTGTAGGTCACTCTTTGAAGATAACTAAGGACCAGTCCGTTCCACGAAAAAAAAATTTTTATTACATATTCAGTTAAAATTATTTTGGAAATCTTGCAAACATCTCATTTTAAAGAAAAAAAATTGGGCAGTTATGGAGACTGCCAAAAGAAATGAAAACTTAAAACTATGATATAACGGTGTTATTTTTAATTTTCAAATTGTAATCAAAAATGAAAATGTCATCATTTGTAAATTAAAACTGTTATTTATGGTTTTAACATATCTAGTCTTTGATATTGTCCGTTTTGGGTTACTGCATATTAAAAAACCTGTCAAATTATCTAAATTTTATATTTGCATTAGCAACACTTTAATTTGAATTATCTCAATACTGCCAATAATTACTAGAGTTACTATAGTCTTCGTTGGATGAGTCGATATACAAAATATTTAGAATTAATATTAAAAATTCAAACATATTAAGACAATTTTACGTTTATGTATCTATCACTAGTGCTTCATAGGCAGCTCTCCACGCTACGTGTATTTATAACAAAATATTTCACTCAGCAACATGAAAAGGATACATTAAACTTTGATCCCCAAAAAAAGTAAAAAAAAATTAAGGTGTTATTAATTATTGATACCCTTTGCAAGTCCATGTAATTTTAGGATATCTCTTTCTGGCTTCAATTAAATTGACGAAATGTTCAAAACAATTTTCGTCCATTCTTAAAAACGTTCACAACGCCCTCACAATTGCCTTCTTGAGGTTCCTAATTCATTATATTCTAACTGCATTCTCTATTACTAATGTCTCGCTCACTAATGTCTATTTATATAAATAAACAGTTACTGTTATATGATATAAAACTGCTCTTCGTTTCTTTGTAATTGTCACCTGTAGGGTGGACCATAAGTAATGGTATATAGAGCAAGAGTGGATGATATAAAAAAACTGCTCATCATTTCTTTGCAATTGTTACCTGTAGGGGGACCATAAGTAATGGTATAGACAGGAAGAATGGATTTTTCGTATAAAAATAACGTGATTTGGCTACATATACTTTTTATAGGCAGCTTTTCACGCCACCTGTATTTATAACGAAATAGTTTACTCAGCAACATGAAAAGGATACATTAAACTTCGGTCATAAAAAAAGTAAAAAGTAAAAGATGTTATTAATTATTGATACCTTTGCACCTCCATGTAATTTCAGGATATCACCTTCTGGCTTCAATTAAACTGAGTAAATATTAAAAACAATTTTCATCCATTCTTAAAAACAGTCACAACGGCATCACAATTGCCTTCTTGAAGTACCTAATACATTATATTTCAACTGCCTTCTCTATAACCGAGGTCTCGCTCACTAAAGTCTATTTATATAAATAAACGACTACAACTCTATGATATAAAACTGTTCATCGTTTCTTTGTAATTGTCACCTGTAGGGTGGACCATAAGTAATGGTATACACAGCAAGAGTGGATTTTTCGTTTAAAAATAACGTGATTTGGCTATATTTACTTTTTATAGGCAGCTTTCCACGCCACTTGTATTTATAACGAAACAGTTCACTCAGCAACATGAAAAGGATACATTAAACTTGGGTCATAAAAAAAGTAAAAGATCTTCAAGGATCTTCTGTGCATTATAGAATCCTTGTCTTCTGGGAACTCTCCTAGAGAGCAACCGCTTCGCTAGGTGGCAGTGTTTCAACTGTTGGTAGTTCAGCTACCTATGATTCACTATACACGCCTGGAGGGCTGCATGAATTTGTAGTCTAGGTTGCATTCTTCTTGCATCTTCAAGGTGTTTTTAATTATTGATACCTCTTGAAACTATGTAATTTTAGGATATCTCTTCTGGCTTCAATTAAATTGAGTAAATGTTCAAAACAATTTTTGTCCATTCTTAAAAACGTTCACAACGGTCTCACAATTGCCTTCTTGAAGTTCCTAATTCATTATATTTCAACTGCCTTCTCTAAAACCGAGGTCTCGCTCACTAACGTCTATTTATATAAATAAACGACTACAGCTATATGATATAAAACTTCTCATGGTTTCTTTGTAGTTGTCACCATAGGGTGGACCATAATTAATGGTATATAGAGCAAAAGTGGATTTTTCATATAAAAATAACATGATTTGGCTACATTTACTTTTCATAAGCAGCTTTCAACGCCACTTGTTTATAACGAAATCAACAGAAATCAACTCAGCAACATGAAAAGGATGAACTTCGGTCATAAAAAAAGTAACAAATCTTCAAGGCGTTATTAATCATTGACACCCCTTACAACTCTACGTAATTTTAGGAGATCTCTTCTGGCTTCCATTAAACTGAGTAAACGTTCAAAACAATTTTCGTCCATTCTTAAAAACGTTCACAATGGCCTCACAATTGCCTTCTTGAAGTTCCTAATTCATTATATTTCAACTGGCTTCTCTATAACCGAGGTCTCTTTCACTAACGTCTATTTATATAAATAAACAGCTAGTGCGATATGATATAAAGCTGCTCGCCGTTTCTTTGTAATTGTGACTTGTAGGATGGACCATAAGTAATGGTACATAGAGCAAGAGTGGATTTTTCCTATAAATATAATGTGATTTTGCTACATTTACTTTTCACCAAAAGTATTAACCAAGATACAGAGTGTCAAAGTTGAAAAAAAAAAAATGATTTTTTTGCATCACTGATAAACACATTTCAATATAGACAAGAAATTTGGCATAGGGGAGTTTCTTTGGTCAATAAATTTTAATTTGCTAAAAGATTGCCACCAGCTTTTTTGTGCATCCATGTACACTTATTTTAAAGAGGTATTTTTATTTATCTGCATTTTTTACGTAATTTACGCAAAAAAGAAATACTTTCTGAATGTTGATACAAGCAACCGTTTTCACGATATTTGTCTTCAAAGTTTGAAGTACGTTTATTTTAAGTTATGTAAATGTGAATTTTTTCTAGTAGGTTTCAAAATAAAAGTAATAAAACTAACTCTAAAATAGTTTATATCAAAGATTCTTCTATTCACATTATTATTATTATACATTTTATTAAATTTCTAAAGTAAATTTAAACAAAATACCAAAACAAAATTTATTTTTAAAAATAAGTACAGAGAAATGATCTTTTCCATCTAAAGGGATTGTAAACAATTAAAAATCTGGCTGCTTCTTATTAGAATTTATATCTAAATATCTGCTTTGACCCCCAGATTATTAAAATTATCTTGTGCGGACTCAGAGATCATATCTTACATCTCTATGTTAGAAAATAAATTATGTCTCAATTTTTTGCATTTTTTGAGATTTTCAAAATTTAGGTAATAATATAATTAGCAAAGTAATGTTTTACATAAACTACTTTAAAAGCTGTCTTATTATTACTTTTTTTTCAAGTCTACTTCGAAAATTTAATATTTTAGTAATTTAAAACGAAGGCGCTTTAAACTTTAAAGACAAATATTTTGGAAACAGTTGCTCGTACCAACTTTCCTTTTTTATGTAAAAAATATGGGGAAATAAAACTACCTGTTTAAAATGAATATACGTGGGTACACAAAACAGTTATGATGATTTAGAATCCTGCAGGGTAGCGCAGGTAGCGCCCCTTATCAGCTAATGGTAATATTTTAGCAAATTAGAGTTCGGCGACATGAGAAACCCCCTTGTACCAAATTTCGTGCTTACATTACAATTTATTAAATAGTTGCACGAAAAAATCGATTTTTTTTTCAACTTTGACATCCTGTATCTTTGCTAATATCAACTTTTGCTAAAAGGTAAATATAGCTAAATCACATTATTTTTATACGAAAAATCCACTCTTGCTGTGTGTACCATTACTTACGGTCCAACCTGTATAATCGAGGTCTCGTTCACTAACGTCTATTTATATAAATAAACAGCTATTGCTATATGAGTTAAAGCTGCTCATCGTTTCCTTGTAATTGTCACCTGTACGAGATTTCAACCTAAAAGATAAATCAATTTCATAATAAAACAAATAACCTGCAAAATTGACAGCGTTTCGTGTGAGGCGTGTCTTTATTGCCGTTTTCTAGATTATCTCGCACTGCGCATTTTGAATTGACGCCTGCCGGCCTAGCAAAATATTGCTAATGTTTTTTCTTTTCAAATATAGGCAATTTTCGCTTACGTAGAGAATATGAATAACAACAATTAAATTAAAACACAATTTAAACAATTAGAGTATAAACATTTTCGCATATTCAATTTAAATTCGGGGGTACAGGGTGATTACCTGGCAAGTAGTTTAAATTGGCGTTTTTTGGTAATGCGAGTGAAATCATTCATTTGTTCCTTATCTTTAGTCGCTTTACGCACTTAGAGAAGTTTTCACTTCAAAAAAATTATACATATGTAAAAGGTCCCCATTATGTGGAAATTTCAACTTAGTGCGACAACAACATTTTTAAATTAACAAATCACTTTAGCTAGAATTCATTCACGCTACACACAATCACTTCAGGAAAAATTTAAACCAAAAGCTTTATAAAAGTTTATCGACAATATTCATAAGCTTGTTTACTAACATCAAGTAAAATCGGATTCTTCATCTTAAACATGATTAGAGAACAAAGCGAAACACGTTTAAATAAGCCGAGCAAAGCTTTCTCCAGGACGAATTTTATTTAACTCTCTTATTAAACTCCCAATAATATTTGTCCTTAACTTTCATAATTTCGATATCTCACGAAATATCAACAGAACAAAAAAATACCTTTTTTGTAGAAAATAGAGAATCTTAAGGCGGACGTACATCAAATTTATATTGTACGTTGTTTTTGATAAATATTTAACACAAATTTGATAATCTGCCAGAATCTGTATACAAATGCACATAACTGTTGTGGTGCCCAATCCCCATCAATAAAATTTAGGGGCACACGAGCAAATTTGGGCCTAATAGAACATATGTAAACACTGAGTGACAGACAACCCACAGCTTAAAACATGAAATTTCCCACACGGGTTCCTTATATTATAATGTAAGTGAGTAATAAGAAAGGGTGTTTAAAAGGGAAAGAAAATTTGTATGTAAGTTGGTCATTTTTGGAGTTAGAAATATGAAAATTGGTGTTTAAGTTTGAGTTTATAAAGGTCAGTTGTATCAACGTTTTTAGCAATTCATTCCCTTAGGAGGTAAGGTCATTCAAGGAAAGGTAATACTATAACAAATTTGTATTTGCTACTTCAAACTTTCAAAAGAGTGGTAACTTTAAGGAAAAATAATTCTATTTGTTTGGTAAAACAGACTGTTCCTTCGTTATCTTCAAAAATTGATATAAAAAACTTGTCCCTCGAAACCAAGAAAGATTAAAAAACACAATACTTGCTCTAAGGCGTTTCGATAACCAAAATAGCAGCTTAGAAGAAATACTGATTTTATTTTTATTACTTTGATGGTGATAGCCTGGTTATCGAAAAGCATTAGAGCAAGTATTGTTTCGTTTTTAAAACTTTATTGGTTTCTGGGGACAAGCTTTGTATATCAATTTTAAAAAAATTAAAAATTTAAAAAAGTGAAAAATTTTAAAAAGGAGACATTAAAAAATTAGAATTTTTAAATAAAAACTAAAAATTGCGAAATTATTTAAAATTTTAAAAAATGTCACATGTAATTATATGTGTAGTCAAAACTCTTTACAAGATTAAAATTTTATAAAATGTTCATTCGAATTATGGAAAAAAAAATTTTCAGAAACCTTTGAAAATCAAAAATAAGATAAAATTTTCAAAAAAGATAAAATTTTCAAAAAACCCCAAATTTTCTAAAAAAATCAAAATTTTAGACTTGAGACTTGTAATATTTAAAAAAAAAGTTAACATTTTGCAAAATTCGTAAAGTTTGAAGTCAATGTTATCAGAAAATCGAAATAACGAAATTTTCAGAGAAAGTTAAAATTTCAAAATAAATTAAGATGTTCACAAAAGTAGAAGGAGAAAGTTTAAATTTCAAAAAAAAGTTAAGATGTTCAAAAAAAAGTAGAAAATTTTCGCTAAGTTTGAATATTGTAGCAAAGGAAAATTAACCAGAAAAATCCAAATTATCAAACAAATTCAAACTTTAGAAAAGTTAAAATTTTGGAAAAAGTCGAAATTGGAATACTTTAATCTTTGACAAAAAAAGTTGAAATATTCTTTTTAAAAAAGTAAAGGCTTTTTTATTCTAAATTTTAAAAATAATTCGAACATTTCAAAACATGGCGAAATTTCAAAAAATTTGAATTCTTATTGGCATTTAAAAACTCTAAATTTTTAAATACTGTCAATATTTTAAAGAAAGTGGAAATACGAAAAACACGAAAGTTTAAAAAAAAAATAAAATTATTAAAAGTAGTTGAAGTTTTCAAAAAAATCGAAATTTTCAAAAAGGTTAACTTTTCAAAAAAAGTAAAAATCTTGCAAAGTCAAAATTTAAAAAAGGTTAACATTTTGATACAAGTCGAAATTTTTGACATAAAGTCGAAATTTCGGATATAAAAATTTAATTTCGAAAAATAGGTCGAATATTAAAAAGACAATTTTTTTTAAAAAAGGGGGAATATTGATTAACAAAGCCAAAATTTTGAAATGAAACAGGTCGAAATTTTTGACATAAAGTCGAAATTTCGGACATAAAGATGTAATTTTGAAAAAAACGTCGAATATTAAAAAAACAATTTTTTTTAAAAAAGGCGGAATATTGATTAACAAAGCCGAAATTTTAACATGAAATCGAAATTTTAATTCAATTAATTCAATTACAAAAAATCTCGACATTTTTAAAAAAGTCAAAATATTTTTAAAAAAAGTTATTTTAAAAAAAAATCGAAATTTTTGACAAGTAAAATTTCTAAAAGGGCTGAAATTTTTAGAAATTCCGAGATTCGAAAAGGAAGTTCAAAATTTGGAAAAAAGAGGCGAAATTTTGAGGAAAAACGAAATTTAAGAGGTCGACAATTCAAATAAAATCCAAATTTTTGAAAAATGTCGAAATTATGTTAATTATTAATTAACTGATATTAAAATTTCAAGAAAATGAAAAATAACAAATTTCACACTTAAGATGAATTAAATATAGTATATTGTGTCCGGCACTGTCGAAATTTTCGATTAAAAACAGGAATTAAAGAGAAGTTAAATTTCTACTTTAATCTGGAAATTTCGACTTTCTCAGAATTAAATTTTAGACTTGGAATTATAAGAAGAAAAAATATTTCAATCTTCATCTTTCTTCCTAAAAATTTGAGGAAATGCAAATTCCTTTTTCAGTTAAGGTCGATATATTGAAAATAAAACGAAATTTTAAAAAGAAATTTGTGAAAAAAAACTTTGAATTATACAGTGCTAGTCTGTAACTGGGAATAAATTCAGTAAATCAAAGACAGTTTTTTTGGAAATATTTTCGGACACGTCGATTAATATTTTAATTTGCGCTCTTTTTGATGCAGGAAAGTTTTATACAGCATATCCCAAATTTAAGATATGACGTCATCGACAATTTTTTTAAATGGCAACCCTATTCTTTCTGACTATTCTTAAAGGGTATATCAAGTTACACATGCGAATCAAATTTTAATTTTTTAATCCTTGTCATTTAAAAGATATTTACAAGTTAAGTAACTAATTCAGTCTAAAAATTGCGTATCAGAAGGTATTTGTTTGATATTTTTTGTCAAACTGGGTTGACGTCTTATCAAAATCTTATAAAAAAAGTTAATAAAAACAAAAAAGAAGAGTAGTATCGTATTGATCGAAGATGCTATTAGTTTGTCGTTTACCGAGAAACACCATTTATTAAAAAATCTACCAAAATGCCGTACTTGACTGTAACAGACAAGATTGATATTTTAATAATGATTGGCTACGAAGATAGAACAAGAACACAAAATGCCTTATTCGTTTATTCAGAGAGAAGTATCTTGATTTACCACCCATATCGCAAAATACCGTTAAGCAAGATTGAAAAACAGTTTCGGAAAAATGGGCATTTACGAAAAACAAGTAATCCCCGTCAGAATGCGCTCAATAAAGATGTACTTCTTCCTGTCTAAGAAAATCCTCATGTCCCCACTAGTCAAATAGGTAGAAAACTTGAAATTAGACAGTCTTCAGTTGCAAGAATTCTGAAAATGCAAACATTTCATCCTTATAAAATGACAATCCTCCATGAACTCTTAGAAGATGATCCAGATAGAAGACTCCAGTTTTCCGAACAAATGATGGATCTACTGGACCGAAATGTTCTAAGATAGAAAATATCCCGTTTTCAGATGAATCAACGTTTATGTTAAATGGTGAGTTAAATCGTCAAAATTGTCCTTACTGGGCAGACAACAACCCACACTGGACGAGGTAAGGCCACACTCAACATCCAGAGAAAGTCAATGTTTGGGTAGGAATTGTTGGTGCTCGAGTTATAGGACCAATTTTCTTACAAGGAAATCTCAATGGGGCAGAATATTTAAAATTCTTGCAGGAAGAGCTAATTCCTGATTTAGCTATTTTGTTTCGTGATCCGATCGAAGCTGATGTTCCGAATAGAAACATCTGGTTTCAACAAGACGGCACCCCTTCTCCTTTTGCAAGATCTGTCCATGAGTATCTGGATAATGTATTTCCAGGCAGATGGATTGCTAGAAGAGGACTTTTTGAATGACCATCCAGGTCTCCGGAATTAACCACCTATGGACTATTTCTTATGGGGGTATTTGAAGAGCAAAATTTTTAAGGCCAAAATTGCAAATATTGAGGAGTTGAAATGACCAATAGGGTATCGTCAGGTCATTCAATAAGTCCGTAGGATAAGTAAGAAAAAAACAAAATTTGGACAAAACTCGATTTTATTATTCAACATAGTTGCCTTCGAGGCGGATACAACGAGTATAGGGATTTTCCAACTTTTCGATACTACTTTTATAGTGCGATTTCTCTTTCTCGTCAAAAGAGGCCTCAGTTTCAGCGATTACTTCATCATTGGACTTAAATTTCTTTCCAACAAGCATTTTCCTGAGATCTGAAAACAGGAAAAAGTCGCTAGGGGCTAAATCATTCAATTTTGCCATCGTTTTCATCGATTTGTGTCACGGTGTATTGTCTTGGTGAAACAAGACTTTCTTCTTTTGCAAATGTGGCCGTTTCTTTGCGATTTCAGCCTTCAATCGATCCAAAAGTGCACAGTAATAGTCACTGTTGATGGTGGTTCCTTTTTGGAGATAGTCAATGAATAATATTCCGTTCGCATCCCAAAATACAGAAGCCATCACCTTTTTGCTCGCTTTAGATTCGGTTCGTGTCGACTGCTGTCCACTCAGCTGACTGTCTTTTGCATTCTGGTGTGTAATAGTGAAGCCATGTCTCATCCATTGTCATATATCGACGATAAAATTCCATTTTATTGCGGTTTAACAGCGCCAAACACTCCTCTGAAGCATCGATTCGTTGTTGTTTTTGGTAGACTGTGAGCTTACGCGGCACCCACTTTGCACAGGGCTTTAGCATACCCAAATGTTCGTGTAAAATGGCAAAAACACTACCATGTGATATTTTTACAATGTCAGCTAGCTCGTACACCTTCAATTTGCTATCGTTCATAACCGCTTTGTGGATTTTTTTGATGTTTTCTGGAATAACAGCCTCATTTGGGCGTCCACTGCGCTCTGCATCATTTGTGTTGGTACGACCACGTTTAAATTCAGCAATCCACTTCTCTACCATTTGTCTCGATGGAGCAGAGTTTGGATAATGTTTATCAAGCCATTGTTTGGTTTTCACTTTATTTTTTTCATCAAAAAGCAATGCTTTATCAAAACTCAAAATTCACTTTTTTCGTTTGAAGGTTAGTACTAAATAAAAATCATATGGAAAAAATTCTAGTAACGCCATCTATGTGTCATCCTATGGACTCTTTGAATGTACTGTTAAATGGACAATATTTTGAATATTTATTGAAGAAAGATTATTGATTTGAATCAGATCCGTTGATTTTTTAAATTAGTTAATATTTGTTAAATATCTTTTAAATGAAAAGAAATAAAAAATTAAAATTTGGGTAGGGATTGATGTTGTGTAACTTGATATACCCTTTAGGAATAGTTAAGAAAAAATAGGGATTTCATTTAAAAAAATTGTCGATGGCGTCATATCTTAAATTTGGGTCATTCCCTATAAAATTCTCCTACGTCAAAAAGAGCGCAAATTAAAATATTAATTGACGTGTCCGAGCATTTTTCCAAAAAAAACTGTCTTTGATTTACTGAATTTATTCCAAGTTACAAACTAGTACTGTATACTGAAGTACAAACAGTTTCGAAATCTAGCAATGGTCGATAAGTGGATATATTTCCTCATCAAGTTGGGAACTTGACAAGAAAATTAAAATCAATATTAGCCGCATCTTTAACCTTTCACAACACAAACGAGATATTTACGAAAGCCTGAAATGAATCGGGTTTCCGAAAAGAAATTGATGACAAAAACAAACCTGCTACACGTCGCTTATACTTCACAAATCTATTTGTTTGAAACAACCTGTCATAATTTAAAAATATATACTATTTTTATTTTTAGAAATAGTGGCATAATATTTACAAACCGATCGTATTAGCAAACGCAACACGCGGCGCTTTGCGCTTCTTATCAACGGATACAAGCGGCAAAAAAAAAATTCAGTTTAAGTAGCACAACAAACGCCGAATTGGATTGAATTCTGAATTCTGACCGGCGATAACAAAGTTCATTAATGCGTATACTCCGAAATCAATGTTTTGGATATCGTCGAACAAAGAGGGTTATTGGTGAACAAGAGGAGGACCCAATTAATTTATTACAAACAATTCTCGATTTCCTGCTGCGTTCACCGATCATTTTGTCCGTTTATAATCAAAATAGAAACCGTTCGTGTGATTTTTTTCCCGGGGGGGAATGGTAAAATTTAATTTTAAATAAATAGGCGGTAATCTACACCGCATTAAAGTGGAATTATATGGATTTTAGCATCATCCCGGAGTTTATTAATGTGGGTAGCGACTATATTTAGCGTGACTGTTTAAAATTAAAATGTCCTTCTTGATTTTGGTGGTTAGCCAAAGTTGAAATTTGTTTGTTGAAAACTTCTGTTTTATAAATTATTTGTTGAAGTGTTTGGAATTTTCGCAAATATACACGCTTTAGGGCCGATGGTTTCTTGTAACAATGAACTAAGGGTCATCAACTAGACAAAAAACAGCAAAAATTTCAAAACTTCATCTTTAATTGTTACACATATTTTTTCTTGCAATAAGTGATAAAGTAACCAAATTTTTACACCAGCAGGTGGTCTGTCATGCTCTTCATAAAGAGGAAGTTGATCCAGAAAGCAAACTTCAGATAGAAAATTTCAAATTCTGCAAAATTTCAACCTTTTCGGTAATGTTTAAAATTGAACGTTCTATTTTTCTTTAGATTTTAATTTTAAAGCTGAAAATTTTAAAGTTAAACGTTTCAGAAAAAAAGTGCAAATATCGAGATTGAAATCTATATGTTGAGATCAACGTCGAAAGTTCGAAAAAAATTAGAACTTAATTAAAGAAAAAATTTCGAGATTTGCAAAAGAAATCAACATGTTTTGTTATTTTTTTTTAGAAATTTGTCATTGCTATAGACCTCAATTTTGTTTTCAAAGTTTTAGGTTCATAATTAAGATTTTTTTAGATTTAATGTTAAGGTTAATATTTCCTGATTAAGGACTAAACCAGAAAGTTTTGATGTTAAAATCTACATATGATTAATGATTGAAGTCGAAAGTTTGTAAAGAACATACAGAGTGATTCAAAATTAGATGCACAAATTTTAAGAACGTATTTTTGGGATCAAAATAAAACTTTTTCTTTTTATAAATATGTGTCCTAAAATGCACACACTCCAAGATATATGTATCGTAAGTTGCGCAAGAAAAATCAATTATGTCAAATAGTGACTATAGTTATTGATTAAATCATCCGAAAATTCGGAAGCCTCTGATTTTTTGCTCCCTCTTGCTTCAAAAATACGGTAAACTTAACTTTAGGGGGGATGTAGAAAGGTTTTCACATTTCTTGGGCAAAATCTTGTAATTTCATTGGGAAACTTTAAATTTAAATAAGATCATATAGTTGGCCGTTAAAAAATCTAAAATTTTGATCTCTTGCACTGTTTTGGTACAACTAACCGTTTGGAAGCAAATCGTGTTTAACTAAAGCTTGGGAAACATTTTAGATTTTTTAGTAAACTGCATTAATTATTTTAGAACAAATATTGAAAATGTCCCTTGCCTCCCCCGCGATACCCCTTCATTTTTATGTACATAGGTTGCCAAACACGACTTGGAGGGGGTGCATTTTACGACACATATTTATAAGAAGAAAAAATTTTATTTCGACTCCAAAAATATGCTCATAAAATATGTACATCGAATTTTGTATCACCTGTATACATATATTTTTAATTATTTAAGCTTTAAAGTCTATTTTTGACTTTACATTCAAGCTCTTACTTTTCGTTCTGAAATTTTGAGTACAAAGTCAAAAGGTTATTCTTAAAGTCGTAATTTGACGAAAAAGGTCGAAATTTCAAGAAATAATCGACATTTATAACAGTTCAATATTTTGACGTCATAGTAATAAAAATTTTGAGATTGAAATCAAAAGTTTTCGAAAAAACTCAAATGTTCGAGAAAAATTCAGAATTAAAAAATAATTAAACATCGTTTCGAATTTAAGGTAAAACTTTTAAAAAATATTAGATAAAAGTGGGAATTTTCAGAAATTAGACCAAATTTATTGTTAGAAATCTAATCCTGTTTAAATTCGAGAGAAATAAAATTAAATTTTGGAAAAAAATCGATATTTATAAAAACAATTCACGATTTTACTCAAAATTTCGATTTTATTAATACAATTTTTTTATTTAATTACAACAAGTCGAAACTAAGACGAACATTTCGGAAGAAAAATAGGCAGAAATTATCGAATTTAAAATCTAAACAAAAAATGAAAAAAAAAAATTAGTAAACTTCGTTATTTTTTTGCAATGTTGATTTTTTCTCGAAAATTCGACATTTTTGAAGAATCCATTTTCGAAAATTACAAATCTTTTCAACATTTGGCTTGTTGAAAATTTCAACAATTTAAAATCCCTGCTTTTTGCTAATTTTTGTCGATTTTTAGTGAAAATTTCCAAATTTTTAAAAATTTTTTGTACACTTTGATTCTTTTTGAAAATTCTATTATTCTCGTTAATTTCAATTTTAAAAAATGTTAATTATTTGAAAATTTTGACTTCGTTAAATTTATCAATTGAGAAAAACTTCTATTCAATTTTTAGACTTTTTTAAAATTGTTATTTTTCTTTCGAAAATTTTGGATTTTCAACCCTTTCAAAATTTTGATTTTTTTTTGGTGGAACGGACTGGTTCTTGGTTATCCTCAAAAATTGAAATACAAATCTTGTCCCCTAAAACCAAGAAAGATTAGCCTTTGTTGTGTTTTTTAATCTTTCTTGGTTTTAAGGGACAATATTTGTATTTCGATTTTTCTGGAAATTTGATATGTAGTTATACAATTTTTTTATTTAATGGAACAAAGACGAAATTAAGACAAACATTTCGGAAGAAGAATATGCAGGCATTATCGAATTTAAAATCTAAATACAAAATTAAAAAAAAATTGTAAATTTCGTTATTTTTTTGGAACGTTGACTTTTTCTCGAAATTTCGACATTTTTGAAAAATATTTTTCGAAAATTACAAATCTTTTAAAAATTTTGCTTGTTGAAAATTTTAACGTTTTAAAATTTTTGCTTTTTGCAAATTTTCGTCAATTTTTAGTGAAAATTTCACAATTTTTAAAAATTGATTGTAAATTTTTATTCTTTTTGAAAATTTTATAATTTTCGAAAATTTCAATATTATAAAATGTTAATTATTTGAAAATTTTGACTTTGTCCAAAAATATCAGTTCAAAAAACCTCGAATTTTTTAGACTTTTTAAAATAGGTTATTTTTTTCGAAAATTTTGGAGTTTCGACTCTATGAAAATTTCGATTTTTTTTGAAAATTTGTTCCTTTGTAGTACTATTTTTCTATTAAATGTAACAAAGTCGAAATTGAGACAAACATTTCGAAAGAAAAATATGCAGAAATTATCGAATTTAAAATCCAAACAAGGAATTACAAAAAATAGTAAACTTCGTTATCTTTTCCGAATGTTGACTTTTCTCGTAATTTTGATATTTTTGAAGAATCTATTTTCGAAAATTACAAATCTTTTGAAAATTTTGTTTGTTTAAAATTTCAGTTTTTTAAAATTTCTGCTTTTTGCAAATTTTCGTCAGTTTTTAGTGAAAATATCGCAATTTTTAAAAATTTTTTGTAAAGTTTTATTCCTCTTGAATATTTTATAATTTTCGAATATTTCGACATTAAAAAATGTTAACTGTTTGAGAATTTTGACTTCGTCAAAAATATCAGTTCCGCAAACCTCGATTTTTTTAAACTTTTTAAAAAAGATTATTTTTTTTTTCAAAAATTTTGGAGTTTCAACTCTATGAAAATTTCAATTTTTTTGCAAATTTGATCCTTAGTAGTACAATTTTTTTATTAAATGGAATAAAGTCGAAACTAAGACAAACATTTCGGAAGAAAAATATGCAGAAATTATCGAATTTAAAACCCAAACACGGAATTAAAAAAAATAGTAAACTTCGTCATTTATTTTCGAATGTTGATTTTTTCTAGAAATTTTTATTCGTTTTGAAAATTTTATAATTTTCGAAAATTTCGACATTAAAAAATGTTAATTATTTGAGAACTTTGACTTCGTCAAAAATATCAGTTCAGAAACCCTAGATTTTATTAGATTTTTTAAAAAAAGGTTATTTTTTTCGAAACTTTTGGAGTTTCAACTCTATCAAAATTTCGATTTTTTTCGAATGTTAACTTTTTCTCGAAATTTTGACATTTTTAAAAAATCTTTTTTTGAAAATTACAAATCTTTTGAAAATTTGCTTCTTGAAAATTTCAGCGTTTTAAAATTTCTGCTTTTTGCAAATTTTCGTCGATTTTTAGCAAAAATTTCGCAATTTTAAATTTTTTTTGTAAATTTCGATTTTTTTTGAAATTTCTATAATTTTAGAAAATGTCGATTTAAAAAATAATAATTATTTGAAAATTCTGACTTCGTTAAAAATACCAATTCAGAAAATTTCGATCTTTTTAGATTTTTTGAAAAGGTTATGTTTTGGAAAATTTCGGAGTTTTAACTCGATTTTTTTGGAAATTTGATCTTTTTTGAAAATGTAGATTATTTTGAATTTTAGCTGCTAGACATTTTTACTTTTCTGTAAATTTGTTTTTTTTTTGTAAATGAAATTTATGTTTAATTTTATTTGTTTTTTTTTTGGAAGAATACGATTGTTTCTAAAAATATCGATTTTTATTAAACATTCGCAATTTTTAAAAAGTTTTTGAAAATTTCACAGTTCTCGGAAATTTCGATTTAAAAAAATTTTAATTATTTGAAAATTTTCACTTCATTGAAAATATCAATCGAGAAAATTTTGATTATCTTAGACTTTTTTGAAAAGGTTATTTTTTCGAAAATTTCGGAGTTTCAACTCTTTCAAAATTGCGACTGTTTTAGAAATTTGATCTTTTTGGAAAATGTAGACTTTTTAATTTTGACTGCTAGAAATTTTTACCCTTTTGTAAATTTGTTTTTGTTGTTTTTATTGTTGATTTTTTCGAAAAATTCTGTTCCTTTTATGAAAATATGGGCTCTTAAAAATATTAATTTTTGTATTGAAAAATGTTGATATTATACTGTAGTTTGAAGAATTTAAAAAAATTAAAATTCGTTTTTTTTTGGAATTTCGCTTTTTTCTTAAAATTTCGACATTTTTGAAGAATCTCTTTTTGAGAATTTTTCGGCTTGTTGAAAATTTGAACATTTTAAAATCTCGGCTTTTTGCAAAATTTCGGTTTTTTTAAAATTTTGACTTTCTGAAAATTATGTTTAATTTTTTTTGTAAATTTCGATTATTTTTGAAAAAATCTATAATTTTCGAATTTTTCGATTTTAAAAAATGTTAATAATTCAAAAGTTTTGAGTTCGTTAAAAATATCAATTCAGAAAATTTCGATTTTATTTAGACTGTTTTGAAAAGGTATTTTTTCAAAAATTTCGGAGTCTCTTTCAAAATTTCAATTTTTTAGGAAATGTGATCTTTTGAAAATGTGAACTATGTTGAAATATTTACTGTTTTGTAAATTTGTTTTTTTTTTGAAAAGTTCTGTTACTTTTATGAAACTGTAGATTCTTAAAAATATTAACTTTTGTTTTGAAAAATGTTGACATTATATCGTAGTCAAAGGAATTAAGAAAAATTAAAATTCGGTTTTTTTCGATTTTGCTTTTTTCTTGAAATTTCAAAATATTTGAAAATTTCCAGCTCTTTTCAGAATGTTGCGTTTTTTCGTAAATTCCAATATAATTTGAAATCTTCGCCTCTAAAACTTCATTTTTTGTATAAATTTAACTTTTATGGAGATTAAACATTTTGAAAATTTTAGTTTTTTTTTTTAGTTTTAATTATTTGAAACAAATTAGGGTGTATGAAAGTTTGAACTCCTAAAATTGGTGCGTTTTACTCGTAGAGCTGATTTGTTGAAAATTTCTAATGGTTTCGGCCTCCTTTTTCAAAATATCAACTTTTCTTCGAAAATCTTGATCTTTTTTTAAACATTTTTCAGTAATTCGGAATTTTTAGGAATCGGAATGTTTAGGAATCGAAAGATTTTTCAAAACATCGACTTTTCTTCGAAAATCTTGATCTTTTTTTAAACATTTTTTAGTAATTTGCAATTTTTAGACATCGAAATTTTTAGGAATCAAAATTTTTAAAAATTTCAGAAAGTTGAATTTTCATAAAATTTAATTTACAAAAAAATTGAAATCGTAGAGTCAAAATGTTTGAAAAAAGACCATTTCGCTTTTTTGTTAATTTAATTTTTTGAACAGTTAAAATTTTGGGAATTTTGATTTTTTGAAATTTTCGACTGTTGAAGATTCTGAATTATTGAAAAATATCGACTCTTCAAAATTTGCACAAGGGCGATTTTATGAAGATTCAACATTTTGAAAACTAGTTTGTTTAACATTTTTCAGTCCCAATTTTTTGAAAAATATTACTCCCTTTGAAAGATTGGTCTTGTTAAATATGTTGCCTTTTTCTGGTATTCTCGTTCATTTAAAATTTCTAATTTTCGAATATTTCGATTTTAAAAAATGTTAATTATTTAAAAAATTTGACTTCGTTAAAAATATTAATTCAGAAAACTTTTTTGAAAAGGTCTATTTAAAAAAAAAAGAGTTTTGACTCTTTCAAAATTTCGACTTTTTTGGAAATTTCATCTTTTTTGAAAATTTAGATTTTATTTAAATTTTCACTTCTGCTAAAAATTTTTCGTTTTTTTAAATTTGTTATTTTTCGGAAATCTGTGTTTTATTTTACGTAGACATAAACATTTTGTGTTTTTAAAGATTTCCACTTTCTTTAAGACCTCAACTAGTTCTGAAAACTTCGGCTCTTAAAGATATTGGCTTTTGTTCTGAAAAATCTTGACATTATATCGTAGTTATAAATTTTTTGATAATTTTCGGTTTTTTTCTAGAATGTTGTCTTTTTTCGTATATTCCAATATAATTCGAAATCTTTGCCTCTAAAACTTTATTTTTTTTTGTAAATTTAACTTTTATTGAGATTCAACATTTTGAAATCGTATTCGTAGAGCTGATTTGTTAAAAATTTCTAATGGATTCGCCCTCCTTTTTTCAAAATATTGACTTTTCTTCGAAAATATTGATCTTTTTTTAAACATTTTTTAGTAATTCGGAATTTTTAGAAACGGGAATTTTTAGGAATTAAAATTTCCTTCAAACATCCACTCTTCTTCGAAAATCTGGATCTTTTTTTAAATATTTTTCAGAAATTTGGAATTTTTAGGAATCGGAATTTATAGGTATCGAAATTTTTTTCAAAATATCGGCTTTTTGTTTAGAAATCTTGATCTTTTTTTAAACATTTTTCAGTAGATCGGAATTTTTAGAAACCGGAATTTTCAGGAATTAAAATTTCTTTCAAACATCGACTTTTCTTCGAAAATCTTGATCTTTTTTTAAACATTTTTGAGTAATTCGGAATTTTTAGGAATCGGAATTTTTTAGGTATCAAAATTTTTAAAAATTTCAGAGTGAAATTTTTCAAAAAATTTAATTTACAAAAAAACTGAAGTAGAGTTAAAATGTTTAAAAAAGACGATTTCGATTTTTTTGTAAATTTTATTTTTTGAACAGTTAAAATTTTTGGAATTTTTGATTTTTTGAAATTTTCGACTGTTGAAGATTCTGAATCATTGAAAAATTTCGACTCTTCAAAATTTGCATATGAAGATTCAAGTTTTTGAAAACTTTAGTTTGTGTAACATTTTTTAGTCTCAATATTTTGAAAAATATTACCTCTTTTGAAAGACTTGTTGAATATGTTGCCTTCTTCTCGTATTCTTACTTTTTTTAAGTACTAACGTTGTCGGCCTTCTTTTTTCAAAATATTGACTTTTTTCAAAAATCTCAATCTTTTTTTTAAACATTTTGAATCCACGATTTCGATATATATGTAAATTTAATATTTTTTAAATTTAATCTTCTGAAAATTTAGATTTTCGGAAATTTTCGACTGTTGGAAGTTTCTCAATGGAAAAATGTCGACTCTTCAACATTTGCATAAAGAAGCTTTTATAGAGTTTCAATATTTTGAAAACTTTAGTTTAGTTAGTTTAGTTTTAATTTTTTTGAAAAAATTAACGTTTTCTTTTAAAGTTTGGCCTCTTAAAAATATTACCTTTTTCTCATATTTTGATTTTTTCTTTAAATTTCTAATGTTTAAAAATTTCGACCTCCTTTTCTCAAAATATCATCTTTTCCGAAAATCTTGAGCTTTTTAAAACATTTTGACTCTACCCTTTCAAAATTTGTGTAAATTTAATCTTTTGAAAAATTTAACTTTTTGAAAATTTAGAATTATTAAAAATTTTGATTCCTAATATTCCGAACTACTGAAAAATGTCGACTTTTCAAAATTTGCATAATGATGATAGTAATGATGATAATGATGAGTGAGCATCGGTTCTATATTGTGAGGTATCTATGCAACTAACCAGAGGCTAGAACCGTTGATTGTATATTATTTAATCAATGAAAATTTTGAGTAAGAACAAAACATCTACGATTCCATTTCAAATTTTATATTCCTCTTTCTCATATTTTGATTTTTTCTTTAAATTTCTAATGTTTAAAAATTTCGATCTCCTTTTCTCAAAATATCAACTTTTTTCGAAAATCTTGACCTTCTTAAAACATTTAGAATTTTTAAAAATTCTGTTTCCTAAAAGTTCCGATTCCTAAAAATTACGAATTACTGAAAAATGTCGACTTTTTAAAACTTGCATATGATAATTATAATGATAATGATGAGTGAGCATCGGCTCTCTATTGCGGGGTATCTATACAACTAACCAGAGGCTAGAACCGTACGATTCCATTTCAAATTTTATATTCCCCAAATTGTTCTTTGATTATAGTTATTATTCAATGAACTGCGGCAAGCCATTATTCTTAACGTTTATGTTTGGTATCACATTCAATCAACCGAATTAATCCTATCATCTGGTAATCAGTGTTCTGAAGGAGTTTTAAAGGAGTCATTTTCTGTCTTCAATCCTCAATGCACTGAATGTTTCTGAAATTGGTTGAATACTTGATTTTTCCGTCGTTTGTCCCATGAAAACAACCATTTGCATTTTGTTTTCAGTATGAAATTCCTGACTTGCGTCAAAGTGATTCGCGACGAAATTTTTTGCATATTATCCACAGAAAGTTTCTACAAATGTATTTGTTTTGTAGCCGGCGGAACGTCAAGGGTATTTTTTAACTCGCTACTCTATTATTAATAATAATTGACGAGTAGCAATAACGTTTGCGGCCTTCCTGTGCATAATAACACAGCGCTTGCCGCCTTCAAATAATATAATTTTCTTTATTGTCGTCTTCGTGGACGACTCAAATGGAGGGACGTTTCTAATTAGCCGGCGTTTGAGTTTTAATTGATTGTGTGCGTTTGACTGGACGGGATTGTTTGCATAATGAGTGAAATAATTAAACTTGAGCGTTTTATCATCAATTTAACGTACCCAGTCGTTGGCTGGCGTTGTAAAAATAAATATACAACTATTTAACGCCACACTTATAAATAGAGTTTATTAAGTGGGTACGGAACGAATTTTATTGGGCTTTTTATTTTATTAGCAACATGGTATTTATATGCGTTTTTTTAGATATTCAGGATAATATGTAAAACATGGTTTGCCTAACTTTCAAAGTGCCTTTTTTCGACCACTTCTATCACAGCCAATTGGATTTTAAGGATTTTTCGACCTTCAATTCAAATTTTAGACTTTTTTCCTCATTGCGACAGTAGTGCAAAGTTATTTTCGAAATTTCGTGAAAAAAATCCAACAAAAATCTGAAGAATATATCTCAAGAAAAAATAAAATAATCGGGAAAATTTAAAAGGCTTAAGAAAAATTAAAAATTTTAAATTTTGAGTTGGAATCAAAAATTTTAAAAATTTTTTACAAGTCTTAACTTTGTCTCAAATTCGGAATTAATGATTTCAAATTACTGTTATTTTTTAAATCAAATTTTCAACTTCACAGTCGAATTTTTCAACTTCAAAGTGGACTTTTTTGACTTCAAAGTCGAATTTTTCGACATTAAGTTTAACCATGGGGTTGCTGCCGAAATTCCTTACAAAATATTTTCCGTTTAGAGTTTAAGCTTTAGGAATAATTTGAAATGTTAAGTTGGCTTGAGTGTGAAAATTTCGAGATTAATGTCAAAATATTAAAACAATTTACCTAGATTACGAATCTTAAGGGAAAATTGGAATTTTGAATAACAAATCAAAATTTTAAAATCAAAGTCAATTTTTTTGGTTGAAATTTTTGAATATAAACACAATTCGAAATATTGAAAAAACGATATTTCAAAATAGTTTACATGTCTAGAAAAAAACTCAAAAGTTTCAAATTATTTTAGGAACAAAAATAAAAATTGGAAAGTCTACCTCCAGTTCTGAAGAAACAATGAAAATTTCCTCAGAGTACTTAGGATCTATGAAACATTTATTTCTATTTTGAACTCAAAAATCAAAAATTTCGAAAAATAAAATGTGACAGTTTTTAAAAAAGTTTAAACATCCAAAACGTTAAAGAGAAGAGAGCAAAAAATGGCTGAAATTTTAATTGTAAGAAAGAAAAACAAAACTAGATGAAAAAAAAATAAATAAAAAATAAACTAACACTTGCAAGGTTAAACCCAAAATTTCGAAGGAAAGTCTCAGATTTAAATTTAATATTGAAACTTAGAGGCTAACGTCGAAATTAAAAAAAAATTATTCAATCAGTAAAAACTTAAATACCAGAGTTTAATTCGGCATTTAGAAATTATTTCAATGACGGAATGATGAAAAATTATTAACATTTCTAAAGGGTCCCAATTCTGAGTATGAAGTCGAAAATCTAGAAAAAAAAATAAAAAATGGATAGCAGAGATCTATAATTTAAAGAAAAAAAAAAACACAAATTTCGGAAAAGTACTCGAGATTATAGGAACTTGTCGATATTATAAGTATAAACTCGAGAATTAAAAATTTCAAAAATTGCAAAATGAAATTTTAAGATTTTATACCGAAATTTGGCGAAACAATACGAAATTTCGAATTTAAATTTGAAATTTCGTATCGAATTTAAAGAAATTTCGAAATTAAAAAATGGATGAGAATTTAAACTTGGAATTCGAAAAAATGTTATAATTTCAAATTAAGGTAATAACTTCAGAAAAATAGACATTTTATTGTTTAAATTCAAAAATAAGAAATAGCAAATGTAAATTGAGAATTTTGAGAAAAAAGTCGGAAATATTTGCCACTTCATGGAAAGAAGCAAAATTTTAGAAAAACTCGTTGAGTGCCTTTGTTAAAATTTGCACTTTGGATATTTTTTTCAAATTTTTGGCATTAAAGTCGAAAGCGACGAAAAAAGCAAGAGCTTTTGAAAGAAGGTTAATTTCAACATTTTTAGTTTCTCTCAAGATGGATTTTTCTTGCTAATTTTTCTAAATATTTGGACCTTAAATTTGAAATTTCGACTTTAAAGTAAACATTTCAGTATCTCTCTGAAGATGATAGCTTGGCTGTCAAAACTTCTTAGAGCCACCTTTGTTGTGTTTTTTTAATCTTTCTTGGTTTCAGGGGACAAGATTTGTATTTTACTTTTTGAAGATCACCGAAGACCAGTTCGTTCCAAAAAAAGACTGGAATGTTTTTTCGAAATTATAGGTTTATTTTAAAATTTAAACTTTTTCGTGATCACATTTTAAGGTTAAGGTAAAAATTGTAACTTGAAACTCAAAAATTGGCCTTTTTTATAAATAAACTTAAAACTTCGACTTTAAGCATAAAAGAAAACGTCAAAAAAAATCATACATCATTTGAATTAAATATTTGTATCGAAAATTATCTTTGCTATAGATTTTCGAAGTTCTTTTCCCAACTATTAAACTTTATTAACGAATAAAAAGCAACACATATTAAAAATGTTTAACATGTGTTGCTTTTTATTCGTTAATAAAGTTTAAGAGTTATGAATATTAAAGAATTCCACGCAGTAAGGGTTGGAAATTATTTGAATTCTTTTCTTAAAATTTCGATTTTAAATAAGAAATTCTTTTCGTCTTTATTTGGTTTTTCTATAACGTCATATTTTTTGAGATGACATCCAAGTAGGGATGCAACATCGTTCAAAAAAGCATCCAAGTTTGAACATCGATATTTTTTTTCTAATGAAATATCGATGTCTTAATCATAGGTATTCGATAACCATACATCGATGTTTTTGCGATGTTTTTTGATACATATTTAATTGCGGGCTTAAGAAGTCAAAATGGCGAAGGTGTAGAACAGACATAACTTAAAAAGAAATCGTTTTTGAAAATGTCGAGGTTAATCTTAAAATTTCCAAAAATTCCGAGCCTGAAATTGAAATTTCGACTTTTTTCCGAATATTCGACTTCTTTCTCTTTCACCTTTAAACTCGGAGTTTTAAATTTTTTCTAGCAATTCCCAAATTAAAGTCAAAATTTCGACTCTAATATCGACATTTAGATCACAGGTAAACTCAAAACTTCGACTGTTTTCTTGAAATTTCAGGAAACGTTGGAAATTTCGATACTAATCTCGATATTCCTATAGATAAGTGGACACAAGATATTAGGTAAAATCCTATGACGCTACTTTTTCACCTTTTTTCGGCGTTTTTCATGCGTTATTGCCTTTTCAATTTCGTTTTTTTTTTTGTCATTTTTATACATAATTTGCACATATTTTCTAAAATGTTCGTGCCTATGCTATTTATCCTTTTCTGTGGGTTTTCCAAGTAGATTTACAATACACTTCTGAAGAGTTTAAATTTTGAGCCAAAATTGCAATTTCCAAAAACATTGTTCTCAGAATTTAACATTCCGATCTAATTTAGAGCAAAAACATTTTTAGAACCATAAAATATCACATTTTGAGATAAAAGTGAAAATTTGTTAAAAAAGTCAAATATTAAGAAAAATTGCGGTATTTCGAAATAAATAAACGATTTTTGAAACAGAAGTTCAGAAAAGTAGAAATCCGACAATAAAATGGAAATTTCGAAAATGTCGCATTCTGAGGAAAAGGCAACTTATAGAACTTATAGAAGGCAACTTAGAAAAATAACCATTTTAAGGAAAAATGCAAAAATTTTGAGAAAAAAGACGAAATTATCAAGATAATATTAACTATCGGATATTGAGATAAAATTCAAAATTTCATGAAAAAGAAACCAGTGGAAATTTTCAAAAAATCAGATTCTAAATTTTGAAAAATAGCTAAATGTTCAGAAAATTATCGAAGTTTGAAAAAAAAACGAAATTTCGAAAAAACTTCCAAAGGGACAAAATATTCAGAATGTTCCTGAGAAAGACAAATTTTAAGAAAAAAGTCGAAATTTTGAAAAAAACTATATTAATTAAATTAGGAGAAAATGATCAAAATTCTACAAAAAAGATCTAAAGCTTTGGAAAAAGCGTTCAATCTTTTAATAAAAAAAATGTGTCAAAAAAAGTCAGGTTTTATCGAAATCTAGAAAAACAACGAATTTTAAGAAGAAAAAAAAACACAAAATTTTAGGGAAAAATGGAAATTTCCTGGGTGAATATTTATTTTCTCTTGACTGCCCACTTGGAAAGACACGCACCCTACCTTGCCTCATGTGGCATCAGAAAATGTCCAATATTGTGATACACGTCGAAATTTTGTCAAACAAATTAAAACTTCCACAAAATGTTTTCGTAATTTTCTTACAAAGATTTTAAATTTCAAAAAAATATACTTTTCTTATCAGAAGATGGACCAAATTTCGAGTAAAATTTTAACAAACAAGTTGAAATTTGCTGAATTAAAAAAGTCGAAATTTTCATAAAAAGTCAAATTTTCAGAAAAAGTCGAATTTTCAGAAATGGCAAAATTTCGGAAAAAAACCACGAAGTTTTAAGTAAAAATTTGAAATTTTGATAAAGTCGTGTTTGATACAAGAAGGGGAATAAATGCAAAATTAAAAAAAGACAAATTTGTAAAAAAATACGAAAGTGGAGAAATAAGTCGAAATTTCGATAAATATTTAAAGGAAAGAGTAAATTTTAAAGTGGGAAAAAAATTTTGTTCCTTCAATTAAATACATAAATTTTTGGTTTGCTGCATGAACTAGAGGGGGCAAACGCTTCACCCTGCCCTATTCTAGTTACGCCTGTGAGTTTTTTTTCTGAAAATTGCAATTTGAATTGAAAATTTAAAAAAATTGATATACAAATCTTGTCCCTTGAAATCAAGAAAAAAAACACAAATTATTACTTCTTTTTACTAAATTTCAACTTCAAATTCGAAATGTCAATTTTTGCTTTTAACATTTTCCAGATTTTAATTTTTTGAAACTTTCAGCGTAATTTCGAATTACAAATCAAAATATTCGACCCGAAATTTCGAGATTATTGTTAAAGAAGATATGTTTAAAGGGTTACGATTTGTCATTTTTACCGAGGGGACGAAAATGCTAGAGCGAACCCTGTTCTAGTTTTCACAGTTTTTTTTTTGGATAATTCCTTTGTGGCTTGGACCCATAAGATGGAATTGATTCCTCTCCCCATCTACCCCCTTTAGTTACCCACCGACGTGGAATCATAATTACATATTTTTATTTTTATGCTAGATTTATCAGTTCATGCATTTTTTCTGATTTTTTTGATTTAAAAAGTGATAAGTAACGAAATTTATTTACAAACATATATTCTGAAGCTTCTCAAGGACATTGGCCAATAAAATAAATTGGAATTCATTTAATAAAAAAAGTTAAAAATGCACATTAATAAAACCATAAAAATGCCTTACGTAATATTTATATGTGGCTACAGCTAATACCTCTAAAGTGTCTCAACAAATTCTTTAATTTTCTTTACTATTTGTTGCAGTCATTGAAGTTATTTTTACCTCAACTGTAGATAATAACAGGTAATTAGCAATCGTCTAAATTACTATTTAAATTCATAAAAACTACCTACCAAAATATCCTTTTTAAAGATTTTCCTTGTTTTGCCTACGTAACATTCAATCAAAACACATCATCACCACATCGGCGTGTCCTGCAGGAGCGATAGAAAAACGTTGGCGCGTATCGTCCTGCAGCAGGCGCGATCCGTTTATCGGCTGGCGGGAAAAAGCGCGTCAGCAGGAGCAGGAGCGACTCGGTTAGAACGCGGACCGAGACTGTTCGACTTCGAGCGTATCCTGCTGCGAGGACATCTGGCGACGCAGCTCGTCGAAGTCGCTCTCTCCGTGGTGCCTGCGTCTATTGTGGAATTGATCAAACCCGTTGCACCTGCATTTGCATCAGTTTGGGTCTCCGGCTCCGGCCGCCCTTTCAATCGGCGAGCCGACGCTTTTTTCACCCCCGTTTACGGCGTTTACCCGACTTTTTTTGAAAGCTTCCAGGATGTGAAATATTTTGTCCGACAGGTATTATATTTATTACAGGACAATTTGTATTATGACAAATTTAAGATTATTAAAGGGATTACGTTTGCATCTAAGGATGTCCTAGATGAACCGAATCGATCGATTTTTTAAAAAGTATGACTAGGACAATTTTGAAGGTTTAGCAGGATACTAATGCCACTAGAGACATCTCAACTATAAAATATTTTCAAGATGGCCACACTTCAAATTATAGAGGAAGTATGTATTGTGATGAGCGACCAATAATTGTATATATAGTTTTTTCAAAATTGTCGGATTTTGCTCATCTTTAAAAATTTTCTAAGAATAATTTACCTTCGATTTTCGGACCCAATTTGCCTACGTTGTGTTTAGAATTATTTTATTCCATTAAATTGTAACCCCAGCTCGTTGAGTCGACAGGGAAGTGTTATCAAATTCAAACAACAATTGACCTCAACGTTTTATTACAATAGGTCAACAAATAAATCAACAAAATTTCAAGTTTGTGATTTTCAAGTGTTCTTAAACATAATACAACAAAATAAAGTGAACCTGTTTGTTTCAACTTGTTTAAATTTGCTGAACAAAGATCTGAAAGAAATATTTCTTTAGAAAATTAAGAGAATTCATTAAGCACAAATAATCTGGCATTTTTTGTCTAACTCTTTCGCTCGTATATGGTGCCTCGGTTAGTAATTTCCCAAAGTTTATTTTAACCCTAATAATCGCAATATTTTCCCTAGCTGAGCCATTTAGTTTGTACTCAAAGGTTTTCAAACCAAATGCAGCTAACTTTGTACCTGATTATCGGTGGGTGTGCGCTGGTTAGTTTGTACACAGAGGTTGTCAAACTATTTTCAGGTGTCTGAATTTATTTTCTCCAATTCTTGTGTGTTTTTATCGCTTCTTAATTCAAGCATACTTCACATAGCATACAGTTTCCTATTAAAGCTTTGAGCTAACAAGATCCAAGGGATAATGCTACGAGAAAATGGAGCTCAAGCTTGGAAATAAAGTTGTGATTTATCGTAATAAATCAAATTTATAAATGTTGATTCAATCTTACAGATCTCTCGTTCTCTCACTCTTCTTTCTTTCCTTTGTTAACTTGTTCCTTTGTTTGTTTTTCTGTTTTTCTCATACGAAACTCAATCACTCGAACTCAAACCAGTGTCATAAAATAGACTAAAAATATTGTTCAGATTTCGTAGAAACTTTCTGAGCAGAATTTTCCCTTCCAACACTACATCTACTTCTACGGCTACTAGTCTAATAGAAGGGGCGTTTTTCTGGCTTAGAAAGTGGCTTGACTAAGCACAAAAAAAAACATTTAAATTAGAATTAGAAACTGGCAAGAAGCTCTCATTTCTTTCATCAAAACATCTCCCTAACGAGAGCTGATACTGATACTGCTCGTCCGCCTATGTTAGTAAATTTATGTTGACAGTAAATCTAGGCATGCGAATATAGATTAGTAATTTTGCAAAAGCTTCCCGATCGCGACGCGCAGTGTTGTAATTCTCCGTGGCCTATATAGGGGGTCCTTTTTTTTTGGACGTGTAACCGATGAGGGGACCCACGGATAAGGCAGACCGGGCGAGTACACCAGAACAAGAACCAGAAGAGGTTACTACTCCTTCTAGGATGTTAAGGCGTACGTTCCCGCGGAGCACACCCAGGGGTTCACATGTGTTGGGACTTTGTCTATGTCTGAAAAGTTCTCCAGACAACCTTCTTACAACACCGGTTCCGGTTTTCCTTGTTTTTCACGTTTCGAGAACTTACAGTACATCATCAGCAAATCCTAATATAGATGCCTCCTGTCAGTTACCGAGCCTGCGGTGATGGGTGTGATCTATTTTTTTAACTCCTGGAAACTCAGTTTCCAACAGCAGAACATCGAAGAACGACCTTAACAAAATAGAATATTTTCGAAGCAAATTTGCTTTATTTGTTTTGGTCTTTTTTTTATTCTATGCTCCTTGTGTTTGTTTTTTTTTTCTCTCTTTTTTTGTTTTACTGAGACTGGTAGTTGCACCAGTCAGCGGTAGGGTTCTTGGCCCTATAATAATTTTCTAACAACGACTTTCTCATTCATTCGGTTTGTTGTGGAAGTTTTAAATTCCTTTCTTTTTTTTTTACGCCCCCTAACCCCATATTACTCAAAATTAGGAACAAGTATTTCTCAAATTTCAGGAAAAGTTAATTAAATCATATAAGAGCGAATAACCATAAAACAAAATCATTAGACAATTTAAATTTACTTGCCTATTTTTTTTCCGTAGCAAACATCACACAAATGGCACAAGAACTTCACGTTGAAAAGAAATTGTTTTTTTTTGTGTTCATTTACGTTAATTAGCACAAACCAAAGTATTTTTTAAAACTCCCGCATTTCGTACTCGTTTTTATAAGTCCGGAAGTTGACCATAATTTTTAAACTAATTTCATCGAAGTTCAGTATTTGACTCCCCTGTAAATTTCTTTACGGTGTTTTATCTTTTTATTCCCCTACCATTAGTTTCTGGGGTCCGAAAGATATCCTCTGCATCTCGCTAGAGGGCATGAGGATGCAGAATTTCTACTAATTTAAATATTTCTAATCCAAATTAACCTTTAAATAAATTTTGAAAAGGATTCTTAAAGTGCATATCAAACTGCAAACCCCTTTTGAATAATGCCGTCCCCTTATCTTACAAGTTTTAATTTGATAACTGAAATTTAAATAACTTACAATTGTACGTGTTTATAAGGGCCTTTTTTGAACGTCAAATTCCTCTAGTCTACCACCACATGGTCTTGCCGAGAGATTTGCTACGATCTCCGTTATTGACTCTTACCCTTATTTATTACTCTACTTTTTAGCGGTCCTTCAAAACTAACATGTTATTTTACTCAGTTTAGGTAATTAAACTTGAAACAAACCAGGCCTAACAAATAACACTTATTTAATTTGTGAACGTTAAGAAATCTGTTTCTCACGCAAAACGTTATGTTACAAAGAATTTTTATAATACAGTATTTGTAGATTGAATATTTTCAAGAAAAATAGGATAAAATTCAATTGAATAAAACAAACGAGGAAATAGAACAGTTTAGTAGAACTCGACTCACCACAGTTTATTTCAACATACCTATTTTAAATGGAAAACCGTGTATTGTAAATAATACACTAGACACAGAAATTAAAGAAAATAAAAAAAAATTACAAATTTCTTGCCAATTTTTCAAAAGGCTGTAACTCAGATAACAATGCTTGTAGAAAAAAGAAATAAAATAAAAAAGGAAGAGTTTTTAAAAGTCAGCAGGTTTTAAGTAAATATGAAAAAAACCATCTAGAAATTCCTCCAAAATGTTGCTTAATTTGTCGAAGGTCCACGGATTTTAATATTTTTACCAGTGCTCCTATCATAAAGATTTTTTAGATCAAAGTTAAAAAGGATTGATTTTATTGGTCCTTAAGTTCCATACGACTATTTTTCACCGAGTTATCGCCCTTTAAAAAAAGTGATTTTTGACTTAGGTAATAGGGACGCACCCATAAAATTGTTAAGAGAGAGAGGAGCTTCTTTGTAACTTTTCAGGCAAAACTGAATTTCAAAATTTTCAGAAAAAAGTAAATTTCGGGAAAAATAGTATTTTATAAAAAAAAGGACCTATACGCTCAAAATTTTAACACGAAAGTAGAAACAGAAAGTGTGGAAAAATGTGAGTGGAAATTGTCGAAAAACAAAAACAAGTTTAAAGAAAATTTGCAGCTTTTCTATAAGTTTCATTTTGAGAAATACTAGAAAAAATTACGATGGAAATTTCGGAAATGAAATCAAAAATTCTAAAAAAAATTGAAGTACTTGTAAACGCTCTTAAAAACAGTAAAAATCAAAAATGACACCAGTATCTCTCTGAAGATGATAGCTTGGCTATCGAAACGCGTTAGAGCAACCTTTGTTGTATTTTTTAATTTTTCTTGGTTTTAGTTGACAATATTTGTCTTTCAGTTTTTGAAGATAACCAAAGACCAGTCCGTTCCACCAAAAAAAATGACATATTTTAATTTCAAACTAACAATTTGATTAAAAAGGAAATTTCAATGATTAAATATTTTGTTATAAATTTTAAGAGTTTCATCGTTTTTTGTTTTCTTAAAATTCTTAATTTTCATTTCAAATTTTTAATTTCTTATTTAAATTTAGAGATTTAAAATCGATTTACTTAAAAAGGTTGTTTTGAGATGAAAATCGAAATGTATTGGGAAAAATTCGATTTTAAATAAAGAATCGTTTTAATTTTTATATTTCAAGTTTAGACTAAACATTTCGAGAAAAAAGTTGAAATATTAGCCAGTCAGGGCCAAAGTTTAAAAAGAGATATAATTCAAAATAATCGAATTTACAAAATATTTAAAACTGTGAAAAAAGTCGAAGTTTTAAGAAAAAGTAAACATTTTGTGTCAAAATTTTCAAAAAAGTCAAAATTTGAAAAAGTTGTAATTTAAAAATTCATATTTTTGAAAAAAAATCCAAATTTTCAGAAAAATTTCTTAAACAATTATATTTACAAGAATTCGAAGGTTCGAGAAACGTAAAAAATTTGAAAAAAAAGTCTGAAACTTTTTAAAAAACGTAACATTCCCAAATTCTGAAGACAAGTTCGAAAAAGAGTCGAAATTTTGATGATAAAAGTCTAAATTTTCAAAAAAGTGGAAATTATGAAAAAAGTTCGAAAATTTCACAAAGGTCAAAATTTTGAAAAAAAAACCGACTTTTCTTAAAAAAGAAAGTTTTTAAAAAAGCTGAATTTTTCGAATGAAACTCAAATTTACATAAAAGTCGAACTTCGAGCAAAAGTCGACATTTTCAATCAATCCAAGACTGAGTAAAAACTTAAAACTATAAAATTTGCAAAAAAGTCAAAATTTGAAAAATTTGTAATTTAAAAATTCATATTTTTGAAAGAAAGTTCAAATTTTTGTGAAAAGGTGAATATTTCAAACAATTATGTTTACAAAGTTTCGAAGTTCCGAGAAACAGTAAAAAATCTGAAAAAAGATTGAAAGTTTTAAAAATTCGAACATTTAAAAAAGGTCAAAATTTTGATGATAAAAGAACGAAATTTTCAAAAAAAGTGCAAATTCTAAAAAAAGGTCGAAAATTTCGCAAAGATCAAAATTTTGCAAAAAAAAACGATTTTTTTATAAAACAGGAAGTTTTTAAGAAAGCTGAATTTTTCGAATCAAAGTCAAATTTATATAAAAGTCGAACTTCGAGAAAAAGTCGACATTTTCAAACAAGCCAAGATTTTAAGTAAAAATTCAAAACAGTCAAGTTTACAAAAGAGGCAAAGTTTTTAAAAAACCCGAAATCTTGGGAAAAGATTCATTCGAAAATACGATCGAAATTTCGAAAATAAAGTAAATATTTCTAGGAAAAATTAAAATACTTGTAAACGTACTTAAAAAAAGTTAAAATCAAAAGTGACCTATTTTAATTTCAAACTAACAATTTACCTAAAAAATTAAGATTCAACTTTTCAAAATTTTGTTATAAATTTTGAGTTTTTTTTCAATTTTATTTGTTTTGTTAAAATTATTAGTTTTAGTTTAAAATTTTTAATTTCTTACTTAAATTCTGAGTCTTAAAATCGATCGGCTAAAAAAAGGTTGAAATTTTGCGATGAAAATCGAAATGTATTAAAAAAAATTCGCATTTAAAAACAGAATCCTTTTAAATTTTGATTTCAACTTTAAACTGAAAATTTCGAGAAAAAAGTTGAAATATTTGACAGTTAAAGCCAAAGATTTAAAAAAGATATATTTTAGAATAATTAAATTTGTAAAAAAGTCAATTTAAAGGGACAGTTGAAATTAAAAAAAAAATTAAAATTTTATGTCAAAGTTTTCAAAAAAGATAAGAAGAAGAAAGAAAGAATTTTCTAGAATTAATTTTACAGAATTCGTTTAAAATTTCAAAAATTCGTAATTTAAAATTTCAGGATTTTCGAAGAAAATCGAAATTTACAGAAAAAGACGAACTTTAAAAAAATATATATTTACAAAATTCAAAATTTCGAGAAAAAATAGTAAACTTAAAAAAGGGTTGAAATCTTTAAAAACCGAACCTTTGAAAAAAGCCCAAATTCCGAAGCCATTTTCGAGGAAAAGTCAAAATTTTGATAATGAAAAGTCAAAATTTTTAGAGAGGTGGAATTTTTGAAAAAGATTAAAAATTTTAAAAAGATCAAAATTTTGAAAAAATTTAACTTTTCATTAAAAAGGCGAAATTAAAAAATTTCAAATGAAAATCAAATTACGAAAGTTAAAAAAGTTGATTTAGGTGCAATGGTTATCTTCAAAAACTGAAGTATAAATCTGGTCCCCTGAAACCAAGAAAGATTAAAAAATACAACAAAGATTAGAGCAACCTTTGTTACGTTTTTTAATTTTTCTTGGTTTCAAGGGACAAGATTTGTATTTTAATTTTCAAGACTTAGAGAAAAAGTCGACATTTTCAAACAACTAACGATTTTAAGTAATAGTCAAAATTTTGAACAAATTAAATGAACATTTCAAGAAAAGGACACATTTAAAAAAAATGTCAATGTCTTTGAAAGAAGCATTTTAATTCAAAACGATCAAATTTATAAAAAAGTCAAAAATTTGAAAAAAACCGAAATTTTGAGAAAAGATCCAAATTTTGTCAAACTGAAAAATGTTGAAATATTTGGCAGTTAGGGCCAAAGGTTAAAAAAAGATATATTTCAGAATAATTAAGTTTGTAAAAAAGTCAATTTGAAAGAAGATTCGAATTTTAAGAAACAGAGAAAATTTTATGTCAAAGTTTTCAAAAAATTCACAATATTCTAGAAAATTAATTCTGTAAATTCTATTCTGTAAAATTAATTACAGAATTTGTTCAAAATTTCAAAAATTCGTAATTTAAAGTTTCAGGTTCTTCGAAGAAAATCTAAATTTACAGGAAAACGTGAATTTTTCAAAAAATATATTTACAAAAATTCAAAATTTCGAGAAAAAATAAGAAATTAAAAAAAACATTCTTGAGCTTTTTAAAAAACCGAACATTTGAAAATAGCCCAAATCCTGAAGCCATTTTGGAAAAAAAGTCAAAATTTTGATGATAATAAGTCGAAATTTTCAAAAAAGTAGAATTTTTGACAAAAGATTAAAAATTTAAAATAGATCAAAATTTTGAAAGAATTTAAATTTTTATAAAAAATGCGAAATTAAAAAAATTCAAACAAAAGTCAAATTACGAAAGTTGAAACTTAGATTTTGGTGGAAGACACTGGTCTTTGGTTATCTTCAAAAACTGAAATATTGTAACGCAATGTAAATAGATGGAATAGAATTTAGAATAGAATTGTATAATTTACTAAATAAAAAAAGTTTCTAGCAGGATCTGATAAGGGGAAAGCGGCCGCGATAACAAAAACAATGGCAGATAAGCGTTCCAGAAATTTCGGGAACGATAAGCCTTATCTGCCGAATAGTTCTAGAAGCCGGGGGCCAAAACTATAAAAGGCGGTCAGCTTTCCCCCGAGTCAGTCAGTTAGAATCAGTGTAATTAGTGAGTTAGTAGAAGTTAATAATAAGTGAGTTAATTGTCAATTGTGCTGATCCAAGTTGAGTTCAGTAATAAAGTGGGTCTTATTCGATAAGTGTAATCAATTCGAACCGATAAAGCGCGCAACAATATAAATCTTGTCCCCTGAAACCAAAAAAGATTAAAAAAACACAACAAAGGTTCGAACAGCCTTTGTTGTGGTTTTTAATCTTTCTTGTATGTATTTCAATTTATGAAACTTAGAGAAAAAGTCGACATTTTCAAACAACTAAGGACTTTTTAAGCAATCAATTTTGAACAAATCAAAAGAAATTTTCAAAAAAGGTAAACATTTTAACAAAAGGTCAATATCTTCGAAAAAAGTATTTCATTTCAAAACGATCAAATTCGTAAAAAAGTCAAAAATTTGAAAAAAATCGAAATTTTAAAAAAATATCTAAGGATCAAAGTTTTGTCAAAATATTCGAAAAAAAAATCAAAAAAATATAGAAATTCCATAAAAGTAAAAATTTGATAAATAAGTCAATAATTTGGAGAAAGGTAAAATTGTGAAGGAGATGAAATTTTCAAAATATGTCGAAATGTTTAAAAAAAATCGAAGTGTTCAAAAAAATCAAAGGTTTCAACAAAAATCGAAAATTGAAACTTCTCAAAGTCAAAATCATAAAAAAGTCGAAATTAAAAAAAATTCAAATAAATAAATGTTTTCACAAGTAATTGAATTTGTTACGAACTTTAAAATTTCCAAAAAACTTCGATCCTTTCTGGATATTTCGACTTTTTTTGTAATAAAAATTTTCAAAGCAATTTCGAGAAAAGTCGAGGTTTTGAAAAAAGATAAAAATTTTTACATGTCGCAATTTTGAAAAAATTAGATTTTTCAAGAAAGTTTACATTTGAAAAATATTAATTTTCAGAAAAGTCGAAATTCACAAAAAAATCGATTTTTGTAGGTCCTAGGTTGAATCCTTGATTGTCGGTTTGTAAATAATATTACAGGTCATAATTGTAGCTACTGTTAACCATGTTGGTGGCGCGATATTAGCATGTTAGTAGTGCGATATTAGCATATAGGTGGTGAGACATTAGCTTGTTGGTGACGCGACAGTTTGTTGGTGATGCGACCTCATAACATTCTTCCTTGCCCAAAAACCGGACCTTAGAAATTTTTATTTCAATTTTTTTAACACAAACGAATAACTAGATAGAGAAAGAATGCTTTCCACTTTTCAAAAGTGTTTAAAACAAAAAAAGATCAAAAATTACCTTTTTTGTTTTGAATGGCGATAATTCATCGAAAAAACATGATACACGGCTCGAAAGCAGTCAAATTAAAAAAATTTAAGTTATCTACAATAGCTTTATATTGGCATCACCGAAATAAGTCCATGAATCAATTTTTTTTTAAAGATGTACAAATACTTGGGAAAAATTTCATAGGGTTAGTAAAAAACTGTTGCAGCTAAAAAAACTCAATCTGAAAACTAGAAACTAAGACGAGCTTTAATTTGCATTTTCTATTTTTCTGTATTCTGTATGACCATTCTTCTTCGATTTATAGCTTTTTTAAAATCATCATTTGTTTTTTTTATTTATATTCCTTAATTTCTGTGCCTAGTGTAAACCAATACCAACGAATACTGCTGTTGTATACCTCTAGCGCCATTTGCTTTGAGTTCCTCAAATTATTACTGTAGTTAGAGGATACTATTTTTGGAACAGAATTCTTAAATATTAAAAAAATAAGTTTTTAAATCTTAACTAGAACAGAAACAGGATAAGTATTTCCTGAAGATGATGTTTCGAGCCTCGAATTGCAAAAACCTTACTATTCTAGGTTATCGCAGCTGACGATTCAATGAGGGAAGGAGCTCCAACCCTCGAACCGTAACCATAACAAACAGAATGTTGCCGAATCGCTCAAAGTTATTCAACGTCAGTCTCATCCATATTTGACAGGGGGTTGAGTAGTTTGATTTACAAACAATCCAAATAATGTATGCAGCAACCTCTAATGCTAGTCGGATGTTGTTATTTGCTCGTAGGATTTGCCACTTAGGCGTCGAAACATTGCCCTGCCAGTTATTATCCTGGGACTCTGCGAGATTAAACCAAGTTTGCCTGGAGATATTTGCGAATTAAATACACCTCTAATTGTGATACTTCCTGCCTTTCCCATCCATCCATCCATTCACTCTCGTTCGCTCTCTCACCGACTTCGCCGCGGCTGTTTAGACGCCGTAATAAATTTATCGAGAGCTTTAATTAACATTATCAAAGGAGCGTAATTAAAAATGCTATTTTTTCCCCGCCCGCTTCGGCGTTTATCAATTTCAACTCACTTTGAAGTCCTCTTATTACAGTTTTCCTCGTTAGGAATTAATTTCGAAATCTTTTGAAAATGTGCCAATGCACTTAACGTTCAATTGAATTTGAAATTTCGTCTTTTGTACGAAACAAGACCGGAATGTGAATCGTGGGGCGCCCAGGCAAAGGTAAAAATATTTCCATACATCAATCTTTGGCAAAAAAACACGATGAAATTGTTTGCCTGCCACAAAAATTAATGGGTGAGGCGCTCCAGACAAAACCATCGAAAAACGAACGTTTTCAACACCACAAAAGAAAAGTTTGACAGTGCAATGTTCCGAGCTCAACAAAATGTACAAAATATTAATCATTGGATAAGCTTGACTAGCATTTAGCATTTCTTCCATACTTTTGTTCATTCTATTATTTGTAATGACGTCAGCTTTGACTACCTCTGGGAATCCTCTGTTATGTGGTGAAAATCTAGACACTTTGAAATCTGGAAATTTCACGTTGTGTTACCTGTTATAACTATCCAATTTCATAACGATGTATTAATCACTCTTCAAACATGTAGACATGAAATTTGATAAGTTATTTTAGACGCCAGTTTCTTAGCCTTTTTGTAGTCCCGGACCACTTTCAAAACCTTAGAAACAACACGGGTCTCTTTCCGTGGAATTTTATTCAGAAGCAAGCGGCAATTATTTAAAAAAAAAATGATGGGCCAAAAAAGCGAACTAGGGGAGAAGGAGGCAACGAACACAACGAATTCGTGGACCAAATTGCAATTTCAAACACTTTTGTTGTTACTGGCCTCATGTCTACAAAATTCCATTTGTTTTAATTTAAATTAGCTTCTGTTGGCAACATGATGAGTTGAAATATAAGAAAAAAAAGAGAGAACAATAATAAGTAGAGACCGGATTTGGTAAAATCCTATGATCCTACGATTTCATCTTCTTCGGCGTTTTTCATGCGTTATTGCTTAAATTTCGATCTCGTTTGTTTTTTTGCCTTTTCATACATGATTTAAGCCTATTTTCAAAAAGTTTGGTGCTTATTTATCCTTTTCTGCAGGTTTTCTCGAGTACATTTACACTTCTGAAGAATTTAAGCGGAAATGTGTATACATACCTACATAATAAACTAAGCAATAAAATAGAAATTAATTCATCCTAATAAGAATAATAAACTTCAAGCATAAATTTCTAAGAAATGTAATTTAATAACAATTACTCTTGTGACTCACTCAGTCGCCCATAAGTTTAGCGTGCTATTGAGAGTAGGACAATTGAACTAGGCTACTTATTTATCTTATTTTTTGAGTAAAATTATATTTACAGGTAAAATGATAAATTTTATCGAAGGATATCACTTTTCTACGGATAGCGGTAAGTGGAAGCACAATAATTCATTAATGTATTCCAGGAAAATCGGTTTCACAAAGACGAAGTGCGTCTTTAAGGGAATCCGGATTCAGCCGGCGACAGAGGACCACTACAGACCGCTAAAGGCTCCTGGAGAACAAAAAGGTGCCTTATCACACCTTCTCTCTTCCAGGAAACAGAAGCGTAAAAGCAGACATTGGAATTATTCCAAAGGATATCCAGGAGGAAGATTTTAAAGCTGCCCTTGAAGAGGAGGACTTAAAGGTAATCAACGTGAGAAGAATGAAAAATTCTCTCAAGAAGAAGACTCAAATCTAATGCTCGTGGAGCTGAACATGGACAAGATGGTATCTTCCAAACAACAAGGTTAATGGGGCTGGATATACAGGTGGAGATCCCAAGGTTCAATAACCTGGCGAAGCAATGCCACAGGTGTCAGCGATTCCACCACGGACAGATGAACTGTGCGTCGAGGCAGTTCCGTGAAGTGTGCTGGGAAGCACCACACAGAGAATTGTAAGCGGCCGATGGAAAAACCAGCAAAGCACGCCAACTGCAAAGGCGACCATGTGGCGAGCTACAGGGGATGCCCTGCTTTTCCAGCGCCGAGGAAGCAAAAGGCCCCTCAGGAGAAGACCCCAACTTCGAAAGCCAAGCCGACAGCAAAGGAAACAGTCAATCCTCCAAAGGCTGCGCCGAAACCGATCGGAACCTTCAACACAAAGGTAAGTGGAAACACTTATGCCTCAATAGTTGCAAAGGCGCAAAGAAGGTCCCAAAAAAGACTTCGGAAATGACGAATCAAGTCGTATTGATTAGGGCCGTCTCTGAAGCCGGAAACAGCCAAGGGGCCATCGTAAGCATTATGATGATGCTTCCCAAGATAATCTCTCTGAAAATCCGAGGGTATGTTCTTCACCGCAGACAGACTAACTGGCCCAGGAGGAGGTACGGCTATCTATGTAAGTAGAAAATCATTTTGCTGCAGGAACACAGGAGTTGGAAAAGCTGGAAGGAATTGGAGTAACAATTCAAATGGCGCAGGGACCTCTGACGCAGTGTCTTGTTACTCCAGAACCAACGCCCTCACAGAGACAGATTTGACACACATCTTCGAAATAAACAATAACAATGTTATTGTAGCTGGAGACCTTAATGCCAAAAACGTCGAGTCGGTCAGCAGAGCCAACAACAAAAACGGAAGAACACTTCAAAGGTCCACAACACAGAACGGAATCGATGTAATAGCTCTAGAAGAACCAACCCATCATCATCTCGCCACAGGAATACTAGATGTCCTGGACATGCACTGACGAAGGATGTTCGATACACTGTTGAGTTAACATCAGTTAGTGAGCTCAGCTCGGACCACAACTCAGTGTTGATGACCATCGGAGATGATCGTGGACCCAAGAATCCAGACACCTGCAAGAAAACAAACTGGACACAGTTCAGCGAGTATCTAGCAGCAAACTTGGAAGAGCCTGGAGAGATCAACACAAACGATAGCATTAACGCAGCGGTGGAAAGACTGGAAATCACCATAACAGATTCAATTCTGGCAGCGACCAAAATTTTTCGGTGTATGGAAGGAAGGAAATCATTGCCAAATCAGTTGATAGAGCTAATTAGAAGGAAAAATCGTGCCAGGAAGAGAGCAAGACGGACCAACCTGCAAGCAGATTAGGCGGAAGTCAAAGGCTCATCAATGCGCTCCGATATGAGCTCCGAGAGCACAACATTTCTAAGTTTCGGGAACACCTAAGAAGTTGCAACCTCGAAACTCCATCAGATCTCTGGCGCACAGCCAAATCTCTGAGAGGAGATAGGAAACCTATCCCACCGATATACGGGCCTCAAGGAATAGCTTATTCAGATTAGGATAAGGCCGCAGCTTTGGATGAGACCTTTGAACGACACTTTCAGGCCAGACTTGAAGAAGTGGACTTAGACTTCGTAGAGGAGGTGAAAGAAGAGGGTCAAGTTGTTCAGGAGGAAGTATCAGAAGAAGACGTCGTCATCCAACGGACTAAGAGGAGGAAATCCAAAGTTTTCTGCGCAAGCTAAACATCAAAAAGGCTCCAGGTCCAGACGGAATTCCAAACCAAGCTCTGAAGTTTCTTCCGGATCAAGCTGTCAAATACTCTGGAGCAATAGTCAATTCCATGTTTAAGTACCGGTATTTTCCCACAGGATGGAAAACTGCAAGCGTTATCTTCATTCCTAAGTCAGGTAAGGATGGGAAATTTTCCCATAATTACAGGCCAATCAGCCTCTTATTCAACTTGGGTAAGGTGGCGGAAAGGATTTTGAGGAAGCGTCTGCAGAATATCATCACTGATCGCGACATCATTCCTAAGGAACAATTTGGGTTTCAACCTATGCACTTTACCTCAGACCAGCTGCTGAGATTGGTTGAAACAAGCACTCAACGCATGAACTGAAACCAGGTAGTTGGAGCTATTTTCTTTGATATCTTTAAGGCATTTGACAAAGTTTGGCACTAAAGACTAATCTACAAGATGCACCAGTTTGGAATACCTCTAACAATGGTTCAAATGGTAAGTTCGTTCCTGAACCAGCGCTCATTCAGAGCAAAGGTGGGACAGGAACTATCAAACCAGTTTAGGCTCCTGTTAAATCTTTCCACCGTTCCATCAGACTGTGGATGAAGAGGTGTCGTTCGAGTTTTCTTTATTCCAAGACGGCACACCTCTTGGAAGACCCCCGATTCGAAGTTTCTTCCTTGGTCTGGGTGTAGTTCCAAGAGAACACCAACTCGACAGATAAAGTTGTCCACAAGAACCCTTACCACTGTGGTAGCTTCCTGGTTCGCGATGGCGTAAGCTTCAGGCCATTTACTGAAATAATCCATGGCTACCAGGATGAACCTCTTCCCACGGTCTGATGTTGGGAATGGCCCTGCCACATCGATTGCAATTCTTTCAAATAGAGCTCCCACATTATATTGCTTTAGGGCCCCTTTGATTCTTGTACGGGGACCCTTGGATGCAGCCCAGGTGATACATTTCCGACACCACCGCTCGACGTCCTACCTGCAGTTAACCCAATAGAAACGTTTCCAAATCTTCTCCAGGGTCTTGTTCATCCCTAAATGTCCACCAGATGTCCTATTGTGCACCTCCACAAGTCTTGTGGAATCTTCACCTGAGGCACCACCAACTGCAAGTTGAGGCGCTTTCCATCCGCGCTTTCCCATGCCCTCTTTAGCACTCCATCCTCTACCTGGAGGGATTTCCATTGAGCCTACAAATTCTTAAGAGTTGGACTTCTGTCGGAAACCTCATGCCATTCCAGTCTATCTTCAGCTTATTTCCATTCCAATATGGGTCCGATATCAGCGTCGCTCTTCTGCAGCTCCCGAAGACCTTCAACAGTCCATCCGTCTTCTGGCTGGACAGACGTGACCCTTATATCCACAATGTCCTCATGATCCTCAACTCGTCTGCAGTATTTGCAATTCCCACAAGGTCTTCTGGACAAAGCGTCAGCGTTGTTATGCTGTCGTCCTGGTCGATGATGCACCTTAAAGTAATACTGTTGGAGCCTTTCTAACCATCTAGCCGTCTGCCCCTCTGGATCTGTTCTTTTTCTTGTCGTCTTTGTTCTTTCTCTTGTTCTTTTTCTTGTCGTCTTTCTTCTGCCTAGTCTTTAAACATTGCTAATAACGTTTAAAATTGTTGTTCCATTTTAGCTGATTTTGATCTCGTTTCCATAAAGCGAACTAGAATGTACAAGATTTTTCTTGACGGCCTCCGTATAACTAGTTAACAGTTTATAACGTCCGAGATGAAGTCAACTGCGGCACCTGGCACGATTTTTTTTTGAGTAATAAAGCACCCTCCACGAATAATTCGGCTTCTGACACCCGATGTTACGAGCTTATCGGTTCGAAATGATTATTAAGCCGTGAATTATAACCACTTTATTTCCAAACTAAACTCGGAAACCTACAACTCACTTATTGACTTCTAACTACTAACTCACTAACTACACTTACTCTAACTGACTGACTCCTTCGAGGGAAAGGCGACCGCCTTATATAGTTTTCGCTTCCGGGTTCTAGAAAAATCCAGCAGATAAGGCTTATCGTTTGCCGAAATTTCTGGAACGCTTATCTGCCGTTTGCTTCGTTATAGTGGCTGCTTTCCCTTATCAGATCTTTCTAGAAAATTTTTTGACGTGCTAAATTCTATAATTTACATTTCGTTACAATAGTTATAAATTTTTCGTTCTTTTTCTTTTAAATGACGACTTTCCTTTCGTAATTCTTATTTTCACTTTTGTAATAAGTTTTGATTGTAAACTCAAACGTTCAGAAAAATTTGTATTTTAATATAAAGTTTCGACTTTTTTTGTCAAAAATTCGATTTTAATTTTCACCTTTGTTATTAGTTGTTCACTTAAAAACTAAACATTTTTTTCTTTGGTGGAACTTTTGGTCTTATATGTATTTTTGAAATTTCAATTTTTCAAATTTTTTATAATCTTGGAATTATTTCGAAATTTCAACTTTTTGTCACAATTGAACGTTTGCACTTTCAATATTGATTTTTTTTCGAGTAGTTTTTATCATAAATTTCAAGGTTCTTTTGAAAGATTTCTGACTACGACCCTGCTTTTTCTTGGTAAATGTGGTTTTGATCTTTTAGTGCCTTTTTAAAAGTATCTTGCCTTTTTAATGCCTTTTTTAGCTACCTATTTGTTTTTGCCTAATTGAAGGTTTTGTTCACCTTTTAAGCTCATTTGATTGTGCCTAAAATCCGGTCTCTAATAATAAGTAACTAAGAAATCAGAATAGATGAAAAGAACAAGATGCTTAATGCTCTATCTACACTAGAATTACTGACTTCCGCTAAGACAATTTCTTATATGTTGCCTAGAGACCGATCGAAAGTAGATGTGTGGCTGAAATCAAAACCAAATTTCGGCTTCTGTTCTGGTTTCGAGCGAAACCGAAACTTATTTAAGCTTGTTAAAATTTACATCTATATCCAAAGTTTTCTGTGTAAGAAGAAAATACAAAAAAAGAGCTAGTTATTCGTTTTTTTTTAAATTCCCGGGGGGTAGTTTTTTTAAAACTGACAGAAATAATATAAAAATTTGATGAAAATTCGTGATCTTATTATAAACGGTTTTTTTTTCGAAGTTTTGTTCCAGCATAAACTTTCCAAATTTTTGAATTTAAGTTTCAGATTCCAAAAAAAAACTTAAAATATTTTGAGTTTTTAAAAAATGGATAAAGGAATTTGGAATTTTTCAAAACAAAATCAACTTTTTCAAAAATGAATTTAATATTAGAAATATATCTCGGCGTTTACTTCCGGTGATTACTTTCGGTTTTTTCTCATATGTCCTAATTACTAAAGGATAACTATTCTAATATCGTATTTTTTATTGTTTATTTAAGAGCTTTCAAGAGCAGTGGCCTTTTTCCGAGTCTATTGCCCTACCAACGACTAAACTTTGTCTGGAAGTTGCAAAAAAGGCTATTTTTTACTAAGGTCGGTTAATTTGGGACGAGAATCGGTGCGTTCAACTCTGCTACTGTGGAAATCCCTAAGCAGCTCCCTGACACGGCCTAATCCCGAAAAATGTAATCTCATACTTCGTTGTCCTGTCATGTCGAATCCAATATTAACGTCATTCAGTGAAAAGCGCCGAATTCTCGCTGATCACGCAGATGTATCGCTCTCTCTAATCTATTTGGAAAGATAACTCAATTTTCGGGCTGCGGCACAGAACTGATGCAACACAAATTCTCCGATGACTAAAAAGGAGACTTTCCGCTCGAATATTCCGTCCGACTTAATGTGATTTAAAATTTCGCGAAACGAGCGAATAAAATAAGAGAGATCCACTAGAATCGAGTCGCGAAGCGAAAACGGCAAATCGTTCTAATTGATTCAATCGAGCAGATGGCGGTCGTCGCTGTATTAATAATTCCAACGGTTTGGGATGATATTGTGACATCATCTCCAATCTCGATGCGAAACTCCAAACCTGGAATTCGTTCCTTGCCGGAATTTTCATCTAACGGGCGAATCGCTTAATTACTATCAGATCAGCGTGCTGATAGCGGGCCTCAAAATTTCCATAACTTTCATCCGGACGGTGTAGGCTAAAATGAGCTCGTTAATCCATTATCTAATATTTTCTAGACTAATTTTATTTTCATATTCTCGAGTGGAAATTTGATGTTCTTTGGACACAATTTGAGTTACGTACACTGAGTCCCATAGTTATAGGGACACCACATTTTTTGAAAAAATTTTTTTATCTATTTCAATAGACTGCGCCAAATTGTCTGAGTGGATTAAAGGGTTGATTTAATAATTTTTTCTCTTCAATTATGCAAGCCTATCGGATTACCGATAAAAATTATTATTTGCCGTTCAAAATTTTCAATTTGATTACCGGTAAGCTGATTTACCGGTATCACAAGCCATAGTTTCAATGAGGGAATTGTTAAGAGCAAACATTTTAATTTTTCCCGCAGATTTTTAAAAATGTAAATCTTCATGTAAGTCTGGGGCCTACGGTTATTAATTTTCAAGTTGCAAAGTAGAAAAATGTAATTCGGTCAAAGAGCCTAAGTGGCAACTTTGAGCGGATCTGCCGAATCCTTCAAAATTAAATTCGCTCGCGCAAAAAGAATCGGAGCGAATCGATTTGCTTTTTACTTGTCTTTTGAATAGAAGCAGCGCTAATAAGAGGATTAGGAAAATCCAAATTTTTGTCTCGGGCAAAGTAACGTCTTAAAACGACGCTTCCCTCTTCGTCTATCGATTGGCGACGAGGGAAGCTTTCTAGTTTGTTTGGTTCGCCCCTGAAATTAGACATCATATTATCCGATCGAGTGGGAGCGAGCGGGAAAATTATTTGAATGCACAAAGTTAAGTCGAATTCTGGAAAGTTTATCGAAGTTTGGAGGTGGTTTTATTTCACAGTTTCCCACAACATTAGGAGATTACGCAACTTCCCTAATGCCCCGCGATATAGGGAAGTGCTGATTTCACTTCTTACATTTAGAATGTCGCCCTGTGTCTTAATAAAGCTAGGCTTGGGGAGGATTTTCGAGGTGCGAATGTGATTACAAATGATGATTTCAAAATAATCATTTATTGTCGTTGTTGAATCTGGAAAACGTATTTTAAATTCCAAATTATGTGGAACAATCCTCCTAATCCGCCACCTTACAACGCCATTAGCTTCTGTAACTGTTGCCATGTGAAAATGTTCAATTTCCTCCTCGAAATACACATCCAGATGTAGGAATTTGTATATCCCAATCGACCCAGCGGGTCGTGATGTGGTCGTTGTCGACTAACACGCCAGCTTGGAGTTTCCGCAATAAAATTAATTTTACCTCGGGTAATTTTAGAAGATATGCATTTTGGAAAGAATAGATTTTTCCCCAAATAATGAATTAATATTATCATCCAAACTTATCATTACAAAATTATTCTGTCAGTTGATCTGTGTGTACGACGTTCTTATGTATGCAGGGCCGTGCCGTGCTATTATACAAAGAGGCAACCGCATCAGGCAGCACCTTAAAGAGGCGGCGTAAGCAGCTAAATCAAAATATAATTCGAGCTATTCAATAATTAACACTTTTTATACATCGCTTTTCCTTGCGGCTCTGAGCAAGGAAAAGAAAAAAAAAAGTAAAATCAAAGTTTGATAGTTTTTTCATAAATCTAGCGTTTGTTCTCTCTTGTTTTCATTGTTTTCTCAAATTCCGGAGGATTTTAAAATCCTTATTATTTTCGAGACTAAACTAGAAATTTCGAAAAAGAATCGAAATGTGAAAAAAATCTTTGAACATTTTGAGATCATAAATGAACAAATAAACGAGAATATAGTCAATATTTCAAAAAGTCAAAAATACAAGTTTAAAGTCAAGATGTCAGGAGAAACAAGACAATTAAAACTAAAAAATTAGAATCCGGAAAAAATCAAAATTTAGAAAAAATAATAATTTACGTAATATATAAAAAAATGCCAACATTTTTAGAAAAATATTAAATTGAAAAATAAATTGCATTTTTTACAAAATATTATTTTAAGAAAAAATTGAATATTTGTATAAAAAGTCAAAATTTCAAGTTTCAAATCGAAATGTGAAAATTAGAACTGAACTCCATCGAAATCCATAGAAAAAAGTCAAAATTTATAAAATAAAAGAACTAATAATTTACAAGCTAAAATTAAAGTTTTCGAAAACAATTTCGTCTCCACAAGACAAAATTTTGAAAGGTCGAAATTTAAAAATAAAATCAAAAATTGCAGGAAAGCAAAATTTTGAAAAAGGGTAATTTTAAAAAAGTAGCTATTTCAAAAAAGTTAAAAACCAACACAGAACTATAAAAAGGTTCAAGCTTTAAACAACAACAACAAGTAAAAAAAACTTTTAAAAGTTTAGAGCAAAAGTGGAAATTTTAAAAATAAGTTATAACTATCAAAAAAGAAATCGAACTTTGAGAAATGATCGCAAATTTGAGAAATGGTTGGAATTTTTGATAAAAGTAACAATTATGAAGAGGAACAAGATTTTCAATGGCAAATTTTGAAAAAATAAAAAATTGCAAGAAACCTACCGAGAAAAAGTTTCAGAATTCATGACAATTTTAAGAGAAACAATTCGAAAATTTGAAAAACGAATTGAAAAATATTAAAGAAAAGAAAATCTGCAAAAAAATAAAATCTTGAAGGATTAAAAATTTTAAAATTTAAAAAATACCACAAAAAGTAAAAATGTTAAGTCAAAAAATTTCAAAAAAGTAAAATTCAAAAAAAAAAGATTCAAAATCTGTAAGTAAAGTAAAAAGTGAGAGAACAAATCAAATTTTTAAAAATTGATCGGAATTTAAAAAAAAAGTGGAAATTACTAAAACAAATTCCGAAATTTTTGAAAGCCGAGATTTTACGATAAAATCAAAATCTCAAAACAGACCAAATTCCTCCAAAAAGTAAACTAGGAAAATAGAAATTCTGATCAAAATTAGAGATGTTCAAACAACGCAAAATCCTGAAAAAGGTCAAAATTTGGAAACGAACTACTAAATATCGAAATCGAAACAGAAGGTAAACAAACATCTTTATTCAATTTTTTTTAAAGTAGGATTATTTGAAAGAGTCGACAATTTTAAAAAACTAAATAGAAATTGTAAATAAAGTTAAAATTTGCAAAAGTAACATTTTTCAAAAATTAAAGTTTTCAAAAGTTGAAATTGAAAATCAAGATTTTTAAAATAATCTAAAATTTGAGAAAAAGTCATAATTAAAAAAGTGGAAATTGAAATAGAAGCTGTTTTCAATAGGACTGCCAACATTTGCAAACGATCGGAATTATCAAGTCAGTTAAAAAAAATGGAATTTCAAAAATGTCGAATCAAAAAAAGTTGAAATATTCAAAAAGGCAAAACTTGGAAAAAAAATTTGAAATCTCAGTTATTTCGAAAAAATCAAAAATTTAAAATAAGTAGATATAGGTGATAAGTAAATAAGGTGACAATTTTCAGAAAAAGTAGAAATTTTGAAAAAGGTTGAATTAAAAAAAATGAAAATATTTAAAAAAGTCGTGGTTTCAAAAATCAAAACTTCGAATAAAATTCAATATTTCCAAAAAAAAGTAGGATTTTGACGAGAAGGTCAAATCTTTTAAATAAGGTGGAAATTGTTCAAAAAGAAAAAATGTTTAAAAAAGAGTAGAATTTAAAAAATTCAAAAGTTTCGAAAGGTCAAAAATTCTAGAATCAAGATTTTCAAAGACACATTGTTAAACAACTGAGATTTTCAATAAAGCATAATTTTTGAAAGAAAGTCGCAAAATATGAAAAATATCAACATTTTCAAAAAGAGCCGAATTATGAAGTGAACATATTAAAAAAATTTAAAAGTTTAAAATATTCTGTTTTTTCTTAAGCAGAAATTTTATAAACGTAACAAGTTCTTAATTTTTAACAATAAAAATGCATAATATTCAAAAAAAAGTCTAAATTTCGATGAAAGGTCGAAATTCTGAGAAAAAAATTGATACTTTCAAAAAGAAGTAGACATTTTTAAGCAGGTCAAAATTGTCGATGAAAAATGATACATTTTCAAAAAGAGTGTAATTTTTCATATTCCTACTCCTTTCCTCAAATCATCAAGGCAAGAATTGAGAATTGCACACAAACATGTATTGGGTTTGGGTCGAATTTCGAACACAAGTGATGCCAGTATAACCTAAATGAAAAATCTTAAAACCTCTGGAATAATGTTGAAACTAAAATACAAATTCTAGAACAAAATACTGTTTATAAAATTTTGGGAAAAAAAGTCTAAAGGTAGATATTAAAATTAAAATTTTAGATAGAAATGTAAAAACTAAAAGTGCGAATATTTATTTGGAGAAAAAATTTATAGTTTGACCAAAAAAAACTTTTACATTTTTGAGAATAATAAAGAGAATTAAATTAAAAAGTATTTCGTAATTTTTTTTTTGTAAAAATTTATATTTTACGCTTTCAATTTTTATTATTTTCGGAATTTTAAGAATAAAATTGTTTACATAAAAATCTAAGTTTAAAAACCTTTCTACAATTCTTAAGAAAAAGTCGACATTTCGAATTTAACGTTAGAATTTAAGAAAAAAAGTCAAATATAAAATTTCTGCAAGGAGGTTATAATTTCGCCATAAATTTTCATATTTTGTATTATACTGTAACAAAAAGTAATTATAAAGTTTAGTTGAGAATTTTCTAGAAAATTTGATAAGGGGAAGCGGCCGCGATAATAAATCAAACGGCAGATAAGGGCTCTAGAAATCTCGGAAAACGATAAGCCTTATCTTCTGGATTCTTCTAGAACCCGAACCGGGACCTATATAAGGCGGTCACTTTTCCCTTAGGTAGTTAGTTAGAAGCCAATGAATAAGTTAGTTAATTAAACAGTGTTAGTGTTAGTTCTAACGGAAAACTAAATTCGCTTTTGGTATAGTTCTAACGGAAAACTAAATTCGCTTTTGGTATAGTTCTAACGGAAAACTAAATTCGCTTTTGGGAAGGATAAAGTAGAGCAAACGGATAAGTCCGGTATTTACCAAATTTCATGTAGGGATTGTCCTCAAAAGTATGTCGGGCAAACTAGACGATCTCTTAAAATCCGACTGAAGGAGCATTTGGCTCATTTGAGGTACGGAAGAACTGAGAAGTCAAGTGTGGCTAGACATGCTTTTGAATTAGACCATAGGATGGATAATAATATTAAATTGTTAAGAATTATATGTTAAATGCATGTGAAAGCTTAGCCATCCATAAGGCTGGAGACAATCTTATGAATGGTTGCGCCGGACCTTTAGACCATTCATCTCTGTTAAAAATAGTTAAGGTTGATAGATAAGGAATTGTGACCCTACGACGTGTATGATCAGAAGAGCATTCGCGTTCGGATACGGTCGATCATGCACGAAGTGAATATTCTTAGTATATAAAGGTAAATTTTAAGATTAGGTGTTCTCTCTGAAGATGACAGCTTGACTGTCCAAACGCGTTAAAGCAACGTTTGTTGTGTTTTTTAATATTTCTTGGTTTCAGGGGACAAGTTCTGTATTTCAATTTTTCAGTGTTAGTGAATTACGATTGCAGTGTTCCGAGTTCAGTTTCGAAATAAAGTGGTTCACCAAGAATTCACCAAGTGTTAATCATTCGAACCGATAACGCGCAACAATCGCGCACCGTTACAAAAATTAAATATTTTAATCGAAACTTTGAAATAATTGCAACACACTCTTTCAATTAAAAAACCAGGAAATTGTATAAACTGTTTGTAACTTTGAATAGTTGATTACATTAAGTTTTATTTCTGTTAGCTTTTTTTTTAAATCGTATTTTGGACCATTTTGTTTTATTACCTTTTATACGCAACTAGCTGATACCCACGCCTTCATCTACGTGAAAAAAACGAAAAATTTCAAGGGTCACTTTTTAAAAAATTCCAACTTTTTTGAAAAATTTAGCTTTCATTTAAAATCACGAGTTATTTCGAAAAATTCGACATTTCAAAATACCCAATTCTGTCATGACGTCGATCTTTTCTCGTTCGATTTCTGAAAGTTTAAGTTTTCTCGAAATTTCGACAAATTTGAAATTTTCAACTTATTTCGAAATGTTGACTTTTTAAAAATTCCAATTACTCCAAATTTTTCAAAATGCTGGCTCACTAAGTATATTTTGATTTTTTGAACCGACTTCCAAAGTTTCAATTTTTTTTTTAAATTTCAACTTAATTTTGAAAATTTCAAATTTTTTTGAAATTTGGCTTTTTGAAGGCACCAAGTGCTCAAATTGTTGACTCATTTGGATATATTTCGATTTTTTTTAACTGTTTTCTTTTTTTATAACTTTTGTCAATGTCAGAAATTTTGTTTTTGAGGAATTACAACTTTTTTGAAAATTTCTTGCTCAAAATTTCAAATTTTTTTAAATATTTTATATTTATCTTAAAAGTTTTGAAGTTTTTCTAAAAATTTCGACTTTTTTAAAAATGTTTTAAACTTATTTTTGAAAATATTCACCTTTATTAAAATCGCCACTCGAAATTTAAATTTTTTTGCAAATCTTACTATTTTTAAGCCCAAAAACATATTTCAGAACATTTCAATTCTTTTTGAAAATTTGAATTTTTTAAAAGTTTCGACTTTAGAAAACATCGACTCTCTCGAGTGATTGATTTTTTAAATTCTTCTATTTTGTTAAATTTTGACTTCCGGAAAATGACGACTTTTTTCAAAAGTTTGCCTTCGATTTTTATTGAAAATTTCTAAATATAGTTCGAATTTTTTTTAACATTTCATGTTTATATTTTGAAAACTTCAAATTTTCATAATTTTTTGTTCAGTTTTCACTTTTTTAAATATTAACTGATTTTATTAACAACAAGATATTCACAGTTCCACTCGTCTTGGGGATTTTGATTTTTCTGAAATCTGAATTTTTTAAAAATTTTCGATAAAATTTCGATCCCTTTTTTTTTGGATAATTTCCACATTTGTTCAGCTTTTGAAAATTTCTCGATGTTTTGACCTTTTTTAAAAATTGCGACTTTTTTTTAGAAATTAGGTGTTTTTTTTCGAAGTTTCGACTTTAATGTACTAAACTTAATTTTTATCTGAACAAACCAATTTATCTTTTAATTTTCATTTTTTTAAAAATTAGATTTTTCTTTATATTTCGACGTTTTTAAAATTTTCTAACTTTTTTCAGAATTTTAACGTTTTTTTTTAAAAAAAATCTATCTTTTATCATCAAAATTTTGCATTTATCTCGAAATAATAACTTTTTCACAATTTTAGTTTCTTTTGAAAATTTCTCCTCGATCTTTTTTATGAAAATTTCCACGTTTTTCGAAGTTTTGACAATTTCTCGATGATTTGATCTTTTTTAAAAATTGCGCCTTATTTTTCAGAAATTTCGGTGTTTCTCTCGAAGTTTCGACTTTTCTGTACTTAACTTAACTTTTATCTCAACAAATTAATTTATCTTTTAATTATCTCTTTTTTGAAAAATTCGATTTTTTTTAAAACTTCGATATTTTTAACGTTTTCGAACTTTTTTCAGGTATTTAACTTTTCCTTCAATCGATCTTTTACCATCAACATTTTGCGTTTATCTCGAAATTATAATTTTTTCACAATTTGATTTCTTTCTGAAAATTTCTCATCTTTTTAAAATTCCGACTTTTTGTAAAAATTTTGACACAAAGTTTCTTTCTCAAAATATCGATTTTTTAAAAATTTTGAGTGTTTTTTTATAAATATAATTATCCTTAAATATTCTTTCTTTAATATCTCTAGCTTTTGTCAAAATATTTGCTTTATTTGAAAATTTGCTCTTTTGTTCAAACTTTTTTATATTTTTCGAAGTTTTGACTTTTTTTTTGAAAATTTCGACCCTTTTTCAAAAATTTTGTCTTTCTGGAAGATTCGACTTTTATGTAGTAAATTGTACCTCTATTTAAAAAATTCAACTTTTTTCTGCAAATTTTAACTTTTTTTAAGAAATTGATTTATTTAAAAAAATTGCGACTTTTAAAGATTCCTGAATCTTTTCGAATTTCCATCTTTTTTGAAAATATTTATTATTAAAATGTAGACTCCTTTCGAAGCATTTTTCAGTATTTGAACTTTTTTCGAAATTTCTATTTTTATTCAGAAGTGCGACTTTTTGTGAAAACTTTTCTTCAAAATTTTTTTGCAAGTGTTGATCGCTTTCTCGAAATTTCGAATTTTCGTAACTTTGACTTTTTTAAAAATTTCTAAAGGTTGTGGGTTTTTAAAGAATCTAACATTTTAAATGGCAAATCTGTAAATTTTGAACAAATTCTATACAGTTGACTCCCTCTAAAGTTGCGCCCGTTAAAGTTTCGCGCTCGTTAAAGTTGCGCGGATATTCCTGCACTCTAATTTTCGAACAACGAATTGACTGCCGAGTTTAGCGCCACTTTTGTATAACCCATTCAATCGCGCAAGGAGCAATAAAACATATGGATCATTCCATTATCGCGGGTGCAACATTTAGACGCCTGTTTTAGTTTAACCTAATTAAATAAAAAACATTTTTAATTAAATTAGTCTTTAAAAGACTACAATTTAATATGTTTACTTTATATTAATTAACAAAAATTTTAATATGATATTTTAAAAGCCAGGAGAAAGGTTCAAATTGCCATCGCGGGTGCAACAAATTCGGCCCAACCTTTCCAGATCACAAACAAAAAACACATAAATCTGTTAATTCTAATACATTTAATAGGTTATGCCTTAATATTTTAAAATGTATTAAAGTAACAAAAAACCTAAAATAAAAACTCTAAACAAAACAAAAATAAACAATGAATTATTAATTTTTTTAATAATCGCGGGTGCAACCAGTCTAATTTAAGTGAACATAAACATCAATTTTACTTATATAGGAACAAAATAAGAGATCAAACCATATTTATTACTAACAATTATACTTTTGTTGTCGCTTATATTAATTATTTCTTTTGAAATACGTCAATAATTGCCAAAAATTCTATGAACGTATTATTTTCATCAGTCTTTTTTTGGCGCTTCCAGCTTCGCGATAATATTATCAAATTGCACGTCTGCTATGTCATTAACGATTTCTGTGAATCGTTTGCCATCAACCGTGGTCATAAATTGTACTCTAACTTCTCCATCTTCATCCATATCACTCTGACACAACCCCACATAACGATATTGAGTTTTTTTTTGCCGCTTTTGCAGAGCAATTGTACGAGCACATACACACCAGCGCAAATATTTTTTGGTAAGACAGTAGCTTGCACAGTAGCAGTTTCAGGACATGCTTCTGTGATAATTTTGAAGCTTCATTGAAAGGTTTGCTAATTACTGTTTTGGTCTCTGATTCCGAAAGATCCAGGCCTTTCAATTAACACAGGAGTTGGAATCTAGAGTAATATTCCAAATAGGGGATTCTTTACATGCATCGCAACTACTGGACATGCAGTCTTCATTGTCGACACTACACGATACATGTTTCAGAAGCTCTTGGTGAGTTTTGGAAAAGTCTGTCGCATGTTTCGAAATAGCCAGAAGAAGATTAATATAATTTGTGTGCGTTGTACATACGCAAACATTATGAGGAGTATCATTAGTTGGCAGAATGTGAGCTGGTCTCTCATTATAAAAAACAGTCTTGCCTATAGATATTTCAGGATGAGTTTCTTTAAAAATTTCGAAGGCTTCTCGAATGCTCATAGTCATTGTTCTTTTCTGGATTTGCATTTTCGTTCCTGTATTGGTCTTGACTGTTTCACATCTTTTATGTCAGGTATTTGTCTGTTAATGTCATCCCTATTATAAAAATCACAAATCAGTTTTTTCCCTCCATCCGTTGGCTTTCGAGGCGCTGCTTTAGGGGCGTCATTTTTGTCAAATGCAGCAATGTTGAATTCACAAGCAAATTTTTTTACAACTTCCACTGCTTTGGTGGGACTGGCTGGTAGATTACGTTTTATTTTTGCCACAGCCTTACCTAGTGTGCGAGGACTGTTATATCTAGTAGATGTTTGTTTAAATTGTTCTTCCTTACGTCGCTTTCTAGCTGCCTGCATTCTTTCTTTGGATCTGATTCTAGTCAATATTTTCAAATCTACATCTGTCTCCGTGTTCATTTTCACTACTTTTCTTCCTTTGGAATCACGAGCCCTTTCCCGTTGAAGGTGTTCAGCAGGAAGCTCAGGACTTTCTTTTAATTCCCGCCTCTATTTCTGTGAAGCAGTCTCCTTATTTTGCTCTGTTGTCATTTGAACCGATATTTCTGTAAAAAAATACAGAATATAATATAGAAACACATATTAAATATATATCATCAATCGTCTTCAACATATATTATTAGCCAAGGTATATCAAAACAACGAAATGTTACATGAAAAAAAGTTGCACCCGCGATCTCACATCGAGATCGCGGGTGCAACCAATTTAAGTTATCGTTTATTTTAACCTAACAATCATTACACTCTTAAAAACAAATAATTTAAGTTTGGTTTTGATTTCTTCTTACTTTTGCAAAGTTTCAGAACGTTAGCACTTTATTTCTGTGAAAAAAGTAAACTTTTATATCTTTTGTATCGCGGGTGCAACAAGTTAACAGTGTATTCTAGCAGTCAATAATTCTTAATAAATAACAACATATACTTACATTTTTTTGGAAGACAAAGATAAATGAATATTGTCACTTTACGTTTAGCCGGTAAAACGCAACCTCAAACTGTCAACAGCAACTGTTTCGCGCCAGTGTTGCTAGTTATGATTTTACAGTTTATACCAATTCTTCGAATGGTAATTTTCAAACGCGCCAAAAAAAGAAGATATATGGTATAAAATCAAATAAAAATAAATTGATTATTATATTTAGACTTTCTTCTTTGCACTAATAACAAAAAAACAACTAATAGCATGATTGAAAAAATCATGCCGGAAATCGTCTATAGCGGAATCGCCCATATATAATATTTTTCAACAATGGTAGGAATTACGGGGAGTAGCAACTTTAGCGGTCGATACAGTACGGTGAGCGCAACTTTAGCGGGAGTCTACTGTACAACGAGTTTTGACTTTAAAGCTGACATTTCAAAAAGGATGATTTTTTGGGTTTAAACTAAAAAGTTTCAAAAAATAGTCGAAATTTTAAAAAAAATTTCGTGAAATACAAATTTTGTACAAAAGAGCAGAAGCGAAATTTTGGGTTCAGTTTAGAAATTGCGATGTTTAAATCGAAATATGGGAAAACGTTTGTCTTTCGAAACATTTTAAATTTAAAGTTTCTTCTCGAAATGTCAACATTATTTCCAAATATATTTGAATTAAAAATTTCTACAAACAATCTTATAAACATTTAGAAGTTTTTTTTGAATTGAATCCATGCATTAGGACTCTAGTCTAGAAATTTTAACTTTAAATTGACACTTTAACTTAAAATTAAAAAATAATTCATAAAAAGACAAAATATTGTAACGAAATGTAAATTGTAGAATTTAGTTCGTAAGAAAATTTTCTAGAAACATCTGATAAGAGAAAGTGGCCGTGATAATGAAGCAAACGGCAGATAAGCGTTCCAGAAATTTCGGCAAACGATAAGCCTTATATGCCGAAAACTTCTAGAAGCCGGAAGCGAGGATTATATAATGCGGTCGCCTTTCCTTCGAGTCAGTTAGTCAGTTAATCAATGTAGTTAGTGAGTTAGTAGTTAGAAGTTAATTAAACAGTGCTACCTAGTTGCAGTTGTAGCGTTCTGAGTTTGGTTTGGGAATAAAGTGGTATAATTCACACGTAGTAATCAATTTGAACCGATAGCCCGCAACAATATGCTTCGATCACTTGCAAAAAGTTAGATAAACTCGTGTAGAGACACATTGATAGAACGCTTGTAGGCAACTTTGAAGACATTCTTATGTATTATTCATTACATAAAAATCGTCAATCGGTTAATGCCCATTTTTACTATCTTAGAGGGTGAATTTTGAAAAATCCTCTCTTAGTGCTCACGTACGTATTACAGGGGAACACCTCCATGAAATTTCATGCTCTTAGAGCCATCTTTTTAGAGTGCGCGTTGTCTGTCAGTTAATGCTTAGAGATTTATTAAATAGATATTAAGGAAGATATCCTAGCTTTGACGGACCTAATGCATAACCTAAATCTCTGGATATGGAAATCTAAATATGGTTGGCAGATTCAATTAACGACAGCACCGGGAAGTAGGCAATGCCTAAGACGAAAAGTTTTTTCAGAGAATCTTTTTCGGTTACTAATTTTTAATATGTATATCATTTTTATTTTCAAATTACATTTTCCCCAAAAATATTAAAGTGCTACTGCCATAATCTTTGTGTCTTAATATTCTTACTTCTTTGCTTTTACTGAATGTATATTTAGAAAAGGTATACTAGGGATTTTTTTGTGACGTTAGAGAATGCATTTATTTCCTCATCGAAGAGTAAAATGCAAAAAATGTGTGGCTAATATTTCTTAAAATCTATAAGAGAACTTCATCCTTATAAATTGCTGCATTAACAACCATTATATTTATAATAAATTACGCTTTAATGCTACCCATGGTACACATTTTTTTCTATTTGAGATGCGAAAATTGAAAACCGTAACAACAAAATCACGGACTAAATCCGCAATCAGCTACTAAGGGACGCTTTCGGTTTGATGCAACAGTAAACAAAAGAAACGATGTCGAAGCCAAAGAGCGAATTCCTTCGGGCATAATGCTCGAAAAAAAAAAGACCGGAGAAAACAATTTCGTTTCGGGCTCCAGAGAATTGGAGGCTCGACATATGCGAAACGAGGAGCCTTTTTTGCAAACAATTACGAGGCATCCATCATTACCATTGTTGTGCTCATCGAAACATTTTTATTTTGCCTAATCTGTCGAAAATCGGAAACGAAAAACAGGTCAGACGGCAAACTGCTCCCACTATAAACGTATATTTAGACACTAACCCTAACATCGATAAAATATTCATTCGCATTTCCCTCGGAAAAAAGGGGATTCTACTTGTGACTTGAAAAAAATATTGGACCTTCAACATCGCCCTCTTGGGTTATTTAAGCTTAAGAGGTGAAGATGAATGTTTTATCTTTTATCCTCTCGCCGGCTCTTTTAAATAAATAGTTTCCAAGCCGAACCGAAGAGTCGAGAGGGCCGGATGCCACTTATTTATAGGGCGCGATGAAACAAAACGCAGACAGACAATTAAATTTCACAAAAGCCCCGCGCTTGACGTGTATATTTCTTTTTCATTTATCTCGGCCTCTCGGAATGTCATCCCCAAAAAAAATATAATCATTTCCGCCGCATACTTCCGACTTATTTAATCTTAATTTAATTTCGCCCTTAATTTCTTTGACGGCGGCCGAAAGACTCTGTTTTAATTTGGATGAAATAAGCTGCGCTCTCTGAATCAATATTTGACTAACCTAATTGGTAGTTTTTGGAATCGTTTCCTTAATAATTTTAATTTGGAAGAGACAATAATTCTGGATATTGCATTCCCTACTTTTTATTGGTGAAAGCTATCGAGAAAAATATTACAATCTCCAGCTAAAAACATGTGAAGATTTGAATACTTTTTTTTACGTCTTTTGGAAAGTTGATACGAGCGTTATCGACGACCGAAGTCGTTATTGTCTTTTTCAGGAATACTTCCTATAACTTAAACTGGCTAAAGCTTTGAAGTAATCTCTATAGTTATTTTTCTAGGTAATTTAGAAGGTTGATACATTTGGTGTATCAGGGACGATGACTTTCAAAGCTTTTTTATTGTGTTCTTGGTGAATTGATCTCTCGCGTGGGATGGAAATATTGGGAAATCCGAAGGTCTTATTCTGGGTGATTTGAGAGATTGATATACACTTGATGTATCAATCATGGCGAATGTTCATATCGATTTATTGTTCTGCTTGGTAATTTCTGCCTCAAGCGGAAACTGGAGCTTCTGAAGTTATTTTTCTAAGTACAGTATTCCAACAAATTAAAGGAACAGACATTTTTAAACATCTTTGCGCAGTGGCGGCTCGCGCATAGGCACTATGGAAGTGCAGCACCCCCAGTTTCCACTTGAAATTATTGATAAACTTAATGTAATGACTTTTTCCAAAATTTTACTTTTTGATAATTTCGAGTTTTTTCTAAATTTTGGCTTTCCTATAGAAAATTTTGAATTGCTTTTAAGAATTTACCATTTTTTTTTCAAATTCAAGCTCTACTTAAACTGTTTTTGATAACATTGAATTTTTTATGAATTTTTTGTTTTCAAAATTTTAGCTTCTTGTCAAAAGTTGACTTTTTTGAAATTTAAAATTTTTATTAAACATTTCGGCATTTTTCAAAATGTTTTTTTTAATTCCGATTTTTGAAAGCTTTGACTTTTCCGAAAGTTTCTTTTTTTTTGATTATGACGATTAAAAATTACGACCTTTCAAATTTAAGATTTTTACGAAAGTACCGTTTTTTTGAAAATTTTCTCAAAATTGCATTTATTATTTTCTTCAAAATTTTAAATTTTTGGAAAATTAAAAAATCTCGACATTTTAAAAATCTTCTGGTTATTTTCGTTGACTATTATTTTAAAATTCACCATTTTTTTAAATTTTCAAGTTTTTTGAAAAATGTCGATTTCTGACAAATTGTCGACATTTTTTTTGTAATTTCGACTTTTTGAACATATTTTTGAAAATTGCAACATTTTTTTTAAATTTCCACTTTTTGAAAATTTTTACGTTTCTTGAAAATGTCGAGTTTTTTTAAACGTTTTTGAAATTTCCTACTATTTTCTTGGACTAGTTTTTTTTGTTTAGGTTATTTTTATGTTTTTTTTAATTCCGATTTTTGAAAGCTTTGACTTTTCCGAAAGTTTCTTCTTTTTCGATTATGACGATTAAAAATTACGACCTTTCAAATTTAAGATTTTTAGGAAAGATTCTGTTTTTGTTGAAAATTTTCTTAAAATTCCATTTATTAAAAATTCTTTACCATATTTGGAAAATATCGTGTTTTTTAAAAGCTCGGGTTGTTTCAAAATTTTGGATTTTTTTAAACATTCTTCAAATTGTTCCTCATTCTGGCTTTTCTCCGACTGTAAATTTTGTTGTTGAAAATTTCGAATTTGTTCACAATTTTGACTTTTTTTTTGAAAATGTCGATTTTTATTAAATCGCAATATTTTTTGAAATTTCCGAATATTTCGGGAACTACTTATAAAACTTCGCTATTTTTTTTTAAATATTGAGACATTTTTGAAAATATCGACTTTTTGCAATTTGTCGAATTTCCTTTTCATAATTTCGATTTTTCGAACATCTTGATTTTTTAAATTGAATATTTTCCTTAAAAATTCTGCTCTGAAAATTCCTACGTCGAATTTCAAATACTTCTGATCCCAAAAATTTTGTCATTTTATCAAATTTTCAATTTTAAAAAAAATTTAGATATTTTTAAATGTTGACCTTTTTAAATGTTGACTTTTTTAAATCTCGACATATTTTGAAATTTACGAAATTTTCTTCAAAAATTTCGTTGAATATTTAGGCCTTTTTTACGAAGTTTGACTTTTTTAAACATTTTGGCAGTTTTTCAAAATCTTCACTGGTATATTTTTGAAAATGTCGATTTTTCTTAAAAGCTGAATTTTTCGAATATTTTGTTTTTTTTTAAATCCTACTTTTTCTCCGGCTGCTATTCTTCACTTTTTTTCAATTTTCAGTTTTTTTCAAATTTTGATTTTCTTCAAAATTTTGACTTTTTTGAAAAGTAAAAAATCTCGACATTTTTTAAAAAATCTTCTGGTTATTTTCGTTGACTATTTTCTAAAAATTCGCCATTTTTTAAATTTTCAAGTTTTTTGAAAAATGTCGATTTCTGACAAATTGTCGACATTTTGTTTATAATTTCGACTTTTTGAACATATGTTTGAAAATTGCAAATTTTTTTTCAAAATTTCCACTTTTTAAACATTTTTACGGTTCTTGAAAAGGTCGAGTATTTTTTAAACGTTTTTGCAATTTCCTACTATTTTCTTCGACTATTTTTTTTTTGTTTAGGTTATTTTTAAATGTTGACTTTTTAAATCTCGACATATTTTGAAGTTTTCGGAATCTTCTTCAAAAATTCCACTCTTTGAAAATTCCTAAGTCCTTTGAAAGGTCAAAATCTTTGAAAGCTGATTTTTTTCAAAATTTTCAATTTCAATTATTTCTGGTTCCAAAAATGTCGCAATTTTATTAAATTTTAAATTTTTTAAAAAAAATTTCGATAATTTTAGATGTTGACTTTTTAAAATTTTGATATTTTTTGTAATCTTCGATTTTTTTCGTCGACTGCTTTTAAAAATTTCAAGTATTTCAAAAATTTTGAGGTATATTTTAAAATGTTTGAATTTTTTTTAAGTTCAACTTTTTTTCGAAATTTAGATTTTTCTTTAATCTTTCTGAAATTTCCCACCATTTTATTCGACTAGTTCCTTATATTGAGATTTCTTTGAATATTGAGGCTTTTTTACAAATTTTGACTTTTTTTAACATTTTGACAGTTTTTCAAAATCTTCACCCGTATTTTTTTGAAAATGTCGATTTTATTAAAAGCTGGATTAGGTAAAATTTTGATTTTTTCAAATCCTACCTTTTCTAAGGATGCTGTCCGTCACTTTTTTCCAATTTTCAATTTCTTTCGAAAATTGTGATTTTCTTTAAAATTTTGACCTTTTTAAAAATTTAAAAATCTCGACATTTTTAAAATATTCCGCCTATTTTGTTTTTTTTTAAAATTCGCCATTTTTTAAGTTTTCAAGTTTTTTGAAAAATGTCGATTTCTGACAAATTGTCGACAATTTTTTTTATAATTTCGACTTTTTGAACATATATTTGAAAATTGCAACATTTTTTTTAAATTTCCACTTTTTGAAAATTTTTACGTTTGTTGAAAATATCGAGATTTCTTAAACGTTTTTAAAATTTTCTACTATTTTTTTCGATTAGTTTTTTTTTGTTTAGGTGTTTTCAACATTGTCAGCGTTTTTTTTTGGAAATGTTACTATTTTTTAATTTGGGCAATTTTTGAAACCTTCAACTTTTTGAAATTTCTTATTTCTTTGAAAATATGGTGTTTTTAAAAGCTGGACTTTATGCAAAATTTCGCCTTTTTTGAAATTTTTCATTTTTTTTGTAAATCTTACCTCTTTAGAATTCTGCTCTTCACTTCATTCCCATTTTCAGTTTTTTTAAAAACTTCGATTTTCTGCAACATTCCTATTTTTTCTGTAAATTTAAAAATCTTGACTTTTTTTCAAATTTATGATTGTTTTCGTTGACAATTTTTTAGAATTCGATATTTTGTAAATTTTCAATTTTTTTCAAAATTTTATCGTTAACAAATTGTCGAAATTTTTTTCTTATTTCCACTTTTGAACATCCTAAATTTTTTTCAAAAATTTTCAAAAATGTCGAGTATTTGTAAAATCTGGACTTTTTCATAATTTTGAATCCTGAAATCTTCGACTTTTATCAAAGCTCCACCTTTTTTCCGGTTAAAAAAAATTAAATGCATTTAAAGATTTCGATATTTTTCAAAATTTTCAATTTTCGAAAAAATTTTAGTTTTTAAAATATTTGGATTTTTATTAAAAATTATTGTATATTTAAAAATTTCCTATTTTTTCAAAATTTTTGGGTTTTTTAAAGATTTTAAATTTTTTTTGCAAATTTGAAGATTTCTTCAAAAATGCTAAAATATAATTGCAAAATTTTGATTTTTTTACCAAAAACTTGATTAATGTTAACCAGTTTCTGGAAAATAAAACCCTTTTTTTTAGAAACTACAATTTTAATCCTGTAATCTGGACTGTTTTTCCAAAATTTGCTAAATTATGTAGAAAATAAATTTACAATATGAATAAAAACTTTTAAAAATTTAAAAATCTGAATTTGACACACACAAAATCTAAATATTTTCTGGAGCAGCACCCCTACTTATTTTACCTAAGAGCCGCCACTGTCTTTGTGGTATTTTTTTGAAGACCTCTGTCGTGGAAAATGCCCTTATTGAGATTAAAAATGAAATTTTGAAGTTTCGTAATCCTAGATTCGAGATATTTTTGTAGAACATTTTTATTAGCTACAGGGCAATGCCCTCGTAATAAATTTCTTTCAACAGATATATCTACTTAATAAAACTTTAAAGACTGACTAACATACAGCGCCTAGCCTAAACTGTTGGTCTAGAACAGTTTTCTCTTGGTGACACACTTGAACATTAGTTGAAATTTTGCGACGCATGAAAAGTTTTGTTTGATTAGATAATTTTTAACGATTCCAAACTTAATAATAAAGACTGGAAAAATTGCAGTTTTGCATTTTTTGTAATTTTTCATTGGTCCCTACATAATTTTTTTTTAACAAAATTTGAAATTATTTTGGAATATTTAATATTTTTTCTTGAAATTCTTTGATTTTTTAATGAATAGATGAATATAGATTTGTCCTAATGCACAGACCAATAGGTTTGAATATTTATTAGATTCGAAGTTTGGAAACCAAATACCGGTTTCGATCTTGTTAGATCTCGTCAGTTTGGTATATCCAACATTTGTTAGCATTCGAGTTGGATATTATACCAAACTGACGAGATCTAACAAGATCGAAACCGGTATTTGGTTTCCAAACTTCGAATCAAATAAATGTTCAATCTAATAAATGTTCAGACCTATTGGTCTGTGCATTAGAATCCTTGAGTTCTGGGAACTTTTTCCTAGAGAGCAACCGCTTCGCTAGGTGGCAATGTTTCAACTGTTGGTAGTTCAGCTGCCTATGATTCACTATACACGCCTGGAGGGCTGCATGAATTTGTAGTCTAGGTTGCATTCTACTTGCATATAGATTTGTGTTTAGACTTAAATTTTCAAAAAAAAAGTGACAGTAAAAATAATAATTACTATTAAAATGTTAAAGTCTAAATTACCGAAAAGTAAACTTAATCCATTAACAGAGACCTTTTTGGAAAGGTTTGAGTGAAATTTCAAAAAAAAAAAATAGAATATTCGAGTTCGGCAAAATGTCGATATTGTTACTCATATCTAAACTCAGCTATGGAAAAACACGGTGAGGCTATGATTTTGGTATTGGATATCTCAAAGACCTTCGACAGAGTCTGACACCGATCTGTTCTCACCAAATTAACACCTTATGGTCTTCCTCCTAGACTCTGTCATTTTATATCTAGTTTTCTCGCTGTCAGATCTCTTCAAGTCGTCGTTGATGGCATCTCATCCGAGACAATTGCGATTAAGACGGGGATACCTCAGGGTAATGTCCTGTCTTCTACTCTGTTTCTGTTACACATAAACGATCTCTTCTTTAAATATTGACAAAAAGTAAAGAAATATATTTATACAGTTCTGTACCACTAAAATACCTGGAAGATTCGGAATAAATCTTCCAAACTTCCCGAATATTGATAATGCTCCCGTGCGGACCTTTCAGGGTGCCTTGGCAAAAGCCGTACACGTCGAATGCCCTATACATCACTCAGTGAGATAGCGACATCATCAACGCATAATAAATCAAATAGGTATTGATGCAAGTAATCCATTGCGAGCACTTAACAAGGCGATATGCGTTATGGAGCTTTGATGATAACGATGCATTAACATCGCGTCGGGCCAAGACAATTCCCGAAATGGGGAATTTCAGCGCTGGCAGCCGGCCACAGGAAGCTTCAGTTTGCTGCGGAAATGCAGCCGCAATGCCCTTCTTTCTCCCTACCACCGCAACTTGGTCATGTTGACACAACTATTCGCTTTTCATGCCGCACACTCTCGATGGGAAAATTTCGCCTATTCGGCGTTCGTTGTACAATAACGAAATCTGAAAACTATAAATATTAACTGGGCTACTGCTGTGAAGATATGAATAATTTTGGGTACTTTAAAAATGCTTTGTGTCTTTTTTGAAAACAAAACAGTGATTAGATTTGGATAAACCTCCTCGTTTTAACGTTCCAAAAGAAAAAAAATTAGGGGCCAGTGAGGCTGGCGTCAGAAGTAAAAACTTAAAATTAGAAGATTGTCCGAGTATGTGCCATCCTTGTAGTTTAAGCTTACCAATGTAATTGATAATTAAGGGTCGCGGTTTCAAACCCTGGCGGCATTTATACGTTTTTTTAATTCTATCACATATTTTCTTCATAGCTACATAATTATCTTTAACATTGGAGCTTGTTGGTAAGGCGAAACTTTAAAGTTTTCCCTATCTGAAATCTATTTAAAGCTAACTAATTTAGTTCTTCAAATGGTAAAAGACATTTGTTTGTTAATACATATTGTACACATTGTAAATAAATAGTGAACATTTTAAGAGATATTGAGAAAGTTTTACTTTTAAGCCAGAGATAAGCAACCCTTTTTTACAGCGGGCCAACTACAAGGTTAAAAATTTTACGCGGGCCACATGTGAGAAAAATATGAAGGCTAGATTAGATGATTAAGACTAATTATTAAGCTTCTATTAACAAAACAAAAATAACAAAAGTACTATAAAAAATTACCTAATTGAAATACATAATAGAAATAAAAAGGGGGAAATTATTATGGGAAAAAAATCTTAAACAAACTCTAATGAGAATTTTGAAGTTGCTTCATTGCCAAATTTGCTACAGCAACTCGCACAGAACGTTCCAGTCATACGTTATTTAGTCTCATCATCATGGTTGTTTGGTAGTTTAACGCGGTTCTGAAACTTCCGTTCCTTTGACCGCCGTCTTTTGGAGAACATTAACTGTGGTGATACTTTTGTGAGCTGCGAGCGCCGCCGATCGAAAGCTACTCAATTCACCCCCGATGGCAGGCGTCCGTGACCGACTGCAACCGCCCCAAAAGAAGGCTACTCAGTCCACCCCCTTTGGAGCGTGCCGTCGACCGTGCTGTGTGTTGTTAGGTGCGCTAGCCGGAGATCGTTCACCGGGCGAAAGCTACTCAATCCACCTTCGTCGGTAAGCGACCCTCGGTTGCGTGTTGTCGCACCAAATGAAAGCTACTCAATCTACCTTCGACTAACAATTGTGATTATCTTTAAGTTTCTGCTAATCCTTTTAGAATCTGTTTCGGCCTTTTGTGCCTACTTTCAATGGTATCTTCGTATTCTGTTATTGCATCCTACTCGCAGTGCTTTGAAAGCATAATGGGGTTACCTTTGCGAGTGGATTAAACTTAAAAAAAAATCTGTGTATTTGTGTGAGTCTCCATTTTTGCGTAGGTCTTTGTAGCCAGTGTTTTGATGTGTTCCGTGAGCGCCAGATCATTGTGGATTTGCTCATTTGTCATGTAGTAAGGAGCGTTGACGCATTGTCGTAGCGTTTTATTTTGAATTATTTCTAGCGTGTGCAGTTGTCGTAGACTTGCTCTCAGCCAGACCTCCGACGCAATTATTGCCTTGTACAGGTTTAGTTTGTTTCTGATATCCAACTTGTTCCTATTGTTGAAGAGTGGGTAGAGATATCCTTTTAGTTGCTTGGTTTTCGTTGCAATGGTATGGATGTGTGCAGTGTACGAAAGTGTTTTGTCCAGAGTTACTCCAAGGTATTTCACTTGTTTCACCTATGGAATTGATGTGTCGTTTAATTTGAGCTTTTGCTCCGGTTCTCTCTTTTTCCTGCTGAATATTATAGCTTGACTCTTACTTGCGTTAGTTTGAATCCTCCATGTATTCATCCAACTTTCTATGTCGTTGAGATGGAATTGTAAATTTTTGGTGATTTTCGTCCATATTCTTGACTGTGTGATTATGGCCGTGTCGTCTGCGTATAGAGCAATCTTGATGTTCTGCTTTTTTGAGATATCCGCGGTGTAGATAAGGTACAGTAACGGTCCTAGTAAAGATCCTTGGGGCACGCATGTTGTCATTTCTTTGATGCTGGATGTCTTTTCGGTAATTTTGACGTAGAATTTTCTTCTGTCCAGATATGATTTAATTATTTTTCCGTAGGCCAGTGGGATTCCCAGCTGAACTGATTTGTATATCAGTCCAGTGTGCCAGACTTTGTCGAAGGCTTTTGCAACATGAAGGAATATGGCTTCAGATGTTTTTCCTTTGTTGTTGCCTTCGAGGATATGTTCAGTTATTCTTGATAGTTGGTGAACTGTGGAATATTCCTACCTGAATCCAAACTGTTCATCGGATAGGATATTTCCATCTTTTATTATCTTTTCCAGTCTGGTTAGGATAGCCTTTTCAGTTATTTTGCTAATAGCTAAGGCTTGACAGCAGACTGATAGGTCGGTAGCTGTCGACGCTGTTTCTCGGCTTTCCTGGTTTGTGGATCATTATTGTTTCTGCCATCTTCCACCTGTTTGGATAGACGCGAAGTTTGAAGATTGCGTTGCATCTGTTCTTGACATCTTCTACTGCTTCTGGCCGAAGCATTTTTATGCCTATGTTGTCTGGACCAGGAGACTTTTTCGATACTAGGTTCTTAATGATCGTTTTTAACTCTTTTGTGGTAACTTCATCTCATTAATAGTTTTCTCCAAGGTCTCCAAGCGTCTCAGTGTGTGTTTCTACGTTCAAGTTGTGCGTTCTGGATTTGGGCTGAATTGCTTTTGCAGCATTTCTGCAAACGCCTCGGCCTTTTCCTCGTTTGTGATGGCGTTTTCGTTATTAGTTTTTAACGGAGGCAGATCTCTGCTTGTTTGCCTAAGTTTCTTGGCTAGTTTCCAAGGTGTTTCGTCCTTGTCGTTGAAGCTTTCTAGATGGCTTTCCCATTTTCTGTTGTATTCTTCGTTCAGAAGATTCTTAACTTCGTTTGTGAGTCTGTTTAGTGTGTTCTTGTCGGTTGCAAAGTTCTGTGATACGCTTTCTTCGCTGCATTTTTACGTTTTATGAGCGCAGCTATTTGGTCTGGTAAATTTTTCTGCCTCGTATTTTGCTGCGTTGTTGTAGTTGCTTGAGAGCTTCGTTTATGTGTTTTTCAAACGGGTCGGTGCCCCAATTTAGGTGTTTCACGCTTTCGATGTTGTGTTATTGTGCAACATATTCATGTTGGAAAGTTAATCTTGATTTTTGTGAAGTGCTGTGATTGGTTTGGATTCCTATATGTGATGTTGAGGGGACAGTGGTCTGACGATAGTTCCTCTATGATTTTGACATTCAGGTCGAGCGTCCGGGTTTTGTGTACCGTAACGTCGAGAATATCCGCAGTCGTCGAGTTGTCCGGATAATGTGTTGGCTCTAGTGGAGGGTCGATAATTAGATTTCTGTTCTTCAAGTATCCCCAAAGTCTGTTTCCTTTTGTGTTTGTAGCTTTGCAGTGCCAGTTTTTGTGCTTGGCACTGAGGTCTCCTACTATCAGAGTGGGCGTGCGTCTGGATAAGATTTTGTCGAGGTCCTCTTCTATTTCCTTTTTTGCGGGCGCTAAATATTCAGAGTACAGTGCAAGTTTTGAGTGTCGCAGCTGTATTTCCACTCCTGTATATTCGATATTCGGTTTGTCGCCGTTTGACTCCAGAGCGCGGTGTTCGATGCCAATTTTGACTAGCACGGCCACACCTTCACTTGCTTTGTCTTCTCGATCGTTTCTATAGGTCAAATAGTTGGGTATCTTCAACTTTTTTGACGGCCTTAGGTGGGTTTCTCCGAGCAGAGCAATATCTGGTTTGTGTTCTGCGACGAATGCTTTCAGTTCCGATATCTTGTTTGAGATAGTCTGGACCTGTGATCGCTTTTAACTATTTCCATTACACAAACATAAGTTCTTTCCAAATCATAGGCGCAACTAGAATAGGGCATAGTGGGGGTAAGGGCTCCACCCTGCCCTATTTTAGTTCATGCAGTAAACTGAAAATTTATATGTATTCAATTGGGGGGCTTCCCAATTCCTCAGAATTCATCCTTTCCTTGAAATATTTTTTCGAAATTTCTATTTTATTCTCAAATCTTTTTACAAAATTTGTCTTTTTATTTTGAAATTTCAAATCTATTCATAAAATTCGACTTCTTTTATCAAACATGACCGTCAACATTTCGAATTTAAAGGTTCGTTGTTTTTTTTTGAAATGTCGCTATTTCTCGAAATTTGACCTTTCTCAAAATTTCGACTTTTTTAAATTCTGAAAATTTCAGTTTGTTTATTAAAATTTGCTTTTTTCCTAAAATCTAGTTGATCTTTTGATAAAAAAGTATATTTTTTAGAATTTTTGCGAAAGGACAAAAATAACGAAGCGAATTTTTTTGTAAATTTCAACTCTTTTTTAATTCAAATTTCTGGAACTTTCAAATTGTTTGTCAAAATTTCGATGTATATCACAATGTTTGGTATTTTCTGACGTCCGTTGTCTTCCTCCTTCTCCCGACTTGAGGTGATAAGAGAAAATAAATATTCAATTTTTTTTTTAAATTTCCATTTTCTAAAAATTTCGATAAAATCTGATTCTTCTTGGAAAATTTCACTAACGTTAAACGTTTTTTCTCAAAATTTAAATCTTTTTCTCAAAAATCCCTTTTTTTTATTCGGGATTTTGATTATTATTTTTTGATTCATTTCAAAATTTTCTCGAAATTTTGCTTTTTTCCAAAATCCGATATTTTTCTAAACATCTAGCTAAAAATTTCGTTCTTTTAGGATCTGATTTTTTTAGAAATTTTAACTGGTTTCTGAAAGTTTGCTTTTTTCAGGAAATCTTGAATTTTATCTCAATATCCGATATTTAATATTTCTATAAGTTGTTTTTTCTTTCCTAGTATATTCGTCTTTTATTCCAAATATTGAATTTTGCTAAAATAGTCTTCACCTAAAATTCGCTTGTACCTCAAAATTTGTCTTTTTTTGAAATTTAGATTTTATTTTCAAAATTCTACTTTTTGGACCTTTTCAAAAGTGGTTTATTTATTTTCAGAATTTGTCATTTTGCTAAATATTTGTCTTTTTCAACAAATTACAACTTTCAGCTGAAATGGTTTTATGGTTCTGAAAATGTTCACTTTTCCCTCTAAATTAGATCGAAATGTTAATAAAAATGTTGCGAAAAATATTTTTTGGAGATTTCAAGAAAAAGATTTCTTGTAAATTCAACATCTTTACTGAATTATAAATTTTGAGAATAATGTTTTCCAAAAATTGCGAGTGTTTTTCTCAAAACTTGACTTTTTCTGAAAATTGCGTCTTTTCACAAAAATAGACCTTTAAAAATTTTAACTTGCTCGAAATATAAACATTTATCGACTTTTTTAGAAAGGTTAGGTTTTTATTTTTAATATGATTTATAAAAAATTTTAACTTTTACGATTTTCCTCTTAAAATTGGACATTCTTTTGGAAATTTAATATATTTTCTAGAAAGTTCGATAATTTTCTGGAAATTGCAATGTAATTTGCAAATACCATAATTTTTTTGCGAACTCTTTGTTTTCTCTATTTTTTTTTAAATTTGGTAATTTCAATTTCTTAGAAATTAATCTTATTTTCCAAATTTTGACTTTGATCTCAGAATTCCATATTATCTGTTTCGGGATATTTCCATTTAAAATTGAATTTTTTCTGAAGACTTTTTCACAAAATTCGTTTATTGTTTTAAAATTGGATAGAAATTTTAATAGAAATCTAAAAATCTCAGAACAATTTTTATAGGAAATTTTGAAAATAAGATTTCTTGAAAATTTTCAAGACGATGGCAAAATTGAAATAAAATAAAAACTCTGAGGGAATATTTTTAAAAGTTGCAATTTTTTTACCCAAATTCGACTTTTTAACAAAAATTGATTTTTGCAAATTTCGTCTTTTTTGCATTTTCACTTCCTTGATATTTTGACATATTTTGACAGTTCTTCGAAAGGTTTTTTCTTTAGATTGGACTGTTTTCGAAATTTCGTCTTTAATCTGAAAATGCGATCTCCCCAGTTCTGTAGTTTTTAGTGAAAACACACATTACTCAGCCAGAAGGTTTTCCTTTTTGTCCATGAATTTTTCGGAATGATTGTTGCCTCTCCCCTGAAGAAAATCTTCCCTACGCTCATGTCCAAAATATTTTATGATTTGCTTTGCATACCTGAGTAATCATGTAGGTTATTTTACTGGAATTTTTGAATGTCCTTATTGTGAAATTTGATCCTCAAATTGGTGTTGTGTATTAAATGTCTAGATTAGATTAGATTAGATTATATATGGGTCATTTCGTGTTTCTCTTCGTCCACCCCACATCTCGACCTAAGGAGATCTTTTGTGCATACCCTGATTTATGTAGTTCCCATGTTCAAACTCTTGTAGAAGTTTATTATGGACCTGGGATTGAGTTTTTCCACATCTCAGGGGTTTAAGGACGCCCATCCAAGTAGTTCGTGCCTTTTGCGTGCAAGCGCATCGCACTTGCATAGCACATGTTGTGCGGTCTCCGCATTTTCTGCGCAAAAGCGACATAGGTGGTACCTCATAGGACAATGTCCTGTTAAGAGGCCGGTTAGGCTTCTCAATTCAAATTTGCTAAGTTCTAAGTAGACCTTTGTCTTTTCAAGCGTTCCAGATATGAATCTTTTCGCCTGCCATAGTCTTGAATATAATCTCCAGTGGGAGATTCTTGACTTTGTTTCCCATTTTTTTGACCTCATTGTTGATTTGACTTTTAAAAAACCAAAAGCCGGTTCAGGTCCAACAAATGATGATGCAGATACTTCTCTAGCGAGTTGGTCCGCAGCTTCATTTCCTTGTATTTCTTTGTGCCATGGTACCCACTTAAGGTTGATCCTGTTGTGTTTAGCCAGTTGCTTTAACGTTTGTTGACAGTCCCAAACTAGTTTGGGTTTGACAAGGCAGCGGCTGAGAGCCTTTATTGCCGCTTGGCTGCCAGAGTTAATGTAGATCTTTATTCCTTTCAGGCTTCTTCGAAGACACTCGTAGGCGCAGAGTTCTAATGCATGTATTTCAGTTTGAAAGACAGTTGGGTCTTTTCCCAAGGCTTTAGAAAACCTATAGTTAGGGCCACGCTGTCGTGACTCGCTTGATCATTCTAGTCAAATGAGGATTCCAGGTGAGCTTTTAGCCTAGGACTATTCCTAGATATTTAGTCTCACTTGAGAAGTTGAGTTGAACTCCATTCATAGTGGAAGCTGTTAGATATAGCCTCCTTCTCTTCGTGAAAGGAATTATAATTGTTTTATTTGGGTTTACACTTAACCCTTGGTTTGAACACCAGTTGTTAATGGTGTTCAGGGCATTTTGCATTAAATTCGACAGGATTTTATCGTTTTTGCCCCTGATAATGACAGTAATATCATCTGCATAATCTATTACTTCAACGCCTGAGTAATGCAATATATTTAGGAGGTCATCAACCACGATGGACCACAGCAGTGGAGATAAAACACCTCCTTGGGGACAACCCCTTGCTGCGCTCACTGTGAGTGAATCACTGCCTAAGGATCCTTCTATCATCTAACATGGAGACAATCCAGTGGATGGTAGGTTTCTCAAAACTTTTTTGATAGCTGCTGGTTTTTTGGATTCATATGAGGTGTTATCAAAGGCACCCTCTATATCTATAAATCCACAAAGAGCTATTTCTTTGTTTAAGTGGGCACTTTCTATCTTTTTGACAAGATTGTGTAAGGTTGTTTCTGTGGATTTGCCTTCTTGATAGGCAAATTGATTATCATGAAGCGGATTCTTTGACAGTACTTCGCTTCTAATGTGTTGGTTCATAATTTTCTCCATTTTTTAAGGGAAAAATGACATTAGACTAATGGATCTATATGATTTAGGCTGCACAGACGGTCGTTTGCCCGCCTTTGGTATATAGACCACGTTTACGTCTCTCCAGCTTATTGGAATGTAGCTTAACGTGTAACTAGCTTTGAAAATTGTAGCTAGTGGATTTATAAGTTTTATTATGCCGTGTTGTAGTGGGGCTGGGAAGATTTCATCTTCTCCTTGTGATTTATAGGGCTTGAAGGAATTCACCGCCAATTTTGTCGTATTTTTTGTAAATATTTTCCCCGCCAGGCTTTTTACTCGATTGTAGGGGCGTAAATGGCCCCCAGCAAACGCAGCACTGTTGTGGGTATTTCCAATTTCTATATATCCCCTAAAATGATTTCGCATAAGCAACCTTACACTTTCCAGGCAGTTCTTGGTGTAACTACCGTCTTGGTGTTGGAAAAGTTCTATTCCATTTAAGTGATTTTTGGATAGGATTTTCTGGAGTCGCTTTGACTGGGGCACATTTTTAATCCCCTCACCAAAGCTTCTCCATGATTTGCTTTTAGATCTTCTAAACTTTTTGTTGTATTCTGTTTAGGCTTTTTTGTATTCGCTCCAGTTATTGGTGCGTTTAGCCTTATTGAACAGTTTTCTCGTTTCAGCTCTTAATTTGCTAAGCTTTCTGTTCTATCAGGGTGTTGAATTATTCGTAACCCTTTGTTGTACTAGACAGCTGTGCCCATTAATTTCCGATTAAAGTTTGGTTCTGTATAGATCCTAATCGGTTAATTTGGGGTTTCTGTATTCACTGAAGGGATTTATTTTAGCCTCTATATCGAACCCGATGTGTCTATGAACCGACATTGAGGTTTCATCTGAAACATGCCAGTTCTTTATATGGTTACTAATTGTCGTACTCGCGAGGGTTAGGTCTAGTACCTCTTGTCGGACGATATAGCAAAGGTGTATTAAATGACCAAGAAAAAAATACGGAAACTATGAGCAATTTCTTCGGATAGCAAAGGTGTATTAAATGACCAAGAAAAAAATACGGAAACTATGAGCAATTTCCTCGGATCGAAATATTTTAAATCTCGATTTAAATTGGTTTATTAAGTTTTGAATTTCCTGGCCATATTTTCTTCTATCTGAAGGAGTTTCTTTTGTCAAGTATGGAAAATGTTTTGTGTTTTTTCACAACATATGTTTCTTTAAAATGGGAAGTTTTTTTCGTCAAATTGTTTGACGTTTTCTTTTCGAAATTTATATGTAAAGCAGTAGAGCTTAGGGGGGTACCACCAAAATCTTATCTGGATCGTACGAGGTCCGCGGACCGCGTCTTACTCATCCCTGTTCTAAGCAATCTAAGCAACTCTTAGGATCTATTACCATGTCTGCTTACTAACTAGATAACGAATATTTTATTGCAAATTTTCGCCATAAAATTTATCATTTCTCTAGCAGCGGCGTGTGCACCACCGAAGCTGCAAAAGCTTTTCTATCAAAGTACTTTTTTTCTAATTTTTTTTTTAAATTTCGACTTTTCCCTTAAATTTAGTTCAAACTGAAAATGTATACATATTTCCAAAAACTTTGACTTTTCCCTCAAAATTTCGACGATAATCTGTAAACATTTTCTACTTTTTGTAAAATTTTAATTTTTTTTTGAAAAATTGCAATTTTAATTTCAAAATTTATAGTTTTAAATCCAAAGTTCGAGTTATTGACCGTGATTTTGTCTTAAAACTGTTTTATTTACGTTTACATTTTTTGTTGGCTATTTTTGTTAAAATGTTGAAAATTACTTTTTAATTATTTAGAATTTTCTTTTGAAACTTGTTATTGTCGAAAATATTACAAGAATAACAAAAACTCGAAATTCCTAGTTGGGACTAGCTGCCTTTTCTGTTATAAATCAGATTTTTTTCTCAAAATTGGACTTACTAAAATTTTAAGATTAGATACATTTTTAGTTTAGAGTTTATTTTTTAAGCTTCGATGTTAATTTCGAAATAAACCTATTTCTCTAAATTTGGATGATGGGTTTTTTAAGGATTTCATTTATTTCAACTTTTTCTTGTACAAATTATGATTTATTTTTTAAAGAAATTTTAACTTTTTTTTCAGAATAGGGAGCCTTGTACTTGGTATTTTGGAAAAAAACTTTACATTTTGATCTTTCATAAAATTCTAATCTGATAATGTAGAAACAACACACTTTAATTTTCCAATGATCTGAAATCATCTGCTTAAAACGCATAGTCTGACCTGTCGAGATCAATCATCCGCCTTGTCAAATTAATAATTGATCTCGCTACTTGCGATTCTCGTCTAAATGTAAATGCCCCGAAATAAATATTTTTGCTACTGGATCGTGTGCCCTTAGATTGATTCCCACACGGAGATTTCTATTCCAGAAGAAGAAACACGTACTGAATTCCAACAAATGTTCCCAATGCACGCCATGTCGTGATGATAATTGGTCTGCGCCATTCGCAGATTTGTTTCTCTCTCTATATAATTCCTTTTTATTGAGTTTTTCTAGCGTTCCGAACGTGTCGACATAGAGCGAGAATTTTCAGAAAAGTGACTAAAAAAAACCGACCGGTTACTTAAAACTTCATGAAGCTGCATGCTGCAACAAAGACGTTTCGTAACTCACAGTTTTGCACTTACAAAGAAAACTTTAGAAACTTCGACGGAGATGCAATGAATAAAAAACATTCGAAGAAAATAAATAAAAAAAGCCGAACGTTTTCCATTTAAAATACACTTTTAAAAATAGAACAATAAAGCTAATTGCTATTCCGTATTTATCCGATGTAATCAGAAGGTTACAAAGCTACGAAGAAAGAGAATTCTCAGAGTTAGCTTTTTACATTGCTAAGCTGTTTTATAGCACACAAATTTATTCCGCACTGTAGGTATCGTATTTCTTATTGAAAGGTAATAGCGAAAATATAAACCAATAAATTCCCTCTTAAAATCGAAGGTTTATGGAGGATACATCTCGATATCCGGAAAAATTTTATCTAGAATTGACGCAATAAAATTTCGAGGGTTGATTCCCTGTTCCCCGAATGCTCTTTTAAATTAATTTAAAAACTTGATAGCCCTACGTGTCGATATTAGGTAAGATTACAGCCGAAGTTCCTCGAAACCCGTTAAAAGAAAAGCCGAAAGCACAAGAAGGCATTAGATTTTACTGCCATCGACTTGTTCCCAATTTATCTGAGCAATATTTTCTTTTTTATGCCTCGGCGATACGTATGTGTAGTGAATGGGGTCCGGTTCAATAGAAATCGCCCTTTTCAGATAGGTCAAGGAATGTGGGACGCCGAAAAACCAAACATCATACAAAACTAAAAGTTCGGGGATGCTTGGCTTTTACTGCCACTTCAAGGAATGTTTTCTATTTTCTTATTGTGTCGGTCGAACAACTTTTGACATAATTTTTGAAGTAAGTTAAGTTTCCTTTACAATGTAGAGGAAGAGGAAGACGAAAGTTTTCAGTGCTACCAATCACGTTAACTTTATTATTGTTTGAAGTGATGTGGCTTCGAATTTTGTGACGTACGATCAAAGCTATTATCGTTATTACTTAGCTGGCAAATAAAATTTATACTTTGTCTTGGATGTTTCGCAAATTGTTATTTTTGCATCGCGAGATGTATATATTAAAACCCAGGAGATCCAGTCTCCGTTAAATGAGGGAACAAATTATTTCGCTCAGGGTTGAGTTTATAAAAACAAACTTTCGTCCGGTTAGAGCAAATTTTAAATTATAAAAAAGTCTCTTATCGTCTTTTTTACTTGCCTCATTAATGCGACTCGTATTTTTCATTTGTGATTGCCTTATGCTCCCTCGAGGATTTTTTCGTTGATGTCTCCAAACAGCTTTCAGCAAATTGACGATTTTAATTTCTTGTTACGTAAACATCAAAAGAATTTGTATAATGCGCCCTTTTAAATATTAAACCATTTCAAAAATAATAAACAGTAACAGAACGTTATATAGAAACTATTGCAAATACAATAAAAAAAGAAAAAAATACTTTTAATGCCTTAGAAACTTTGGAGGAATGGACTGGTCCTTGGTTACCTTCAAAAATTGAAATACAAATCTTGTCCCCTGAAACCAAAAAGATTAAAAAACACAACAAAGGTTGCTCTAACGCATTTCGATAGCCTAGCTATCATTTTCAGAGAGATACTGATCTCTTGGAGGATGAGCAACCTTTGTTGTGTTTTTGGTATAGTATTGTTGCACGTTATCGGTTGGAATGATTAACACTTGGTGAATTGTAACCACTTTATTTCCAAACTGAGCTCGGAACACTACAATTGTAATTCACTAATTAACACTGTTTAATTAAATAACTTATTAATGGACTTTTCATTGACTAACTGAGGGAAAGCCAACTGGACCTCGTATATATAGATCTCATTTGATCTATTGTCGCGGCCGCTTCCCCTTATTAAATTTTCTAGAAAATTCCCAATTAAACTTTATAATTACATTTTGTTACAGTATTTTTCGTAAAGATTTTATCCCTGTAACATGTAGCAATTATTATAAATTAATTAATTCAAAATTTACTAAAAAAGAAAATTTCTCATAAATTTGCTTTTACTTGAAATTTAGTTAAACCATTAAATCAAAATGAAACATAATTTAGATAGTTTCAGTTTTAGTTATCTCGTCTTTTTATCTTAAAATTCGTATTCATAGTTCTTGAAATATTAAATACTATTAAAACCCGATTTTTTTAGACTGTAGGGCGGGGGTCGGCAAGCTTTTAAGCCAAAAGAGCCATCCGCAATAAAAAAAATTGGTTTCGTGAATTTCAAAGAGCCACAAATTTTTATTTCTAATTTTACATTTTATTTCAAAATTAAATCAGACAAATCAGACAAAATATGGGATATTGAGGGGCGCCTCTGACTCCCGTAGTCAAATGAAAACATATTCAGCCCAATAGAACTTTTATTTCTCAAAATGTAGAACTTTATTTCAAAATTTGGCTTTTTCTCGCAAATTTGACTTTTTTAATTCTTCTCTGTATTTGTCTTTTTTTTAACTATATATTTAAACTTTTTTCTCTTAATCTTCCTCTCTTCTCAAAACTCGACAATCTGTGAAAATGTTTACATTTTTTTTAATTCGATTTACTGGAAGATTCGACTTATTTCTCAAAAATTCATCTTCTGTCGATTTCTTAATAAAAAAAGTAAAAATTTGAAGTAATAATTTGGAGACTTTGAATAAAATAGTTTTTGAGGATTTCGATTATTATTTCTCAAATTTTCTTTTTTCGAAATTTAGATCTATTCTTAAATTTGACTTTTTTCCAAAATGACATTTGTTTGACTTTGTTCTAAATTGCGACTTTTTTCTCGAAATTTCTATTCTTTATAAGTTACGTTCCTTTTCCAAATTTAACCATTTCCCCCAAATATTGACTTTTATTGAACAGTTAAACTTTTATTTATTTTCTGGAAATTTCGACCTTTTTCGCAAAATTAGGTGGTTCTCGAAATATCAACTTTTAACTGAAAATTCGTCATTTTATTATGTCTCTGCAAGCTGCGATTTTATCTACGAAATTCCCATTTTCAAAATGTCTGACTATCTAAAAATTTGATTTTGTTCTTAAAATTTAACTTTCTCTAAAAAACTTCGACTCTTTAAAGTATGTCTATTTTGTCTAAGCTATCCGTATTTTTCAATTTATCTTTTCGAGGTTTTACAATTTTTCACAAAATTCAAATTTGTCTAAAAATGTCAGGTTTTTAAATTTGGTATGGGTTTCACTCTATCGTCAAAATTCAACGTTTTTTTTTTTTCTAAAATTTTACCTTTTATTGGGAATTTTTGACTAATTCATATTTTTTGAAATCTCTTTTTTTTCAAAGTTCGAATTTTTTCGGAAATATCAACTTTTATTTTGAACGAAATTCATCTATTTTCAAATCTCAAAATTTGATTTTTTTTCTTAAAATTTGACTTTTTCTGGGAAAATTTGATCTTTTTTTTTAAAGTATAAAACTTTTCGAAATTAGAAATTTTATCAACATTCTCTGTCTTTTCCTACCAATTTTCTCAAAATTCGATTTATCTGAAAATTTGGAATTTCTTTTAACTCGTCTTGTTCTCGAAATTGCAAATTTATTTTTGAAATTTAGCTTTCTTTGGAAAATTGCAATTTTTTATCGAAGTTTCGAGTTGTTTTAAACTTTGGCCATGAAATTCTTTCTAAAATTAGACTTTTTTCTTCTTCACTGAAAAAGTTCGACTTTTTTCTTCTTCAATGAAAAAGTTCGACTTTTTTTAGAGATCGACAATTTTTTCTAACTTTCCAGTTAATTTTTACAATTTCTCTTTTCATATTTTTACTATATTTCAAAAAATCCAAAATTGTCTAAAAATTTTAGGTCTTTAGTTTGTCCTGGGTATTGTCAAAATTCAACGTTTTTTTTCTAAAATTTTACCTTTTATTGGAAATTTTTGACAAATTCATATTTTTTGAAGTCTCTTTATTTTTCAAAATTCGGATTTTTCCGGAAATATCAACTTTTGTTTTGAACGAAATTCATCTATTTTCAAATCTCAAAATTTGATTTTTTTTCTTAAAATTTGACTTTTTCTGGGAAAATTTGATCTTTTTTTTTAAAGTATAAAACTTTTCGAAATTAGAAATTTTATCAACATTCTCTGTCTTTTCCTACCAATTTTCTCAAAATTCGATTTATCTGAAAATTTGGAATTTCTTTTAACTCGTCTTGTTCTCGAAATTGCAAATTTATTTTTGAAATTTAGCTATCTTTGGAAAATTGCAATTTTTTATCGAAGTTTCGAGTTGTTTTAAACTTTGGCCATGAAATTCTTTCTAAAATTAAACTTTTTTCTTCTTCACTGAAAAACTTCGACTTTTTTTAGAGATCGACAATTTTTTCCAACTTTCCAGTTAATTTTTACAATTTCTCTTTTCATAATTTTACTATATTTCAAAAAATCCAAAATTGTCTAAAAATTTTAGGTCTTTAGTTTGTCCTGGGTTTTAATCTATTATCAAAATTCAACGTTTTTTTTTTCTAAAATTTTACTTTTTATTGGAAATTTTTGACAAATTCATATTTTTTGAAATCTCTTTTTTTTCAAAATTCGGATTTTTCCGGAAATATCAACTTTTATTTTGAACGAAATTCATCTATTTTCAAATCTCAAAATTTGATTTTTTTTTTTAAAATTTGACTTTCTCTGGGAAAATTTGATCTTTTTTTTTAAAGTATAAAACTTCTCGAAATTAGAAATTTTATCAACATTCTCTGTCGTTTTCTACCAATTCTCCCAAAATTCGATTTATCTGAAAATTTGGAATTTCTTTTAACTCGTCTTGTTCTCGAAATTGCAAATTTATTTTTGAAATTTAGCTATCTTTGGAAAATTGCAATTTTTTATCGAAGTTTCGAGTTGTTTTAAACTTTGGCCATGAAATTCTTACTAAAATTAGACTTTTTTCTTCTTCACTGAAAAACTTCGACTTTTTTTAGAGATCGACAATTTTATCTAACTTTCCAGCTAATTTTGACAATTTCCATTTTCATAATTTTACTATATTTCGAAAAATCCAAAATTGTCCAAAAATTTTAGGTCTTTAATTTGTTCTGGGTTGCAATCTATTGTCAAAATTCTACGTTTTTTTTTTCTAAAATTTTACTTTTTATTGAGAATTTTTGATAAATTTATATTTTTCAAATTTTTTTCCTTTTTCCTAATTTTGTCGATGTCTCTTTCTTTTTCTCAATTTTTTCGAAATTTCTTTTTCTCAAAATTCGGCATTTCCTGGAACTTTCAGCTTTTATTTTGAACTTTGATATTTGCCGTTTCAGTTAATTTAGATGTTTTTTCTCGCAAAAAGTAATTCACCTTTTTTTCATGAAATCTCAAAGTTGTAGAAAATTTACAAATAAAAGAATACAAATTATGAGAAAAATATTTTTTAGAAATGTCGACTCCCCAAGATGATCTTTTTTTAGATATTTCAAATTTCATGTATTTTTTTCAAAATGTTAATACAAATTATTCAAAAATTTTGAAAATATACTTTCTGAAATCATAACTTTTTGTCAAAATTTAAGGAAAACGTAAAAATTCCTAGAAATTCCTAGAAAGAAATTTCCTAGAAAGTACTTCTCGAAATTTGATTTCTGTAGGTCACTTGTTTAATGACTGTCTGCGTGTCTGTCCACTCTAGCTTTTATTTATTTATTTTGTAAGGGAATTTAAAGAGCCGTAATTTTCTATTAAAAGTGCCGCATGCGGCTCGCGAGCCGCGCTTTGCCGACCCCTGGTGAGGGGACATACAAATGCGTGATACCGAAGTAAGTAATAAGAGCGGCGAGTTGCGATAACTCGCTGTCAGTGAAAGCCCCCGGGTTCAATTCCCGGTCGCGCAGATCAACATTTTCAATTCTGCCCAAAAAGTCTGTCTTTATGTTTCTGTTTTTGTAGCAATTTACAACTTATTTTTTTACAAGCGTCATGGTTTTTCTTGAAATTTCGATTTTTTTTCCTAAATCGTCTTTTTTTCAAAATTCGCCTTTTCCCAGTTTTCGCTATTTTTCTCAAATATATCGGCCTTTTCTGAAAATTTCGACGTTTATTTTAAATACAGCCTCCTCGAGAATTTCAAATTATTTCAAAATTTGATCTTTTATTTTTTTTAAACATTCGATTTTTTCCTCGAAATTTGTCGTTTTTTTTTCTTTCCTTTTTTTCACCTAATTTCCCAAATTTGATTTTTCCTTTCGAGTTTATTGTCAAAATTTGTCTTTCCTTTCCATGACTTTTTTGATATCTATCTTGTAAACGAAATTACAATTTATTCTAAAAATTCGAACTTTTATTCTCAAAATTTTACTCTCTCTAGAAAATTTCGACTTTTATTTTAAAATTTCGATTCGAAGTTTACTAAAAATGTCGTTACAAAAATTTCAACCTTCTTTATTTTTCTCTAAATTTCGACTTTGTCTCCGAAATTAAACTTTTTTTGACAGTTTGACCTTATCCTCAAATTTACAATTTTCTTTCAGCTTGATTTTCTCTAAAAATACGCTACTTTTTCTAGAATTTGACAATTATCTCGAAGTTTTGGGTCAATTTTCAGAAATAGTCTTTTTTTCGAAAATATACAACATTTTACAAAATTGAATATTTCTGATCTTTTTTTAATTCATCTAATTCTCAAAGTTCCTTATTTTCAAATTTCAACGTTCTTTTTTTCAAAATTTGACTTTGGTTGGGAAACTTTAACTTTCTAAGTTCGACAGTTTTCTCGAACTTTAAGATTTTTCTCAAAATTCGTCTTTTGTGAAAGTATTTGTTCATTTTATTTTAAATTCGATATTTTCCTCAAAACTTGTCGCTTTTTTCTACCTTACTCTCCAAATTTGACTTTTTCTTTTCAATCAGTCAATTTGAAAATTTCTTTCAAAAATCTGCGACTTTTTTGAAATATACCTTGGAAATGAAATTGCAATTTATTTTTATAATCGAATTATTCTTCTCTAGAAAATGTCGATATTTATTTCGAAATTTCAAACTTTATTGAAAATTTTATTACTAAATTTTAATCTTTGCGAGACTTCTTTATTTTCTTTCATATTTCGACTTTGTCTCTGAAATTAAACTTAAGCTTGACCTCATGCCCACAGTTCAATGTTTTTTTTTCAACTTGATATTCTCTAAAAATATGCGACTTTTTCTAGAATTCGACCATTATTTCGAGGTTTTGAGCCAATTTTTGGAAACTTTTTTTGAAAATATTCAATATTTGACAGAATTGAATATTTCTGATTTTTTTTAATTCGTCTTATTTTCAAAGTTCCTTGTATAAAATTTTGAGTTTTTTTTTCAAAATTTGATTTTTTCTGGGAATTTCCAACTTTCTAAATTCAACAGTTTTCTCGAACTTTAAAATTTTTCTCAAAATTCGTCTTTTTTTAAAGTATTTGTTCAATTTTTTTTTAAATTCGATATTTTCCTCAACATTTGTCGCTTTTTTTTACCTTACTCTCCAAATTTGACTTTTTCTTTTCAATCAATCAATCAATTTGATCATTTCTTTCAAAAATCTGCGACTTTTTTGAAATATATCTTGTAAATGAAATTGCAATTTATTTTTAAAATTAGAACTATTCTTCTCTAGAAAATGTCGATATTTATTTCGAAATTTCGAACTTTATTGAAAACTTTATTACAAAAATTTTAATCTTTGCGAAACTTCTTTATTTTCCTTCATATTTCGACTTTGTCTCTGAAATTAAACTTTTTTTGAAAGCTTGACTTCATCCGCACAGTTAAAGTTTTTTTTTTTTCAACTTGATATTCTCTAAAATGTGCGACTTTTTCTAGAATTCGACAATTATTTCGAGGTTTTGAGCCAATTTTTGAAAACTTTTTTTGGAAATTTTCGATATTTGACAGAATTGAATATTTCTGATTTTTTTTTAATTCGTCTTATTTTCAAAGTTCCTTATTTAAAATTTCGAGGTTTATTTTTCAAAATTTGATTTTTTCTGGGAAATTCCAACTTTCTAAGTTCAACAGTTTTCTCGAACTTTAAAATTTTTCTCAAAATTCGTCTTTTTTTAAAGTATTTGTTCAATTTTTTTTTAAATGCGATATTTTCCTCAAAATTTGTCGCTTTTTTCTACCTTACTCTCCAAATTTGACTTTTTCTTTTCAATCAATCAATCAATTTGATCATTTCTTTCAAAAATCTGCGACTTTTTTAAAATATACCTTGTAAATGAAATTACAATTTATTTTTAAAATTCGAACTATTCTTCTCTAGAAAATGTCGACATTTATTTCGAAATTTCGATCTTTATTGAAAATTTTATTACAAAAATTTTAATCTTGGCGAGACTTCTTTATTTTTCTTCATATTTCAATTTTGTCTCTAAAATTAAACTTTTTTTTTGAAAGCTTGACTTCATGAAGTGACGTTTTTAATAAATTTAAATATCACGTAGTCGCATTTCAAAAATTGTTTAGAAAATTGTCAACAAACCATAAAAAAATTTAAATATTTCCAAACAGGGCCGAAGAAATGTTAAATAAATTGAAAAAAACATAATATTTCCGGTCAATAAGGGTCTACCATGAAGAATTCATCCCCACAGTTCAAGTTTTTTTTTTCAACTTGATATTCTCTAAAAATGTGCAACTTTTTCTAGAATTCGACAATTATTTCGAGGTTTTGAGCCAATTTTTAAAAACTTTTTTTGAAAATTTATAACATTTGACAGAATTGAATATTTCTGTTTTTTTAATTCTTCCTATTTTCGAATTCCTTATTTAAAATTTCGAGGTTTTTTTTTTAAAATTTGATTTTTTCTGGGAAATTCCAACTTTTTAATTTCGACAGTTTTCTCGAACGTTTAAATTTTTCCCAAAATTCGTCTTTTTTGAAAGTATTTCATCATTTATTTTAAATTCGATATTTTTTTCGAAATTGGTCGATTTTTTTCCACCTTGTTCTATAAATTTAACTTTTCCTTTTTTAGTTTTTCTTTCAAAATCTATCTTGAAAATAAAATTTGAATTCGTTCTTAAAATTTGAAATTTTATTCCAAAAATTTTACTTTCCCTGAAAAATTTAGACTTTTATTTCGAAATTTCGAACTTTATTGAAAATTTCATTATAAAAATTTCAATCTTTGCAAGAGTTGTTCATTTTTCTTTAAATTTCGACTTTTTCTCGTAAATTAAACCTTTTGGTAGTTTGTTGATTTTAAAAATATGAAAATTTCTTCTTAAAAGTTTACCTTCTCTGGAAAATTTCGGTTTATTTAACAAAATTTCAAATATTTCCTCAAAATTTCAATTTAGATTTTCAATTTTTCTCGAATAATTAATTTTTTCTTTAAAATGCGATTTTTTTCCAAATATTATACTTATTTCTTAAAAGTTTTACGTTATTGTTTCAAAATTAGATTTTTTCTTAAAATTTCATTTTTTTTTAAATTCATCTCGGTTTTGAAATTTGTTGGTCTCAAATTTTGACGTATTTTTTCAATATTTGACTTCCTCTGGGAATCTTGACTTTTTTTCAAAGTTGGTCAGTTTTTTAGAAATTTTGGATTTCTTAATTCGTCAATTTTTTCAAAATTATTTGGTCATTTCTTTTCAATATTTGACATTTCTGAAAATTGAGACTTTTTTGGATAATTTATCTTGTACTGAATTCTAATGTTTTCTAAAAATCAAACTATTCTTACAATTCGACATTTACTACTCAAATACTTTATCCCGAAAATTTTGACTTATTTCTTGAAACTCGACTTTTCCTTAAAATTTTATTTTAAAATTTAAGTTTTTTCATTATTATTTTATTTTCAGAGAGATACTGATCTCTCTTTTGTAAAATTGTCAACATTTTCAAAAAAAGTAGAATTTTGTAAAAAGTTTTGACAAACGTCGGGAATTTAAGATAAAAATTTTTATTTTGACATTATTAAAAAAAGTTGAAATTTTCATAAAAGTTAAAATTTTGAAGAAAATGGTTGAAATTCCAAAAATCACATTCACAAAATTCCGAAATTTTCAAAAAAGGCTCACTTTGAATAAAGTGACTTTGAAAACAGTCAACATTTTGGATAAAGTTCGAAAAAAAAATCACTAAGGATTCTAAAATTTTCGGAAAGTTTCCTTTGAAGAAAAATTAAAATTGATGGCAAAATCGAAATTTTGAAAAAAAAAGGTCGAAATTTTTAAGTCACTTTGAAAAAAGTCATAAATTTGAATAAAGTTAAAATTTTGAAAAACAGTCCCAACTTTTTAGTAGCCAAAATTTCGAAAAAAGTCATTAAAAAAACCAGATTTTCTCCAAAGGACCAGTTTTGGAAATAAAACTGAAAGGTTCAGAAAAATGGAAATTTTCAAAATGAAGTTGAAATTTTGAAAAAGCGATTGGGTATCCCACTTTCAGAAAGGCTGTTATAGTGCTGAAAATTGTGATGCTTATAATTTCATTGCTGACTAGATTGGAGTTATGTCAGTCCTACTAACGGTGCGTTTACACTAGACATTTTATTCCGTACATTTCTCTCTGACATAAAATATATTTTTTCTGTGACGTAACTGTCAACTGTCATCCCGAGAGAAGCTATCTCCTCCCAGCTGTCTTAGATAAGTCTCTGACAGCTTCTTTCAGGATAGTTGACATTTATGTCAGAGAGAAATGTACGTAATAAAGTGTCTAATCTAAATTCACCCTTAGACTCAATAAAATTTTATATGAGTTGAATGAATGTAGAAAGCTTTAAAATATGTGGACGTCGTTTCAAAAAATAAAATTGATTGGAAATGTAAAAAAGATGATATTTGCTATTATTCCATCTGAATGGTAGATTCTTCGACATCGCGGCAGCGTAATTATTATCCGTCAATTTTGTTTACTTAGCTTTTTTGCGGCTTTTTACCACGCATATTTAGAAAAACACGCAAAAAGAGGGAGAGGGCTCCAAGATTGCAATCGCCGCCGGCTAAGTAAAGCGGACACTTGTCAAATAAAAAAAATCTCTAACGGGTTTTTAAACGGCCGCCGCTTTAAAAATAATTTTCGCCGGCGAATGAAATACCTACTGAAAGAGGTTATCAGCGAATGCAAATTCTCCGAATAGAGGGTGAGCCCTCTGAGGCTAATGCCGGGCTCGGAGAGAATTCTATTTAAATTAGAAGGTTGAAAAAGTATTTCGAAGCGCGGCCGTTCTGTTTGTAATAATTATCAAAGCATTATTACAGAACGTATTGCATCCAAATGACGTCCTTTGTGCGAATTACTGATAATACGTTGACATTTCAATGTTAAAGTGGTATTTTCATGTCGGGAATATCGACGTCATGGTAACTGTACCAAATGTACAAACAGTTTTCTGCTGTCATTTTTTGTTATGTTTACGTATGTTCCTTACTTGATTAGTATCTCAAACAGACGATTAACAAACGTAACTTTAAAAAAAATTGTTTATAATGGAAGAAAATTCTTTTGTTGTTGAAAAAAAGCATTCGCGAATGGACCTCTTCCTGATTGTACTGCAAAATTTTATGTCTGAAGGTTGAATGCCAACTAATTTGGCCTGTACGCATAGGTGAACAACAACACACTGAATGGGAGAACTTGATATTAATCAGAAGGGAAACTATCACGACAGTTATTAAATCATCGGGTTGCTTTATGATCACTCCTAAGTCTGAGTTAGAAAATGTCTGAGCCACATTGCGGGTTTATAAATGCAAATGGCCCCAATGTAAGCTGTCTGCTGCAGATGCGTTTCAATTTATTGCTGACTTAGTGCAATCGGTTTGTATTTTATGCGAGATTTCGGTTCCCAGTCGGTCTTCTACTTCCCCCCTCAGTCGAAAAGCTTTCAAGACTACACGTCTAAGCTTTTGTTTATATTAGAAGAAATCTATCTATATCTTTTCAGCCGTTATAAAATATCAACCAGATTTCAGGACGTTGAATAAAACATAGCTTTAGTGAAAAGTTCTGCTATAATTTAACACTGTACTGTCAGCTACTCTAAAACGTTGATTTGATTTTTTCAAGCACTCACATACGCAAGAGTGGAAAGGCCTTAAAAGCTTTCAATTATGTTACGATTTATTAAAAAATAGCGTAAAGCTTGTGCGCGAACTACTCGAGTCTGGACGCTTCGAAATTCATTGACGAGTCTCTGAAACACGGTTGAAAGCTTAAAAATATTCCATTACTCTTTAAATTTGTTGATTGCCAATCTAAAATAGTATCCAAAAACGTTAAACGAGCTTATTGAAACTTAAAGGGCTTTCATGAAATTAAAAATTTTGTGGTTTCAAAATAGCGCTTAAATAATCAAAATTCATAACATTGTTTTTACAATGTTTCAGTCCGTAGGAAATCCCTGAGACAACTAAACCCTTTTTATTGGGACTTCACTAAAAAGTAGAAGATTTTCTTGTACATCTAATTGTGTTGATATATCTCTTTCAGTAATGTGGTCCTTAAAAAAACGATAGTCCAAAAAAAAACCTTTTTTTTTAAGTTTAAGCCACTCGCAAAGGGTAACCCCATTATGCTTTCAAAGCACTGCGAGTAGGATGCGGAAACAAAGATAGATGGCGATGAACTGCCTTTTAAACAAGGATAGGTTGTAATTTTTGGGGAAAATTCCTTTCGGTAACAAGTTCCATACCTTGGAAGTTCTATAGAAAAAAGAGTCTCCGTAGAACTACACGTCTACCTTCTTTTATTTTCACTTTTTAAAACTTTTAAGTTTTGGGTAAAATTCCGTTCGATAACGAGTTGCATAGCTTGGAAGTTCTGTAGAGAGAAGAGTCTCCGTAGACAGAAGTCCTTACTCTGTTAAGCTGGACCGCACAGGAATTTGCTGTCTACGACTGTCTAATACAACTCAAGAATCTTGCCCTTGGGGGATCAATCCTATTAGTTCCTGCGAGCATCTTCCATGATAGTACTTGTAGAAAAGAGACAAGTCACCAACCATAGTCCTGTGCTCTAGTGTTTCGAGAGAATGGGTCAGACTCTTGTCATCAATTAGGCGAATCGCTCTTCTTTGAATTGAATCCAAGAGAGCTAAAGTGTATTTTGGGGCTGAACTCCAAACATGAGAACAGTATTCTAGTGTTGGTCTAATTTGAGCTTTGTATAGTGTTAATAGCTGATGAGATGTGAAGTACTTTTTAGCTCTAAAAAGAAAGAAAAAGTTAGTGCTCGCATTCTAAACACAGTTCTGCGTACAAAAGGAAAAGTCTGGAAAACTCGAGAGACAAATAGTCTAAAGCCAGAAAAGTTACTTTAGTCTTTTTCTTCCGAGGAGAGTGTAATGAATAGTTTTCCTCTCAAAAAAACGATCAACACCAATCAATACCCTAAAACTTCGTAGATATTCTTTTTCTATCGAGAAGAACTCTCCCAAAACATTAGCTTTCTAGCAGAAAACTTCGCAACACCGAAATGAAAACGATTTCTTTCAATGAAAAGCCCCCTCACCAAAATCTAAATGGAAACCTGATGCCTTATACCACCACAATTCTCAAAAATACAAATTTTTAACAAAGTTGAATAAAATAAAGCCATTAAACTTCACACATCCTGGACTTCTATTGAATTCGCCAATGTTTTTCCAACGTACTAAACGGGCTCAATAGATTTGTCAAAAGCTCTCAAGGCCCAAAACAGTTCAAACCTTAAAATTGCCGAGGGCATCTTCGTCAAAAAGGAAATGCTAAATAATGAAAAATGAACAAAAAAATGGCGTCTGTTACTACTGGGGAATTTTCCTATGAACAACGCAAGCAAGTAATTGCTTTTCCTTTAAATGCCTTTAGAAGTATTTAGAAGATTACAAAAGAGCCAGTTTTACATCAAGAAGCTAGAAAATCTTAAAAATACGAACATTGCTGAGGTTCAAATCCAAAAGTTAGCAAGGGAAATTTAAAAATGGTCCAGTTCAAGGATTTAAGAAGGAGAATAATGGAGTGTCGTAATACGTTTTTCTGATATCCGAAGTGATGAATTTCAATGAGGAACGAAGTAAATAAATATGGCTATTAAACAGCTGACGGAAAATGTCAAAACAGGTTAATTTCGTTTAATTTTAATGTCATTTCTTACTGTGTTCATTCATATTCTTTTACGAAAAAGATGATGCAGGAAAAATCTTAAAATGTTTCACCTGAAGTTATTTTTAGACTTTCAGGCAATACACAATCAGGAAGATTCTCCTAAAGCTCGACATCTTGAAAGTTTCTGGCCTTGATGTTATCCCTGCTATTGTTCTTAAGAAGTGCGCTCCAGAGTTAACTCCTGTTCTAAGCAAATTGCTCACACTCTCTCACTACTCCCTAACATCTGGAAATCTAGGGTGCATTTTTTCAATAAAAAGGGAAAAAGGAATCTGGCTAACAACTGTCGCACTATATTTTTGTTGCCCCTTATATCTAAAGTGATGGAAAACGTTATCAACATCGAGATTCTTAAATAAATTCTGGATGAAAATAGAATAATCTCGGACAGGCAATATGGTTTCAGACAATAACGCTCGACTGGCGATCTGCTGGCATATGTTACCCATATCTGTAACTTACCTTTGAAAAAACTTGATGAGGCTGGGAATGTGGCAATGGATACCTCAAAAGATAAAGTCGATAGAGTCTGGCACCAATCTCTTCTTGCCAAATTAACATCTTATGGTCTTCCTCCTGGACTCTGTCATTTGACATCCAATTTTCTCGCTGACAGATCTCTTCAGGTCGTCGTCAATGTGATGGTCTTAGAGATATCGCAGTTTGTGATCTTTTGGTCTTTTGTGTCATTTTTATTTCGAAAGACTTTCATCTCTGGTGGGGTTGACATATTGAGTTGTGCTTTTCTTAAATTTTGTTTTTCATTATTTCTGAAGAAGCGACCCAAGGTTGTGAACGAAACAACAAAGAGATCTTTTACAAAGTGTGGCACCGATCTATTTTCGCCAAATTAACATCTCATAGTCTTCCTCCTGCACTCTGATAGACTCTGACATTAAGTTTCCTCGCTGACAGATCTCTTCAGCTCGTTGTCGATAGCATCTCATCCGAGACATTTGCTGTGCCTAGGAGTCTGTTCTGTCTGCTACTCTGTTTCTGTTACATATAAATGATCTCTTAGCTTCAACTTCCAATCTGATATACAGTTTCACGGATAATAGTAGCCTGGTATCATCTTTTTTCTCCGACAATCCATTATCCGTCGCTGCTTCAGATCATCTAAAGGAACAGCACACACAGAAGTTTAATCGGAATCTCGAAATAATTCTGGAATGGGGTAAGAAAAATCTGGTTGACTTCAACGCTTCAAAAACTTGAGCCGCGGTTTCTTCTAAGATAGCATCAAGGGATAATGCACCAAACATACTAATGGATGGTAAAATCCTCCCGATGGAATCTAATCTGTCTATCCTAGGAGTGAATGCGAGCCTTAACTTCTCTTAGGACTACCATGTGCGCGCCATTGCCAAATCCGCCTCTCAGAAGCTAGGCTTTCTTTTTAGAGCTAAAAAGTACTTCACATCTCATCAGCTATTAACCCTATACAAAGCTCAAATTAGGCCAACACTAGAATACTGTTCTCATGTTTGGAGTTCAGCCCCAAAACACACTTTAGATCTTTTGGATTCAATTCAAAGAAGAGCGATTCGCCTAATTGACGAGGAGAGTCTGACCGATTCTCTCGAAACATTAGAGCACAGGGGCATGGTTGGTGACTTGTATCTTTTCTACAAGTACTATCATGAAAGATGCTTGCAGGAATTAATAGGATTGATCTCCCCAAGAGCAAGATTCTTGAGACGTACTAGACAGTCGGAGACAGCAAATTTCTGCGCGGTCCAGCCTGACACAGTGAGGGCTTCTGTCTGCGAAGACTCTTTTTTCTATAGAACTTCCAAGTTATGGAACTTGTTACCGAAATAAATTTTCCCCAAAAATTACAACCTATCCTTGTTTAGAAAGGTGGTTCATTGTCATATATCCTCGTTTCCGCATCCTACTCGTAGTGCTTTGAAAGCATAATGGGGTTGGCCTACCTAAGAAAGGAGCTAAAAGGTTCCTTACATCTCATCAGCTACTCACACTATACAAAGCTCAAGTTACGCCAACACTAGAATGCTGTTCTCATGTTTGGGGTTCAGCCCCAAAGCACATTTTAACTCTTTTGGATTCAATTCAAAGAAGAACGATTTGCTTGATTAATGAGGAGAGTTTGAGCGATTTTCTCGAATCACTAGAGCACAGGCAAATGGTTAGTGACTTGTTTCTTTTCTAGAAGTACTATCATGAAAGATGCTCGACGGAACTAATAGGATTGATTTTCCAAGGGCAAGGTTTTTGATACATACAAGACAGTCGAAGTCAGCGAATTCCTTTGCGGTCCAGCTTGACACAATGAGGACTTCTGTCTACGGAGACTCTTTTTTCTATAACACTTCCAAGCTATGAAACTCGTTATCGAAAGGAATTTTGCCCAAGAATTACAACCTATCCTTGTTTGAGAAGGCAGTTCATCGCCATCTATTCTTGTTTTCGCATCCTACGCGCAGTGCTTTGAAGACATAATGGGGTTGGCCTTTGCGAGTGGATTAAACTTAAAAAAAAGATGGTTTATGTAGTCTATCAACAAAATAGCTTTGCTGCAATTGCTATTTAAAGTCCTTGGGCCGCTTATTGATTAACGTTTGCGCACTTTATACCTGATCATTGACAAATGATTTTTAATGAAGGAGAGAAAAGAAATAGTCGAATCTACTTCACTTATTAGATCTCTAGATGCATTTTGGTCAAATTTTTATACATGGCCAGTTTATGAGGTGCTTCTATAATCCATGATTCAGTTTATAAGAATTATAGAAAGCAATTCAAATGCAGGAGGGATTTAGTGGTTACATATTATTTATCATCAACATTTTTGAATAAACAAAAATAAATTCCAGTTATTTATATTTTTGGGTGAAGTGTATTTTGCACCTGACATGATGTTACCTTTTTAAATTCAATCTGAAGTCTGCTAAAAATCTTATTGGAGGTTAGAGAATTTAAACTCTCCCAAATATCTCCCAATTAACAAACATTATCGCAAAAATAGCATAGAATTAGAAGTAGGAGGTGGTTGGGATTTTGAAGGGTTCCACAAAGTAGCATTAAACTCATTCCAAAATTACGATAATGAAATTTTTTTAGTCATTTTAATTTTTAAAGGGGATCTTTTTGATCTTTTTGTTAAAAAACTGCTACAAAATGTGTTTCTTGTGGGCTAAGTTAAAAAAAATGCCCATATTCTTATTACAGTCCTAAGTATGGTTGTCACCTCTCTGGGTTTAGGCTGAAGTCTCCAGGTCCAGTGAGGTATCTTCGGGCTTCTGGTTTAATCGATTATTTCTCTGCGTTGATCGGTTTGAAGATGAGGAACTTCTTCGGCTAACAATTTACATTTGCAACAGCAGAAAAAATTTTATATAAAAAATGATGACTTTTTTTGAGTTTCAGTTCGATATTTTTAAAAGCAATTTGTAATTTTTCCTAACTTTCTAGTTTTTCTCCAAATTACATTTCTATCTCAAAACGTATCAAGTAAAGTCAAGATTTCGAATCTGCACTCCGCATTTTGAGTGCAAACTCGAAATTTCGGGTCGAAAATTCCCGATTGAACCCAAAATATTGTTCTTAACTATTACACTTTATTAAGGATTAAAAAGCAACAGATATTAAAAATTCTACAATGTTTCGATAAATATTTGCTATCACCGGGCCAGGTTTCGCATTATTGCATCATCGGCGGTTATATATAATATGTTTAGCCTTTGTTTTCAATATCTGTTACTTTTTAATCGTTAATAAAATTTAATAGTTATGAATATTAAAGAATTCCAAAAGTAAGGGTTGGAAATGTCAATTATTTCAAAATATTGTGATTTCGAAGTTTTGACCTGGAACTCAAAGTTTCCAGAAAGCTAAAAGGTAAACATTTTAGAAAAAAGAAATAAAATGTATGTATAAAAAATTTTCTGAATGTAACTTTAGGGCAGAAGTTCACATTTTGGTTAAAACTCCAGGTTTGTCAAAAAGTAGAAATAAAAAAATCGAACGTTTAGTAATAAATTCAAAAATTCAAACCATCTTCATCTTCAAAGAAACAATAAATATATTGAAAAAGTGAAAATTTCTATTTAATTTTCCAAACTTTGACCTCGAAGTTTTGAATTTCTGAAAAAAAATTGAACCCTTTGTATATATTAAAATTTGGTTTTTAAATCTTATTTTTAAAAGTCAAAAATTTGTAAGAATATTTTATAAATTCCAAGTTTTCCCCTAAATTCAGACTTTTTTCTGGAAATTTTGTGTTAAAAATCAAATTTTATTTTTCGAAATTCTTAGTTTTTTTTTTGAAATCTGCGCTTTTTTCTCGAAATGCGAAGTCTAAAGCTTGATATTTTTATTTCGAGACCGCTTTTATTAATTTTTGGATCAAAGTCACAATTTCGGATAGAAAAGTCAACATTTTGAAAAACAATATAATTTTGTTTTTAAAAAATTCAAAATTTAAAGTTTGATCTTGAAATCTTGGCTTTTTTCTCAAATGTTTGTCTTAACCCTCAACATTTTGAATTTTTCGGGAAATTATAACCAAATCCTGGTTTTAAAAGTATAACTTCGAGAAAAGTCGGAATTTCGAGATTACAGTTCAAAATGTCGAGAATAAATCGGCAAGATTTTTTTTTACAAATGTGTAAATTAGAAATTCTTTCAAAAAAATCTCAACTCGCATGTAAAACCTTTAATTTTTTAAAAATTTCGCCTTTGTTAAATTTCAAACTTTGTTCAAAAGTTTCGACCTTTTCTAAAAATTTCGAATTTAAATTCCAAACGTTGATCTTTTATTCCAAAGTTCGTGTCAAAGCTCAGGGTTTTTAAAAAAATATTTGCTAAAAATTTGGATTCTTTCTCTCACAATTTCTCCTTAGATTTTAAACTTGAACATTTAATTATCAGTTTAGAGTTTTTTTTTTCTAAACAAACTTTTAAATATAGAAATAGTCATTCTCACGAACATGATTTGCATTATCAACGACATTGGCGAGACTTAACTTTAATTCCATGTCAGGCACACATTATTTTTACCACAGATGATAACTTATCTCTTTCAAAATACTAAAAGGACGCGGGCGACCTCTGGTTAATCTAGTAAAGTTCTACGTGAACCGACTGAAGATTTAAAGCTTTTAAATTTATTATCGGCTATTCCATAAATGCCCTAAAGTTACGTACGAGTCTGCTCTCCTAAAGGACCAAAAGGTTTCACATTCATTTAAGACAAATCTAAGAATGTACATGGGCTTAATGGCAGCCTAACAGCTTTTTTTGTCAAAGCCTTCAAATCGATAGATTGTATCAATAACTATTCGAGCGGTGATTAAAGATCTAGAATTTATTATTAACTATTTTAACATGGAACTGTTCCCATTGGGACCCTTCTAAATCCTTTGAAATTCATTGATAATGAATCCCAAATTTAATGTAAGCTGGTTAAATTTTAAAGCTTTAAAATTAATTTGTTGCCTTCTAAAAAATTTTTAAAGCTACTCATCAGCCTGCTAGAAGTCTAACAGGCATCAGATTTGCTAATTAATTTTTGAAAAACAACTTTGAATTGCGCCAGAATTTATTGGGATTTTAAGAACTTTCAAATTCATTGATGAGCAGTTTAAAGCCATATGTGAGTCCGTTAATACTTATGTGGTTGACTTTAGCTGTAAGTTGGAAGTATTTACATCGACCATGCCATAATGATTTGGCCAAGGAAAACCGAACCCGATTTGGGTTGAAGTTGAAAATCTTTTCAAATTTTAGAACGTTCGCACCGTTTAATTGTAAAACATTTAATTAAAACTATTTATTAAGTTTAACATACCTAAACGCATTTCACGCTGAGGGAGCTTGTATTTAATGGCAAATTCATATTGAATTAAAAGTTACCTTACATTTACTTTGTAACGCTTTGGGGTAATCTTTATGATTGCATCCTACTTCTGGTTAATATTCATTCATTTTCATAAGCGCACTATATTTTTAAAAGCTTTCAGAGTACACTTTGGCGTCATGTCCAACAGCTGCAACAGAGGCAGTAGTAGGCCTGACTCCACTTCACATTTGCGTGAAAAAGGAGGCAGCGCTTGGTGCCTCAAAGCTATTCCAATCGAACAAACTGAAACCAGGTGACTTGGTTGGTCACGTACAGATTCTGGAGAAAATTCCACTGGGATCCATCGCCAAACGAACAGATCAAATGCTCACAAAACTTGACTTTGTTGTTCCATAAGAAGTGGTTCTCAGGGACTGCCAGACATGGAATAGACACAGTAAAAGGATAGCAAACAACGCATCTGTCTGATACAGAGACGGATCCCAACAAACAGAAGGAGTAGGACTAGAAATATGGGATCCTAATTTAAGACTCTCTCACCCCCTAGGAAACACTCTCACAATTTTCTGCTTACTATAACTTTGTGCACAAAAGAGTACCTTTAAAAGGACTCAGAAACGTATAGGTTTATATGGTTTCGGATAGCCAGGCTGCATTAAAGACTAAAGTCGTTCAGAACCGAATAAAAATGGCATGGGAATGCAAACAATTCCTGAAGTAACTGGCTGTAAATAACAAAGTATCTGTGATGTGAGTTTCAAAGCATCGAGGCATAGAAGGGAACGAAGAGACAGATAGACTCGCAAAAGAGGCCACAATCACACCTCGCTTCGGCCCAAAAGCATATTGTGGTCTTACAAAAAACCACGTAAAAAATTAAATAGATACTTGGGAGACAAACCAAAGCGTGTCATACTGGAAGAAAACTCCAGACCTAAGACAGTCAAAAAAGTTCACCACTGTCTCAAAAAAGAAGTCTGAGCAGTTTCTTGAGCTGAACAAGAACTACTTAAGAATAATAACGGGACTTTTCACAGGACACTTCCCAGTAAAGTATCACCTTAAGAAAATGGCAAAAGTGGATGATGAAAACTGCATACTCTGTAACGGAACAAGACAGATTGGTTCGAAACGCCCTGGAAGACACGCCTGTAAAACGTAGACCAAGAGGAAGACCACCGAAGAGATGGAAAGACAGCTGGCAATTCACATCTAAAGAAAACCAGAATGCTTGAATTCGAAGGAAAATAGACCAATAAGTCTTCGAAAAGAAGAAGAAAAAGAAGAAGGGGAGGAGGAAGAAGGAGAAGAAGAAGAATGAGAAGAATAAGAAGAAAAAAAGAAAAAGAGGAAGAAGAAGAAGAAATATAATAGATTTATATGCTTAAAATCCATTTCAGATAAATGTGCATCACAGTAGGTCCTGAAGTATTAGATCAACCTTTAGATAAGTTACTAAGAAAATCACTAGGACTAGAGCTGGATTCATTCGTAAACATTCTGATGATTTATGTGTAGTGTATAGCCTATATTTAAAAAGTTTTTTGGCAGAAAAAATCGAGATTAAATGTTTTCCATGTTATTTTTATTACTATTATTAACAAATTAATAGTTTTTGGCAAAAATTTAGATAAAATATAAAATAATCAACTTTAAAACAACTAATAATAAATCAAATAAGTAATGGTATGTAGGTGGAGGATTTTAAAAACACAGAATATCATTAATAAATGTCACAGTGCTGTCACACGACTATTCCTAAATGTTACTAGTTTTTGCTGCTACTACAAAATTAGCAGTTGACTGCTTACTCTGAATGCGCATTTATCTTAAATAGACCATAGATATCTAATATTTAGAGCAAAAAATGTCTATGGGTTAAAATCCAGCAAAGACCCAACGCAGTTTCTCGCTCTATCGAGGTTGGTTTTCCAGTACATAAATTTTGGCGAGTCTCCGGCCCCCTGGCGGTAGGTTAATTTGTATTGTCTGTCCCAAAGGCAAAATTTTCCGGCTGCTGATGTTTACACCGGAAATTAAAGTATTTAGTTTTTATTATTCAAAAGCCTAAAATGGGCTGTGAATTATAAATATATTTAAGTCGCAGTCCTTCCCGTGTCGCTACGTTTTCGACTTTTCTTGTGGTGTATGAGTTCGAAATTAAATATTTAAATTGACTCTTTTTAATCGAATTCTCGAGTTACTCCAGAATTAAACATTAAATTTCGAATGGGTTTCATTATTGCTTTTTACGTTGGCGTTTTTTCTTCTTTGGAAGGCGAATAATTTACTACTAATGAACTCAAACTGAATAATCTAGATTTTTATAAAGCTTTTCCTCTGGTGTGCTACCTTTGTTATACTCAGTTACTTCTTGCGTTCTCTACCCTTGGCTCTGAATGAAGTTGCTGGTTTTCCAATTTCTTTATCGTTCTTTGTCTGTGTTTCATACTGAGAGCGACCAAAATGTTTTTCTATTTTATCAATATAATTAAGGTAGTGCATTGGCAATAATCGTAGTAAAACGTTTTTAGAATGTTAAATTTCCACTGCGTAAGGGAGACGTAAACGTCAAACTGCCATTACCTCTCGATTTTTAGCATAGACTGTCGGCGCGGATACAATAATTCAAATCTCTAAGCAGCTTTGCAGTAAATTTTCTGAGTCGACAACGCAGCACGCTTATGCGATATAATTTATCAAACGAAGCTTTATTCAAAGACATATAGAAAGAGTAGTAGAGCTGCTATGGCATAATTACTTCAAGATATTTTCCTTACGTGTGGAATGATGTACGAATTTCGTAAGATGCTAGAATTGATAAAAGTTCATATTGAATATGTCCGCTTCGGCATCGGCAAAGGTTTTTTTTTAATTGTACAGGTGTATGACTAGCACTGTTAGTAACTTCTGTGGAAAAGGAATTCACCGGTAAACTATCTTAAGTCCATGATAACATGTGTACAAAAAGTTTTCCCATCTAGTCTGTTGCTGCTATTTTTTGGAATGTTCACGTATGTTATTTAATATTTACTTGATTATTATATTAATTATTTAGAAATTAAAATTTAAATCTTCTCCCCTGAGACCAAAAAAGATAAAAAAACACAAAAAAGGTTGCTCTAACGCGTTCCGATAGCCAAGCTATCATCTTCAGAGAGATACTATTTGTTATCATAATTATCTGTCAACGTCTTTCGTTATACGTATCTAAGGATTACGATATGTCAAAGTTAAATGTCAACTTACGTTGTACTGACCAATTAAGGAACATACACCAAAAAACTGCATCAAGCAACATACTAGTTGGGAAAAGTTTTTGTACACTTGGTATTTGCAAAGATAGGATGTTTTGTTTAACTTTCTAAAGCAGATTTTATGTAATACGATATAAAATCCCAATAAAATTATTCCAATGTTACGCGATATCAGATTGCAATTGGTGAAGTAATTGCATTAGGTTTCCAATTTTCCCGCTAAGATCTTTGACTCCGCTAATAGGATGCGCGGTGTTCGGTGTAATAAACTTTTAATTAACCTGCAAAACTCGGTGAAATATGATCTTGTTAAGGTTTTCACCCCGTAGGGCATGTTAATCTCGAGCGATATAAATCACCTGGTGAATCTAAAATATGAGCTGATGAGCTAATGCAACCTGAAAATTAAGTTGACGTGGACTTTTTCGCTTTACGATTTCGAATATTACTAAATCGAGATTTACTCCGAATAAAAATTCCTCATCTGTTTTGCGTCAAATGTACGACTGAGATAATATACGGTTTCATTCGTAAATTGCCTAGAATTATCTTTTCGTTCCTTCTTGCTCAAATTTCTCTTAAAATGATGACAATTTGCAAAGCTGACAAAACGAAATGTTCAGGTACAAGGGATTTTGCTTCAAATTTACATGTATTATTCCTGTGGATAGGGAGAGACTTTTCTCCATGTCAGAAACTCGAAGATTTAATACTAATACCCTTTCCAATTATTAAATACGTCACAATTCATATTAAATTTTTACTTTGCAACAAAAATGGATACCTAACAAAAGTTTGTTACATCATACATTATTATCTTAATTGATTGGAGCTAACAAAAAAGAATATAGACCATAAGAAAAATAGTTTCTCCTGCTTACTTTACATTGTCTATTGGGAGGCTACAAAATTTTAAAACTTCCCAAAAACTGAGTAGAGAAACTTTTCAACATTTTATAAATGACCTAAATCACTAACAAACAATGGTAATTAAGACCCAAATCTTTCGAATTCATTCATCATAATTGTTTACTAAAATTTTTAAAAGCATTGATTTTTCCTAAACATTTTTAAAATTGCATACGAGCTTTCTAAGCGTATGCAAGCGTCATTAATAATAATTTATTTAAAAAACTTCTCAAAGTACTCGAGAACGTACCAAGAATCTAAAATCGTTCAAATCTGTTAAGGACTATTTCAAGAGTATTCTCGTAACCCTAACGAGCACGCTGTCTAAAAATTTTTAAAGTACCTGGTGATTATTTCAAAAATATTTAATAATTGGTTACTATGGTGGATCGATTATTAACTTTTATTAATTTCAAAAGACCTGTGGCGGTAAAAGTCGCCTATTGGTACCCAGTTTTCGCACCTAAGATATTATTAATTGTAAAAATGTTTCAGATGCTGGGCTTTATTTATTTGAGCTAAAAATTGAAGTACGTTTTTATGCATACAAGACAATCGGAGACACCAAATTTCTTTGCAATCCAGGTTGGCGCAGGGAGGACTTTCATTTAGGACGACTTCTTTTTTCTACAAAACTTCCAACTCTGAAATTCCTTTCTTGCTAAGAGAAACTTTTTCTAATAATTGCAATTTATCCTTATTTGAATTGGCAGTTTGTTGCCATCTATCCTAACTTTCACCTCCTACTCGCATTGCTCCAAGTGCACAATACTCTTTGCAAGTTGATCGTACCTCTTATTTAGAATGTAGCCCAGCAACAGCCAGTAACTAGCATTTTTAAGTGTATCTCGTCAGCCATAAGTAAGCATATTTACTGAACGCTAAATTATGTTCATACAAATAGTTATTAATTTATAAAGCTTTAAAGGTAAAAATGAAGTGAAAAATGCTTTTTCTTGAATGTTTAATGTGTGGACACTATTTTCTAATTGATGCTCTAACAAAAGTCAACCATCATATATTTTTACATTTACATTCCATCTACCTTGATATCCTGGCTTCATGACCTATAAATCTTGGTGAAATCGCTCCTCACCCTACTCATCACTGACTGCACCAAGATTTTTCAGGAAGTCAGCAAAATGCATTTTGGTGCTCACGTAGTAACTAGCCATTTTAAAGCGCTCCAAAAGTTGCTGGACAATTTGGATGTAATTCTCAGCTCATGTATTTCCAACAAAGTCTCCAACAATGTTTCTCAACGCCGACAAATTATTCTTTTCAAGTTCTGCTGCTGTTTCGATAAAAGTTCATTTTTAGTGTGCTACCGAATCTATGGACCATCAAGCGTACTGGCCTTTATCTTTCCAATTGATAGTCCAGGAAATGCCACAATGGATATTTTAAACAATATGCTTTAATTGACATTGGTTTAACAAATTGCTTTATGAGGCTCAGAGGCTCATACAAAGGTACCAGTTTCTTCCTGTCGATAAGTGGCTGATGTGGAATGTTAGGTTTTAATTTGATTGCATCCAATGCTTCTCACGAGCTCTGTTGTTTCACATACACAAAAAACAGAAATCCTTGATATATTCGCTTTGCTGGCATGAATGTCAATATAGATCATCCGTTGGTGCCTGTGATATTGCAAGAAATCAGTGACTCTCTTTATGTGTGCATACCGTCTACGCATACAAACTGAGTGACCTATTAAGACTTCATCAAATAAATGCCCATTATGGAAAACACACTTCACTTTTCACTTTGAGTTATCGACAAAAAAGGCCATTCGGTTGCGTTTTACGCAAAAATTTCAGACACTTCTATTAAACCTTTTATGTTATGGCATTATACAGTTCCATAATCACTAAAAAAATTTCGAAAAAATTGCAAAAGTGCCATTTTTTTTAATTGAGATTTGGATAGCCAGCGGATAACCAGATAAGGTGTAGAGAAAAAACTGGATATGGTAAGTGAAAAATATTAACAGTTTTGAAATTAGCATGCCTATTTAACTCTAAAACAGCTCCAGACACGAACTCAACAGATATTATGTTTCGAATTGTTCCCTAGTGTAATTCAAGAACGTTTTAAAATTTCTTGCAAGCATGCACAATACTAAAATGTTCAAAGTCATTGATGACTATTTCAAAAATAACTCAAATTACTGACAAGTTTACTAATTAGAAATACTTTGCATTTATTTATCATTATAAATTAATAAAAATGTTCAGAATTTACCAATAATGTTAAAAAATCCAAATTCATTAATGACTGTTTCAGGAACAATATCGTTAAGAGTATGCAAATATTTTAAAAGAATTGAAAATAGTTGATGATTATTTCAAAGGGATTTAACAATTACTTACAAATTCAGTCAAAGTCAAATCTCATAAGTTCTTTTTAAAACTACTAACAGTTTAAAGCTTATAAAATCACTGATGACTGCTACGAAAACTTTTAAAAATTCCAATAAACTGAGAGTCTTGTGAATCTATGAGGAGAATGTGTGATGCTAACGCAAATTGTTGAAACCACGTGCTGTTAACCGACAAATCTTTTTTTTTTCATAAACGCAAAAACCCTCAAATAGTTTGAAAAAATAACCACGTTTCTACAAGTACGCCGCAAATACCCTGAGAAATTAAATGTTTAGATTAGGTTAGGAATTGTACATTTTTCGTAAACAACAATAATTGTTTAATTTGCCCCAAAATTAATTAAACTGATTGCTTGAGCATTGAACATTAATTTTAGGAATGCGTCTTTATTTTTTAGGATTCAATATTTATATTGAATCCTAAAAAATATATTGAAATACAAATCTTGTCCCCTGAAGCCAAGAAAGATTAAAAAGCACAACAATGGTTGCTCTAACGCGTCTCTATAGCCAAGCTATTATCTTTAGAGAGAAAAACTTTCAGAGACATGATAGCATAGCTATCGAAGCGGTTAGAGCAACCATTGTTCTGTTTTTTAATCTGTCTTGGTTTCAGGGAACAATAGTTGTATTTCAGTTTTTAAAGCTAACCAAGGACCAGTCCGTTCCACCAAAATTAATATTTGGTTTTTGTCAAATCATTTAATTATTTTGAAATCCTTTTTAGGGTTCCCTACCGTAAAAGAAAAAAACGGAACCCATATAATCTCACTTTCCTGTCCATCCATCGTTTGTCACAAAGAGATTTTTCTTGAAAACTATGTAACATGGAAATTTGAAATCTTGCACAGCATTTATTCTCGATGATCCACGCAAATATCCCCAGCGAATGGTTGGAAAAAGAAAATATTTTATTATAAAATGGGGGATTAATTTGGTCTTAGAGAAATCAAGTTTTAGTTAAAGATCGTGTGAGATTATCATTTAAAAGAGCTACCTCTAAGGATCCTAAAATATTTTTTTTCTAATTTTCGGTCCAATCGTCTTAAAGATACACCTCAAATGTGTCTGGAATGACCATCCCCTTTCCCCACCTGTTTACCCAAGTTTCCAAAGATAAAATTTAAATTCTAATAGCATTTGTAGTTATTCGGCCATAAATTATTGGAAAACTGCAGTTTTTTTTTTATATCGTAATAATTGTTGAGAAAAAAATACTTTATTCAAAAATAGCTTTTTTTTAAGTTTAATTCACTCGCAAAGGGTAACCCCATTATGCTTTCAAAGCACTGCGAGTAGGATGCGGAAACAAGGATAGATGGCGATGAACCGCCTTCTTAAATAAGAATAGGTTGTAATTATTGGGGAAAATTCCTTCCGATAACAAGTTCCATAACTTGGAGGTTCTTTAGAAGAAAGAGTCTCCGTAGACAGAAGTTCTTACTGTGGCAACCTGGACCGCACAGGACTTTGCTGTCTCCGACTGTCTAGTACGCCTCAGGAATCTTGCCTCTGGGGGGATCAATCCTATTAGTTCCTGCGAGCATTTTCCATGATAGTACTTGTGTAGAAAAGAGACAAGTCACCAACCATACACCTGTGCTTGCATTCCAAGACTTTTGACCCATAGTCATTTTTTTTCCAATAAAAGACTTAATTAAGCTGAAGAATAGAATGCAGATCAAATTTGTATTTTACATTATTTCATTTAGATGGATAATTTCGGGGTTAGCACTAGTTCACGCAACCCAATAATTGCGGTTGGAATGAAACATTTTAGCGCGATCCGAGGCAATCTCTTAGACTGTATTAGTCATCGACTTACTACGAATTGCCATTTATCTGAGACATTATCAACAGAGTTATCAGTTCCATAAATATTTAGATTGATTGTAGAAAAAAAGTGTGTATATCTGAAAATAGAAGATTTTTTTTTATTTTTCAATTACAACACAAGAAAATCTGGATAAAATTTCAAATGCATACATAAGCAAAAATGATTTAATTTGGTCTATTGACGTTAAGCAGACGCTAAGCACAGAAGGAAATACCTCTTGCAAAAACTGAAAGAACAGGACACAAAAAACGAATGGACAAAAAATATGCAACCGAAAATAGAGCTGCAAGTGACTGAAAATATTAAGGATATGTTGGGAAAATATAAAGAAATCGATACATGACACGTTGGAAAAGAAAGAAAATGAGAAAATAGAATAGATGACAAGGGAAACTTGGAAATTGATTTGAAAGAGAAAAAAATGAAGGAAAAATGAACAGTAAGAAGACAAAAGAAGAAGTTAAACATCTACCTGTGAAGTACGAAAGAGTGAATAAAGAAGTTATAAAGAAGGCTATGCATGATAAACGATCATAAATAAACAAGATGGCAGAAAAAGCAGAAGAAGTACTACAAACACATAATATGGGTGAACTCTATAGAAACACCAAAGTAATAGCAAGAATTGAAATTTTCGAAGATAACCAAGGACCAGAAAAAATTATAGACAGGAAGGACCAATTTTAAGTAGAAATGGAGAATTAATAACTTCAACGGATTAACAAATAGCAAGATGGAAAGAATACTATACATACATAACTATACATAACTAACTGTTGCAAGCGGATAGAGAAGATGCTGAAGCAGTATAGGAAAAGCAAAACTCAAGAAGATTGGAAATCAACATTGATAAACCAACAAGAGAAGAAATAGAGAAAGCCATAAAGAATATGAGAAATGAAAAAAGTCCAGGAATAGATGACATCCCATCCGAAATATGGAAGATAGATATAAGCAATACAATTCAAATGCTAACTCCACTCAGCTATGGAAAAACATGGTGAAGCTAGGATAATGGCATTGGATATCTCAAAGGCTTTCGACAGAGTCTGGTACCGATCTCTTCTCGCCAAATTAACATCTTATGGTCTTCCCCCTGGACTCTGTCATTTGATATCCAATTTTCTCGCTCACATATTTCTTCAGGTCTTCGCCGATTGCATCTCATCCGAGACATTTGCAATTAACGCAGGGGTGCCTCAGGGGTCTGTTCTGTCTCCTACTCTATTTCTGTTACACATAAAGATCTCTTAGCTTCAAGTTCCAATCCTATATACAGCTGAGCAGACGATAGTAACCTTGCGTCATCTGTTTTCTTCGACAAACCATTATCTATCGCTGCTTCAGATCAACTAAGGAAACAGCAGATGTAGACGATTAATCGGGATCTCGAGATTAATCTGGAATGGCGTAAGAACAATTTGGTCGACTTCAACGCTTAAAAAACTCAGGCCGCGGTTTTCTTTAAGAAAACATCAAGGGATCATGAAGCAAACATACTAATGGACGGTAAAATCCTTCCAATGGGATCTAATCTATCTATCCTAGGAGTGAATGCAAGCACTAACTTCTCTTGGGACAATCATGTGCGCGCCATTGCCAAGTCCGCCTCTTAGAAGCTAGGCTTTCTTTTTAGAGCTAAAAAGTACTTCACATCTCATCTGCTATTAACATTATACAAAGCTCAAGTTAGGCCAACACTAGAATACAGTTCTCATGTTTGGAGTTCAGCCCCAAAACACACTTTAGCTCTCTTGGATTCAATTTAAAGAAGAGCGATTCGCCTAATTGATGACGAGAGTTTGACCGATTCTCTCGAAACACTAGAACACAGGCGTATGGTTGGTGACTTGTCTCTTTTCTACAAGTACTATCATGGAAGATGCTCGCAGGAATTAATACGATTGATCCCCCCAAGAACAAGATTCTTGAGGCGTACTAGACAGTCGGAGTCAGCAAATTCCTGTGCGGTCCAGCTTGACACAGTGATGACTTTTGTCTACGGAGACTCTTTTTTTATATAGAACTTCCAAGTTATGGAACTTATTACCGAAAGGAATTTTCCCCAAAAATTACAACTTACCTTGTTTAAAAAGGCGGTTCATCGTGATCTATCCTTGTTTCTCGCAGTGCTTTGAAAGCATAATAGGTTTACCCTTTGCGAGTGGATTAAACTGAAAAAAAATACCAAGTAGGGAAGAATACTATATACAACTGTTGGAAGCGGATAGAGAAAATGCTGAAGCAGTACAGGAAAAGCAGAACTCAAGAAGATTGGAAATCAACATTAATAAACCAACAAGAGAAGAGATAGAGGAAGCCTTAAAGAGTATGAGAAATGGAAAGAATCCAGGAATAGACGACATCCCATCCGCAATGTAGAAGATAGATATAGACAGCACAATTCAAATGCTAACTCCACTAATTAAACCAATTTGGACCCAAGAGAGCATACCAAAAGAATGAATAACGGACTAGTAATAAAACTACCTAAGAAAGGAGACATGAAACATTGTAAGAATTATAGAGGTGTAACATTATTATGCATTGCGGGGAAGATGTTGGCATCTATATTAAACAAAAGAATTAAACAGAGGATAGAATGAAACTTGAGACAACACCAGTCAGGATTCAGGAGGGGAAAGTCATGTATAGATGAAATATTCACACTAAAATTTTTAATATAAGAAACACTAGAAAAAAACGCAAAATTACTACTGGTGTTTATGGACTACATTAGAGCCTTTGAGAGTATCCATCATGACAAGTTCTGGAAAATATTGGAACAGTTTGGAATGCCCCTTGAAATAATAAGAATGATCAAAATGATGTATAGGGACACATCCTGTCAAGTACTCCATAAAGGACATTTGATCTGAATTGTAGTGTTCCGAAATCAGTTTTGAAATAAAGCGTTACAATTCACGAAGTTTCAATTTTCGAACTGATAACGCGCAACATTATTTTTTTAGATTTTCTGTCGTTAATAATCCTTCCAAATACGTGGTTAAAATGCATGGCACAATGACTGAGCCACCCTGTATAGATCATCAGCGATTATAAGAAAAATGCTCACAAGTTTACTTGCAGTTTCAAGACATTAAGATTCATTTATGCAAGAACTCTTCACAATCCTGCTCCTAAATCTTTTAAATTTGTTCATGTTATTAAGATTCTATATTTTTTAACTGGGTCATTTTTAAAGCTCCTCACTAAAGTTTAAAATTGATCCAATTATTTGACAACTATTTCAAAAACATTTTACCTCTGATTAATTAGTCAAAAACGTAAATGTTTTCAAATTCATTGATGACCAGACGGAAATCATGGTCATTGTGCTCAACTGTCCAACCGCAAAATTAAGCGGAAATCACGCGACATAATACAACTTGTGCACTTCCACTTGAAGGTTAACCTAGTAAAGCCAATTTTGGCGATAAAGGAGCCTTGAAAGTTACACACAACTCAACAATAATTAACATAATACGATGATGCCCCAATCTTTCAGTATATAAATATTATTTTCACACGCGAAAACACCATTATTTTCTACATTGGAACATTTGTCCTTCTGCATCCGCATTAATCGATTTATGTAAAGATTCTGCGATTACGCTCTATTTGTAGGTGGTTTTTTTCTGGCATTCGAGCGTTTATCGAAACTTTTTAAAAGTCGCATAATTAAAAGTTAAATTCGAAATTTAAAACACAAATTGAAGTGCCACAACTTTGAAATATCCAAGCGTTCCGTTTAATTATGAAGTTATTTTATTCCACTAGGCGAGTGCATTTTCATTAAAATTTTATTACGTTCCTGCCTCGTCTTAACCTTTCAATTTTAACGCCAAAGAAAAAGTTTATCTCGGGCCTGTTGGATTTTATGCGGGTTATTACAACTAGGACAAAGAAGGCACGTAAACGTTGGTCGGGAAGAAGGCCTAGTTCTATAAATTATCATTATATGACAGCGCGGCGTACGATGGCGTCGTGGATATCTGCTAATAAAAAGAGCAAGATTGGGGTAAAACATGCAAAATCAACATTATGATAAATGCGTCTGACAAAATGGAAACAAATGCGCCTCTAACCGTTTGATGAAAACTGGATGGGTTGCATGCCATTAGAATTTCTAGCGTATTCTGAGGTTTTTATGAGTTTTAGATGAACTATTGGCGACAATAACACGCGGCGACTTTGTTAATGCTTCTAAGGATTTTTATGTGCAATCCAATCACAAAGGGTAAATGGAGTTAGAAACATAGATAACGATGAACTGATGTTTTAGATGCAGATATAGGTTTCTGCAAATTTAAGGGTGTGCAACTGTATAATAGTAAAGTAGATGGTCTAATTTTTTTTTCAAACGTCAACATACTATAAAATAACATGAAGCATATTTTCGAACCTTATTTTAGACAAAAATTGTAAAAGTGGTTTAAAAAAATAACTAAAATCTAGTCAGAATTGAATATTTGGCAAAATTAAAAAAAAAGGCGTAATCTGATCATTTCAATTATAAAATGATATTTCTATCGCAGTCTTCTCCCCTTCAAAGAACATTCAAAGGCGAATCATAAATAATTGAAGAACTGATGGGAAAACTGCGCGATATTAAATTTTAAAACGGTATGTGTGTGGCAAAAGGATGAATAATTCACGCGATTTACGTTTCTCGTTAAAGCTTTCAACCCCTGTCCGTCAAATTTCCAAATAATCCCACAATTGTAATCAAGTGGATGAATAATTTTGAGCGTAAGAAGTGTATGACATGTTGATGTCCTTGCGCCATCATCCAGCGGCTGTATCATTTATTCGTTTAAAAAATTAAAAAGTAATAATGAGCAGAACGGAAAGTTATATAAATGTCGTCCTTAAAGTCGTTTCCTTGATTCTAACGGATCCTGACTTCGTGTCCGTATTTTTTTTTTGAATAGTGGTAGCCTGCATGAATTATCGGTAGTTGGTCGACTTTTAAAATTCCCCACAAAATTCCAAAATATCAGTTGCGAGCAGCATTTAGATTTACAGCAAGACCACCCAGTCGACGAATTTTGGACTTTTTTTAAAATTTGTCTCTTTTTCCTTCAATTTTTTCGAAAGTTGCCTTTTCCTGGAAATGTTGACTTTTGTCTCAACATTTTTTGTTTTCGAAATTCGAATCTCTTTCAAATTATTTTTCCTTTGAAAAGCCATTTTTTGTTGACTTTTTACCAGGGCTTCGAACCGTTATTATTTTCGTTCCGGTTTTCGGTTTTTGTTCCAGAAAAAAATTATATAGGTTCAGTTCCGGTTTTCGCTCCGACAAAAATAACGGTTTTTTCCGGTTTTCGGTTTTTGGTTCAGCTCCGAGTGACTCATTTTTAATTTTTTATTTAAAAGAAAGAAAATATTTCGGGTAATCTCGAAACAAAAAACGAAATTTTAAAAAAGGATATGAGGCTTGAGAAAAAATTCAAATGAAAATTTAAAATTTCGATGTAGGTTGAAATTTCGAGTACAAAGTAATTTTTTTTAGAAAATGTAGATACTGTAAACTTGTACTCTAACTTTTAGAATAAATAGAATTAAAATAAAAAATTTTAGATTGCAAAATTAAGTTAAACTATTTAGAAAAAATGTTAACACTTTTTCAGTTTAAACATAAAATGTTTAGAAAAGTAATATATAAAGCGGAGTTAGTATTTCTAAAAAAAATGTCTACATCTAAATTTGAAGTAAAATTTTCAGGAAAAGAATTTAACAATTTTAAAATTTTGCAAAGAATTCAAAATTAAAAAACAATATTAAGTTGCGAAATTTCGACTTATATTAAGGATTTTAAGTTTCGAGAAAATACCGAACAATCGAGTGGAACATCAAATTGTTACGATTAAAATGAAACCTACATAATTTTTTTTTACATAAATTTAGGGTTTTTTTTCTCAAATTTTAACTACTTTCTTAAAAGTGTGGGTTAAAACTTGACAATTTTTTTAATGGCGTGTTTCAATTCAATATTTCCAGAAAATCATTCAAATTGAAGGGAAACAATTGCACCGTTCTAGGGACTAAAATTTTGATTCAATGATCAAAGTTCGAAAAAAAAAATTCTGTCATAAATAAAAATTTCTCAAGATTTCAACTATTTCTAGTAGTTATAAGTCTTTTAAACATTCGAATTTAGAGATTACTGCGTAAATATCAAAAAAAGTAATAATTTAAAAAAAAAGAATACATTTCAGATTTAAGTCAAAATTAAAAAAAAATTGCAATTTAAATATAAAATTTTAAGAAAAATGTAAATATTTCAAAAAAAAAGTTAAATCTCTCTTTACTATCTTTTATCAAAATTTCGAATTATTTTTAGACATTTTCAAGTTTTCGGGAAATTTAGGGCAAACATTTCGAAGTTATTTTCGAAATTTTATTATGTTCTGAAGAATTCAAGTTAAAATTTGAAATTTTAATTATTTTAAGATAAAAATAGCCTAAATTTAAAAAGAAAACTATCATCGTTTTTTGAAATGATCAAATTTTGATTGAAAGTGAAAAACGTTTGTCAAAGATAAACATTTTAATAACTAATGAGATTTCCATTTTTCTAGAAACTTTGAATTTTTAAGTAGATATTGAAGATACCAAATTTTATCAAAATTTCGAGTTAACATTTTTAAATTCGGAAATTGATAAAAATGTTTCATAAACTTTTAAGTTTTTTTACCAAAAGTTTTAAAGTCAAATCTCATAGGTAATGAAGGTCGAAATTTACCGATTAAGGTTAAAATTTTGTGATTAAGGTGAAATTTTGTTTTCTTTCTTTCTTTTTTTTCGAAGTTTTAACCTTAGAACTCACAATTTCGGGATAACTCGACAGTTTGAAATTAAAGTCGAAATAAAGTCGATATTTTGATTCTATAGTTGGAATTTTAGAAAAAAAGTAAAACTTTAAATTTTAAACTAAACATTTTGACAGAGAACTCAAAGTTTAAACAAAAACCAAAAATTTAAAGAAATTGTGGTATTTTTGATTTTAAAAATTTGAAGCTACTGTGATGGGCAGCCGTCGTGATTAAATGTGATGCGCGACCAGTTGTTTGCGACCATAACCAGTGATTGTAGATAGTTTTTCAAAATCGTTGAATTTCGCTCATCTTTAAAATTTTCGAAGAATAAATTACTTTCGATTTTCGGACCCAATTTGTCTACGTTGTGTTTAAAATTATTTTATTCCAATAAATTGTAACCCCAGCTCGTAGAGTCGACAGGGAAGTGTTATCAAATTCAAACAACAATTGACCTCAACGTTTTATTACAATGGGTCAACAAATAAATCAACAAAATTTCAAGTTTGTGATTTTCAAGTGTTCTTAAATATAATACAACAAAATAAAGTGAACCTGTTTGTTTCAACTTGTTTAAATTTGCTGGACACAGATCCGAGAGAAATATTTCTTTAGAAAATTAAGAGAATTCATTAAGCACAAGTAATTTGACATTCTTTGTCTAACTCTTTCGCTCGTATATGGTGCGTCGGTTATTAATTTCCCAAAGTTTATTTTAACCCTAATAATCGCAATGTTTTCCCCAGCTGGGCCATTTAGTTTGTACTCAAAGGTTTTCAAACCAAATGCAGCTAACTTTCTACCTGATTATCCGTGGGTGTTCGTTGGTTAGTTTGTTAACAGAGGTTCTCAAACTATTTTCAGGTGTCTGTTTTATTCCCCAATTCTTTGTGTTTTTGTCGCTTCTTAATTCAAGCATACTTTACCTAGCATACAGTTCCCTGTTAAAGCTTTGAGCTAACAATATCCAAAGGATAATGATACAAGAAAATGGAGCTCAAGCTCGGAAATGAAGTTGTGATTTATCGTAATAAATCAAATTCATAGATGTTGATTCAATCTTACAGATTTCTCGTTCTCTCTCATCCTTTCTTTCTTTCCTTTGTTAACTTGTTCCTTTGGTGGTTTTTCTGTTTTTCTCATACCAAACTCAATCATTCGAACTTAAACCAGTCTCATAAAATAGACTAGAAATATTGTTCAGATTTCGTAGAAACTTTCTGAGCAGAAATTGCCCTTCCAACACTACATCTACTTCTACGGCTACTGTTCTAATAGAAGGGACGTTTCCTGGCTTAGAAAGTGGCTAAGCGTGACTTAGCACCAAAAAAAACATTTAAATTAAAATTAGAAACTGGCAAGAAGTTCTCATTCCTTTCGTCAAAACATCTCCCTAACGAGAGCTGATGCTGATACTGCTCGTTCACCTACGTTAGTACTCCCCATTTGTCAACAGATCTATAAGGCTCTCTTTGGGCCAGGTTGTCTTGTCCTATATTTTTGGGATTCAAGCAACCTACGAAGGAGAATCCGCGAATGAGGTAGCACTAGGTGAATACACCAAAACAAGAACTAGGTAAGAGCTCATTGTGGCTTATGCTTCTAGGATGTTAAGGTGTACAATGCCCACGTTTCTAGAACTTGCAGAACATTATCAGTAAAACCCAAATATATGTGTCTGCTGCCAGTTACCGGACCTTTGTGGTGATGGGTATAAATTATTTTGGAACCCCTAGAAACTCAGCTTCCAACAGCAGAACACTAACATCGACCTTAAGGAAATGAAAATGTTTGTATGAAGCGAATGCGCTTTATTTCCTTTTTGTTTTCTTGTCTTTGTATTTTATTTTGTTTTATTTTTGTTTCCCTTTTTGAAGCTGAGACTGGTAGTTGCACCAGTCAACGGTAGGGTTCTTGGCCCTATAATAATTTTCTAACGACGACTTTCTCATTCATTCGGTTTGTTGTGGAAGTTTTAAATTCCTTTCTCTTTTTTTTTGTACGCCCCCCAACCCCATATTGATCAAAGTTAGGAACAAGTATTTTCTCAAATTTTAGGAAAAGTTAATTAAATCATATAAGAGCGAAAAACCATCAAATAAAATCATGGGACAATTTAAAATTTACTTGCCTGTTTATCCCGTAGCAAACATCACATAAATGGCACTAGAACTTCACGTTGAACAGAAATAGAATTTTTTTTTGTGTTCATTCACGTTAATTAGCACAAACAGAAGCAGTTTTTTTTTAAACTCCCGTATTTCGTACTCGTTTTTATAAGTCCGGAAGTTGAACATAATTTCTAAACTAATTTCATCGAAGTTTGGCACTTGACTATCATTTTTAAACTAATTTCATCGAAGTTTAGTTCTTGACTATAATTTTTAAACTTCACGATAGATGCCTAAAATTGGTCTTTGGATGTTTTATCTTTTTATTCCCCTACCCTTAACTTCTGGGGACCGAAAGACATCCTCTGCATCTCGCTAGAGGGCATGAGGATGCAGAATTTCTACTAATTTAAATATTTCTAATCCAAATTAGCCCTTAAATAAATTTTGAAAGGGATTCTTTAAGTGCAAATCAAACTGCAAACCCATTTTGAATAATGTCGTCCCTTTATCTTGCAAGTTTTACTTCGATAATTGAAATTTAAATAACTTACAATTGTACGTGTTTATAAGGGCCTTTTTCGAACGTCAAATTCCTCCAGTCTACCACCACATGGTCTTGCCGAGATATTTGCTACGGTCGCCGTTATCGGCCCCTTATTTATTACTCTACCTTTCAGCGGTCCTTCAAAACTAACATGTTATTTTACTCAGTTTAGGTATCTGTGCTTGAAACAAACCAGGCCTAACAAATAACCCTTATCTAATTTGTGAACGGTAAGAAATCGGTTTCTCACGCAAAACGTTATGTTACAAAGAATTTTATATAGTACAATATTTGTAGATTTAATATTTCCAAGAAAATATTGAATAAAATTCAATTAAATAAAACAAACGAGGAAATAGTACAGTTTAGTAGAACTCGACTCACCACACTACTAATAGCGTGGGAAAACGTCTAAATTATAAAAAAAATCAGTTTTAACCAAAAACCTTGAAAAGATTCAGGTTTTTTAGACGGTTTGTATCAAAATAAAAACATTATTTATTTAAAAAAATTCAAAATTTTGATTTTAATTTCAAAATTTTTGAACACTTATCAAAATTTCATGCTTAAACTTGACATTTACAAACTCGAAAGTTTATAGTAAAACAAAATTATAAATTTCTAGTTTATCTTAAAATGTTCGAACTTTTCTCATAATTTCTCTTTAACTTGAAATTTGTTTTTATCAATTTTAAACTTCTCTGGACATTTAAACTTTTTTCTCAAAGTGTAGTGGTTAGGTTTGACATTTTAAGGTTAAAGTCGAAATTTCCAGGAAAAAGGTCAACATTATTAAAAAAGCGCGATTTATTAAAGAAAGACCCTTCACAAAAATTTTAATTTGACATTTTAGTCATTTCATCGAATTTTTTACTTTATTCCCAAAATTCGAGAATAAGGCGGAAATATTAAGATTTCCTTAGGAGAGTTTCTTCTGAAAATTCCGAGTTCAAACTTGAACCTTAATATTTTTCTCTGAAATTTTGTTACAAAACTCGAAATCTAGACTTTCTATTGGAAATTTTGTATTTTGACCTAAAAATGTTGACCTTCATCTCAAACTGTGAACTTTTTTCTCGAAATTTGGAATTTAAACCTCAAATTTGGACGTTTTTCTCGAAAATTTGTGTTAGAACTGAATTCTTGTGAATGACTTTTTGGATTTGTTTAAAATTTGAATATTTTTTCAAAATTGTGTTCTTAAATTTTATAATTGAAAATGCGAGGATATTTTTGTTTTAGGAGTTTTTTATCTTTTTAAAGTTTTGCATAACGTTTTGCATTTAAAGTTGAAAATGATACTTTTTAAAATTCCACTTATACGTTTCCAGTTTTTCTGTTTGAATTTTTTTTTTCAAAATTTTGGGTTTAATTTAAACTCTGACAGATTCATTAAAATAAATTTATTTCGAATAATTTTTAAAATTTTTTAACCTTTGTCTTAAAATTTTCACGTAAAGATAATTTTTTTTATTTTCTTCCAATTTTTAAATTGAAATTTTGACTCTTTTTAGAAATTTTGATTTTAGCCTAAAAACATGAATGTGCTAAATAAAATCGGATGCCTCTTTTCTTCATAGGCACTTTAGGTCACGTCAAAAATTACTGCAAGCCATATGTTGCTTGCGAGCTACGGATCAGGCATCAATTGTTTAGAACGATTGAAATAATAGCAAAAAATTGAAATTGTAAACCCAGAATTTTGAGAAAAAAGGTGAAATTGGAGAAAATATTCGAAATTTATTTTACAAAAATTCTACATAATTTTGATTGAAATGCTAGTAGTAAATGTCGAAACATTTAAAAATAAACCTCAATATTTCTAGAAAAATTCAAAATTTTAAATTTAAAGCTGACCTTTATGGGACCAAATAAAAATAAGTTTAAATTCAAAATTTTAATGAAAAAAAGTCCCAGTTTCAAAAAGACTCGTGAACAATATAATAATAATAATAATAATAATAATAATAATAATAATAATAATAATAATAATAATAATAATAATAATAATAATAATAATAATAATAATCGAGAGAAAATATTGGGCCGTAATTCGAGACTTTCAATGTAAAGTTGAAATTGAAGTGGGGAGGTTTTGTCAACTGTGGACTTTTGAATCTGCACTGAACCGAAATAAACCGATATTTTCTTTTCGGTTCAGTTCCGGTTTTCGTTCAGATAGAAATAACGATTTTTTTCGGTTTCCGGTTTTCGGTTCAGTTCCGGTTCGAAGCCCTGCTTTTTACTCAACATTTCGAGTTCTTTATAATTTGTCAGGCACATCAAAATTCTTCAAATATCTGCATGGTTTTCATAACGTGTAAGTTGTTTAAAATCATACAAATCACAAGCAGATATTTGAATTTTATTTCTGTAGATTCAATTTAGAATTGCTATTGAATATCTGCCGCATCCACCTTTTAAACTCCAGTAAACCGTCATTTGTCACTGTTGTTGGGTGGGAAAATTAACCTAAGCCAATTATGAAACATTTTTAACATAACAGCGACAAGCGACTTACAAACTGGGGGCGTACATTGGAAAATATATCCCTAGAGTGTCATAGAGATATCGTTTTATAATCAGATGGGTTTAATCAGGACAGGACAGTTATGTATAAAAGTGATTGACGTGCCCACACGTACATAAATTTATACGTATGGTTACTAAAATCCGCTCGGTATTAACAAAAGTGACGTATCGTTTGAAATAAAATTTCGTCAGTCGTAGAAACCGACGGGTATTTGAAAGTCTAGTGAACGGGATCCGATGCTAATGGGGCACGTTTCGGCTGCAACGTCAATGTCGGCGGGCTCAAAACCAACAAGAAAATGGAGCCAGATGTACTGATATTCGGCTGCAAGACAAAGAATGGTTACAGGAGCTGAATGCCAATGAATCTAAATTATCATGCATCTCGGCGTTGCAAATTCACCTCAGACTTTTTTTTGAAACTAGTCGGTTTTATAAAGTTTTACAAGATGGCCAATATTACGAATTTAATCTGTATGCATTATACAGTTGGGAGTTTTCCGTATGTTTCACCGGGGCGTTGAATAAAAGAGAATAAACGATGTTGAACGGGGTTGTGTGGCCTCTGCTATGATTACGGAAGTCGCAGTCCATGTATTATATATCACATTCTCACAGGACCCTTTAGAAACCGACTCCTCGCGCTCGAGCGTCCTTAAACCAAACAAATACATAATACACCCAATTTGTCAGCGCAGTCCCTGCACATTCTGACATATAACCTTTGGACTTTTTTCGTTTTCGATGAAATGTCAGGAAATTTCGTGTACACGAGATTATGGGGAAATGTTACATTTTAGTTGGGAGTTTTGCTCCGCAAACACGAGAGGTCGTAAAATAAACCGCAAAATAAGCGATAACGTACATTGGGTACACAAAATGCGCCGGAAACCGCATTGTATGTGTAGTTCGTCTCTCTGTATGCTCGAATAAATATGTATACATGCCTTTACTGAACAAGCGAATCATTTCAGTACGTTTGGTGTTTCGAAATATGTGGTATTTAAATTCGTATTTATCTTATTATATTCGACAATCATTACTGCTAAATACGTATTTGTTATATTTTGACAATAAGTTGATTAAGCTGCTCGTTCTTCCAATAGTATTTTAATATGCTATGACCTAAATGTTTATGGTGTTATGGAAAGTTTTTATTTTAAATTTTCTGCTACCTCAACAAACAAAGTGTGCCCCAAATTATCTAAATTCCAAACAAAGTTAAATTGAAACAACCCGAATTCGACCGATAAGGTAATCCTGAAAAACGTTATTACGAATCGGGGCTTCACAAACGAAATCCCGACTTTCCGGGCGAAGAAATCAATTGCGGAAAATAAGACGTTTAAAGGAAAATGGATGGCGAGGCCGGGTCAAAGTAATTAATCAGAACCTTACTAATGGCTTATTAAATGATAACTGGAAATGAATTCTGCGTAGGATTCGTTCGCGACGACAGAAATTTTAAAGCGAACGATGCGAATAAGAAATTCCCCCTTTTGTTGCCGGATCCCTCGAATTTCGACTCGATTCACTATGCAATATGCTCCGATTGACGAAGTGAATTACCGCCAATTTTTATTATAATTCGTTTAAATTGTGCCAGCGAAGGCACAAAATCCAACTGAATAAAGAGTTAAGCGGAAGAAGGGCGTAATTATTATTATTTACCAAACGAGAGCACCTGAAAACAATTTGAAATAAACTTTTGCGTTCAGTTTTAGCTTGCTCAATCGCAATTTTTCCCAATGTTTTGTGTCTAATTATAATTTTCTTTTGAGTTTCTAGATTATGAGAAGACTTGACTTGAAGGTTGAAACGTGTCAAGAGTGTAATTTTTTACTATTCTTATTCACATTTCTAGTTTTTGAAATAAAAAACAAATTAATTCGCCTAGAATTTAACTCGATTAGGCGCATCCGCCATGTTATTGAATAATTTAGTCATGGAACCAGAACTAAACCGGAAATCAAAATTAACCATTGTTTTTGTCAAAACCAAAACCGGATTCAACAAAAAAAGCCATTATTTCGGTTCGGTGCAAAATCAAAAGCAAACCTTAATAAAGTTTTTCTCTCGAATTCAATTGTTAAAAATTGTTGAAATGCGTCCTAAGTCTGGTTTATTTTCGCAGTCAGCAGTCAACATCAACATAAGATCGGACACAAGATTCTTTTTGATAACATTTCAGTTATATCCAATATTCCCAATTAATTTAATAGGAAGATACGCGGGGCCATTGAAATCCAAAAGTTCAACAAAAACATCAACAGAGACGACGGTTACATGCTTTCGTCCATTTGGAAACCAACCTTCGGAAATCTTCGGGAGTGATCGCGCAGATGAATGGTATATAACGTTTTCCTTTCTTTCTTTCCTCGAGCTCAGGTGTGAGCTCCAAGATTCAGGAACACCTAAGAAGTTGCAATCTCGAAACTCCATCAGATCTCTGGCGCACAGCCAAAGCTCTAAGAGGAGATAGGAAACCTATCCCACCGATACACGGATCTCAAGGTATGGCTTGCTCAGATCAGGATAAGGCCCCAGCTTTCACTGAGACCTTTGAACGACATTGTCAGGCCATACTTGAAGAAGTGGACTTAGAGACTTCGTAGAGGAGGTGGAAGAAGAGGTTCAAGTTCTTCAGGAGGAAGTGCCAGAAGAAGACGACGTCGTCCAACTGACTAACGAGGAGAAAATCCAAAGCTTTCTGCGCAAGCTAAACGTCAAAAAGTCTCCAGGTTCAGACGGAATTCCAAACCAAGCTCTGAAGTCTCTTCCGGACCAAGCTGTCAAATACTTTGGAGCAATAGTCAATTCCATGTTTAAGTACCGGTATTTTCCCACAAAGTGGAAGTCTGCAAACGTTATCTTCATTTCTAAGCCAGGTAAAGATGGGAAATTTCCCTAAAATTACAGGCCAATCAGCCTCTTATCCAACTTGGATAAGGTGGCGAAAAGGATTTTGAGGAAGCGTCTGCAGAATATCATCAGCGATCGCGACATCATTCCTAAGAAACAATTTGGGTTCCAACCTATGCACTCTACCTCAGACCAGCTGCTGAAAGTAGTTGAAACAATCGCTCTACGCCTGCACTGGAGCCAGGTAGTTGGAACTATTTTCTTCGATATTTTCAAGTAGGGATTGGGGGCCAAGAGCCGGCCCGAAGAAGTAGGGGTTTTTAGTGGAACCCGTAGTTTGAGCGGAAGTCCGACACTATCTGGGTATCTTCCCAGATGTCCTTAACGGATTGTCCCCTACTTAAAAAGAAAACTTTCCTCTCAGAAAAGTCTCACATCTGGTATGATAGCTTGGCTATCGAAACGTGTTAGAGCAAGCTTTGTTGTGTTTTTTAATTTTTTTTTTTGGTTTCAAGGGACAAGATTTGTATATCAATTTTTGAAGATAACCAAGGACAAGTCCATTTCACCAAAAAAAAAGTTTAGTAACTAATTTCGATATAACCTTCACTGAGTGAGTTAAACACTTAAATAAAAAAATAGGCCGTCTTATATTCAGAGGCGCATTTACAATTGAAGCTAAGAGAACCAAGAAAATTTCTAATGATGTCAGAGAAATACGGTTATTTTTTTCAAAATTTTGAATTTGATCTTGAACTTTCTACGTTTTTTAACTTAAAAAAAAGGAATATTACCCATTTAACATTTAAATCTCTGAAAAAGGGGCAAACCTCTAGAGCTTGAAGTCAAGATTTTAAAAAATATATAACCAGCTTAGGAGTTTTTCAAATTTAAAAAATAAATTAATAAACCAAACTTACTCAAAATTTCACCTTTTCCAGAAAATTTAGGTTTTTGAGGAGAATATTAAGAAAAAAGCAGAGTATTCAAGTTCAAAGTCAATATTTTGTGATTAAACTGGAAATATTGGAATTTTTTTATTTAAAAATTAAGATTTTCATCAAATTGTTGAATGTGAAAGTTTTCTCTAATTATAAAATTAAGTAACATTTTTAGTTTCGGTCTAAGATTTGATAAAATAAGTATAAATTTTGAATCAAACGCAAACTTCGACAAAGTATTGGATTTATAAGAAAAATGTTCTCAAATTTTTAACTTCATTCGCTAGCTTTGAAATTTTGCCTTTTCTAAAAGCTTTTCAGCAAAAGATGGGATATTAATCATTTTTCAAAATTTTAAGTTCATCCAACATTTAAGTTTTTAAATCCTTTTTTATAAATGTTGTGTGTTTCTCAAAATTTTGTTTTTTTTCTAAAAATTTCCTGAGACACGGTGTTAAAACTTTAAATTTTTCAACTAAAAATTTGTACATTTTTACGATAAATTATGTTGAAAGGTAAAATTTCGACAATGAAAAAGTTAAAATCTCGAAAAAAAATTATTTTAATTAAGTTTTTTTCAAAATTTAAATGTGGGATTTTTTTCTCAAAATTTCGACTTTAAATTGAAAATGTTGTTTTCTTACAATGTTCGAGTCATGATTGATGAAGCTGCGTATTTGAATGAATGCGAATTAAAAGAAAAAAAAAACATTTATTATCCATTCACTACGGCTTTTTAATTTTTTTGCGAAACGTTAAATGCATAAAATTCTGGGTTCAAACCTTAAATTTTTAATTTTTTTTTCAAAGTTTTGACCTAAAACCCGAAAGTAGACATTTTTTGGGATATTAATTTCGTTTTTCAAAAGTTGTTAAAGCGTGTTAAAGTTTTAATTTTGTATTTAGTAAAAACTTTAATATTTTATATTTAAAGTTCAAAGGTGAAATTTCAAGAACAAAAAAGGCACTGTTTCGAATGAAGTTTCATTTTTTTTTCAATTTTATGTTTTATTCTAAAGAGTTAGATTTTTTACACGAATCTTCAAGTCTTTTAACATTTTGGGTTCCTCTAAAAATTTAAGTTTTAAGAAAAAATCTGAATTCAAACTTGAGAAATTGGTAATAAATTCAGATTTTTTGTTTGTAATCGAATGTTTAAGTTTAAAATCACATATAACCCACATAAATTCGAAATTTGAATTTTTTTATACATAACCTATAACTTAAAAAAAAGTTGTGTTTCTTCGTAAAATCCTGAGCTTGAACTGTAAATTTTTAATTTTTTCTTTAAAGTTTCGACTCAAAACTTGAGATGATGTAGACTTTTTTTGGAAATTTTGTAACTTTGTTTTTTAATATTTCGATCTTTTATTAATTTTCTCAAACTTTGAAAATGTGTAAGATATTCTTAAAATTTCATTTTAAAATTTAATTTATTTAAATAGATTTTTCAAAAAAACTTTGAAATGAGACAAAGTTTTAGTAAAAGGTAAAAAAAAGTTTAAATTCTCAAAGGAGTCACAACTTCGAGAAAATGCCTAAATTTGATAATAAAAGGACTAAATTTTCAAAAAAGTGTAAATTCTGTAAAAAGTCGAAATTTCGAAGAAATCCAGTTTTTCAAAAATATGATAAATTTCAAAAAACTTCGAAATTTTTGAAGAAAAATTTTAAATTCGCAAAAAAAGTTAAAATTTTGAAAAATAATCAAAAATGGTAGTAAAGGTATAAATTTAAAAAAATTAAGTTGCTATTTCTAAAAAACAATAACCAGATTTATCAAAAAAAATCAAAATTTAAAAAAAGGTCGAAATTTTGAAAAAATATTAAAATTTTGTGTCGAAATTTTCGAAAAGTTTAAAAATAAATCGAAATTCCAAAGAGAGGCGAAATGATATTTTATATTTAAACTTCAAAGGCGAAATTTCAAGAACAAAAAAGACACTGTTTCGGATGAAGTTTAATTTTTTTCAATTTTATGTTTCATTTTAAAGAGTTAGATTTTTCCAGGAATCTTCAAATCTTCTAACATTTTGAGTTTTTCTAGAAATTTAAGTTTTAAGAGAAAACCTGAATTCAAACTTGAGAAATTGAAAATAAATTCAAATTTTTGGTTTGCAATCAAATTTTCAAGTTTAAAATCACACACATAATCTACACAAAGTCGAAATTTGATTTTTTTTCATACATAAACTATAACTTAAAAAAAGTTGTGTTTCTTCGTAAAATCCTGAGCTTGAACTATTAATTTTTAATTTTTTCTCTAAAGTTCTGAGAGAAAAAATTTCATTTTAAAATTTAATTTATTTAAATAGATATTTCAAAAAACTTGAAAATAAACAAAGTTTTAGCAAAAGGTAAAAAAAGGTTTAAATTCTCAAAGGAGTCATAACTTTGAGAAAATGTCTAAATTTGATAATAAAACGACCAAATTTTCAAAAAAGTGAAAAGTTTGAAAAAAGTCGACATTTCGAAGAAATCCAATTTTTCAAAATAATGATAAGTTGCAAAAAAATTCGAATTTTTTAAATAAAAGTCCAATTCACTATATAAAGGTCGTAACTTCAAAACAAAATGGAAATTTTTGACAAAAAAGTCGAAATTTGCAAAAAAAAGTTAAAATCTCGAAAAATGCTCGAAAACGGAAATAAAGGTACAAATTTTTAAAAATAAAGTAGCTATCTTTAAAAAACAATAATCAGGTTTATCAAAAAAAAATCAAAATTTTGAAATGTTGAAATTTTCAAAAAGCTTGAAAATAAATCAAAATTTCAAACAGAGGCGAAATTTTAAAAGAGTTGAAATTTGGAAAAAATGGAAATTTAAAAATTCGAAATTTTCAAAAAAGTAAAGATTTTCAATAAAAATCGAAAAGTCGGATTTAAAAAGATCGTCATTTTCGTAAAGTCAAAATTTTGAGCAAATCCAGAGAATTTGAAAAAAGTCAAGTTAAAAAAAATAAACGTTTCAAATGTACTCAAAGTCGAAACTTTTAAAAACTCCCCCTTTCAAAAAGAATTAAATCATTAAAGAAATAGAATTTCAAAGGCCAGAATTGCAAAAAATTGAAATTTCAAGTCAAAAGTTTGAAAAAAGGTAAATGTTTTCAATATAATAAGGTTGCAAAAAACACAACAAAGACAACTTTTTTAATCTTTCTTGGTTTCAGGGGACAAGTTCTGTGTTTCAATTTTTAAAGTCGAATTATTTAAAAACACTCGTATCAATATTGAAAATAAATATTCAAAAAAGTTGAAATTCCAAAAAAGAAAATTTTTAATAGACAGCATTTATGAAAAAAATATCTAAAAAGATTAAAATATATACAAAGGGACCAAAATTTTAAAGAAGTTACGATTTTTAAAGAAAGTCAAACTTTCGAAAAAAGTCGAAATTTTCAAAATTAAGTCAAAATTTCGAAAAAAAAATACAAATTTAGGAAAGCAAACGAGAAAAAGTCAACATTTTGAAAAAGTTTCCAAAATAATTATTGGAAATTTTCGACTAAAGTCGAATTCTTCCAAAAAATCAGAATGTTCAAAAATTTTACCCTCTTTCATGCGGATAAAGGCGCGTGTATTCGCTAGTAGTCATAAAAAAGCAAAAGAATATTCGTATTTATGATTAAATGAAAAGGATGGCAATATTGATTCTCTTAAATTCGCTACAGCTTCCTTGTGATGGCATAAAACGTATGTGTACTTCATTCTAAGTCGTTCACAAGTTGCCATTAAATTAGGATATCATTATTTTGTAGTTAAAAATGTGATAAATCATCTTTTACATTAAATTGAAAACAATGTCACTCATGTCACGAGAAAAGGCGCGCAGTCTTAGGAACGAACCACCAATGCTACTTAGGATTCTGAAGGAGGCTTAAGCCTACTTATCCTCCCTACTTATTACGTGTCTGATTATTACAAAGAATTTTAAATGGACTAAAGTATTTATGTCGTTAATAGATTTTTTATACGTTCTACGTTTTAAGTTGTGAACAACTACCCCAAGGTTTCGAGGGCTGATATTAATTTTTAGTAGAATATTCCATCGCAATATCCCGTCGCCTAAGAATTTTAATAAAGTGTATGTAATGTGTAATAGCGGGAATATGATAATGGCACCCCATGACATGTAAAAGAATCGACCTTGGCACACATAACGAAGATTCTCCGGCATTTTTTTTCCTTTCAATAATCTGATACGCCCTCGTCGTGTTGAGATAAGCGCAAAGCCCCATGAAAAAATAAAATTACCTACAACACATCTCATCGCATCGCCTAAGTGCCTAAAATTTTTAACAATATCTCCAATTTCTTTGCGGCCTTTTCGAAATTTAACCACCTGCGATGTTTTATCAGAATTCGGAGGTTTACGGCGTACGTAAACGTAAAAAGTTTATTAAAGCTCCAATTTGTTTACGAGGCAGTTAATTCTACATCCCCTTACGGTTGAAACGCGATGGTGTAATTAAATCGAAAATCACAATTCCATACGTTTCAACAACGAATTTTATTGACATTTAAAGTAGAAATGAATCGTAAAATTATTCATAAAATTCCAAAAGCAGTCGCAGGTTAACTAGGTTCAATTAAACGGAAAAATCGGGCGCAATTCTAAAGTTATCCTTTGGAAACGCGAGAAACTTTGGAAATCCACCAAAAGCTGTAACAGAACTCGATTCCCATTTAAATTCCTTCTGAATTTTTTTTTAATATCATACGTCGGTACGTGGTACATAAACTAACATTATTGTGGTTACAGGGTAACTTTCACATTTTCATTTAATGATTCAATGATTTAATGCAGTTGTTTTGTCGCGGTGCTCAAGGTGCCGCGATTATTATACAGAGAAGCCCCAGAAATATTCCAATACTAGCGACTTTCTCTGATAGTAATTACAGAATATGGATATAAATTCAGTCATAATGCCATTAATTTTAAGTACTTGTTTGGAAGGTTTAGTAAAGACAGAAAATCGAAAGAAAAATTTATTCGACATTTTAAAATAGACCCAAATCAATCCATTGACCACCAAAGTCCCGGCGCTACTGACCACATTAAATGCTTTACGGCAACAGCCCTTGATCACGTTATCATCCACTCATCAGCTGCAATGATAAACCGGACTGGCGAGGGTAAACATCGCTAATTAATGGGCAACAAATCTCTATTAGTATTTTAATAAGTATTTGTATTTTCATGCGCTTTAATCGTTTTATATTTCGTTAATCAATCGGTCTGATGAAAAGTAAAACGCAAATTCAAAAAATAAACGAATACAAGCGGCTCAAACTAAAATATTAGTTCTGCAAAATAGATAAAGATACGACGTACTGGTTTATTTAATTTTGAAAGATACGTTGGTTAGCAGTTAGGTTGTTCAAAAATTGAAATACAAATCTTGGCCCGTGAAACCTTTCTTGGTTTCAGGAGACAAGATTTGTATTTCAATTTTTTAAGATAACCAAGGACCAGTCCGTTCCACCAAAAGTTAGGTTGTTGTCTATAAAAAATATGTCAACGATAGCCCACAGTCAGATTTTTTTTAAAAGTTTAAACCACTCACAAAGGGTAACCCCATTATGCTTTCAAAGCACTGCGAGTAGGATGCGAAAACAAGGATAGATGGCAATGAACCACCTTCTTAAACAAGGATAGGTTGTAATTTTTGGGGTAATTCCTTTCGGTAACAAGTTCCATAACTTGGAAGTTCTATAGAAAAAAGAGTCTCCACAGACACGCCGCAAGGATCTTGCCCTTGGGGGGATCAATCCTTTTAGTTCCTGCGAGCATCTTCCGTGATAGTACTTGTAGAAAAGAGACAAGTCACCTACCATACGCCTGTGCTCTAGTGTTTCGAGAGAATCGGTCAGACTCTCGTCGTCAATTAGGCAAATCGCTCTTCTTTGAATTGAATCTAAGAGAGCTAAAGTATGTTTTGGGGCTGAACTCCAAACATGAGAACAGTATTCTAGTGTTAGACTAACTTGAGCTTTGTATAGTGTTAATAGCTGATGAGATGTAAAGTACTTTTTACCTCTAAAAAGAAAGCTTAGCTTCTGAGAGGCGGATTTGCAAAGGCGCGCACATGATCGTCCCAAGAGAAGTTAGTGCTCGCATTCACTCCTAGGATAGATAGATTAGATCCCATCGGAAGCATTTTACCGTCTATTAGTATGTTTGTTGCATGATCCCTTGATGGTTTCTTGGAGAAAACTGCGGCCTGAGTTTTTGAAGCGTTGAAGTCGACCAAATTGCTCTTACCCCATTTCAGAATAATATCGAGATCTCGATTAATAGTCTGTATCTGCTATTCCCTTAGTCGATCTAAAGCAGAGGTAGATAATGGTTTGTCGGAGAAAAAAGATGACACAACGTTACTACATATATGCGTAGGTGTATATAAGATTAGAAGTTGAAGCTAAGAGATCGTTTCTGTGTAACAGAAATAGTGTAGGAGACAGAACAGACCCCCGAGGCACCCCTGCGTTAATCTCAAATGTCTCGAATGAGATGCCATCGACGACGACCTAAAGAGATCTGTCGGCGAGAAAATTGGGTATCAATTCATATGAGTAACATATGCCAGTAGATCGCCAGTGGAACGTTGTATTGCCTGTCGGAGATGATTCTATTTTCCTCCAGATATTTGAGAATCTCGATGCAGTTTACTTTGATTAATGCTCGAGTGCCTCTTTTCCAAACTATTTTAGACCTGTCGAACGCATGAAAAAGTGATGATTCGTCGGTAAACTACACATGGTTTAAAAAATTTCCATCGTATCAGAGAGGGTCACAAAAAATAAAAGGTCGGAAAATAACTCGAGTATTAACCACTTTAAACACTTGCACCCACAACAGCAAATTTCATCACCCAACGACTTCGGTGCCGTCAGGATCATTTAATGTTTTTCGTATTGTCATTTGGACATAACCCAGCAATGTTTTGTTTATTTGTTTCGCCAGAGTCCCAACTGCGCAACCGTTAAAGTCTTCTTCTTTCTAGCTATCTGGGAGTCAGTGACAGGCGTTTAAATTATTATTTTAAATACTTTTTTTCAGCGTAATTATACCTGAAAAAATTTTTAATCACGTATTCGTATTATACTCATTTTTCTCTATCTTCCCTTAACATTATTACCATTATGACTGAATCACCCTGTATGTACATAATCCGTTAGGACACATCATGCACATTTTAAAATTAAATGGAAGATTTCATCTTTTAGAAAAAAATATCCTCATGGAGAGAGAATATTAATGAAGATAGTAAGAATGATTGGTTTCATTTTTCATCTACTATAGTTTTCTATCTACAATTCAATTCATAATAAATGCAAAAATCCAATGCCAATAATAAAAAAGTTGCTTTGGAAAATAATCTACAAGAGCTTATTCAATAATTTGAAAATTATGTCCACTTTTAGACATGTGGAATAATTTTGAATGGTTCTTATTTGTTAAAAAAAATGTTACCAGAATGTTTCCCAGTAGAGAAATATTCGTAATGATAAATGAAATTTAGAATGGAATTTGTTACCGAATGAAATTTTCTCCAAAAATTACAACCTATCATTGTTTAAGAAGACGGTTCATCGCCATCTATCTTTGTTTCCGCATCCTCTGTGCTCTGAAGGCATAATGGGGTTGCCCTTTGCAAGTAGATTAAACTTTTAAAAAAAGTATCATTACAACGCACTGAAAATTTCTCTACTATCATGGGGAAGAAAGGGGTCTCAAGCCTCTAATTGTTTCAAGCTGGGAATTGATCCACCCCGTGGAAATCATAACCATTAATCTTGAGTGATAACAAAGAAAATACGATAAGTTTACTAAAAGTGCATGAAGTGCAGAAATCGAACAAAACTTTTTTAACATTCCTAGCCATCTGATGGAACAAATGGTGCTACCAGACGACGACTGCATTAATCTGGAAAATGTGCTTTCGGTAGTTTAGTGTTGCCGCTGCGTACCTACCCTTAAACTGGAAAATTATCAAACGACAAAGAACGAGTCGCAAAACGGAAAAATTAGGGTACTAACTCAGCTTAAAGAGGCAGAGGTTTTCGCCATCACTTGTGGATTATTTCAATTAGTTGAGGAACCCACAGGAATTTCTGATGTAGATACCCATCAACCTAACCTACTCGACCTTTTCCTTACAAATTCACCAAATTCGTACAAAATCTCTGTGACATCACCGCTTGGAAATTCGGATTACAAGCTTGTAGCAGCTCTCGCTCGCTTCATATACCACGTCCTTCTCAGACGCAGTCTCGTAGGGTTTGGCACTTTAACTCTGTAAACTGGGAAGAACTAAGAGACTTCTTTGCATCTTTCTCGTGGCAGCAAGTCTGCTTTAACTCAGACAATCCTGATTGGTATGAAATTCTCAATTCCCCACTCCCAGAAGAACTCTGCCTCCAGTAAATATTGGTTCAGTAAAAAATGAGCTGTGTCCTGCAAAAATCGCGCATATCGTCGTTGGCGAAATAACTCAGTCGAGACTCGGACCATATTTGCAGATGCATATAATTCTTGTAAACAGGATTGTTGACGAGGCAAATGGTGACTTTGATTGTAAAATGCTCCAAAGGCTTATCAACTGTTCGAACGGTTACAGGCCCTTTTGGAGATTTGCAAAGTCGATTGGAAAGAATTATACATCTTCAAATTTTCCACCATTACTCGATGAAAATAGCAATATTGCTACTACCTCCCAGAAAAAAACTGACATGTTAGCCTTAATGTTTGCTGAACAGTCCAATCTTGATTCTCGAAACGCAGAATCTCCTATTCTTCCTAAGGTTGGCATTTCGATGCCTGAAGTTGTATTCAGACAACGCACAATCAGGAAGATTCTCCTTGAGATCGACACCTCGAAAGCTTCTGGAAATCTGCTAGGGTGCAGCCTATCCCTAAAAAGGGAAAAAGGAATCTGGCTAACAACTATCACCCTATATATTTGTTACCCATTATATCTAAAGTGATGGAAAAGGTTATCAACATCGAGATTTGCAAATATCTGGAGGAAAATAGAATCATCTCCAACAGGCAATACGGTTTTAGACAACAACGTTCCACTGTCGATCTACTGGCATATGTTACCCATATCTGTAACCCAGCTATGGAAAAATATGGTGAGGCTAGGACTGTGGCATTGGATATTTCAAAGGCTTTCGACAGAGTCTGGCACCGATCTCTTCTCGCCAAATTAACATCTTATGGTCTTCCTCCTGGACTCTGTCATTTGATATCCAATTTTCTCGCTGACAGATCTCTTCAAGTCGTCGTCGATGGCATCTCATCCGAGACATTTGCGATTAACGCAGGGGTGCCTCAGGGGTTTGTCTCCTACTTTATTTCTGTTACACATAAATCTCGATCTCTTAGCTTCAACTTTCACCTTTTTTCTTCGACAAACCAGTATCTACCGCTGCTTCAGATCGACTAAGGGAACAGCAGATGCAGGCAATTAATCGGGATCTCGAGAGTATTGCACTATATGGTTTAGAGGTAGGGGAAATAACAAAGAAGAATGAAGGAAAGTTAAAGGCCACGGAGATGGACTTTTGGAGACGCAGCTGTGGTGTGACAGAAAGGATAAGAAATGAATACATTCGGGAAGAATTTGGCGGTTACATCAGTGAATATTTTGGATACAATTGAAGGAAGGAGGTTTAATTGGTAGGGACATTTAAGAATAATGCCAGATGGTGGCCGTCAAAAATATTTCATTGGAAACCCCATACACGAAAAAAAAATAGGAAGACCGAAACTCACATGGAACGAAGGAGTGGCTCAAGTAATGCAGGACAGGTGTATGAGAGACGACGATTGGCATTTAATAAAAAATAAATTATCAGTTTAAAGTTTTTCAAAGTGGTATTTTAAGTTAAATCAAGGTTCCTAATTGTATGTATGTAATTTCCCATTAAAAAAAAAGGATGAAACAAGTTTGAGAATGATATTGATATTTACTTACAGCAAAGTTGTCATTGTAAACGCATGATGACATTTCATAAGCAGCTCTACATTTGTCTGATGTTGTTTTAGCTGAAATGAAAATATATCAGTGCAAATTATGCGGTTTGCGAGATTTGAGTAAATACAGATACAGATATAGATGATTAATCGGGATCTCGAAATTATTCTGGAATGGGGTAAGAACAATTTGGTCGACTTCAATGCCTCAACAACTCAGGCCGCGGTTTTTTCTAAGAAAACATCAAGGGATAATGCAACAAAAATGGACGGTAAAATGCTTCCAAGAAGATAGGCTTTCTTTTTAGAGCTAAAAAGTACTTCACATCTCATCAGCTATTAATACTATACAAAGCTCAAGTTAGGCCTACACTATAATACTGTTCTCATGTTTGGAGTTCAGCCTCGAAACAGACTTTAACTATCTTGGATTCAATTCAAAGAAGAGCGATTCGTCTAATTGTTGACGAAAATCTGACCGATTCTCTCGAAACACAAGAGTACAGGCGTATGGTTGGTGACTTGTCATTTTTCTATAAGTACTATCATGGAAGATGCTTGCAGGAACTAATAGGTTTGATCCCCCCAAGGGCAAGATTCTTGAGGCATACTAGACAGTCGGAGACAGCAAATTCCTGTGAGGTCTAGCTTAACACAGCGAGGACTTCTGTCTACGGAGACTCTTTTTTCTATAGAACTTCCAAGTTATGGAGATTGTTACCAAAAGGAATTTTCCCCAAAAATTACAACCTATCCTTGTTTATGAAGGCGGTTCATCGCCATTGTTGTTAATTAAAAAAAATCGAAGGTCTTAAGATCAAACCACAACTAACGCACAAGCTTGCACAAAAGAAAATTTTGAAAGTTACAAGCTCAAAAGGTCACAAAGGCGCAAACAAAGATAAGTATAGAAATAAAGCTAAACCAAAAAATCTCAAAAGCAAACGAAAACCAAACTCACAAGTTGACGAAACCAGACCAAAAGAAAAAAGGAAAACTAACACGTTTCAAACTTCACGAAAATTACCACGCAAGCTGACGAAGGCAGGCCCCTCGTTGGGCGCCAAAAACTGTTACCCAATAGGGACGTAAGACAGTGAGGTGATTATGAAAGGTATGAATTTTTCCAGCTATTTTCTAATCATGAGTTAGCAGCTAAGAATTATCTAGGTTAAACTTTTTTTTTAAAAGCATGAAATCAACACTTCTGCAAATACGTTAAAAATCTAAGGATTCAACGAAAGAACTAAACTCTCTTTTATTTATCATCTTAGAATAGAAATGTTTTTTAAGGTTACTACTCAACGCCACCTGTTCAAAATAAATGGATTCAAATAGAGCTAAGCGATTTATTTCTCATATATCACAGTAAAATACACTCTCTCAAGAGAAGTATACGAGAAACGAGCGAAGTTGGGAAGCTGGAATCTAACCGGATCGTAAACTTCATAATTCAGACCGGTAAATCTTTGAAGTAGTGCAACGAGAACACCTGGACGTGGTGTCGTCTCGCTCCCACGAAGCCCGACACTTCCAAAGTCGGCCCTGATAAAAGCATTTTGGCGACTAGATTACACCTCTCCAGTCGGGCTTCCGTCACACGAACCCTTCACCACCCTCCGTGCATAAAGGGCGACGAGCTCTGCTCACCTATATATCCCGCTTGAATCTATTTGCCATTCAAGTTCGCCTCTTCATTTGTGCCCTCGAAATTTACCTTTGGATTATATTAGTTTAAGAGCTTCACCCAGAAAACCAATCTGTCATGATGAATAGATAGGTGGATAAAATGACATGGCGGAAAATATGACGCTAAAATAAAGTTAGCGGCAAGTGTGTAGCAACATCATTTACGACTTTTTTTCGCATCCAATTTATTGTAACGCAATGTAAATAGATGTAATAGAATTTAGAATAGAATTGTATAATTTAGTAAATAAAAAAAGTTTCTAGAAGGATCTAATAAGGGAAAAGCGGCCGCGATAACGAAACAAATGCAGATAAGCGTTCCAGAAATTTCGGCAAACGATAAGCCTTATCTGCCGAAAAGTTCTAGAAGCCGGGGGCCAAAATTATAAAAAGGCGGTCAGCTTTCCTTCGAGTCAGTCAGTTAGAGTCAGTCAGTGTAATTAGTGAGTTAGTAGTTACAAGTAAATAAGTGAGTTCATTATTCAGTTGTAGTGTTCCGAGTTAAGTTTAATAATAAAGTGGGTATTATTTAATTCACGTGTTAACAATCAATTCGAATCGATAAGACCGTAACAATATTAAGGTAGATGATGGATAAAGTTGAAACGAATTCAAACATTACAAAAAAAATGAGATTTCGACATAAAATCGAAATTTTGATACATATCAGACTCGTCAAAATACTTAACGATTTATAAAAATGTCACGATTTAAAAAAATTTTGAAGAAAATCAAAATATCCAAAATGTAATTTTTTTGAAAAAGCTGAAATTTTCAAAACATGGGCATTTTCAAAATAAGGTCGAAGGTCAAAACCTAAAAAAATTTGGCCAGTTATGAGGAGTGTCGACAGAAGTGAAAATTAAAATTAAAAAATTGAAATTAAACTAAACTAAAAAAAGACTAACAATGTTGACATTTTCTTTCAAATTTTACAAACAATTTTAATGTAGAAAAGCAATAAATAAAATCATTAAGATTAAATTCGAAATTTGGGGGAAACTTACAGAATATAGAAAATCATACCCGGAATTATGAAAAAATTAACAATTCTTAGCATTTTCGCTTTAATTTCAAAATAATGATTTTTAATTTGAGTATTTCTCTTTTTTTATCATAATGGTTTATTTTACTTAATGAATTTATTTCCAATTTTCGAAAATGAACATTTTTCTTAAGATTCAGAATTTAAATTTCAATCTTTTCCTGAAAATGTCTACTTTTCAATGGTTCATTCATTAATCTCTTAAACTTGACTTTTTCTGAAATTGAGTTTCTTTGGAAGTTTAAAATCAAAAATTTTGATATGTATTTAGCAGTTGTCAACTACCTAATTTTTACTTCGTAATATATTCATAGTTCTGAAAATCTGCCAAAGTTGTTTTTGTATTTATTTATTGTCAAAGCAGTTTCTTTTCAATAACGTAAATAAAACCAAAACTGTTTTCCGTTGTGAACATTTGTACTTTTAAGATGTATAAAAAGTTAAAAAATGCGCGTGATTTCTCATCTAAAAATAAACTGACCCACAAACGTTTTTCAGTATGTCAAAGGATATGGGAAACATTTTTCTCGGAGACATCTTAATTTGAAGTGAAGGGGTGGGAAAAAGAAAAGAATTATGAGCTCCCTCCGACAAGTTTCCAATAATTCCGGGACCAATTCGAAAGCAGAGATACATTTCTAACGATTGCAGCCCAAGTTCGATAACGTCGAGATGTTTCGGCCCTTTATGTTACTGGTCCCTCGCCTGCTGCGATTGATTTTGTTACTTATGGTCGAAATAAGTTTATGTTCGGACCCAATTACATTTAAAAGTGCCACCGTTCGAGATTCGAACCGTTCGAAAACTTTGTCATTTGTCGAAATCATGAACGATATTTCAGTTACATAACTAGCATCACCTACGACTTGGTCTGCTTAGATTTTAAATGAAGAGATTTTTTTAAGTTATGCACGAGATGTAATCAAATAATACGGCCAAAAATTTTATTACGAATAAAGTAATAACATTACATGAAATTTTAATTAACCTCCTTTAAAGTATGATAACGAAGGCTTCCACGGCCAGAGTCAGTACAGGATATACTTCTTCCGGGATTGGACCGTGTCAAAGAACTACTAAAAGTGTTCGACGTTTCAGAAGAGTTTCGCCTCTGGTATGGTGGACACACTGAGTTACCGTGCTCTTCTGTCTAAACTTTCTTATCCTTTTTACCAATTTTCAATTCAGAAAAGATTCGCCTCTGGTATGGTGGACATGCTGAGTTACCGTGCTCTGATGTTTTGAAATTGGCCTTTTCATTCTTTCATTTTTGCATATTTCTTTATATTTCTCTTTTCATTTATTGTTTCTTTTCTTTGTTCCTGAAAAAGCCCCCCACGATGGTGGGCGAAACGTCGAACACTTTTAGTAGTTCTTTGACACGGTCCAATCCCGGAAGAAGTATATCCTGTACTCCTTCAAAGTACTTCCCTTTGCCAACGATGCACTTATCCCAATATCGATTCGATGATTCAAAGCATTTTTGGAAGGTTCGTTCGGAAGGGGTTTGAGCTGTTTCATAGTGGCACACTCAATGAGGGGAATGGTGTCGAAACGTTTCCCTTTTAGAACAATTTTTATTTTAAGGAAAAGCCAGATAAGTTGCATGGTGCCAAATTGGGAAAGTAAGGCGAATGTGGACAACTTTTCTTCGGCCAAAATTTGGCGAAGCAGAAACAAATTGTGGCACGGCGCATTGTTGTGATGAAAGAGAAAACCAGTGGCTCACATGTCCTTACTACAAAAAAAACAAAGAGCCTGACCTTGACGTTCGACCTTGACTGAGGTGCCTTCTTAGGACGAGGAGAACCACTCGTTTTCTATTGGGAACTTTGAATTTTCGTCAAAGGATCGTAACCATACACCCAACTCTCATCTCCTGTTATCATTTTGTCCATAAAGATCGGATTTGGATCAAAACAATTCTTTAATTCCGTTCAAACTGACACACGATTTTGCTTCTGTTCGTTAGTTAAAAGTCTGGAAACAAATTTCGCACTCGCTCGTCTGATTTGCAAATTATCAGTTAACATAATTTTCACGAATCCATGAGATGTTCAGTTCTTCAGTAAACTCTCGAATTAGTGTTCACTGTACATCGACAGTTACTATTATCGATAGTATCGATGGATTTTTACAAAAATATTGATAGTATTAGATGATAATTTTATTTAATAAAATGAACCTTCCAATTTTACCTGTCGTTGTCATCTAGGTTCCAACGATCATCCCCGCTGGGGAGATAGCTGCCCCAATTCGTGATGCGTCGAGAACCGTTGTAAATATTCCGAATATTCGTAAATATCGTACGTGTAACTCACAATAAATTTTCTAATGGGTCGATTTATTCTATTTCGATTGAAAAATGTAATATACACTTAACCATCTAATATAACTAAGGAAAAACAATTTTGTTTTTAAATAACTATACATTTTTAAAGTATAAGTTTTTAAGAATGCCATTTTTCCTGGAGTCATAAGCGTAGTTAGAATACGGCAGGGTACGACAAAAATGTATCAGGTCATTCAATAAGTCCGAAGGATAAGTAAGAAAAAACAAAATTTTGACAAAACTCGATTTTATTATTCAACATAGTTGCCTTCGAGGTCGATACAAAGAGTATAGCGATATTCCAACTTTTTGATACTATTTTTATAGTGCGATTTCTCTTTCTCGTCAAAATAGGCCTCAGTTTCAGCGATACTTCAGCATTGGACTTAATTTTTTTTCCAATAAGCATTCTTTTGAGATCTGAAAACAGGAAAAAGTCGATGGGGACTAAATCTGGAGAATATGGTGGGTGGGTAAGTAATTCGAAGCCCAATTCATTCAATTTTGCCATCGTTTTCATCGATTTGTGACACGGTGCATTGTCTTGGTGAAACAACACTTTTTTCTTTTGCAAATGTGGCCGTTTCTTTGCGATTTCAGCCTTCAATCGATCCAAAAGTGCACAGGTATAGTTGCTGTTGATGGTGGTTCCTTTTTGGAGATAGTTGATAAATATTATTCCGTTCGCATCCCAAAATACAGAAGCCATCACCTTATCGGCCGAATTTGCGTTTTTGCTTGGTTTGGATTCGGTTCGTCGACTGTTATCCACGCAACTGACTGTCTTTTGGATTTTGGTGTGTAAGAGTAAAGCCATGTCTTATCCATTGTCACATATCGACGATAGAATTCCATTTTATTGCGGTTTAACAGCGCCAAACACTCCTCTGAAGCATCGATTCGTTGTTGTTTTTGGTAGACTGTGAGCTCACGCGGCACCCACTTTGCACAGAGCTTTTGCATACCCAAATGTTCGTGTAAAATGGTAAAAACACTACCATCTGATATCTTTACAATGTCAGCTCGCTCGTGCACCTTCAATTTGCGATCGTTTATAACCAATTTGTGGATTTTTTTGATGCTTTCTGGAATAACAGCCTCATTTGGGCGTCCACTGCGCTCTGCATCATTTGTGCTGGTACGACCACGTTTAAATTCAGCAATCCACTTCTCTACCATTTGTTTCGATGGAACAGAGTTCGAATAATGTTTATCAAGCCATTGTTTGGTTTCCACTGAATTTTCTCATCAAAAAGCAATGCTTTATCAAAACTCGAAATTCACTTTTTTCCATTTTTTTTCAATAAAAAGTTGCTTCACACAAAATGCTATAACTCACGAATCAATAGTCAGATTGATGTCAAACTTATACTCGTATCGGTTGAAGGTTAGTACTAAATAAAAATCATATGGAAAAAATTCTAGTAACGCCATCCATGTGTCATTCTATGGATTTTCTGAATGGACTGTTTTATTCAACTGAGACTTTAAAAAATGTCTATTGATTTTTCAAAATTCGTCTTTTATCTGGAAATTTTGGTAATGATTTTGTTGGAAATCTTAGGGCTGGTCAAATTGGGGCGCATGTCTGCCTTCGATTGAAGCAGTCAAGAGAAAATTCCGGAAATTTCATTTTTCTCAAAGTTTTCCAAAATTTCAAGAAAATTAGACTCTCTCTGGGCAATTTCGAATGTTTACTCAATTTCGCCCTTTTTTCAAAATTTGGATCTTTTTCTTCAAATATCGAACTTTTCTATTTCGAATTCGTTGGTTTTTCAAAATTCCGAGAACCAAATCGAAATAAAAGCGAATTTAAAAAATCGGAATTTTGATATTTTTCTCAAGATCAAACTCTTTTCGAAGATATGAAATTTATCTTACAATCCGATCCTGTATGTTCCTAGAAATCTAAATATTTTCCTCGAAATTTGTTTTTTTTTTAATTTTGATTTTTTTCTTCAAGTTTCGTTTTTTTTATAAACGACTATTTTAAAAATTGTATCTTTCTCTTAAAATTTGACTTTTTTAGAAAAATTTGATCTTTTTCTTCGTTTGGTAGTCGAAATTTTGACTGTTTTCCCAAGATTTCGTTTTTTACTCCAAATTTCTTCTTTTTATTAACACCGAATTTTTCTGAATATTTTGTATTTTTAAAATTTAACTTTTCAGAAATTTTGACTGGTTTCTTAAAATTTGCCTTTTTCTCGATATTTTTGCGAAATCTCAATATTTATTTCAAATTGCGATGTCTTAGTTCCTAAACATGTCGATATTTTCCTCGAAATTTTTGTTAAAATTCGGTTTTCTTGAAATTCGTCTATTTTCTGGGCATGTTATCAAAAATATTGAGAAAAATATATTTGGGAAACTTCTAGAAAAACATTCAATTCTTTATTAAAATTTAAACTGGAATAATGAAATAAAAATTGCAACTTTTTTCACAACATTTTCAGAAATATTCTGACAATATTCGAATTATCAATATTTTTTGATTCTTTCCGGAAAGTTGGGTTTTTATTTTAAATTATCTTTTCCAAAAAATGCGACTTTCCCAAAATTGGATTTTTTTCTCGAAATTTGTCGTTTTCGAAATTAAGAATTTATTTTTAAATCTTTTGTCCCAAAATTGATATTTCTCTTGGAAATTTTCAATTATCTTTTAAACATTTCGACTTTTCTTGATATTTTGACAGTATTTTTCAAAAGTCTTTTTATTTCAAATCCATTTTTTAGGCTTTTTTTGTTTTTTTTTTAAATTAAAATTTCCTAATATTTCGTGTTTCTTATACATCAAAATGCGAACATTTCTACTCATAATTTTCTTAAATTTTCCACTTTTTTTCAAAATTCCTTATTTTTACAGCATTGGATCGATATTTCAAAAAAATCTAAATATTCTAAAATTTAAGGAAACTGAAAAAATTTAATTTAAGTTTTAACAAAAAGATCAATTTTTTTCGGTAGCCATCCCTTTCGAAGAGACGATCGGCGGACGGTAAACAGTGACAGTAGTTCAAAATTTCTTACGTCCCCTGCGAGACAATTTTATAAAGCGATTTGACCCTAAGGGGTAGAAAAAGGCATTCGAATTCTTTTTTTTTGCGAAATTTTTAGGAAACTTTAAGAAAAAGATTTCTTGTGAATTTTCGAGAATTAGCAAACATTTTTTTGATAAATGAGACTTTAATTTAAATTTGTTTTTTTTCTGGAAATCTTTAGCATTAAAGTTTTTGGAATTTTTGAGTGTGAAAATTTCAAGCTTAAACCTCGAATTTAAAATATAAGTTATGAAGATTTTTCATGAAACAATAAATATTTATTCTTCATGGTAGACCCTTATTGACCGGAAACGGAACGAACGGACTCCGCAAATGGTGAGTGCTTCTAACTACCAAGCTGAATAGATTTCAGCGGTTAGGAACAGTAGTCACCAAGAGCATGTAAGTTCGACCCACAAGTGTAGTTCAATGCCGGAAGGGGTATTAGCCCTCGGAGTAGTTGTTTCTTGTGGATCGGGCTTCAAATATTTAAATTTTTAACACAGTAAATTGATGATGAAACGTCTATTCATGTTAAAATTTCTTTACATATATATATATATATATATATATATATATATATATATATATATATATATATATATAATGTAACGCAATGTAAATAGATGAAATAGGATTTAGAACATCTTATGGTCTTCCTCCTGGACTCTGTCATATGATATCCAATTTTCTCGCTGACAGATCTCTTTAGGTCGTCGTCGATGGCATCTCATCCGAAACATTTGCGATTAATGCAGGGGTGCCTCAGAGATCTGTTCTGTCTCCTACTCTATTTCTGTTGCACATAAACGATCTCTTGGCTTCAACTTTCAATCCTATATGCAGCTATGCAGATGATAGTAGCCTTGTGTCATCTTTTTTCTCCGACAAACCATTATCGATCGCTGCTTCAGATCGACTAAGGGAACAGCAGATACAGACAATTAATCGGGATCTCGAGATTATTCTGGAATGGGGTAAGAACAATTTGGTCGACTTCAACGCTTCAAAAACTCAGGCCGCAGTTTTCTCTAAGAAAACATCAAGGGATAATGCAACAAACATACTAATGAACGGTCAAATTCTTCCGATGGGATCTAATCTATCTATCCTAGGAATGAATTCAAGCACTAACTTCCCTTGGGACGATCAAGTGCGCGCTATTGCCAAATCCGCCTCTCAGAAGCTAGGCTTTTTTTTAGAGCTAAAAAGTACTTCACATCTCATCAGCTATTAACACTATATAAAGCTTAAGTTAGACCAACACTAGAATACTGTTCTCATGTTTGGAGTTTAGCCCCAAAAACACTTTAGCTCTCTTGGATTTAATTCAAAGAAGAGCGATTCGCCTAATTGATGACGAGAGTCTGACCGATTCTATCGAAACACTAGAGCACAGGCGTATGGTTGGTGACTTGTCTATTTTCTAGAAGTACTATCATGGAAGATGCTAGCAGAAACTAATAAGATTGATCCCTTTCAAGGTAAGATTCTTGAGGCGTTCTAGACAGCCGGAAACAGCAAATTCCTGTGCGGTCCAGCTTAACACAGTGAGGACTTCTGTCTACGGAGACTCTTTTTTCTATAGAACTTCCAAGTTATGGATTTTGTTACCGAAAGGAATTTTCCCCAAAAATTACAACCTATCCTTCTTTAAGAAGGCGGTTCATCGCCATCCATTTTTGTTTCCGCATCCTACTTGCAGTGCTTTGAAAGCATAATGGGGTTACCCTATGCGAGTGGATTAAACTTAAAAAAAAACGTTAGTACCTCTCTGAAGATGATAGCTTGGCTATCGAAATGCGTTAGAGCAACTGTTGTTGTGTTTTGAAATTATTCTTGGTTTCAGGGGACAATATTTGTATATCAATTTTTGGACCAGTTCGTTTCACCAAAAAAAAAATCTCTCGCTTAAATGTGTTAACAGTGTTCAGGGTTGCCATCTTTTGTGTCGAAACATTCGAGTGAACTTGGCATTCACCATTTTTAAATATGAAAATTGTCGCACGAACCAAAAAAGCTCTCCGCATCTTCGCTTAAAAAATGGTGTTTTGCTTAAGACAAACAACGGACGGGACGTCCTTCAACCAGAAAAACAGACAAAAAGGTGCAAACAGTGACAAAAATAATTCCTTCAAACAGGCGATTGACTATTCGAGATAATGTCCACTAAACATTGATAGGAACTATCGATAATATACTATCAATATCGATAGTAATCCACATTGTCGGTGTTTTTAACAAGCAACGTTCGTCTTTTAATAATAATATTTATTGTGTTTTTTTCAATTTATTTAACATTTCTTCGGCCCAGTTTGGAAATATTTAAATTTTTATGGTTTGTTGACAATTTTCTAAACAATTTTTGAAATGCGACTACCTGATATTTAAATTTATTGAAAACGTCACTTCATGACAGTTTACAAATTAAGAGGTTAGTTTATTTTACATAGAATAGGAAGAATGAAAAATAGAAGACCAAAAATTAGATGTGGAAAAAATAAAAATTTTGTTTTTTTGATAAATTAGGAAAATATAAAAAATACATAAAAAAGGTTGTAGCACTGGACATCGATGTTTCGCTCTCATTTGAGCTCGTCAGCAGTGCATAACATGGAAGGGGAACAATGAGGAAGAAATACTTACCAATAAAAAAATATATATATATATTGTTACGTGCGTTATCGGTTCGAATTGATACACGTGATGGATTTATTCCAACTTTATTACTGAACTCAACTTGAATCACCACAATTTACAATTAACTCACTTCTACTAACTTACTAATTGCACTGATTCTAACTGACTGACTCGAGGGAAAACTGACCGCCTTTTTATAGTTTCGGCCCGCGTCTTCCAGAACTTTCGGCAGATAAGGCTTATCGAATGCCGAAATTTCTGGAACGCTTATCTGCCGTTTGTTTCGTTATCGCGGCCGCTTTCCCCTTATCAGAACCTTCTAGAAACTTTTTTTATTTACTAAATTCTACAATTCTATTCTAAATCCTATTTCATCTATTTACATTGCGTTACATTTTACTCCTGGAGCTACGCTGGATCCTGTATACCAAGTCGTTGATCCTCTTCAGCACTTTGTACGGCCCTTCCCAAGATGGCGTAAACTTTGGCGAAACTCCTTTCTTTCGCTGAGGGTTGTATAGCCATACCAACTCGCCCTCACTGAAACCACCATGATTGGCACTCACGTCATACCTGGCCTTCATCCGGTCCGTCGCCAAGTTGATCTTCGTCCGCACCAGAGCATGCGTCTCCAGTATCGCTTCCCTCAAGTCATCTACGAAACCCATCGTTTCCCTGGGGACCTCCCTTGGTGATCCAAACACCAAGTCACACGGAAGCCGCAGTTCCCTCCCGAAGATCACTTTTGCCGGGGTCTGACTTGTAGTTTCATGAGTTGCCGCGCGATAGGCCATCAGAAACAGTGGTAGATGTCGGTCCCAGTCGGTCTGATGTTTGGAAACGACCTTCGAAAGATGTTCCTCTAAGGTCCTGTTAAATCTCTCCACCATTCCGTCAGACTGTGGATGAAGAGGTGTTGTTCGAGTTTTCCTTATTCCAAGAAGACGACACACCTCTTGGAAAACCCCCGATTCAAGGTTCCTTCCCTGGTCCGAGTGTAGTTCAAAGGGAACACCAAATCGACAGATGAAGTTGTCCACAAGAACCCTTGCGACTGTGGTGGCTTCCTGGTTCGGGATGGCATAAGCTTCAGGCCATTTACTGAAATAATCCATGGCCACCAGGATGTACTTGTTTCCATCGTCTGAAACTGGGAATGGTCCTGCCACATCGATTGCAATTCTTTCAAATGGAGCTCCCACATTATATTGCTTCAGGGCCCCTTTGGTTCTCGTACGGGGACCCTTGGATGCAGCACAGGTGACACATTTCCGACACCACCGCTCGACGTCCTCCCTGCAGTTAACCCAATAGAACCGTTTTCGAACCTTCTCCAGGGTCTTGTTTATCCCTAGGTGTCCACCAGAGGTCCCACAAGACCTGTGGAATCTTCTCCCGAGGCACCACCAACTGCAAGTTGACACGCTTTCCATCCGCGCTTTCCCATGCTCTCTTCAGTACCCCGTCCTCGACCTGGAGGGATTTCCATTGAGCCCACAAATTCTTAAGAGCTGGACTTCTGTCGGAAACCTCTTGCCATTCCGGTCTATCTCCAGCTTCTTTCCATTCCAATATGGGTCCGATATCAGCGTCGCTCCTCTGTAGCTTCCGAAGACCTTCAACAGTCCATTCGTCTTCTGGCTGGACAGAAGTAACCCTTATATCCACCATATCCTCATGGTCCTCAACTCGTCTGCAGTGTTTGCAATCCCCACAAGGTCTTCTGGACAAAGCGTCAGCGTTGTTATGCTGTCGTCCCGGTCGATGATGCACCTTAAAGTGATACTGCTGAAGCCTTTCTAACCATCTAGCCGTCTGTCCCTCCGCGTTCTTCATTCGGAGTAACCAAGAAAGTGCCGAATGATCTGTCCTGATAAGGAATTCTTGCCCATACAAGTACTTGTGGAAGTGTTCCACGGCCTTCACTATCGCAAGAAGTTCCTTCCTGGTGGTGCAATAGTTCCTCTCTGGCTTCGTCAGGATCTTGCTGTAATATTCGATGACTCTTTCTTCACCGCCTTGAACTTGGGACAGCACAGCCCCAATGCCGACGTTACTGGCATCAGTGTCTAACACGAACTTCCCATTCTGCTGAGGATACGCCAAGATAGGGCTTGTACACAAGGCGGACTTCAATTTTCGGAAAGCGGTATCACAGTCGGGAGTCCAGACGTACGGCGTTCTTCCTTCCGTTAGTCGGTGCAACGGCGCAGCGATGATGGCGAAACCTTTCACAAATCTTTTGTTATAGGTGCATAACCCAAGGAACTTCTTCAAATCCTGTTTATCTTTGGGTCTTGGCCAGTCACGGATTGTTTGAGTATCGCGTGCCACAGTAACTTTGACTCCTGTGTCCACCGTTGCCTGCACATTTCTTCCATTCCCGCTGGCTTCCACCACCTCTTTGGTCCTTTTTATCTGTTTGATGGGAAGAATTCTGGGGACTGGTTTCTTCACATTAGTTAGTGAGTTCTCTTCCTCGCCATGTTGTCTTCTTACTGTGGGGCTTGTCGACGTCTTATGGGTTGACCTGCAATTCTTCTTGATGTGTCCCGGTTTGCCACAGCTGTAACATGTTATGCTTTTGCTGGATCGACTTTTAAGAGCTCCCAGCAGTTCTTTGATGCTCGCGTTCACATCCTTCATGCTAGCGTTCATGTTCGCCTTTATTAACTCCATGTTAGCACTTATATGCGCGTTCGTCTCCTTTATGTCAACGCTCATGTTCTCAAGATCAGGGTTATTCGCAACCTCCTCGATGTCGGCCTTCCTTATTCTTCGTGAGGCCTCTGATTCCGAAACCTTGTAAGCAGCTTCAACCTCTAGAGCTCTAATCAGTGCCTCTCTCGATGTACGGAAGTTTGACAAGCGCATCACTTTTTGGACTTCTTGGTCTCTTACTCCTTCTATAAAAATTCTAGCTGCGTAAAGTTCCAGAAATTCGGTTGGTGCTGTTGGATAGGCGGCATGAGCCAGTCTTTTTACGTCAGCCTCGAATTCTTGCAGCGTTTCATCACTTTTCTGCTTCCTTACTAGTAGTTGCGACTGGGCGACTTCTGGCAAATGATGGTCTCCAAATCTCAGCTCGAAAGCCCTAACTAAATCTTCATAGTTAGCTAGTTCGTGGTCAGATAGAGCTCGGAATAGTTCCAGAGCTTCTCCGCGCAGGGAAACCACCAATGAGGTCGCCTTTTCGTTTTCCGTCCATTGATTGGCTCTAGCAGCAGCTTCGAACTGTATTCTGTAGCCCTGGAACGATGTTTTTCCATCATAGGTCGGAGGTTTCACCTTTTGGGAAGAAATAGCAGAAACACTTTCGGATTCATTTTGTGTGACTTGTCCACTTAGCAACTTCTTCACATCATTTTCGATGTTGCTGATCTTCTTCTGTGTTGCATTTTCCAAATCAAGAAGCTTGCTGTTGAATTTTTCTTTTACTTCTCCAATTTCTTCCCTGACTTTTCTCATCTCTCTTTTCATTCTTGTAATTTCTACTTTCATTTTAGCAACGTCGGCTCCCATTTCTTCTGTTATATTTGCTAATGAACTATGCAATTCTTGTCGTCTTCGTTCTTCATCTTGGTGTCTTCGTTCTTCCTCCTGTTCTTTTTCTTGTCGTCTTCGTTCTTCCTCCTGCTCTTTTCCTTGTCGTCTTCGTTCTTCATCTTGTCGTCTTCGTTCTTCCTCCTGTTCTTTTTCTTGTCGTCTTCGTTCTTTTTCTTGTCGTCTTCGTTCCTCATCTTTTTCTTTCTTTTGTCGTCTTCGCTCTTCATCTCGTTCTTTTTCTTGTCGTTTTCGTTCTTCATCTCGTTGTTTTTCTTGTCGTCTTCGTTCTTCATCTTGTCGTTTTCGTTTCTCTTCTTGTTCTTTTCTTCGTCGACTTCGTTCTTCTTCTCTTTTTTGTGCGTCTGTATATAGTGCTAATAACGCTTGTAATTGTTGTTCCATTTTGGCCGATTTTAATCTCGTATCCATAAAGCGTAGTAGAATGTTCAAGATTTTACTTGACGCGCCTCGTATAAACTATTTAACAGTTTAAAACGTCCGAGATAAAGTCAATTACGGCACCTGGCAAGACTTTTTTTCGAGTAATAAAGCACAATCCACGAATAATTCCGCTTCTGACACCAGATGTTACGTGCGTTATCGGTTCGAATTGATACACGTGATGGATTTATTCCCACTTTATTACTGAACTCAACTTGAATCACCACAATTTACAATTAACTCACTTTTTTTATTTACTAAATTCTACAATTCTATTCTAAATCCTATTTCATCTATTTACATTGCGTTACATTATATATATATATATATATATATATATATATATATACATATATATATATATATATATATATATATATATATATATATATATATATATATATATATATAATGTAACGCAATGTAAATAGATGAAATAGGATTTAGAATAGAATTGTAGAATTTAGTAAATAAAAAAAGTTTCTAGAAGGTTCTGATAAGGGGAAAGCGGCCGCGATAACGAAACAAACGGCAGATAAGCGTTCCAGAAATTTCGGCATTCGATAAGCCTTATCTGCCGAAAGTTCTGGAAGACGCGGGCCGAAACTATAAAAAGGCGGTCAGTTTTCCCTCGAGTCAGTCAGTTAGAAGCAAGTGCAATTAGTAAGTTAGTAGAAGTGAGTTAATTGTAAATTGTGGTGATTCAAGTTGAGTTCAGTAATAAAGTGGGAATAAATCCATCACGTGTATCAATTCGAACCGATAACGCACGTAACATCTGGTGTCAGAAGCGGAATTATTCGTGGATTGTGCTTTATTACTCGAAAAAAAGTCTTGCCAGGTGCCGTAATTGACTTTATCTCGGACGTTTTAAACTGTTAAATAGTTTATACGAGGCGCGTCAAGTAAAATCTTGAACATTCTACTACGCTTTATGGATACGAGATTAAAATCGGCCAAAATGGAACAACAATTACAAGCGTTATTAGCACTATATACAGACGCACAAAAAAGAGAAGAAGAACGAAGTCGACGAAGAAAAGAACAAGAAGAGAAACGAAAACGACAAGATGAAGAACGAAGACGACAAGAAAAACAACGAGATGAAGAACGAAAACGACAAGAAAAAGAACGAGATGAAGAGCGAAGACGACAAAAGAAAGAAAAAGATGAGGAACGAAGACGACAAGAAAAAGAACGAAGACGACAAGAAAAAGAACAGGAGGAAGAACGAAGACGACAAGATGAAGAACGAAGACGACAAGGAAAAGAGCAGGAGGAAGAACGAAGACGACAAGAAAAAGAACAGGAGGAAGAACGAAGACACCAAGATGAAGAACGAAGACGACAAGAATTGCATAGTTCATTAGCAAATATAACAGAAGAAATGGGAGCCGACGTTGCTAAAATGAAAGTAGAAATTACAAGAATGAAAAGAGAGATGAGAAAAGTCAGGGAAGAAATTGGAGAAGTAAAAGAAAAATTCAACAGCAAGCTTCTTGATTTGGAAAATGCAACACAGAAGAAGATCAGCAACATCGAAAATGATGTGAAGAAGTTGCTAAGTGGACAAGTCACACAAAATGAATCCGAAAGTGTTTCTGCTATTTCTTCCCAAAAGGTGAAACCTCCGACCTATGATGGAAAAACATCGTTCCAGGGCTACAGAATACAGTTCGAAGCTGCTGCTAGAGCCAATCAATGGACGGAAAACGAAAAGGCGACCTCATTGGTGGTTTCCCTGCGCGGAGAAGCTCTGGAACTATTCCGAGCTCTATCTGACCACGAACTAGCTAACTATGAAGATTTAGTTAGGGCTTTCGAGCTGAGATTTGGAGACCATCATTTGCCAGAAGTCGCCCAGTCGCAACTACTAGTAAGGAAGCAGAAAAGTGATGAAACGCTGCAAGAATTCGAGGCTGACGTAAAAAGACTGGCTCATGCCGCCTATCCAACAGCACCAACCGAATTTCTGGAACTTTACGCAGCTAGAATTTTTATAGAAGGAGTAAGAGACCAAGAAGTCCAAAAAGTGATGCGCTTGTCAAACTTCCGTACATCGAGAGAGGCACTGATTAGAGCTCTAGAGGTTGAAGCTGCTTACAAGGTTTCGGAATCAGAGGCCTCACGAAGAATAAGGAAGGCCGACATCGAGGAGGTTGCGAATAACCCTGATCTTGAGAACATGAGCGTTGACATAAAGGAGACGAACGCGCATATAAGTGCTAACATGGAGTTAATAAAGGCGAACATGAACGCTAGCATGAAGGATGTGAACGCGAGCATCAAAGAACTGCTGGGAGCTCTTAAAAGTCGATCCAGCAAAAGCATAACATGTTACAGCTGTGGCAAACCGGGACACATCAAGAAGAATTGCAGGTCAACCCATAAGACGTCGACAAGCCCCACAGTAAGAAGACAACATGGCGAGGAAGAGAACTCACTAACTAATGTGAAGAAACCAGTCCCCAGAATTCTTCCCATCAAACAGATAAAAAGGACCAAAGAGGTGGTGGAAGCCAGCGGGAATGGAAGAAATGTGCAGGCAACGGTGGACACAGGAGTCAAAGTTACTGTGGCACGCGATACTCAAACAATCCGTGACTGGCCAAGACCCAAAGATAAACAGGATTTGAAGAAGTTCCTTGGGTTATGCACCTATAACAAAAGATTTGTGAAAGGTTTCGCCATCATCGCTGCGCCGTTGCACCGACTAACGGAAGGAAGAACGCCGTACGTCTGGACTCCCGACTGTGATACCGCTTTCCGAAAATTGAAGTCCGCCTTGTGTACAAGCCCTATCTTGGCGTATCCTCAGCAGAATGGGAAGTTCGTGTTAGACACTGATGCCAGTAACGTCGGCATTGGGGCTGTGCTGTCCCAAGTTCAAGGCGGTGAAGAAAGAGTCATCGAATATTACAGCAAGATCCTGACGAAGCCAGAGAGGAACTATTGCACCACCAGGAAGGAACTTCTTGCGATAGTGAAGGCCGTGGAACACTTCCACAAGTACTTGTATGGGCAAGAATTCCTTATCAGGACAGATCATTCGGCACTTTCTTGGTTACTCCGAATGAAGAACGCGGAGGGACAGACGGCTAGATGGTTAGAAAGGCTTCAGCAGTATCACTTTAAGGTGCATCATCGACCGGGACGACAGCATAACAACGCTGACGCTTTGTCCAGAAGACCTTGTGGGGATTGCAAACACTGCAGACGAGTTGAGGACCATGAGGACATGGTGGATATAAGGGTTACTTCTGTCCAGCCAGAAGACGAATGGACTGTTGAAGGTCTTCGGAAGCTACAGAGGAGCGACGCTGATATCGGACCCATATTGGAATGGAAAGAAGCTGGAGATAGACCGGAATGGCAAGAGGTTTCCGACAGAAGTCCAGCTCTTAAGAATTTGTGGGCTCAATGGAAATCCCTCCAGGTCGAGGACGGGGTACTGAAGAGAGCATGGGAAAGCGCGGATGGAAAGCGTGTCAACTTGCAGTTGGTGGTGCCTCGGGAGAAGATTCCACAGGTCTTGTGGGACCTCTGGTGGACACCTAGGGATAAACAAGACCCTGGAGAAGGTTCGAAAACGGTTCTATTGGGTTAACTGCAGGGAGGACGTCGAGCGGTGGTGTCGGAAATGTGTCACCTGTGCTGCATCCAAGGGTCCCCGTACGAGAACCAAAGGGGCCCTGAAGCAATATAATGTGGGAGCTCCATTTGAAAGAATTGCAATCGATGTGGCAGGACCATTCCCAGTTTCAGACGATGGAAACAAGTACATCCTGGTGGCCATGGATTATTTCAGTAAATGGCCTGAAGCTTATGCCATCCCGAACCAGGAAGCCACCACAGTCGCAAGGGTTCTTGTGGACAACTTCATCTGTCGATTTGGTGTTCCCTTTGAACTACACTCGGACCAGGGAAGGAACCTTGAATCGGGGGTTTTCCAAGAGGTGTGTCGTCTTCTTGGAATAAGGAAAACTCGAACAACACCTCTTCATCCACAGTCTGACGGAATGGTGGAGAGATTTAACAGGACCTTAGAGGAACATCTTTCGAAGGTCGTTTCCAAACATCAGACCGACTGGGACCGACATCTACCACTGTTTCTGATGGCCTATCGCGCGGCAACTCATGAAACTACAAGTCAGACCCCGGCAAAAGTGATCTTCGGGAGGGAACTGCGGCTTCCGTGTGACTTGGTGTTTGGATCACCAAGGGAGGTCCCCAGGGAAACGATGGGTTTCGTAGATGACTTGAGGGAAGCGATACTGGAGACGCATGCTCTGGTGCGGACGAAGATCAACTTGGCGACGGACCGGATGAAGGCCAGGTATGACGTGAGTGCCAATCATGGTGGTTTCAGTGAGGGCGAGTTGGTATGGCTATACAACCCTCAGCGAAAGAAAGGAGTTTCGCCAAAGTTTACGCCATCTTGGGAAGGGCCGTACAAAGTGCTGAAGAGGATCAACGACTTGGTATACAGGATCCAGCGTAGCTCCAGGAGTAAAATGAAAGTGGTACACCTCGGGACGATCATTTCTAAGGGGGAGGCAATGTAACGCAATGTAAATAGATGAAATAGGATTTAGAATAGAATTGTAGAATTTAGTAAATAAAAAAAGTTTCTAGAAGGTTCTGATAAGGGGAAAGCGGCCGCGATAACGAAACAAACGGCAGATAAGCGTTCCAGAAATTTCGGCATTCGATAAGCCTTATCTGCCGAAAGTTCTGGAAGACGCGGGCCGAAACTATAAAAAGGCGGTCAGTTTTCCCTCGAGTCAGTCAGTTAGAATCAATGCAATTAGTAAGTTAGTAGAAGTGAGTTAATTGTAAATTGTGGTGATTCAAGTTGAGTTCAGTAATAAAGTTGGAATAAATCCATCACGTGTATCAATTCGAACCGATAACGCACGTAACAATATATATATATATTTTTTTATTGGTAAGTATTTCTTCCTCATTGTTCCCCTTCCATGTTATGCACTGCTGACGAGCTCAAATGAGAGCGAAACATCGATGTCCAGTGCTACAACCTTTTTTATGTATTTTTTATATTTTCCTAATTTATCAAAAAAACAAAATTTTTATTTTTTCCACATCTAATTTTTGGTCTCCTATTTTTCATTCTTCCTATTCTATGTAAAATAAACTAACCTCTTAATTTGTAAACTGTCATGAAGTGACGTTTTCAATAAATTTAAATATCACGTAGTCGCATTTCAAAAATTGTTTAGAAAATTGTCAACAAACCATAAAAATTTAAATATTTTCAAACTGGGCCGAAGAAATGTTAAATAAATTGAAAAAAACACAATAAATATTATTATTAAAAGACGAACGTTGCTTGTTAAAAACACCGACAATGTGGATTACTATCGATATTGATAGTATATTATCGATAGTTCCTATCAATGTTTAGTGGACATTATCTCGAATAGTCAATCGCCTGTTTGAAGGAATTATTTTTGTCACTGTTTGCACCTTTTTGTCTGTTTTTCTGGTTGAAGGACGTCCCGTCAGTTGTTTGTCTTAAGCAAAACACCATTTTTTAAGCGAAGATGCGGAGAGCTTTTTTGGTTCGTGCGACAATTTTCATATTTAAAAATGGTGAATGCCAAGTTCACTCGAATGTTTCGACACAAAAGATGGCAACCCTGAACACTGTTAACACATTTGAGCGAGAGATTTTTTTTTTTTTGGTGAAACGAACTGGTCCAAAAATTGATATACAAATATTGTCCCCTGAAACCAAGAATAATTTCAAAACACAACAACAGTTGCTCTAACGCATTTCGATAGCCAAGCTATCATCTTCAGAGAGGTACTAACGTTTTTTTTTAAGTTTAATCCACTCGCATAGGGTAACCCCATTATGCTTTCAAAGCACTGCTAGTAGGATGCGGAAACAAAAATAGATGGCGATCAACCGCCTTCTTAAAGAAGGATAGGTTGTAATTTTTGGGGAAAGTTCCTTTCGGTAACAAGATCCATAACTTGGAAGTTCTATAGAAAAAAGAGTCTCCGTAGACAAAAGTCCTCACTGTGTTAAGCTGGACCGCACAGTTTCCGACTGTCTAGAATGTCTCAAGAATCTTACCTTTAAAGGGATCAATCTTATTAGTTCCTGCGAGCATCTTCCATGATAGTACTTCTAGAAAATAAACAAGTCACCAACCATACGCCTGTGTTCTAGTATTTCGAGAAAATCGGTCAGACTCTCGTCATCAATTAGGCGAATCGCTCTTCTTTGAATTAAATCCAAGAGAGCTAAAGTGTGGTTTTGGGGCTAAACTCCAAACATGAGAGCAGTATTCTAGTGTTGGCCTAACTTAAGCTTTGTATAGTGTTAATAGCTGATGAGATGTGAAGTACTTTTTAGCTCTAAAAAAAAGCCTAGCTTGTGAGAGGCGGATTTGGCAATAGCGCGCACTTGATCGTCCCAAGGGAAGTTAGTGCTTGAATTCATTCCTAGGATAGATAGATTAGATCCCATCGGAAGAATTTGACCGTTCATTAGTATGTTTGTTGCATTATCCCTTGATGTTTTCTTAAAGAAAACTGCGGCCTGAGTTTTTGAAGTGTTGAAGTCGACCAAATTGTTCTTACCCCATTCCAGAATAATCTCGAGATCCCGATTAATTGTCTGTATCTGCTGTTCCCTTAGTCGGTCTGAAGCAGCGATAGATAATGTTTTGTCGGAGAAAAAAGATGACACAAGGTTACTATCATCTGCGTAGCTGTATATAGAATTGGAAGTTGAAGCTAAGAGATCGTTTATGTGTAACAGAAATAGAGTAGGAGACAGAATAGATCCCCGAGGCACCCCTGCATTAATCGCAAATGTTTCGGATGAGATGCCATCGACGACGACCTAAAGAGATCTGTCAGCGAGAAAATTGGATATCATATGACAGAGTCCAGGAGGAAGACCATAAGATGTTAACTTGGCGAGAAGAGATCGGTGCCAGACTCTGTCGAAAGCCTTTGAGATATCCAATGCCACAATCCTAGCCTCACCAAGTTTTTCCATAGCTGAGGTACAGATATGAGTAACATATGCCAGTAGATCGCCAGTGGAACATTGTATTGCCTGTTGGAGATGATTCTATTTTCCTTCAGATATTTGAGAATCAAGATGTTGATAACCTTTTTCATCACTTTAGATATAACGGGTAACAAAGATATAGGGCAATAGTTGTTAGCCAGATTCCTTTTTCCCTTTTTAGGGACAGGCTGCACTCTAGAAGATTACCAGATGTTAGGGAATACACCTTTGTTGTAAGAGAGTGTACACAATTTGCTTAGGATAAGAGTCAATTCTAGGGGGCACTTCTTAAGAACAATAGAGGGAATCCCATCAAGGCCAGAAGCTTTCGTGGAGCTTTCGTGGTGTCGAGTTCAAGGTGAATCTTCCTGACTGTGTCTGAAAACAACTTCAGGCATCGAAGTGCCAACTTTAGGAAGAATAGGAGGTTCTGCGTTTCGAGAATCAAGATTGGAATTTTCAGCAAACATTAAGACTAACATGTCAGCCTTTTCCTTGGAGGTAGTAGCAATATTGCTATTTTTATCGAGTAAAAGTGGAAAATTTGAAGGTGTAAAATTCTTTCCAATCGACTTTGCAAATTCTCAAAAGGACCAGGAACCGTTCGGATAGTTGATAAGCCTCTGGCGCATTTTACGATCGAAATCACCTTTTGCCTAGTCAATAACCTGTTTACAAGAATTTCAGGCATCTACAAATTTGGTCCGAGTGTCGACTCAGGGATTATTTCACCAACGAAGATATGCGCGATTTTTCCAGCAGACAGCCTGAGCACATCTTTAACTGAACCAAGATTTACTGGAGGCAGACTTCTTTTGGGAGTGGGGAATTGAGCATTCCATACCAATCAGGATAGTTTCCGTGATGGATCCGGCGACTAAGGAAGGGTTGTCTGAGTTAAAGCAGACTTCCTGCATGGGAAAGATGCAAAGACGTCTCTTAATTCTTCCCAGTTTGCAGAGTTAAAGTTTCAAACCCTACGGAACTGCGTCTGGGAAGGAAGTGGTATATGAAGCGAGCGAGAGGCTGCTATAAGTTTATGATCCGAATTTCCAAGCGGTGATGTCACAGATATTTTATACGAATTTGGTGAATTTGTAAGGAAAAAGTCGAGTAGATTAGGTTGATGGGTATCTACATCAGGAATTCTTGTGGATTTCTTAACTAATTGCGAGAGTCCACAAGTGATAGCGAAAGTCTCTGCCACCCTTTCCTCGTCGTCAGTTGGGGAAGAAAACCTTAACCAGGGGATGTTGTGTAAGTTGAAGTCACCGAGAAAGACAACCTCAGCTTTTGGATAATTCGTCTGTAGGTGATCAAAGGTTACGGAGAGATAAGAGAAGAGCTGTCTGTATGAGGGATCGTTTGGAGACAAATAAAGTGAACAAATGAATATTACTTCGTTTTTGGAGCAAATTTTCAGCCAAATCACATCATGATCAGCAGATGTCAGTGCTTCTTCTCGTTGACAGGACAGGTCGCTTCGCGTAAAATCGGAAATTCCCCTCTTGTGTCGAAATTTTGTGTGCATGTCGTAGTTTGGGCAAAGCAAATGGACTGTATTGATGGATGGGTAGACTTGGGTTTCTGTCAGAGACCGCACATGGGGTCTTTCATTTTGAAGGTATTGATGAACCGAGTTTAGATTTGAGTTTAGACCCCGAATGTTACAGAACTGAATTTTGCATGAATTGTTTAAAAGAAACTTGGCCCGTAATACATTAAAATTTTCCGTCGATTCTGGATTCTCTCACTCGGACGTCCGAACGGGAGGGTAGTTTACGTTTGGAATTTTTTGCTCGAAGAGAATCCATCATCTTTGTTTTTAATAATTAGAAGAAAAAATCAGAGTAGATGAAAAAAGGAAATAAGAAAAAGGACAGGATGAGGAAAGAAGAATAGCAGAAACCGACTACGTGTCAGAGACGAAAACATGACGTAAGAGCATCTTTAGCGTTAGAGCAACTGTTGTTGTGTTTTTTAATCTTTCTAGATTTCAGGGGACAAGCTTTGTATACCAAGCCTAAAGTGTACCCAGGAAAACAATTTACCAACCTTTGTTGTGTTTCTTAATCTGTCTTGGTTTTAGGGGACAAGATTTGTATTTCAATTTTGAAAATAACCAAGGACCAGCCCGTTGCACCAAAACAACAAAAAATCCACATTGTGACAATTACTAGAATATTTTAGTTTTTTGTATCCAGTAATTGTCACAACCAAATTTTTTATAACCAATGTCTACTAAAACACTAAAAGCATTTCAGTTTAAAGTTTATCAAACATAGCTTATTTCTATGTAAAGAAATATGCATTCATTACATAAAAACTATTGAAATTTGAGCTAAATTATTTCAAGTTACCTTAACAAATTCGCCAAGAATCACAACAACATATTTTGGGCAAGGAATTGGTGTAGTGTTTTGTTTGGAAACGCATTTGTATGGGCTACTACCATTAAAAGCTTCATTTAAAATTGTTGCATATGGGAACTGATGGAGATCGTAAGAGAATTAAAGTAACGATCTTTTTTTTTTTTAATATATTTAGTGACAACCACTAGGGTGATATATATTACTGGTGCGATTACCCCATTTATAAAATGAATTTTTGAGTTATTTTGAAATCACAAACATGCACTTTTATTAATATAAATTATAATCAGCCGCACTGGACAGCTTCAGGAAGTGAGGGTTCAAAATGTCAATAATTGTTATTGCTACAGTTAGTGGAGTATCGTAAAAGATGAAGAAAATTGGAGAATGAACGTTAACGCGACAAGACAAATATAAGAAAAGCTTCGGCTTAGAAAGGAAAGGTGCTACGCTATAGAACTGTCAGTCATAATTTGTAATGTGGGCCGTGAAAATGGATCAACGTGGATAAATCCTAATGGCTGTTCAAGCCATCTTGAAGTGAGAACCTTAGGATCTTATTCACCCATTTAATTTTATATTATAACAGAGTTTCCCTGACTTGCATCTTTTCACACTCGTATTTTCTACACTTTGTGTATCTAAATTCGTTAGTATCTTACATCCCATATTCAAGCAAATCAGGTTTACATAGACTCGTTAAACAAAGTGTTGTTTTAATGGTTGTTTTGTTCAATTTCATTTCGAAAACATTTCTCGTAGTACATAGTTGGTTAACACACGATTTTTTTTGGGTCAAAATTCCGGTCTTTTAAAATTACTTTTTGTAATATGCTGTTGCACACTTTTTCTATAACTTTCGTTACCCCTTTGAAGAACTTAAGTTACTAATGGTTAAAAAAAAAGTGAACAATGCGTTCTGATTTCCAAATAACACCTCGGATTTACCGATTTTCGAAGGTTCATAACTATTAAACATTGTTAACGATTAAAACAGTACATATATTAAAAATTCCATGATGTTTCGATAAATATTTGCTGTGCCCGGACCTGGTTTCGCTTTGCAGCATTATCAGCAGTTATAACAGCAATTTGTTTAGCCCTTGTTATGCTAACGAACAATTATTTTCAATCATTTTGGAAAGTACATTATCTTAATCTAGTAAAGCACAAAGCAGGATTTTTTATTTTACTATCTTACGCGTTGCTTACTTGGAAGTTGGTTTACTTCTTGTCTTGTCAATTTCTTTCTGGTTTGATTCTTGTCCTGCTAGCAAGAGTCTTGCTTTTTCTTGTTCTTGCTAACTTGTTTAGTTGAGCAACAACAAAACAGATTCGGAATTAATTGGGACACGATCATTTAAAAACTACATCATGTAGAAAAAGTCGAAATAAAAAAAATATTAGGTTAAATATCAAAAAGTGGAAGTTTAATTTCGGATTTTTTAGAAAAATTTTACCGTTTCACTTTTCCTCTCAAAATGTTGACCTTATTTTCAAAATTCTCCAACATTTTTTTCCAGTTTTGATTTCGAATTTCAAGCACTATTTAAACCGAAATTTTGAAACAATAAAGTTTTTAACATCGAATTCTTAGACAAATATAAAGGAATAAAATGCACTTTCACATTATTACCGAAATTTTAAAAGAAACTTAGCATTGTGAAAAAATTCAATTTTAAGATTAAAGAGAAATAGATTAAACTTTGAAACCTTAACTCGGAATTTCGAGGCAAAATTTTGAGATCTTAGTCGAAATTTAAAAAAAAAATTAAAAATTTCAGAAGAAAAAAACAAAATTTTAACTTTGACCTTAAAATGTGCTCTAATTTTAAGAAAATAAGCAAAGTTTTAAGCTAGTTAAAAAAATTGTTATTGGGTCACGAAGGAGAAGCCTAAAAATAACCAGACCATGACAGAAAAACTGTGAGAAACTATTCTATTAAAATAAAAAAATTATTTTCATTTGAAATATAACGTTACTGGACCTTGCGCAAAGTCGCCAATGTTAAATAAAAGTGTTATATTAATAGTTTTCAGTTACTTAGTTTAAGATAGTTTCCAAGTTAAGTTTGAGGACCGAAGATCTTCTTGTTTTATTCTGCGTTCAACGATCGATAGTAAATTACTTTTTCTTTTAATCAAGTTATTAATCATGCCAGTGGTTGAGCGAGCTCTAGCTGATTTATATCTGCTATTAGAGCATTTTGCAGCTCTTAAACTGCGCGAGAATCTGGTGCATAAATTACACAAATTACGGTGACATGTTAAGCAGAGGTAAATTCGGGGTGTCGCATCCAACAAGATGGATGAGCTCGAAGACGAGGTCGAAGAAAATGATGTAAGGGCGCGTATTTCGCGACTTTCAAAAAAAAATCAGAAAAAAAACCACTCGTCGGGGGGGAGGACTGGATTAGTATGCGGGCTGCGAGAGGGTAAAACTAGGAAATGACGGTCCTCCTCTTGGAGCCCGAGAGTTGCGTTAGACTGCGTGCAGAGGTGAAGCAAATGCTTTTGTGTTGCCCTCCTCGCCAGTCGGATCGATGCAGCCGTCCCAGGCCTTGGGCTCCTCAGGATCCACTGCCGCCGTTTGTTTCTGCTGGCGTATAATTGGTAACTAGATTTCGCTAACTTCGTTCGGCGATATTTGCCAGATTATTTACTCGAAAAACTCCACTCACGTACTTGGAGCCAATTATGTCGGATTTCTGGTTTTTGCTCCGAGAAGTTTCACACCCTTGAAATATTAATCGACGCGGCGATTAGGGGAACAAATCGTAGGTAATTTAGAGAGTTGTCAAGAAATATTGACGGCTTTAGGCACAAGCGATAATAATTTTGGAATCAATATAACAAAATTGTTGCAAGATTTACGAACAACGATAATGTAGCTGGCGAAGCCGCTCTCTGGTTTCAAAGGGGAAAGAAGTTTAAAATTTTAAAAACTTTTTACCAGCATTCAACTCCTTTATAGAGTACATGCCAAAGCATCTTTTTGCTAAAGCCTGACACAAAATAACTTATAAAGTAGCCAAAAACAAAGTCAAGTAAAATGCGAATTTACTTCCGGTCGCGTGGAGAAGTCTTGCGATATTGGCGATTAATTAAACATGTTTAACTTCGTTTGCCAATCATATTTAAGCTCGAGAATCAGACACCAACTTGCTGTTGTTAAACAACCTAATAAATATTGTCCATAAGTTTTCATAAAATTTCGATTTTTTATGAAAGTGATTGTGTGTAATGCGATCTTCTAGAAATAAATTTTATGATGAAATGGCTTGAATATGTTTTACAACATGTGATATTTTGGTAGTATCACAAGGATTTTAAAAAATATCTTATCAAACACTAATTTCAACTATCACAACTTTTCTAGAAATTTGGAGTTTTTCGCAAAAAATCAATGTCGTATGCAAGTAGAATGCAACCTAAGCTACAAATTCATGCAGCCCTCCCCAGGCGTGGTATAGTGAATCAAAGGTAGCTGAACTACCAACAGTTGAAACACTGCCATCTAGCGAAGCAGTTGCTCTGTAGGAAAAAGTTCCCTAATGCAGAGACCAATAGGTTTGAACATTTATTAGATTCGAAGTTTGGAAACCAAATACCGATTTCAATCTTGTTAGATCTCGTCAGTTTGGTATATCCAACATTTGTTAGCATTCGAGTTGGATATACCAAACTGACGAGATATAACAAGATCAAAACCGGTATTTGGTTTCCAAACTTCGAATCCAATAAATAATCAAACCTATTGGTCTGTGCATTAGAAAAAATCAAAGAGCAATATTTTATTTAAATTCGTAGCTGAACCTAACATTTTTTAAGTCAAAATTTTTTTTACAAAATTCAAGTTTTTCTCGAATTTTCATTTATAAAATTTCTTTTAAGTTTTTCCTAAAGTTTTTTCTCAAAATACAAAGTTTAAGCCTAAAATTTCTAAATCGGAAAATTCGGGAATTTTTTTATAAAATTTAAAACTTTAAGTCGAAATTTCAAGTAAAAAAGTAGAAATTTCAGACAAGGCTTAAGTAATTCATTAAAATAATCCTAAGATTTCAAGCTTAACCTTAAAATACAGAATTTTTCAATTTAAGTTTCGTCTTTTTCTGGAAAGTTTAAGGTAGAAATTTTGAGATTTATAATGAAAATTCGTTAATAAATTCAAAATGTTAAGAATTTCTGTTTAGAAATATTGATTTTTTCTTGAAATTTAAGCTGAAAATTGGAAATGTGGGTTCTTAATTTTGAATCAGTTTCTCAAAATTTTAACTTTGGTCGCAAATTATCGACTTTTTTTGAAAAATTGCGAATTTGCACTTGGAATTTTGACTTTTACTTCTAAATTTATTATTATATTAATTTTATATACAAAATTTTAATTTATTTTCAAAATTTGGTGAATTCGACGATTCGAGAATATTTTGTTGAAATTTCGAGATCGTTTTCTAAATTTTTTTAATTGTATCTTGAAAATAATATTTTTTAATATTTTGAGTTAAGTCTTGAAATCGTTTCACAAAATTCTAGTTTTTAGAATTCAAACATGAAATTTGAAGACTTGGATATTTAAAAAAAATTTAGAGCAATTTCTGGAATTTTTGATTTTTATCTCTTCTGACTGAATCTAATCTCGAAATTTTAAAGGATTTTCTTTTTTTTAATAAAGTAAGGTAATATCATAATTAAATATTGTAATTTTTGGATGCATTACAGTCAAATGTAACATTTTAATTAGTTAATATATTTTGGTATCTCTTTTTTGATAGGCTTCCGTAGTTATAAAAGATACGCCACGTCACTGCACTGTACCGAAGTTATCGTTACGTTAGCTATCTTCAACATGAAGAAAGTGTATAGATTTTTAATAAAAGCATATTGTTGCGCGTTATCCGTTCGAATGATTAACACTTGGTGAATTGTAACCACTTTATTTCAAAACTGAACTCTCAACACTACAATTGTAATTCACTGACACTGTTAAATTAACTAACTTATTCATTGACTTCTAACTAACTCACTGAGGGAAAGGCGACCGCGTATACAGGGTGTTTCTAAATTCATGCGACAAAATTCAGGAGGTGATTGCTCGTATGAAATTAAGATGGGTCTTTTCTATAACAAAATTTCCTCAGCCCACCCCTTTCCGAGATATCACCCTTAAAAAATGGTGAATAAAATTAAGTTTTTTTTTTCTAAAATTTCAGTAAAGCTAGAAACTTGAAATTCCGTAATATTCGTGCACTCGCAAAGGACTAACCACGGGTATTTTTTCAATATTCCTGTTACATTATACGGGGGTGAAATTAGCAACCCTTGCTTTATTTCATATCAAAACTTTTTTTCGAGATGAAGTTTTATGAAATAAAATTTAACTTAAAATACTTGTTTTATTTAAAACATTTTCAGCATTTATTATGAATCGTATTACATTTTATATCTTTACTGTTTTCCACTCAATGTAATAAAAAAAATTATAAATTATGGTGTTTATTTTTTTTATCTGCAGCTATTAGTTTTGGGAAAAAAATTTAGGAATAAAAAAAAGTTTTAAATAAAACAAGGATTTTAATTTTATTTCATAAAATTTCATCTCGAAAAAAAATTTTGATATGAAATAAAGTAAGGGTTGCTAATTTCACCCCCATATAATGTAACAGGAATATTGAAAAAATACCTGTGCATAGTCCTTTGCAAGTGCACTAAAATTTCAGAATTTCAAGTTTCTATCTTTACTGAAATTTTAGAAAAAAAATAAAAACTCAATTTTAGTTACTATCTTTTAAGGGTGATATCTCGGAAAGGGGTGGGCTAAGGAAATTTTGTTATAGAAAAGACCCATCTAAATTTCATACGAGCAATCACCTACTGAATTTTGCCGCATGAATTAAGAAACATACTGTATATAGTTGTTCTGTTTTCTAGAAAAAATATACCGATAAGACTTATCGTTTGCGAAAATTTTTGGAGTGCTTATCTGCTGTTTGATTCATTATCGAGGCCGCTTCTCTATATCAAATTTTCTAGAAAATGTCTAAGTAAATTTTATAATTACATTTCGTTGCAATATAAATAATTTTTGAAGTGCTGTTTTAATTTAGATAATTCCTACATTAAAAATTAGATAATATGTGACGTCACACCAGGGGTGAGGAGGCTCATACAAATGTAACTACCTGTGACAAGAACAAGGGGGGTCCAAAAATTCATGAAATGCGTTAATTGGCTTACGATAAATTTAACGAGTGAGTTTAAAATGGATTTTTCGTTTAAAATTGCGGTCTCAACGTCGAATTTTACTACTTACTAATTTTAGATTTCGTTTCTTAAATTGCTGTATTCTGTAAAATAAAAATATTAATGTCAATATTTGGAAAAACTAAAATAAAAAAATTTGGAAAAAAATTTGGAAAATCATAATTTTCGGAACATTAGCCAAAGAAATTTTAATTTAAAACTGAAAATTTCACTATTTCGAGAAAATTTCGGGTTTGTTAAGGAATTTTAACTTTTTTCTCAAAATCTGAATTAACGATTTTATATTTTAATATTTTATACTGATAACTCTTCGAATTTTTCGACTTTAAATTGACACTTTTAACCAAAGTTGCCAAAAATAATTTCTAATTTACATATGAATTTTCGAGATTAAAAGTCGAAGTTTCAAAAATGAAACGAAATTTTCAAAAATTAATCGGAATAAGCTTTCTAAAAAAAAAAGAAGGGTTCAAAATTCCGACAAATTTTGAAACTTTAAACAAGTCGAAACGGTCTAGCCCTACTTCCACAGCGAACCTATATCGTGATCTACGTCGTTACGTACAGAATGTCATTAGAAATTAATATAGGTAGATTTCCCCTCTCCATCTTCGGTTACCATCGAGATAATTAAAAAAAAACCTTCCTCAGGCACCTTTTTTTCTAAGCGATCTATCTGCTAAACTATTAAAGGTAGCGAAGGAAAACAAACTGATTGTGATAGTACACTGCAGGATCCATTTTATTATTTTTTTCAGGGGGCTAGCCCCCCCTATAAATATCAATTAAATACAAATAAAAATATTTATTATTAATTTCTATAATGTCTTTTGGAGTGACCACTTTACAAAAATTTAGAAAATGTATTCATATGTCACCTAACAGCATACCCAGTTTCATTAAAATCCAGTTGGTGCAACATGTCAAAAAAAAATTTAATATGTCTGCATATAATCTCTAAGCTTGCTGATATGAAGTAAATGTAATTATTATTATTATTGTCCTACCTTAAATACGTTTCCATATTGAATAATATAACTTTGTGGTTTACCTAAGGAATAAAAATATATATGAACCCAACTCCTAATCTTTTTTATTCCCAAGTTACAGGCTGTTTCATTATAGGGGAAAATAAAATTATTTTTATTTATATTTCTGAAACCCTTTGACTTGGCGTAATAAACATAGTATCAGTATATTAAAGGAAAACTTTTGCATTTATTCACTTTTTTTTCAAACGCCAGGGGCGTACGTTAGAATATTAACATTAAATTTTCATATGAGAAAAATGCCATGCCACTGTATGTTAAAGTCTTAAAAAGATGAAAGTTTAAGAATTGTTATGTAGTACTAAAAAATGTATAACTGAAAGCAAGAAAATACCTTTGAAAATTTACAGCAAGTTATATACGGGGTGAACCAACAAAAACTTAACAGAGCCAATAAATGCTAGGATTTTTTTATTGTTGCAAAAATGCAGAAATAGGTTGATTTTGTTTGAATCAAAACAACTTTAGTCGCTTATTTTGTTATTTTTACGACAACTTCCTAAACAGAGCTTGCATCTCTTTCAACAATTTTAATGGAAAGGGGCCCATGCTGCAGATCATTGGAAAACCCATTTGATACTCTTTAACTATTTCTAATTTCATTAATTTTTCCAGATATAAGGTAGTGTGCTTGTCATTCAGATTCAGTTAAATGTTTACCTTTTATTCTGGTTTATTTATTTATTTTGTTCTATATAGGAATAAAAAAAGATTCTAATGATAGACCATGTAGTACCTCTACGATTGTGACATGAAAGTGAATTTACTCTGACATGCTATCTCTAATTAAAATGGTTTATTCGATTGAGGGAAGGGTACCTATGATAAAATTGTTTTATAAAAATAACTAATGAATATCTCATCTTTTCGACAAACAACACTCCAATAAGAATTTTTCTGAAATTAGTAGCAAAATTCCAAGAGACACGATCTGCGGCTAATAAAAAATGAATTACTGAATATCTCATTCAAAATGAAGATATAGAGATAGGTAGCTGTTTGATGACATGTTACTATAAAGGCTAGATCATATTACATTTAGTTCCATATTTTATTAGTCGCAGCTCCTGTATCCTTTATATCGGAATTTTGTTACTAATTTCAGAACAATTTTGCTACCTATCGTCATCATTATTTATTTATCGGTCGGTTAAAAATACCAAACTCTTATAGAAAAACATATATTATTTTTATAAAATAATTTTAATAGAGTACTTCTACAATTCAACGAATTGTCTATTTAAATGCAATACTTGCAAGTGAAATAATTTCTTTTATAGTAGACTCCCTTAGGGGAATTGTTTTCCATATCTCTAAATGACAATGGAAGTTTGCATGCTACAGGGTATACTTCGTAATATATCTTCAAATAAAATTAATGAAATTCAAAAAGTAACTCATGGTTACAAAAAAAAATAAAAAAACAAGTTTCATGTCCAACTTGAATCCTATCAAGGAGGTTGCATTTAAAACTATAAAATGTTCTGCAAAATATGGTTCTCTGCCAAAAATAATCCAACTATTTTCTCATTTTGTCGCAAAATAAAATCACAGATTTTATTGGATTGTGTTGTTTTTGTTAAGTCACCCCGTGTATGGATTGCTATAAGTTTGCAAAAATCATCTCCTGCGTTCAGCTATGCATTTTTTGGTATTTGGTGACCACTTTTAAACTTTTATTTTTTCAAAACCTTAAAAAACAGTGGCGTACCCCTTTTCTCATATAAAAGTTTAATGGTAATACCCTAACGTACGCCGCTGGCCTTAAAAAAACTAAATAAATTCAGAAGTTAGCCTTTAAAGGACTGATACTGTGTATCAAATTCCATGAAGCTGAGACAAAGGGTTTCCGAAATATAAATAAAACTAATTTTATTTTCCTCTATAATGAAACAGCCTGTAACTTGGAAATAAAAAATATTAGGACTTAAATTAATATGAACTTTTATTTCTTCAAGCAATCCAAAAAAGTATTTCATTCAATATGGAAACGATTTTAAAGTAGGATAACAATTATATTCACTTCAGATATACAAGGCAGCAGGCGCAGAGGTTATGGTCAGACATATTTAATTTTTTTGACATGTTGCACTATTTGGATTTTAACAAAACTTGGTATGCTGTTAGAAGACATATGGACACATTTTCCATATGTTTTGTAGAGTGGTCACTTAAAGACACCCTACAGAAATTAATACTGAAAATTTTTATTTGTATTTTATTAATATTGGTAGGGGGGCTAGCTCCCCCAAAAATATTTATAAAATAGACCCTACAGTGTACCATCCCTATCAATTTGTTTTGCTTTGCTACCTTTAATAGTTTAATAAATATGTCACTTAGAAAAAAAGGTGCCTCAGGAAGGTTTTTTTTAATTATCTCTTTAGTAACCGAAGATGGAGGGGGAAAATTCACATATATTAATTACTAATGTAATCCTATACGTTATAAGATAGATCACGATATAGGTTCCCGGTGGGAGCAATTTCACTATGGAAGTACGGCTAGAGCCTTTTCTATTTCAAATATTTTCTATTTCACATTAAGTCCAAATTTTAAAAAAGAGTCAACATTTTTAAAAAACCGTCAAATTTGCCAAAAAATTCAAAAAGTGTTGAATTTTCGAGAAACAGTCGAAATTTGGAAAGAAAAACGATATTTAAAAAGTGAAAAGATATATAATTTCAATAAACGTCAAAACTTCGAAAAAATAAAAATTTGGAGAACAGGTTGAATGTTTGAAAAATTTTGGAGTTTACAAAAAAAAATTAGAATAAAAAAAAGTAGAATTCGATAGAATTAGAACGATTAAATTTGAAAAAAAGTCGAAACCTTTTAAAAGTCGAAATTTTGAAAAAGTACGTATTAAAAACAATCAAAATTTTCAAAAAAAGTTTAAATTTTTAGTACAGTACTAGATTGACAAGAAAACTGGAAATTTACAGCTATTGGTTATATGTTAGCAAGTAAGAGTTTGCCGATTTAAGAAACCCCCTTGTGCCAAATTTCGTGCCAATATTACAATTCATTCCATAGTTATACAAAAAAATCGAAATTTTTTTTCAACTTTGACACCCTGTGTGACACTCTGTTAATATCAACTTTTGATATAAGGTAAATCTAGCTAAATCACATTATTTTTATGTAAAAAATGCACCATTGCTCTGTGTACCATTACTTATGGGCCACCCTGTATTAAAGACGCCGGGAACCAAAAAAATTGGGAACTGGCTTAAGTTCTGTTTTAGTTCAATTTCTCATAAGCGAGAAGTATTTAACTGAGAATCTCGGCTTTCGCATTGGCCTGTGCTGGTGCATCAGCATTTTTTGATAAAAAAAGTTTGGAAGCCATGATTTTCTTTACTATCTCTGCGACGTGATCATTAAGATTGGGTTACTCTGAATAGAGATATCCGCAAGATTAATTAAACTGCAGGCTTGATATCAATTTTACACTAAAGTGTTACAAGTTTTCTATGGAGAGTAATCGTAATTGAAAATTCCGGTGCAACCCCTATTTCTGACTTCGGTATTTTAGATAATAAGTTTTGCAGCAGCTAAGATTTTTATTTTATCGCTGTGCATATTTTTCGTGCAAATTTAATATCGTCGGTTCGGGGTTGTTCAGTCTTTGGAAATTTGAGAGGTATTTAATTTCACTTGAGAAATGTTGTTGTGGGAAGGGTAAGTATGCGTACAATAATTTAAGATAAGACTTCGTCAGCATACAAAGGGGGTTTCGCAAGGTGAATGTATCTATTGTTTCCGTTGCTGTGCCAAAGCGCTCTCAACATCGTAATTTTCCCTTTAATCCTGATATTTTACCGTATACTGCATCGCCTACTTTGCAGTTGCTACTCGGAAAATAAGCGGACGTTAAATTTAGACACAGTTTTACTATTTTAATTAAAGTTCGGATTATCTTATTAAAGCGCAATGATGTTATCAAAGCAGATAATTAATCAGATTTAGCAGTAGCAAAAAGTTGATTTGGTACTTTAAAGCCGAGAGGTATTACTAAAATGCCTCCATAAATTCAACGGGGCCAGAGCATTCGAGACTTTCCTAGAAATTTTCCTCGATCTGGTGAAGTTAAGATGAACGATATTGCACGGAATCTTGATTGTCCTTGTTGGAAACTTCTAACTAATTTCCAAACTTAAAGCGTCATCCCAGTCGAAGTACGTTGCTGTTGGAAGATTTTTAAATATTCAGACTAATTACAACATTGGGTTGGATTTCTGTTTGAATTTGATTAACCTCTTTGTTTACTGTGTTGTTGGTAAACACTAGGAGCAATTATGGTTATAATAACTTCATGAAGCTCACCATTTAAATGCTGTCGTTGCTTGCGTTTGATTATATGGAAGATCTGAACAATTTCAAAACATACACTGACTTAGGATAAGGTGGATGAGTATGGTCATTGGGAATAAAAAGTAATACGGCTGAGGTTAAATGAGTCCAATTTGAAGACTAACAAACTGGTGCCCAGCTGCGTCAGATACATTTTTTCCGACTAAATTTAAAACGCAATAGTTTTTTTTTATGTTTAATCCACTCGCAAAGGGTAACCCCAATTATGCCTTCAAAGTACTGCGGGTAGGATGCGGAAAGAAGGATAGATGGCGATGAAACGCCTCCTCAAACAAAGATAGGTTGTAATTTTTGGGGAAAATTTCTGTTGGCAACGAGTTTCATAGCTTAGAAATTCTATAGAAAAAAGAGTCTCATAGTATCTGGTCTTTGTAGACAGAAGTCCTTACTGTGTCACGCTGGAGAGCAGAGGAATATGGTGTCTCTGACCGTCTTGTATGTCTCAAAAATCTTGCTCCTTGGGGGATCAATCCTATTAGTTCCTGCGCGCATCTCCCATGATAGTAATTGTAGGAAAAAGGCAAGTCACCAATCATCCGCCTGTGCTTTAGTGTTTCGAGAAAATCGGTCAAACTCTCGTCATCAATTAGGAGAATCGCTCTTCTTTGAATTGAATTCAAAAACGCTAAGGTGTGCTTTGGGGCTAAACTCAAATATGAGAATAGTATTTTAGCATTGGCCTAACTTGAGCTTTGTATAGTGTGAGTAGATGATGAGATGTGAAATACTTTTTAGTTCTAAAAAGAAAGTCTAGATCCTGAGAGGCGGACTAGGCAATGGCGCGCACATGATCGTCCCTAGGGAAGTTAGTGCTCGCATTCAGTTCTGGGATAGACATATTAGATCCCATCTTGAGGATTTTACCGTTCATTAGTATGTTTTTTGCATTATCCCTTGATATTTCCTTAGAGAAAACCGGGGCACGCTTCACCCTGGCAGATTTCCAGATGTTAGGGAATACACCTTTGTTCTAAGAAAGTGTAAACAATTTGCTTACGAGAGGAGTCAACTCTGGGGCGCAATTCTTAAGAACAATTAATGGTATACCATTAAGCCCAGAAGCTTTCAAGGTGTCGAGCTGGAGGAGAATCTTTCTGATTGTACGTTGTCTAAAAACAATTTGAGGCATCGAAGTGTTAATCTTAGGATGAATAGGAGGTTCTGCGTTTCGAGAATCAATGTTGACATTTTCAGCAAACATTTAGGCCAGCATGTCAGCCTTTTCCTTGAAAGTAATTGCGAGTAAAGGTGGAAAATTTTTTCCAATCGACTTTGCAAATCTTCAAATGGACCTGAAACTGTTCGGACAGTTGTTAAGCCTCTGGCGCATTTTACAATCGAAATCACTTTTTGCCTCGTCAACAACCTGTTTACAAAAATTTCGTGCATCTATAACTGTGGTTCGAGTCTCGACTGAAGGATTAGTTCGCCAACGACGTTATGGGCGCTTTTTGCAGGAGACAGCCCGAGCACATGTTTTTTTAAACCAAGATTTACTGGAGGCAGACTTCTTTAGGGAGTGGGAAATTAAGAACTTCATACCAATCAGAGTTGTTTCAATGATGGATTCGGCGACTGAGAAAGAGTTGTCTGAATTAAAGCAGACTTCCTGCCGGTGTGCGTTCAGGTCTCCGGATCGTTGGTGCCGCCGCAGTGCGATTAAAGTGTAGTGAAGTGACAATGCGAAAACAGAGAGGTTTGTTCTTCAACGGAATTGTGCGACAATGAAGAGAAAAAAGCTGAAGACCTGACAAAGGGCAACAAGCCCGAAATCCGACGCCGATTTTAAAAACATGTCAATAGAGGCATTAAAGGAAATACTTTTATTGATAGAGACGGCAATAAAAGACAAAGTAGGCGACTTGAGCGCTACACAAAATGTAGAATGCTTGGTTGCTGAAGAAAAGAAGGAAGATTTAATCTCAACACAAAATGAAGAAGAAAGCGAAGAAAATACTGAAAATCTTGTCGTTAACTCAGAGAGTATAGCGAAAGAAAAGAAAAGGGAAAGCAAAGAAAATACTGAAAATCCCGTCGCTAACTCAGAGAGTATAGCGATGGAAAAGAAAAGAGAAGAAAAAAAAAGCGCTCAAAGCGCAAGAAGATTGAAGAATTCAAAATAACGGCTATTTAAGCAAAGCCAAGCAAAAGTAACAACAAAATTCGTGAAAGAAAAGGACAAGTACCTCAAGTTATTCTGCGGGAGCAGAAAGAACTAGTGTTGGGCTATTCGAATACAAGTTGTGAGATGTATTCGATTCTACCAAGATCTCGAATACATCCGATTCTCAACTGAAGTATTCGAATACTTCCAGACTCCCTGAGTTGAAGTGAGAATATGAATAGAATCGGTTCTCGCCTCGCGCAAGCAACATCTCATCATCGCATGATTCATAAGTTCTCGGCTACTTGCTTGCATTCGAATACAAAATATGTATTCGAATACAAAATATGTATTCGAATACAAAATGTGTATTCGAATACAAAATGTGTATCCGAATACAAAATGTGTATTCGAATACAAAATGTGTATTCGAGATTGTGGTAGTCCGATACAACAAAACATTGGAATGCTGAGTAGCGAATAGAATCGGTCTCCTAACTACGCTATATCTCCGATTCTTAACTTCTCCGATGTTGAATACTGTACCCGATTCTTGTATTCGAGATCTTAGACATGCATTATTGAATGCGTATTTTATTCGAGATCATTTTTATTCGGGATGGTTGGTTACGCATTATGCTCGCACACTCATGCATTCGAATATGTATCTAATTTTAATTTATTGCTTCATTCTTCTCATAAAATTATTAAATAACGAAATGCTTAAGTACTTTTTAAAATCTGGCTCTCAATTTTAATAATGAAATTTAACAATATTTGGAAATACAGTGCCAATATGCGAAGCCAATCAAAGTTAAAGATACGTATGTGAATTCTAAAACTTCAAGATTTATTTATATTAAGAAATTTAAATTCATTTAATTAGGGAATTGCCAATTATGGGCATAGGTACGGAAGTAGTGAAATCGAAAGTCATATTTCGACACCACATACCTCAAATAGGCCGCAGAGACAATTTTTCTAGTAGGTATTTAGGTTAGGTTATCCCATAATTCGATTCTTTGTATTCGAATACTTATTCGATTCTCAAAAGTATTCGAATTCAATGTATTCGATTCTGAAAATCGTTCGATTATTCCAACACTAGAAAGAACTCAAGAAAAGATAATTCAGTACCACACCTACTCCCTTTGGGAGAAAAGAAACCTCAAGGTAGTACTGACAGGAATTCCCACTTTTCTAAAGAAAAATATAGTTGAAGCCGATTTAAAGGAAAAAGGATTTCATCTAACTAAAGTTGTTCGGATGTACAAGAGAAGCAAGGAAATGCCGCTTGTCTTTGTTGAGCTAAACCGAGACGAGAAGAAGATTTGCGAAATGGACACCTGCTACGGCCTAGATATAGGAGTAAAGGCCCTCAGGAGAAGAAAAAACGTCGGGCAGTGTTTCAACTGCCAGAGCTACCGACACACGTAGAAGAATTGCCACGCGGACCTAATGTGCGTCAAATGCGGGCAAAAGCATGTGACGAAGACTTGCGAACTTCCGAAGACACAACCAGCAAAATGCGCCAACTGCGAAAGAGCTCACCCTGCGAGCTATCCTGGTTGTCCCGCAATCACGAACATCAAAAACAGCAAAATAAATACGAAGAGAATCGAGGAGTCTCTTACGCAAGTAAAGCTGGGGTGAAGATAGCAAAATAAGAAAACAACCAAAAAAGACAGAAAAAAGAGAAGACGGAAAGGCAAAGAAACAAGAACAGAGCAAAAACAGGAAAAAAAAAAGAGAAGACGAAGGGATAAAAGTAAGCATTATTTTGTGTGACATGATAATGCAATTTTCCAGCCCAGGAGCATTGAAAAAGGAAGTTAACAACTTCATAGAGAAGATGCAGGAACTACTGAAGAGAGTCGAGTAAAACAAGAAGACAAGAAGCAGTCTACTAACCCCGGGTTTTTGTATGGTTTCTCCGGGGGCTAAGTCAAATGACTAGTAGGCGAACGAAAAACAAAGCGCTCTATATGCGTGAAGAGGGTGTTTTCAGTGAATGGCACAAAAAGGGCACAAAAGGGCAGATATATAAAGTTTGCAGAAAAAACAGGGGTAGACATGGAAGGTCTGAATCTCTAGAGAGGCAAAAGAAGCAAATAGAAACAACGAGAGGAGACAAAGTTCTTAATAGAAAGAACAGAGCGACGAAGGTGTAAGAGGAAAGAATTCCCGACCCCACATGGAGATTGAAGGACAAAGACTTCCTGCCATGGAAATGATGCAAAGAAGTCTCTTAATGCTTCCCAGTTAGCAGAGTTAAAATGCCAAACCCTAGGGGACTGTGTCTGAGAAGGAGGTGATATATGAAGCGAACGAGAGGCTACTACAAGCTTGTGATCGGAATTTCCCAGTGGTGATGTCACAGTGATTTCATACGAATTTAGAAAATTTGAGAGGAAAAGGTCGAGTAGATTAGATTCATGTGTATCTACATCAGGAATTTTTGTGGGTTTCTCAATCAATTGCGATATTCCACAAATGATGACGAAAACCTCTGCCATCCTTCTCGCATCGTCAGTTCGAGAAGAAAACCTTAACCAAGGGATGTTGTGTACGTTAAAGTCAACAAAAAAGACAACCTCAGCGTTTAGGTCTATACTAAATTATTGAGAAATTATTATTTATTATTATTATTTTACATGAATTCCTATTCACTCGAAACCATGCACTTACTGTGAATTTAAAACTATTAAAAATGTCGGAAACCTCAACCATAATTATTGGAAAATGAGAACTGGAACTTCTAAAAAATGTACTTGTTGACTGGACCACAAGTGTACATTTTAGTTAGTTGTTGTCAGTTCAATTCTGCCTTTTAATCAGCTGTATATTACCCATAGGTAATTCAGAAAAGTAGTATCATGGCAACTTCAAAGCGGAACTGAAATAAGCCTCGTGGTGAATAGGAAATTCCATAAAACTTTTCAGCGGAAAAATCCCAAACGTAAAGTCGTAAAACTAGTGAACGCACATCATAAAAGGAAATGCGGCCTTCTGGTGAACTATGAAATACCGAAGCGGTGATTTCGAAAGAAAAAAAAGCGACTAAAGACGCTCGAGATAGGATATAGTGTCTTTAGAGGACTCTACGTATTTCCCAGCCATTACTTCCACAAGATTTCATCCTAAAGAAGGAGACTGATGTTTATAGCGCCAAGAAATGAGCATTACTGATTTCCGGAGATCTGCGAAAATTGCATTTTTCTAATACGATTCGAGCTTTCGAGTTTTCGCCCGTCTCCTCTAAATAAATGTCTCCACACATTTAACTTCTAAATAAAAAGCAGTCGGGCATTAAGCGAAAAGAAAATGCACATTAGCACCTTTCGCGACGTAATCACATTTTGTTACGTCGGAGGCGCATTTAGCGCCCTAGATAATAAAGAATATTTAGGAATTTAATTTCGTTCCGCTTCATTGAATTTGAAATAAAAACATTCGAGCGTTTAAATGGGTTCTCTTTGAATTCTAAAAGAAATATTTCATTCTTTGAGAGAACAATGAAATCAAAGAAGGCTTCCAACTTAAGCATTTTATATATTTTAATAAAGATAACGAAAAGTAAAACCCAATATTTAGCAAAGCTTCTATCCGATTATCGTGCTTAACATCCATGAAAGCCTTTTAAGAAAACAAGCTTTTTGTAACATTGAAATAGGCGGAGAAAACACCAAAAATTCAGTCGAATTAATGATACCTATTTGAATAGCTTAAGCTGAAAACTACATTAGTTTTTTTGGTGCAACCCTCTGGTAAGTTGTTCTTGGAGCATTGAGAGTAGGAACTATTTTTTTAAACTTTAATTCACTCGCAAAGGGCAACCCCGTTATGCCTTCAAAGTACCCCGAGTGGGATGCGGAAACAAGAATAGATGGTGATGAACCGCCTTCTTAAACAAGGATAGGTTGTAATATTTGGGGAAAATTCCTTTTTGTAACAAGTTCCATAGCTTGGTAATTCTATAGAAAAAAGTGTCCTTAGACACAAGTCATCACTGTGTCAAGTTGGACCGCACCAGAATTTGCTGTCTGCCACTATCTTGTATGCCTTAAAAATCTTGCCCTTGGTGGGATCAATCATTTTAGTCCCTGCGAGCATCTCACATGATGGTACCTGTAGGAAAGAGATGAGTCACCAACCATCCCCCTGTGCCCTAGTGTTTCTAGAGAATCGGTCAAACTCTCGTCATTAATTAGGCGAATTGCTCTTCTCTGAATTGAATCCAAAAGGACAGGTCTTGGGGAAAATTCCTTTCGGTAACGAGTTCTATAGAAAAAAGAGTAAATAGAAGTCCTCACTGTGTAAATCTGGACCGCATAGGAATTTACCGTCTCCGACTGTCTTGTAAGCCTCAAAAATTTAGTCTTGGAGGGATCAATCCTATTAGTTTCTGCGAGCATCTCCCATGATAGTACTTGTAGAAATGGGACAAATCACTAACCATCCGCCTGTGCTCTAGTGTTTCGAGAGAATCAGTCAAACTCTCGTCATCAATTAGGCGAATCGCTCTTTGAATTGAATCCAAAAGAGCTAAAGTGTGGTTTGGGGCTAAACTCCAAACGTGAAAACAGTATTCTAGTATTGGCCCAACTTGAGCTTTGTACAGTGTGAGTAGCCGATGAGATGTGAAGTACTTTTAGCTCTAAAAAGAAAGCTTAGTTTCTGAGAGGCGATCTTGGCAATGGTGGGCACATGATCGTTCCACGAAAAGTTAGTGCTTGCATTGACTCCTAGGATAGACAGATTAGATCCCAGTGGGAGGATTTTACCGTCCATTAGTATGTTTGTTGCATTATCCCTTGATGTTTTCTTAGACAAAACCGCGGCCTGAGTTTGTGAAGCTTTAAAGACGACTTGGTTCTTCTTACCCCATTCCAGAATGATTTCGAGATCTCGATTAATCATCTGTATCTGCTGTTTCCTTAGTCGATCTGAAGCAGCGACGAGTTTGTCAGAGAAGAAAGATGACACCGGACTGCTATCATCTGCGCAGCTGTATATTACATTGGAAGTTGACGCTAAGAGATCGTTTATCTGTAACGGAAACAAAATAGGAGAATGGATAGATCCCTGAGGCACTGGAAGATACCTGGCGATGAACTGTCATTCTAAGGATAAATTGTAAACATCAGGAAAAATTCTGCTTAATAACGAATTTGAGAATTTCAAAATTCTATAGAAACATGAATTTCCGCAAATGGGAGTTCTCATCTGTCTAGTTGGACGGAATAGAAATTTACAGTCCCCGATTGTCTGGAATCTACCATAATACCATAAAAACTATAAAAAATTGTTAATCTTTAAGACAAAACCTGTAAATCAGCAATTTTTGTTTAAAACAGTCTTGTGCCTTTTGTAAATGAGGAAACTTATTAGAAACAATAGCCAATGAGATTGTTCCAAAATTGAAGGCCAAACTATTTTAAATTTCTATTCTTCTTTGGATTTTTATGCATTCAAAAATTATTAATCACATCTATTGTATACAACTAAAGATTAAAATTAAGACAAGGCTTTTTCATTTTACAGATTTATGTTGTGATCAAATTTTGAGAACAACTCAAAATTTAGAAAACTCATTCATGGTTGAATTCAAAATTTCGAATATGATAACGAAGGCTTCCACGGCCAGAATCAGTACAGGATATACTTCTTCCGGGATTGGACCTTGTCAAAGAACTACTAAAAGTGTTCGACGTTTCACCCACCATCGTAGGGGGCTTCTTCAGGAACAAAGAAAAGAAACAATAAATGAAAAGAGTAATATGAGGGAATATGCAAAAATAAAAGAATGAAAAGGCCAATTTCAAAACATCAGAGCAAGGCAACTCAGTATGTCCACCATACCAGAAGCGAAATCTTTTGAATTGAAAATTGGTACATTGATGCTCTTCTGTCTAAACTTTCTTATCTTCTGTACCAATTTTCAATTCAAAAGAGTTTCGCCTCTGGAATGGTGGACATACTGAGTTACTGTGCTCTGATGTTTTGAAATTGGCCTTTTCATTTTTGCACATTCCCTTATATTCCTCCTTTCATTTATTGTTTCTTTTCTTTGTTTCTGAATAAGCCCCCTACGATGGTGGGCGAAACGTCGAACACTTTTAGTAGTCTTTGACACGGTCCAATCCCGGAAGAAGTATATCAAAATTTTGATTTTACATTTGATAATTTTAGAAGGAAATATATTTTTCAGATGTAAAGAGAACACTTTAAAAAAAATCGCAATTTTGAGAGTTAAATGGAAATTTATAATAAAAACATCCAGTTCCAAAATTTCCAGTTTAAATCTAAACAGAAGATTTTGAAGCAGATTTCAGTAAAAAGAAAAGAAAATCAATGAAAAAATTAGAGAAAGAAAACTGCAGATTTGAATTAGACACTTTGAGAAGCACAATTTGAAATGTCGAAATTTTTTGTTATGAGTTGATTTTTTTATATTTCGATTATGATTCCAAAAATTCCCTTTTTTTCTTAAAGGTTCGACTTCCAAGTAAAAACTTTCAAAAAAATATTGATATTTCTATCTTAGTTATGAAATTTCAACTTTAATTAACAAATATTTTACTTTTAATCAAATCATTTCAAACGGACAGGTCCTTGGTTAACTTTAAAGTTTAAAATACAAATCTTGTCCCCAAAAACTAAGAAAGATTAAAAAACACAACAGAGGCCGCTCGAACGTGTTTCCATAGCCAAGCGATCATCTTCTTTTTTGGTTTCAGGGGACATAATTTGTATTTCAGTTCTTAAATTCATATTCTTAAGAACTTGATTTATAAAATTTTTACGACTTTTCGAGTTTAAAAATGCCAAGATTAAAGTCGAAATTCTGAAAAAAAATTGGCTTAATAATATTAGTCCTTTTTTTAAAATTTTTATATTAGCATTGGCTTAAAATTCAGACTTCTTCAATATATTTTAACTTTCCCTCTCGACATTTAATGGCGATTTTGAGAAGGATTTCAGAAAATATGAAAGTTTCTTTTCGGACTTTCGCTTTAAGCCAAAATGTTAAATGTTGTCAGTATTTGTTGATAGATCTGATCTTTTGGAAATAAGATTTTTTCTAGAATTCTTAATTTAAACTTGCCTTGCAATTTTTATAGTTTTTTTTTCGAAAATTTTAACTTCAGACCTTTTTTCCAAAAACTATGGCTTCTTTTTTTAAATTTGGACAGTAATTCTAAATGTCAACTTATTTCTAGATTATTTATTTATATTTACTTATATTATTATTTATTATTTTGAATTAAAAAAAAATGAAAATTTCGAGTTCAAACAGGTAACTTTGTTAAGAATTACCACATTCCACTTTTTGTTCGGAAGTTCAAAATTTCTAAAAAAGTTAATATTTTTAGAAATGTTTATTAATGAATTCAGTCGGTTTTTTTTTAAACATAATGTAATTACATTTTTTTTAAAACGACTTTGTTCACTCTAATGTAGACTTTTCTGGACATTTCCAATTAAAATTCCAAATTCAAAAAACTCAAGATTAAGTTCAGATAGTTTCTGTAACTTCTTTGCGAAGTATTCATATTTATATGCAGTTTTATTGGCTTTTTCTTCGCCAGTCACTCCTTTCACAATCTTAAATTTCGTTTAAATAATTTAGTTTTAAGTGTTTTTCAGTGTTGAGTGACAAACAGCGATTGACAAACTAAGATCTAACGCAATGGCTGTTTGCGACAATATATAACAGATTGCCATTCCTTAATAGAAGGTACTGAAATTTAGGATTGTGAAAGGAGTGACTGGCGAAGAAAAAGCCAATAAAACTGCATATAAATTAAGTTCAGAATTTCGATTTGTGACGTTTTTAACAAAAATTTCTCCGAAATTTCCAGGTTTCTAGGACGAGTAGAACATTTAATAAAATATTTGTGGCTTTAAAAACCAAAATTTTCAACTCTGAATTTTAAGAAAAAAAAAGGTAAAAATATAGACATACTTCGCATTTAAAAAAAATCTAATTCAAACTTAAAATTTCCAAAAAAAAACGATAAATAACTTTATAGCAGAAACTTGCAAAGTCTTGCAATTACTATAACTCATAATCGTCAATTGAGCTTCCAGAGTTTCCAGTTTTTCAACATCGTCCCCAAACTCTGGAAGCTCTTAGAGGCGATAATCCAGAAAATTGCTAAAATGATCCGCAGAGTGATGGAAAATTATCGGAAGAGGCTCACTCAGTGTATCAACAATAGAGACGAACACGACAAATTTTTAAAACTCATTGATTTAGAATGGCATTATGTAGGCTTATTAAAAAAATAAGGTTTTTTTACATTTTGATTAGTTTAGTTTTCATTAGCATTGGAAATTGGGGAACTTCTGCCCCACCCTGTACAAAAAGTGACAAGAATAGTTCGCACCAATCGATTGCATCAAATAAAAAGTTTTTGAGCTAAAGGAATGTATAATGCTATTAAAGGACCAAGTCCATCAAAACTAAAGTGTTGACACTGTGAAGTCGTTTTCGCTCCCTGTAACAAAATTTATTGATCTAGCGTTCAACTTGAAATGCATTTCGTTTCTTTTATGACAAAACTTAATAATTATAAATTACTTTAGTTGAAAAACAAACAAACCACATTAAGTTTTAGCATATCTTTAAAAAGATATAACACGTTTTATATTGGATAGTTATCTGAAGTTCTGATGTTTCAAATAAGTCAATTCAGTTTTATTATCATTTTTATGTAATGCCTACTACATAGTGTACTTTACGAAGTTGGATTTCTGCCAACCAACAAGGATTTATTAGATAGACTAAGAACTGGAATTTCGTTCCTTTCATTTCTTTAAATATAGTTCTCCTTTTACGTCGATTTCCCAAGATATATCGCTTTATGATTTGGTCTATTTTTTCTATTGTCGAGACGCAATTGCAAATTTATTAATCCCACTATTTTATCAACGTCGTCTGGTTCCAAAAAATAAAGTAAAATGCAAATTAACTAAAGAGGTTTACAAACTCTCAAAAGATAATAAAATTACCACTCGATAGCTATTACGCCTCAATCCATGTCCATTAAGACTCTTAAGCGAAGTGAAATAAAATCTCTCTCCTCAAAGCTGTATGAAGTCTTCGATTAGAAAGAGATGAAAGGGTTTAATGAGATCGCATTAGCGTAGTCCGAATTTGTCGCATTTTATTTTATTAAATTTCTCCCTAAACGCCCCTTAAAATGCGTATAAAGGGAGATAATTTTCAACCGGCAATTTTCTAGCTCTTTTCGGCAAAGAGAGTTAGAGCCTAATTTCGCCTTGTAATTTATTTAGGTCTTCAAAGCGGCAACTATATTGTTCATTAGAGATAATATATTACGTAAAACAACGAAAACATCGTCTAAAGACACTTTACGCGCCTGTTGGCCCCGTTGCAAGCACGATACGCCGGCATCGTAAATACCCGACGTTTATGTAGGTGAATTTTAAATATTTTGGTGTAAAAGTTCGCCATGAAAATTAAACACTTGAGAAATAAGATTTACGATGCTTGATTAGCCTATGTTCGCCAGATGTAACCGTTAGGAATTAGTTTAAGTCCCAGGGCAATGAGCTTTTTCTTCTCTTAAGTCTCTAGATTTACCATCGTTTTTTTTGTTTGGTTAAACATCATTCAAGCAGTTTTATATGGTCATATATGATATGATTCTTCCAGGATTGGATCGTATCAAAATGTTTGACGTTTCATACGTCATTGTAGAGAGCTCTTTCAGGAGCAAGAAAATAAATCATTGCCGAAGACCATTAAAATGCAATTTTTTGACAAATTTAAATATTAATAATAAAATATTGACAGGACTACAAGCGTGATCCCAATCTCTTCAAATTAGAACCAATCTAATGCAAAATATCATGAGGTCACGCAACAAATATTCAACGCTTGGCTGAAAAATATCGAATCAATTTCGCAAATAAGTAGGCCCGCTAAACTGTCGCGCTATATGTGGATTAAATTTCATATTCCAATCTTACATCTGACAAGAACGAACGAGGAGATTTAAGGGCGAGCCGCCAAAAATATATGTTATATCTACATTTTGTAAATGACTTCCTCTGTGCGACATCGTGTGAAGTCGAATGTTTGGGAACATGTGGAATTGACAAACGTTGAAAAGAGAGCCTTTCGACTTTTCCGACGAAAATGGAAAAAAACTTCACGACTTTCCAAATATAAACATCGACGAAGTTCATCCGTTAATCCAGGAGCGGATAATTCTTCCGATATTTCCGCAGATTGCATTTTAATGCTTCTTAAAGGCTTTCGGAGACGCAGAAAGATTTTCTTTGTAACATTGTTGTGCTGTTGTGGTGTTATTTTTCAAAGATTTAGTAAATCCAAGCAATTTATAAAAACACTTTTTTGTTCCTACAATGAAGCATCATTTTAAAATGGAATCGAAATCCCGAAAAAGAATGTTACTTGTTTTTAAATAATTGACATTTGCAACCCTTACTTTGTTGAATTCTTCGATATTGTAACAAAAAGTAATTATAAAGTTTAGTTGGGAATTTTCTAGAAAATTTGGGCCGCGATAATAAATCAAACGGCAGATAAGCGCTCCAGAAATTTCGGCAAACGATAAGCCTTATCTGCCAAATTCTTCTAGAACCGGTCCGAGTTCTTATATAAGGCGGTCACTTTTCCCTCAATGGTTAGTAAGTCAAGTTAGTTAGTTCATTAAACAATGCTAGTGAATTGCAATTGTAGTGTTCCGAAGTCAGTTTTGAAATAAAGTGCTTACAATCCAGCAAGTGTTAATCATTCGAACCGATAGCGGACAACAATATTCATAACTATTAAACTTTATTAACGATTAAAACAACAACAGATATTAAAAGTTCGATATTTCGATAAATATTTGCTAGGACCGAAAGGTTCTACTACTACTTGCTACTACAACACTTAAGATATCAAACCAGATTGGCAAACGCATGCCACCTTGTGATAGAGAAAATAACATAAGCAAAAAAATCCTCAAAGAGCGAGTCAGGATCCGCATCAGTACTACAATGCGCAGTTAACAGACCAAACTAAACTATGCTAAACTAAAAATGCCTATAGAAAATGCTCTATTTAAAGACAAATTCATAATTTTAACTTTTATCTCAAACTTAAAGTTTGCACCCGAACATTTAGAATTTGGATATTCTTTCTAAATTCTGGAAGATTAGATGTTTTTAAGTTAAAGTTTCCTCTTAGCGTCCAACTCTTTTTCTAATTGGCAACAACTTCAATTTCTTCGTTTTTTATTTTGGGCAATTTTGGGAATTATTGTTGCTATCTGAATTTGCAATGTCGAAATGCATTTGATTCTTCCGAATTTTGAAAAAAAGTTTTTGCTTTAAAGTTATTTATAGTTTTTTTTTTGTAAGTTTTACGTTTAATCTCAAAATTTCGACCTTTTTTGGAAGTTTTCAATTTGAATTAGATTTTTTGCTAAATGCGAAGTATGTTAATACTTTTAATTTTTTTTCTCAAATTTCAAAGTTTAAAATCTTGGTATTTACTTCAAACCCACAAATATTTCTTTAAACATCAATTCTTTCTAGAAACCTGAAAATTTCGCCAAAATTTTTGTGAAAAATGTCTGATACCGAAATTCTGAACCTAATCTTGAGTTTTGTGAATTTTGAATTTGTCTAGAAAAGTCTACATTTAGAGTGGACAAACTCGTTCTAGAAAAAGTTTAATTACGACCGTGTTTATACTTAAAAATAACCAGGATTCATTATTAAGTATTTCCGAAAATATTAACATTTTTAAAAATTTTGAATTTCCGAACAAAATTACGATATGTTAATTCTTAATGTGACTTGTTCGAACTCGAAATTTTTAGTTTTTTAAATTCGAAATTTTAGAAATAAGTTGACATTTAGAATTACTTTCTAAATCCAAAGAAAAAAGAAGCGATAATTTTTGAAAAAAAAAAAAGGTTTGAGGTCAAAATTTTCTAAAAAAAAAATCTCTCATTTCCAAAAGATAAAATCTATTAACAAAAACTAATAACACTCGACATTTTGTCTTGAAACAAAATTTAAAAAATAAACTTTAATATTTCCTGAAACTTTTAGTGTTTTCTCAAAATGGCCAGGAGATTTTCTATAAATTCAATGTCTAGAAAGAAAGTCAAAATATTTTGAAGAAGTCTGAATTTTGAATTAGTGCTAATGTAAAAATTTTGAAAAATAAACTAAAGTTATTAAGCTCATTTTTTTTTCAAAATTTCGACTTTAATCTTGACATTTTTAAACTCGTGGTAAAAAGTTGTAAAAATTTTATAAATCAAGTTTTTCTAAAAATATCAATTTAAAAGTGATTAAAAGTGCAATAAATTCTTAATTAAAGTTGAAATTTGATAACTAAGATAGAAATGTGATTAAAAGTACAATAAATTCTTAATTAAAGTTGAAATTTGATAACTAAGATAGAAATTTCAATATTTTTTTGGAAGTTTTCACTTGGAATTCGCATTTTGGAGAAAAAAGTCGAATTTTCGAAATCGTAGTCGAAATATAAACAAATCAATCTCATGACAAAAAATTTCGAAATTTTCTATTATGAAGTTAAAACTTTTTGAAAAAATTAAATATTTCAAATTGAGCTGATGGGTTAAAGTTATTAAAAAATTCCTAAATATTTCAACTCAAAAATGCTCAAGTTTTCTGTAAAATTCGAAATTTATAAAAGGATCGACACTTTAGATATTTTTTTAAAGTTCAATCGCCATGTTAGAAAAATTATAGAAGAAATTCATAAAAATAACTTATCAAAAAATGTTTTCTCAAAATAATGGCTTATAAGATATTTTGATTTTTTAGTAAAGGGCCTAGCATTCAAAATTTTATTCAAAAACCGAATTTAAAATTTAAATTTTTAAATTCCAAAACTGTAAAACTATTATTACAAAATCCAAGTTTTTCTCAAAATTTGGTGATACATCTCGAAAAATCGCTTGTATAAATTTCCAATTCTTCTTAAAATTTGAATTTTTTTTCAAAATAGGGAATTTAAGCTTGAAAAACTTACAAAGTCAACATTATTTTAATAAAATTCAAAACGTAATTTTTTAAATTCTAAAACTGTAAAACTATTATTACAAAATCCAAGTTTTTCTCAAAATTTAGTGTTAAATCTCGAAAAATCGTTTGTATAAATTTCTTGTTCTTCCCAAAATTTAAATTTTTTTTCAAAATAGGGAGTTTAAGCTTGAAAAACTTGCAAATTCAACATTATTTTAATGAAATTCAAAACGTAAGACTGAAATTTCAAATGAAAAAAAGAAATTTCAAAAAAAGTTTAAATTTTCCTAGAAACGAAATCCCAGATTTAAATGTCCAACTATTGAAAAAAAATCGAATGAGTTTAAGGTAAAAATTTCAAGATTTAGGGCGAAAATTCGAGAATGAACTCGAAATTTTAAGAACTTCTTTATTTGAAAATATTATGCTCCTTCTGAATATCCTGAGTGCAACCTAAAATCTATTATTTTTTTTAATTTCGTCTGAGATATCAACATGTTTTTTTTTGTTAATTGTGCGTTTTGGCCTGTTTTTTTAGAGTATTTTACCTTTTTGGTGTCTTCTTTAACTTTTCGTTTTTGCCAAATAAACATTTTGCTCACCTTTTTACCTTACTTGATTGTGCTTAAAATCCGGTCTCTAATAATAAGAAATGGCGCCAAATTTGAAAAATAAAACATCCTTGTATTTCAGTACGAAAATAAAATGATCCATTAAAAATGGTTGGAAAGTTCAGTTCTATCTAGTGTGAAGCCAAAAAATTTCGGAGAGGGCTGCAGCCCCCTAGCCCCTCCCCTGGTTACGGGCCTGATTATAGTACTTTACTATGATCACCGAAGATGTCCTCATTATTTGAATCTTAATCGGTGCATTTAGAATGACGTTGTGGTGAAATATTTCCAGTTTTGATGTAAGGTAAGTCAATTAGAACTATGTGTGTAACATTTTAAGTGTGGTAAGAATTCGATTTCTGTATGAGCCATCACTTAACACAGTATTTTAGCTAAAATTTGTACTATATGCGATATGTTCAGATGTGACGGACTTGCAGTAAACCTAACCTTAAACCAAATGCGTACTTGTGGGCAATATGATCCCCCATAAGGTTGGACAAAATGATCCCAGGATCATTTTACCCTCATGTACATTTGTAATGTAGATAGTATTTTTTTATTTTATGATAATCTTTACAGATATAAAAAGGTTCAAAAATATAAACGAAAGACTTCAAGACAAGCACGGGATGAGGATAAGATGCGCCAAGCTATAGAAGGCGTTAGAAATGAATACTCTTATAAAACAGCGGTGAGAAATTTCGAGGTACCGCTAATGATTTTAAAAAGACGCTGTAAGGGGTAAGGGACAAAACAAATTAGCAACCAATCAATTCAAAAAACTTGGTAGCGAAATAAAGGTATTTACGGAAGATCAAGAAAAAGAGCTTGTAAATTACATTGATGACATGAAGGTCAGAATGTATGGCCCTACCACTAAATACGTAAGATCGATGGCACATCAGCTCGTAGAAAAATATGGGATTGATCATCCATTCTCCAAAGAGACAAAACTTGCTGGTAAAGACTGGTTTACTGGTTTTCACAATCGGCACCCTAAACTCGTTTTACGATCATCTGAGGCAACATCAAGAGCTCGAGCTTTTAATAGACCAGTAATTAAAACATTTTTTAAGCTGCTTAAGGACATATTAGATAAAACACATTTTTCCCCGCATAGAATTTTTAATGTAGATGAGACATCTACAAGTACTGCTCCAAGTAAAAACCGTAAAGTTCTTGCAAAAAGACGACGAAAACAGATTGGAAAAGTCGTCTCCGCTGTTACTGTTGTAATTTATATGTCAGCCGGCGGCTCCTTTGTTCCACCGATGTTAATTTTCTCCAAAAAAAGGATGAAAGCAGAGCTGAAAGAGGGAGCCCCTCCTGGAACAGTATTTAAATGCAATAATTCAGAATGGATGAATGTTGAAGTTTTTGATCATTTTTTACATTATGCAAAACCAACATTGGAAGTCCCAGTTCTTTTAATACTTGATGGCCACCTTTCAGATACAAAGAATTTAAATGTTATTGAAAAGGCTCGTTCTAATTATGTAACCATTTTATGTCTTCCCCCTTATACTACCCACAAATTACAATCCTGTGATCTCAGTTTTATATATCCACTTAACCACTATCATGACCAGGCTCTTGAAAATTGGTTGACTAATAACCCTGAAAGAGTGGTCACTGCTTTTCAAATTTCAAAGATTTTCAACATATCATATATGAAAACATGTGCACCAATGAATGCTATTAATGGTTTTAGAGAAGCTGGTATTGTTCCTTACAACCCAGAGGCATTTTGTGACTTTGACATTGCAGCTGCTGAAGTTACAGACCAAGTTCAATCTGCTATTACAGAAAATTTGTCCCAAATTGAAGATAATAATCACCATAATGAGTCACGTAGCGAAAGAAGGGGCACACCCCCCCCCCCCCCGAAATAATGCACGGTCTAAATTTTTACAAGTTGATTTCAATTGCATTTACTTTTTCACATCGGTAAAAATCCAACAAGCCAACGCCAATACTCGTAAAACAAACTACTTAGCTTTTAAAATAAGGCCTTAGGATTCAAAACTATAAAATGTGAGTTATAAAATTTATGGTACTGTCACTACCATTCTCCGAATCCAGGGCAAGTTGGGATGATCTTCGTGTCCTATGAAATTCAGTAAATCATCGGTTAACTTTTTCTTTTTTAGCTTTAGGATTTCGAGAGTGTTATGGTAGCCATAAATTATTATTGGAAGTCCTTCACCTTAGTGGGAAACAGGAAGGTTTTAAATACACCCCCGATTCCCGAAGTTAGTTCCTATAAAGATCTTGGTTTACCGAAATCTTATAGTGAGTTTTTGAAATCGCGATACCGCTCATTAACCATGTCTAAACGACTTGCCACAACCCCAATTACCAATTTTTTTCTAAAATATCAAAAATCGACGTAGAAAATCCGGAGCCGATTGCAAGTAACACAGAAGTGAATAAAGTGAGTTTTGACGATGAAGACATTTCAAATCAGCAAACGAGGGAAGTTTTATTAAAAACCTTTATTAGAAACCTTAGTTTTCCAAGCGGATACGTTTGACATCTCTATCCTGTCAATTGCCGATACAAGTTTAGTTGATCGTGATTTAAAACTGAAAATATTAACTTCTGTTTTGTTACCAAGTGAAACCTACTCGTATCCGTTCACAGAATCCCAAGGTAAGAAGCGCAGGTTTTAAAATCTCTGGCTAAAATCATTTCCCTGGATAGCATATTAGCCGAAAGAAGACGGAGTATATTGTAAGATTTGTGTGCTTTTCTGTAATGAAGTGGAAGGTATTGGTAAGGGACACCACCAAAAGCCAGATGTTTTAGTATCCAGTGGATTTAAAAATTGGAAAAAAGCACTAGAAAAATTCCGCGAACATGGTAAGTTTGATTATCATAAGAAATGTGTAATTATAGCTGAGCATTTTGAAAAAACCGGGCTTGGAAAACTCTCCGATATTGCGACTCAATTAGATTCTCAGAGAAAAATCGAAAAAGCTAAGAACAGAGCAGCCCTCATTCCAATTATAGAAACTGTTTTGTTTTGTGCTGAGCAAGAACTTCCATTGCGAGGAGATAATGATAGTGGACGACTGACTCTTGGAAAGCCGCTCATTCGGGATGGAAAATTTCGGGCATGTTTTCGCGCAAATCATGGGGATAAAGTTTTAAAGAAACCTGTTCTCGAAAGTAAAAAAAAGCAACTTATATCAGCCCTGACATTCGTTCGTGACATCAACAGTGCTGAGTGTTTCGCGATCTTGTGTGATGAAACAATAGACGTTTCAAGTATAGAACAAATGTCTTTGTGCGTACGTAACGTTGTTCAGAATGATAATGAAAAACTGTGTTTACGAGAAGACTTTTTAGGGTTTGTTCCCTTATCTAATCAAAGTGCGGAAAACATTTACAATGAAATTTTAAAAGCATGTAGCTACCTCGGACTTGATATGCAGAGGTGCGTTGGCCAGGGGTATGATGGTGCAGCTAATATGGCGGGCTGTGTCTCCAGCGTGCAAAAACGCATCAGTGAAAATTACCCAAAAGTCAGATACATCCACTGCGCCAACCACCGTCTTAACCTTGCAATTTCTAAGGCAATGTCGGTCCCTCTTATGAAGAATACGCTTTCGATACTCGAGGAGGTAACAAGATTCTTCAAAAAAATGCTTGTGCTGGAAAACTTTTAAAAGATACAATTTCACTGTATGCGCCTGAGATAAGTAAGAGGAAGTTAGTGCATCTGTGTCAAACCAGATTTGTCGAGAGACATGATAGTGTCAATGTGTTTGTTGAACTTTTTCCTCACATATGTACTGCATTGGCAGAAATATCTTCGGACACTTCAAGAATCGCTTCTGCAAAAGCTTCTTCCTTCCTGGCTGCACTAGAGAAAAGTGAGTTCATTGTTTATATGCTTGTTAGTGAAAATCTCTTGAACTTGACAGTACAGCTGTCCATTGCCTTGCAAAATCCAAATATGGATATAATGGGCGCAATGAGGATGATTAGCTCTCGATAGCATGAGACGCAATAGCGAAGATACTTTCAAACTCTTTTTTGAAGGAGCGTCTGCAGTTATGTTAGAAAATTTTGATGCTGTTCTGAAACTTCCAAGAATAATTGGAAGGCACGGACATCGAAACTGCCTTCAGACGCAAACTTCGGAAGATTATTATCGAGTAAACTGTTTTCTTACATGCCTAGATGAGCTGAAAACACACCTGGAAAGAAAATTCATGGAAAACGCAATCTTTCTGGAGGCTTTTACTCCTACCTCAATTTGCTAGTTTGGAAAATTCAGGACGGCTTAAAGATTTAGCAATCTACTACCAAGATATTTGTTCCGATTCTACTATTGAGGCTGAATATACACTCTGGTGTAATAAAGTCAAACCTTTCCAAAAAGACATGGAAATATTAGATATTTTAGAAAATGCTGGTAAAAAGTATCTGCCTAACCTACATAGACTTTTAAAAATCCTGGCAACACTCCCAGTGTCTACATCTAGTGTAGAAAGGTCATTTTCAACGATGAAGCGAATAAAAACAATCGCAAGAAATCGAACATCCAACGAAAGACTCTGCCTTGGTTATCCTCGCAGTTCATTGGAACATTTCCCTATGTCCTAAAGAAATTCTTGAAGTCATGGTGCGAAGGAAAAACCGTCACCTACTTCTTTAACTTGATTATTGTTCCCGAGTGCAGGACCGTCTTTGAAAAAAAAGTGGATGAAAACATCAGTAGATATGTACTTTTACTTAATGTTTTAATTGGTTATTATTATTAATTGTACTACATTTCCTAGTAAAATAGAGTTAACAAAAAAGTAAATTTCAATGTTATTAAACTATTTGTATGGAATACATATTTTATAGAATTAATTCAGAAATTTTACATTAATCACTAATCACATATATAAAAAAAGATGGAGTAGACCGCCCCCCCCCTGAAATAAAATCCTGGCTACGTGACTGACCATAATGATAAAATACGTTCATCCACGCCTCTTGAACAAGTCACCCAGTCAGGACACCTTAATCTGTTTGAGCAGATAGAATCAGGTTTGATTTACTTGGAAAATGACAAGCAAAAAGAAAACCCATCCACTTCTTCAGTTCTTGACGATGTCACACATCTTGATAATATTGAGATCCCTTCAAGTTCAAATGTTTAAATAGGGCTTAAGGTTTTACCCAATGATGTTCATCCATTTCCAAAAATGACACAAAAACGAAACACAGCAAAAGCAAGAAAATCTGTAGGAACAGTTATTTTAACCAGCACTCCTTATAAAGACCAACTGGTGGATGAACAAAAGAAAAAAAAAGGAACAAGAGGAAAAGAAGACTCTAAAGATAAACAGTAAGGCAACTTTCACATGTGATAAGCATCGCAAAAGAAAAAAGAAGTATCAAGGCGACGAAGGATCGGAAGAAGAAAATGACGAGGATGCAGAATGTTTTATTTGCTGTGAAACATTTCTGACATCCATCGCAGGAGAAGGATGGGTGCAATGTTTTGACTGCAAACGTTGGGCTCATGATGCCTGTGCTGGTATTGAGGCCGACTATTGCGATCTATATAAGTGCAATGATTGTATCGAAAGAGTTTAAATTAGTAAAATTCGTAAAATGTTGTGTTAACTCATATGACTATTGTTTGGTTCGTTTATCTCTTTAGTATTTACAGTAATATAGTATATTCTTACATTTTGTTTTATTTCCAAAAAAAGTATAGTTTTCAAACAGGTACTAATTTTACATGTAGGATCATTTTGCCCTACCAGAGAAGATCATTTTGCCCGACCCCCAGGGGTAAAATGATTCATTTGCAGACCTTTGTATTATTATTTATTTAAATAAAACCATACTTTTTTATATAGAAATTTGATGCTAGTTTTAATATGCAATAGATACATGTTGTAATAAAGAATATACAAAATTTCTAAAAATTATGTGTTCCGCTTTAGGCTGGTTTTTGTCTTAAGAGGATCATTTTGGGCAACTCTCCCCTATTTGTGATACGCCAAACAGCGATCGAATTCAACCTCCCTGCCTTCATGTGCTTTGTAGACCTAAAGGAGGCATTCGATCTTATAAAGCTAAAACACGTGACACAATAATCAAAAAAAAAAAGACATCCCACCAGAGTTGATCCAAATAATCCAGGACCTATATACAAACACGACAACCAGAGTGCAAGCAGGAAGAAATCAGACCAAGGAAATACGAAGGAAGGGTGGAATTCGACTGCATATATGCATTTTCTAGGTATTGTTTGAGGCAGGTCAGCTGTGCAAATATTAAAAAGAATGGGAACTAACACTGAGCCTTGGGGTAGCCCTTCATTAATAATGTAATTTCGACTTATGTTTCCGTCTAAGTGTATTTGTATGTATCTTCTTGCCAGCATGTTGTCAAGTAGAGTAGCCAGTTTTTGACATGGGATGATATCGAGAAATTTCATTATCATGCCATTCTTTCTGTACTATACCAGTTTTGTAGACGCTGTTAAAAAGATCTACTACAATGCGTATGATGTTATCATTGATAAGCTTGAAAATTTCAGCTGAGATTTCATCAGAATCTATGGCCTTCCCTATTTTCATTTCTTCAATGGTGTGCTCCACTTCATTCTTTGTTATATCTGGTCCTGTTTCGTCATTTACACTGTCTAGCTCTTCACGTTTATCATCAAATAACCATTCTATATGCTTTCTGGACTCTGAATTCTGAATTCGTTGTGAATTGCCTAAAGTTTAGGTCAGCACTTAGGCTACCCTTTCTGGGTCCATTGTGCTATTTTCGTGATTCAGGTGTCCTTGGTCATTCATTCATTCACCCAATCTTGCTGAGAAACTGAAAAACGCCCCTTGGATGCGCCTCTCTCAAACTGGCCACACTAGGCCAGAAATCCTCCAGCGTGGATCCTCTGACTGATGCTAGTGCCGGGCAATGACACATCACGTGCTCGACACACTCTTGTTCTTCTAAACACCCTCTGCAACTCGGGTCGTTTATAATTCCTTATGTGGAGGTGCTTGTTTAATCGACAGTGACTTGTCCATATCCCTACAAGTTTCCTGAGATTATTCCTTAAGAGTTGTAGGCATAGTTTTACCCTTTCCCTGCACGGCATTCTAATGAATGCGTGAGTTTGTCGGCATGTTGTTATTGATGCCCATATGGCTTTGTGTTTACGATACATTTCTTCGTTAAGTAGGGATCTTACGGTTGATCCAACCAGGGGAAGGGTTGGTTCTGATCCAACGAATTATTCCTCCAAACCCTTCCTCGTCAGTTTGTCAGCGCGTTCGTTTCCCTCTTTCCCAGAATGTCCTTTGATCCATATTAGATCAATTGCATTCACACTTTCACTTTATCTTCTATGTCGATAATAGTTTTTCCTTCTTCATCTACCAATATATTGTGGGTATAGTTACGCCTTATAGCAAGCTCTTTAATGCGTATCTTCTTTTGAAGAACAGAGTGTCTACGTTTGTCTGTGCTCTTGTATCCTCTGGTCTCATCCATGAGGCTCAAAATTTCGGTTGTCATCCATTCCTTCATAACTTATCTCTGCGTAATTGTTCCCTATATGGTTTAATTAATTTCGTCTTGAGGTTTCTCCAGTTGTTATCTATATTCTCTTTATCATATTCTTGAGATTTTCCAGAGAAAGTTAAATTAAAAGCGAAGTTTTAGTATTGGAGATACAATCGCACTTAAAAAAAATTGAGAACACAAGGTTCTTCTTCTTCTTCTTCTTCTCCTTCTCTTCTTCTTCTTATGTTGCATCTCCTATCGTAGGTTTGCTATCATCACACTATTTTAATCTGTTAACTGCAGCTTGGAATAGTTGGTTGTTACAGCAGTTATACCAGTCTCTTGGGTTTTTGAGTCATGACGCACGTCTTCTTCCCACATTCCTCTTGCCACTAATTTTCCCTTGAACTACCAATTAGAGAAATGTGTATTTGAAGCCTCTCAGTATGTGGCCCAGATATCGGAGCTTTCTTCTCTTAATGATGTTAATAATTTCGTAATCTCTTCGCATTTTATTCAGAACTATGACATTAGTTCCAGGGGATACGCCACATTCTTCGGTAGCACCACATTTCAAAAGCTTGTAGTTTATCCATATGGTTCTTCTTGAGAGTCCATGCTTCAACTTTATATAAAAGCGTAGAGAATACGTAGCAACGCCAGCATTCCCATTTTGAGTCTTATATTGATGTCTCGACTGGTGAACAGTTTTTAAAAATACCGATCTGGCTGTTTCTATTTTTGACCTTGGATTACTTTCAATAAAAATATGAATTTCGAGGAAAAACTCTTTTGCAGAAATATCAATTTTATTAGAACTAATTTTGAGAGAAAATTTGGGAGAATAACAAAAAAAAACACAAAATAAAATTTTCAGAAACTGACATTTAATTAAGTCGATTTTCAGAACTGACCGAATTTCAAGAGAAAAGACGACTGAAAACAAGATTGAATTTTGAAACGAAAGTCGAAATTATATCAAAAAAATAAAATTTAGAGAAAATGTCGAAATTTTGAGAAAATCTCAGAGAGAGCCAGATTTAAAAAAAAGTCGCATTTTTAAAAGGAGGTCGACTTTTGAGAATAAAGTTAAAATTCTAAAGGAACAATTTTCTGAAAAATATTGAAATTTTAAAAAAGGCAAATTTTGATATAAAATTTCTAGAACAACTCACAGGATGCCCATTTTTTGGTTATACCAACGATATTTGATGGGGCTCCGCGTCATAATATGAAAGATTTTATTTGACCAGTTGGCCCATTAACAAAGAAAGTACCCCACTCCTGTACTGCGTTATATTTTAAAAAATTAGCTAAGGAGATATGTTCTTTTTTTAAGACGAAAAAAGGAATTCTGTAGACCGGTTAATGGACACACAAACTTTATCTACGAATCCTTGGTTGTTCTGTCGATTTTTCGGTGTGGGACGCAACGCCGCTTGTACTTCTTAAATCCAGGGGATTATTAGCGGGCTGTAGGGTTAATTGAATGAACTAAGGTCGAGTTGTGACAATAGGCCAAGTGACTAATAGCCCTCTGATTTAGTCGGTAATCCATGCAGTGGGATCCTCTGCGGCCTGATATATCGCGTGCTTTTTCCACGCCTCCCTGCTCTAATCCCAGCTTCGGATCCAAGAGAAACTGGAGCGACCTCAATATATTTCTATCAAATGCTGCTTAATTACATATGGCGGTTCTGATGATAAAAAAGCTATAGAACAGCTTCAGAGCGTAGGAGTAGTTTAAGGAGAGTGATCTTGGGTTTTTTCGCAGTGCTCGTATTAAGTTCGAATTGGAAGAAAATTAATTGGTACACTTTTTACTCTTTTATCCCCGTGGGCTGCTGTGACGTTTAAGAGAATAAAAACAATGATGCAGCTAATTGTGTATACTTTTCGGAAGATGCTCGTCAAATATAATAAACTTTCAGTGTAAATACTCTTCTCTCGAATATAGCGCGAGATAAAGCTCCGTAATTCAACAAATGTTGACATTCAACGAGCTTCTTTGCTCGAATGAGAATTTATATCAGTTTATAGATAGTAACAGAGCTTTATGTACTCCGAGAGACCTCAAATAACGACAGTATGCAAACAGAGATATACGTCTTGTATGAAGCATGAATTTCATAAGCCGCTTTCTGTTTTGTAAAGGTTGCTACATTAATCCCCCCTAAGCTTGTTGTTACCTTACTTTGTAACTTATGAGTTAAACTTTATAAAAGAAATGTAGTAACAGCAACGAACTACTCCGGTTCTATATTTTATTGTTATCTGAAAATATGCATTCTGAGCCCAACTGTAACCTCACACACTTTTTTTCGAGGTTTATTAGTTCAATTTACTCAGCATATAAACGACAATACGATTATCAGAATTCCTTAAATAGATGATTACATGGAGTAGCCATCTCTAAAATGTAAATTTGCTGAACAAATTACAGGTTCTTTTGGGGATTTGCAAAATCGATTGGAAAGAAGTTTACATCTTCAAATGTTCAATCTTTACTCGATGACAATAACAATATTGCGACTACTTCGAAGGAAAAGGTTGACCTGCTAGCCTTAATGTTTGCTGAAAATTCCAAACTTGATTCTCGAAATGCAAAACCTCCTATTCTTCCTAAGGTTGGCACTTCGATACCTGAATTTGTTTTCGGACAACGCACAGTCAGGATGATTCTCCTCGAGCTTGACACCTCGAAAGCTTCTAACCTTGATGATATCCACGCTATTATTCTTAAGAAGTGCGCTCCAGAATTTATTCCTGTCCTCAGCAAATTATTTACACTTTCTTACAACAAAGGTGCATTCCGTAATATCTGGAAATTTATTAGGGTGCAGCCTGTTCCAAAAAAGAGAAAAAGGAATCTGGCTGAAAACTATCGCCCTATATCTTTGTTGCCCGTTATGACTAAAGTGATGGAAAAGGTTATCAACATCGAGATTCTCAAATATCTGAAGGAGAATAGAGTCGTCTCGGACAGGAAGTACGGTTTGAGACAACAATCAACTGGCGATCTACTGGCATATGTTACTCATATCTGTAATTCGACTATGGAAAAACATGGTGAGGCTAGAATTGTGGCCTTGGATATCTCAAAGGCATTTGACAGAGTTTGGCATCGATCTCTTCTCGCCTCCTTCTCGCATCCTATGGTCTTGCCTCCTAGACTCTGCCATTTGGTATCCAGTTTTCTCGCCGACAGTTCCCTTCAGGTCATCATCGATGGTATCTCATCCGAGACATTTGCGATTAATGCGGGGGTCCCTCAGGGGTCCGTCCTGTCTCCTACTCTGTTTCTACTACACATAAACGATCTCTTAGCTTTAACTTCCAATTCGATGTACAGTTACGCAGATGATAGTAGCCTGGTGTCATATTTTTTCTCCTGACAAACCATTATCCTTCGCTGCTTCAGATCGACTAAGGAAACAGCAGATACAGATGATTATTAGGGATCTCGAAATCATTCTGGAATAGATTTTAAAAAATGTTGTCGACTTCGACTCATATGTTACCCATATCTATAACTCAGCCTATGGAAAAACATGGTGAGGCTAGGATTGTTGCATTGGATATCTCAAAGGCTTTCAACAGAGTCTGGCACCGATCTCTTTCTCGCCAAATTAACATCTTATGGTCTTCCTCCTGGACTCTGTCATTTGATATCCAATTTTCTCTCTTCAGGTCGTCGTCGATGGCATCTCATCCGAGACATTTACGATTAACGCAGGGATGCCTCAGGGACCTGTTCTGTCTCCTAATCTATTTCTATTACACACAAATGAACTCTTAGCTTTAACTTCCATCTTTTTTCTCCGACAAACCATTATCTATAGCTGCTTCAGATCGACTAAGGGAACAGCAGGATACAGACGAATTAATCGGGATTTCGAGATTATTCTGGAATGGGGTAAGAACAATTTGGTCGACATCAACGCCTCAAAAACTCAGGCCGCGGTTTTCTCTAAGAAAACATCAATGAATAATGCAACAAACATACTAATGGACGGTAAAATCCTCCCGATGGGATCTAATCTGTCTATCCTAGGAATGAATGCGAGCACTAACTTCTGCTTGGACGATCATGTGCGCGCCATTGCCAAGTCCGCCTCTTTCTAGAACAAAAAAATACTCATCAGCTCAAACTAGAGATGAGTCAACTCGGAAATATTTCGAACTGAATTAACCGCTTTGAAAATTCAAGCAAATCGGTTTCGAACCGAGTTAGCTAAGCCGAGTTGGCACAATTTAAAATCCATTTGACATAATTCAAACCGATTTGAACCGGTTTAAAAATTCACTCAAATCGGTTTCCAATCGAGTTGCCAAACCGATTTGGTACAATTTCAAATCGAGTTACCCAGACCGGTTTTCTATTAAACAAAGTTAAAGCCCATTCCACCGATTTAAACCGAGTTAGCTCGAGTTAAGTAAACTGGAATTAAATCGGTTTGATAAATCGACTTAGCTAGTTTTTCCTCTAGCAAACGCAGTACGCAGTCTCCTTATATTAATTATTGCTGTTTTGTTTATATTCGATGGCCATAGCAAATAGCCTCGAACACGATATAATCTCCATTACACATTTAATTGAATTAATACATAAAATCGATGAAACAATAATATGTCACCAACGAGATATTTATTTATGACTCAGCCCGGACCGAGTTGACCCGGTCTGCTGCTTTCATTTAAATGCAATATCAAATCGAGTTGACTACTTTCCAACTCGGTTTAAGTCGAGTTAAGGCTCAACTCGATTTGAATCGGTTTAGTAAATCGAGTTGACCGTTCTAACCGGTTTAACTCGAGTTGAACGGATTTCATAAGTCGAGTTGACCATCTCTAACTCAAACTATACAAAGCTCAAGTTAGACGAACACTGGAATACTGTTCTCATATTTGGAGTTTAGTTCCAAAGCACGCTTTAGCTCTTTTAAATTCACTTCGAAGAAGAGCGAGTTACCTAATTGATGACGAGAGTTTGACCGGTTCTCTCGAAACACTAGAGCACAGGCGGATGGTTGGTGATTTGTCTTTTTTTCTACAAGTACTTTCATGGGAGATGCTCACAGGAACTAACAGGATTGATCCCCCAAGGGACAAGATTTTTGAGGCATACAAGACAGTCGAAGACACCAAATTCCTTTGAGGTTCAGCTTGTCACAGTGAGGACTTCTGTCTACGGAGACTCTTTTTTCTATAGAACTTCCAATCTGTGCAACTCGTTATCGAACGGAATTTTACCCAAAGCTTAAAAGTATTAAAAAGTGAAAATAAAAGAAAGTAGAGATGTAGTTCCAAAAGAACACAGTGTAAAGCCTACCTTAAGGCGAAAAGCCAAAACCATGTGATTCTAGAATCAAAACTGGTTCACAATCACGAATCAGTTTCCGGGAATGTATTAAATAGACAAATAGTGAGTAATAATAGTCAAAATGCTGCTCTGGATGACATCGATGAAGGACCTTTAATGTTAGTTAGAAGAGAACTACTCACGATGTGCTTATGATAAGAAAAAATATTTACAAACTGAGAGCGGTCAAACGGCCAAAATTCCAAAAAGTGTATCAAAATTCCATACGATTTTGGAAAATCATTTTTCTTGTTCCAACTGAACTTTTTTTACAACATCATACCTATTTGTTGTCATTAAAATTCACTCCCATTGCAAAGAGTTGGATTCATAATTACGTATTTAATGGGGATTGCGGCCACTAGAAGACAACTGCACCCAGATTAATTCGCATCTAGGTAATTGGGAGACAACTGCACCCTCGCCAGTAGTTTTATTGTCAAAATTTTTAATTTGCAATTAGCCTTGACGGGAAGCTGTTTCAAACAAATAAAAATTTAATCAAGGACCTATCAAATATACCGATTCTAGTACAGAGACAAATGAACGTTTATTCTTTCCCTGTAGGCAAAGTCACATAGAAACAATAAAACAAAACTGTTTGTTATTAAATTGGTTATACCTATATCAAAATGATCTTCACAGTAATATAAGGAAGACTGTACAGGAAAGTGGTTGTTTATCACGTCTTTTCATAACTCTGCACCACTTTTTTCTCAAACTTTGTACTTTCGGTACGGAAAGAGAAAAATTTTTCCAGGACTAATGACAGTAATTTTTCTACATTTAGAAACTATATAATATTTATATAAGGAAGTCTTTGCACTCATTTTTTGCTGATTATTATTTTTTAAAAAATGGAAACTTCCTAATTATGGATGCATCGGAAGCTCAAATAGTACTACAAAGTTATGCAGTAAGTACCTGGAGTAGGATACGTGAAATGAATAAGTATAGTTGAAAGCGACGGTGGCTCTATGGTTAAGGAGTTTGACGTTCACGTAAAGGTTCCGGGTTCGAACCCCGATCGCCGATTACACATTTTTAATTAAACTTCAGCTAAACGTACGAACATGGGGGCTACTTTCAATAGCATATGAAATGAGTGGCGTAGTTTTCTAATCAATTGATCTTCAAGATTCATTAAAAAAAATTGAGTTGTAAAATGACGAAAATTGTTTCTCTTTGATCAACTTAACTTGAATACGTTTTAATAATCGCGTCAGATCGCAACATTCTTGCGAGCATTCAAGTTGTAAGGGTTGTTCCGTGTCAGCGGCCTGTCATGTTACCGCAGGAGATCCCTAAGGATAGTCTAAATGTCTGCCCGCGTCGGACTACGTGGCATATAACAAGCTCTGGAGGATTTCATTACGACCCAAAGGTGGGTCCCATCTTCCTACCTGCTCTTCCTTCCACTGAACATTAAATCGTCTGACATTTTACGGCCGGATTGTTTCGGTAATTTTATTAGATCGGGTTCATTACATTAAAGGTGGAATCTATGCTCTGATCTTTTTTTAAAGCTGCACGCAGTATGTATTACAATGTGGCCGCGATAATTTACAGCGCTATCGATCGTTGCAGAATATACTTACTCGGTTAAATTGTTTCAAATTTGTTCGATATTAAGATCGTAATGTTGTCAGGAAAATTATTATTTTACCTGCCTTGCAGTGGTGTACTTAGGAAACATTTTATTAAAGCGAGTCTTCAGAGCGTAGCGTCATTTGGGCGTAATGCGAACTACAAAGCAGTAAATCTTTTATTTTACAGTGGAAGTTTTATTACCTGTTCTTGAGAAACAAACGTATTGCTACTTTCAAAGTTTTAGGTTTAACATTTGTTTACAAACATCATTATCCCACAGTCTTTTGTAAAACAGAGGGAAAGGCACTAAATTAAATGACAAACAACCTTAAATGTTTTGAGGGCAATTAGAGTACATATTATACAGAAAACCAGGAGATTCACGAAGTAGTCGCTGAGAGATTAAAAATTTGGAACTTTTCAAACAACTTATTAATTTATGTTTCTCTTAAAGATTACCAATTATATCTGACAAAGAATCTGAATTACTTTGCTGGTTTTATCACAAATTCCACTTCGGTCTACCATCTATTTATTCTTACTAGCGATTGCGTCTTAAAATCAGTCAGAAGTAATGATCTGCGATATTTTTACAGGGTTACCTAGGGTTGCACCTACTAGTCCAGCGTTGTCTAAACTTTGTTTTATCATAACCCGGTTATTTTCATGCTTCCCCTTCGTGACCCACGAACTTCGTTTTTCTTCTGAAAACTTGGACCTTATTTTAAGTTAGCACGTCAAAATTTAGTCTTTTCTTCCTAAGATTTTTTAATTGTCTTTTCTTTAAGAAAAGAAATTTTTAAAATTACGACTTTAATCCCAAAATTTTGCCTTAAAATTCCGAGTTCGATCAATCCTAAAATTGGATTTTTTTCTCCATGCATGAGTTTCTATTAAAATTTCGGTACTATCAGAAACTTTTTCGAGTACATTGAATTCTTTATATATTTTTTTTAAAGTCGACGTTAAAGTAGACAGTTTTTTTTCTCAAAATTTCAGGTAAAATGATCTTATTATCGATTTCAGAGTCAAAGTTTCAATAAGAAATGTAGAATGTTCTATTATTATAGCTGAAAGCCGAAATTTTGAAAATAAGATCAAACTTTTGAAAGGAAACATGTAATGGGAAAACCTTTCAAAAACTCCCAATTTAACCTTCCAATTTTTCAATGCTTCGCCTAAAATTTTGATTTTTTTATTTCCACTTTTTTTCTAAAGACTTCGATTTTGAAATATCGCAAGGTTTTTTTTTATAGATTTTTTGTTAATGTTAAAATGTTATTTTCTGGTTATGTTTCTCCAACTACAAACGTTTAAATTTTTTTTCAAAACTTCTACTCCTAACTCAAATTTACCTTTTTTCTAAAGCTTGGCTAGAATTTTTCACGGCAACGAAATTGATTTACCTTGATTTTTTACAAACTTTAAGTGAAGAATATTCAACAAAAATTTTAGCTTGAGGTATCGACTTTAAAATATAAATTGAAGAAATTAGGAGTTATAATTGGTCTTTTTTCTAAAACTTTTCACCATTTCTCTCAAGATTTTCATTTTAATTAAAAAAGTCGATTTCTAATTAAAAATGGAAAGTTCAAAATACGAGCTTAAACATGGAATTTTAACTTTTTTTATTTTAAATCCAATATTTCAATTCATATCAATACTCTAAAAGTGGAAATCCTCAATATAAATTACACTTTATAAAAAGGGAGGACTTTTGGTAAAAGAATTGAGATTTATAAAATTAGTCAGAATTTTGAAAAAAGAGTCGAAATTTTGATAATAGTGGAAATTTTGAAAACAACGAAAATTTTAAAAATAAAAGTAGATATTTTGAAATATCGAAAACTTTAAAAAGGAAAAGATTTCCAAAAGAAGTTAAAATTTTGGAAATTTTGAAATTCGGAAAGAGTCAGACTTTTCAAAAAAGCAGAAATTTCCTTTAAAAAACGTAATAATATGCAAAAAAATCGATATTAAAAAATAGAGCTTTGCAAGTAAGCCATTGCAAGACGTAAAATTTTGAGAAAGCCAAAATGTACAAAAAAAGTCAAAATCCTCTAGCTATACAGGGTGAGTCATTAGTACTGTAAAGCCCTGTAGCTCCTACAATTATTTTGATAACAAAAAATTTTTTAGCACAAAGAAATATAACCACGAGGCGCATATTTTAAAATTATTGTATACTATACAGGGTAAATATATACACGGTGGTGCACTAAAATTGCCTTTTTTTAAATAAAATACCCTGCATATTATTACATATTTAAATGCTACATAAAATGTTAATTAATACGATATCAAATAATAGGGGTCTGCGATCAATAGTTTTTGAGATATTCAGAAAAATTATGAAATTTGAGTCTGATTTTGAAGCTCGTTTGAAAGATCAGAAAAAATTAAATCAGTTTATTTTTTATGCAAATAATTGCAGAATATCCTGTTTTTAAAAATTAATGTAACTTTATTTAAATAGTGTTTGATATTATACGTGGTGGTTAGCAAGCGCAAAATTACATTTCTTTCAAAAAATTCAAATGGCACACCCTGTATATTATTTTTTATTTTTATTAAGCAACAACTAAGCGTTAATTTAATGTCAAAATTTGTGGATCTGGCTCTTTTAGTTTGACAGTTATTTAACTTTAAATTTGAAAAAAAAATTGTCGACATTTGAATGTTTAAAGTGCATTTCTGATTGAAGTTGTTGGAAATTTATTGCTTAACGGTAATGATAAACACTAATAAATAAGCTTTTTACCGCATAATTTTAAAAAAAGTTTACAAAACCATAAATTCGACATATCTCGTTCCAACTGCGATCTTACCAATTTAAGGTAAAATACACAACTGTCAATATACATGGTGTGCCATTTGTATTTTTGGAGAAAAATGTCATTTTGCATTTGCTAATCACCCTGTATAACTGCAAATCTTATTTAAACGATGTTATCAAATAATTTGCACTAAAAATAAAATCATTTGGGTGTTTCCCGAATTTTAAGCGACCTAGAAATTTAGGTTTAATTTTCATGATTTTTCTAATTATCTCAAAAACTGTTAACCACAGGCTTCTATTGTGCAATATCATTTTAATCAGCATTTTGTGGGAAATTCAAATATGTAAAAATATGTAGGGGGTTCCATTTAAAAAGAGTCATCTTTACTGCACCACTCTATATATGTTCACCCTGTATAGTAAAAATAATTTAAGACTGTGAGCCTTATGCTAATGTATCTTTGTACCAAAAATATTTTTCTTAGCGAAGAATCTGTAGGAGCTACCGAGCTTTTCCCTACTAATGACTCGCCCTGTATATGTTCTTTTTGAAAATTCTATTATTTTCGAACATTTTTATTTTTAAAAAAGTTAATTGTTTAAAAATTTTGTCATCGTTAAAAATATTAGTTTAGGAAACCTCGATTTTTTAGACATTTTTAAAAAGGTTATTTTTTCGAAAATTTCGGAGTTTCAACTCTTTCAAAATTTTGATTTTTTTTGAAAATTTGATCATTACTAATACAATGATTAAAAATATTTTTCTTAGCCAAGAATTTGTAGGAGCTACAGAGCTTTACCCTACTAATGACTCGCCCTGTATTTTCAAAACTCAAAATTTTGAAAAGGTCGAAATTTTGATAAAAATTCAAATTAAAAATAAATGAAACTTTTTAAATGAAAATGTCCATTCTTTAAAGTTAAATTTACAAAAAAGTGAAAATTTTGAGAAACCGAAGAAAATTTGAAGTCAAAATTTTGAGGAAAAAATCAAAATGCTGATAATGTGAAACTAAAAAAAGTGAAAATTTTGAAATGTCAATTTTTTTAATAAATCGATATTTATAAACAGGTCAAAAATGCCATAAAAGGGTGAAAATTTAAAATCGAAATTTTTACAAACAAATCAAAATTTAGAAATAATGGAAATTTTAAAATGTCGAATTTCGAAAAATCAAAATTTTCAGAAATTCAAAACTTTCAAAAAACAGTAGTAATTTTTATGACAATCGAATTCTCCAGAAAAGCAGATTATTTATAAGAAAGTCTACCTTTTGAAAAAAGTCGTAATTTTCTTTAAAAAAAATTTCAAAAAGTTTTCGAAAGCTACAAAAAAAATCAAAATTTCGAGACAAAGTGTGAAATTTAGAAAATAACTATAATTTTTCAGAAATAAAGTGAAAATCCTAAGTAGAATTTAAAATTTTGAGTTAAAATTTTCAACATGAATAAAATAAAATTTTTTAACAAAATTCAAAATTTTGGAAAAGGTGGAAATTTTCAAAATAAGTCAAAAATTGCAAAAAAGTGAAAATTGTCAAATTACTTTTTTTGGGGATTTCTATACTTTATAAAAATTCCCCGAAAAAACAATTTGACAAAAAATAGGCAAAATTTTAAGAATGAAAAACCAACTTTTTGAAAAGAAATTGAACTTTTGGAAAAAATGCACATTTTGGAGAAAAATGTAAATTTTTAAGTGTCAAAGTTCCAAAAAGACGAAATTTTTAATTAAAAAGTAGTTTTATCATAAATTCAAAATGTTCAAAAAAGTAAGATTTTTAAAAAATTTGAATTTTTTGTAGTCAACAAAATTTTTCAAAAATTTATACGAATTGAAACAGGCTAAGATTTGCAATCGATCAAAAGTTTCAACAATAAAATTAAAATTGTTCAAAAAAGGTCGAAAGAAAGAAAAATGAAATGTTTGCTAAAATGTCAATTATGTAAAAAAAGTCGACATTTTCAACAAAAAAATCTAGATTTAATAAAAATCATCCCATAAATCAGTTTTCTAAACAAAATTGAAATTTAAAAAAAATATATCGAAAATTTGAAAAAAAAGTTGATTTCTTTTCTTTGAAAATGCCGCCCGTTAAATCAAGGCGTAAAATAGTGCGGCACGACATCAAGGTATCAAAATTTAAATTTCGAGAAAAACAAGCTATAATTTTTAGGAGTATAAACATTTTCTGAGAAAAAATACAAAAAATGTAAATTGATTAACAAAAATAAAAAAACCAATGTTATTTTTGGTGGTCCTTGGTTATCTTCAAAAATTGAAATACAAATCTTGTCCCCTGAAACCAAGAAAGATTAAAAAACTCAACAAGGTTGCTCTAACGCGTTTCGATAGCCAAGTTATCATCTTCAGAGAGATACATTCTTGTGTTTTTTTAGTATTTCTTAGTTTCAGGAGACAAGATTTGTATTTCAATTTTTGAATTTCAACTTATAGGATTATAAAATGCACTAGAAATTTTATCTCTTGTTCTCATAAACTTTATGAACAGGTATAATTGAAGAAGAGGGGGAGAATTCTGCGACCCGGTATTTTACTTTCGTGGCCCTATTTCGGGTCGCGACCACTATTTGGAAAACGCTCTATTAGTCTATGACTGTTGTAAATATTTTCAACCTTTAGCACGTTCGATTGTTTCATTACAGAACATTGTAATTAATATTATTTTTTATGTTTAACACACCTAAATGCATGTCACGCAGAGGGCGCTTGTATTTAATTAATGTTGTAACCTTTAATATGAGAATGGAAAGTATCTCATTTTTGGTAACATTAACAATCATCTTGATTACATCGTACATCCTGATTTAATCTTAAATGGTCTTGAGGTGACTCAAAATGAAAAACGAAAATTATACATTCCCATACTATTTATATTATTAAATTAAACATATAGTGATTTATTTAATTGCTTTGAAACCAAGTCCCCAAACCAGCTATTAAATTTAATATTTGTCATTTCAACGTTTAAAGTTAACGTCTTCCCTCTGGGACATATCGGTAATGGAAATGGTACATAACTCATAGATAATTGAGCAAAATAAGTCTTTCAGAAAGAAAAATAGCAGACGCTAGAACGGCTGCATTCAGACAAATACAAAAAGGAAAAATCGCCGGTCTACGTGCGTTCAATTTGGCCTCTCAAAGCAAAGAAAACTTCGTTTCTCCGTACATTCAAATTTGTGCCGACGAATTCAAAAATTCAACCAAATTACTTTATTACATGAGGCTGGCAACACCCCCGGCTTCCCTTTTCTAAAATTCAATGCATACATAATTCCGTTCTGCATATTAAACGCGACAATTGTCGATATTTGCGTCAGAAGGGCCGGAAGTTTTACGTATGACGAAATTGGGGCCCCCTAGAAAGTGATACGGTTTATTTTGTACCAAAAAAATCGCTTGATATGAGGTCGAATACGCGTGGAAAATGGAAAAATATAGGAAACTGAACGAGGCGGACATTTCGTATTCAGTTTTGGGAATCGAGGGCGAAATAAAGCACCTTTTTCTTTATTTTTCCGGGAGAAAGCAGCAATAACTTCATATTAACTGGAAAATATGGAACTATGCAACTGAGAAAATGGTAACGACTTTCTCTTATTGAAAACTTTCGCTGCGGTTTTATTTCATCCTTTGCTGGGATGGGAAAAACTTATTTTTTTAGAACATTCATTATTGTAGATTTTTTGTAACGGATTTGCTAACTTTGCAAAGAATTCTTTTTTTTTTTGGAGAAAAGTGCATCAAGCTCTAACATACGACGATGATTAAATTAGCTTCCTTTTCAATGCGAATTTCATCACAGCGGAATGTTCAAGATGAATGTATCGGTTCTCGTGCCGATACAAATTAATGTCTGTTTTTTTCCTATAAAGGAAAGTGACTTAAGAATATTCCACCGAGATTTCAATGTCTTTGGAAATCTTGTGGCAAAGCAAATAAATTTTAAATCATTAAAGAATTTTGCAAAGGGTGCACTAACAAAGTGACAATTATTATCTTAAAATTTTGACTTCAGACTGAAAATCTTGAGTTTTTGCTGTAATTTTCTTTGCACTTTGAGCTCAAAAGGATATGTGTAAAGGGTGGAAATTATTTATTTTGTCCGGGGCGATGTAAATGTGGAGTGAGCTATGGTTTTATAGCTTTTTTTAAATAATTCTTTTATGACCTAGAACACGGGTCGGCAAACTTTTAAACCGAAACAGCCAACCGCAATAAAAAAGTTGATTTCGTGAATCTCAAAGAGCCACAAATTTTTACTTCTGATTTTACATTTTATTTCAAAATTAAATCAGATAAATCGAACAAAATATGGGACAGAGAGAGATCTCCCTGATTCATGTAGTCAAACGAAAACATATTCAGCCCAAAAGACCTTTTATTTCTCAAAATTTAGACCTTTACTTCAAAATTTGCCTTTTTTCCACAATTTCGACTTTTTATAACTCTTCTCTATATTAGTCTTCTTTTTTAATAACTGTTTTGTTCCTAAAATTACTTTTACCCCAAATCTCCCTTTCTTCTCCAAAATCGACAATTTATGAAAGTGTTTACCTTTTTTTAATTCGACTTACTGAAAGAGTCGTCTTATTTCTCAAAAATTTATCTTTTGTCGATTTTTTTAAATAAAATAAGTAAAAATTTGAAGAAATTGGAGATGTTAGGTAAAATAGTTTTTGAAGATTCGACCTTTTTTCAAAGTTTTCTTTCTTCGAAATTTATATCTACTCTCAAATTTCACAAATAACATTTTTCGCCTTTGTTCTTAATTGCGGCTTTGTTCTAGAAATTTCTACATTCTTTTTAAAATTCTTCCTATTACCAAATTTCAGCATTTTCCCAAAAACTGACTTTACTAAACATTTAAATTTTTAGCTACAAATTTGGACTTGTTTCGCAAAATTCGGTTTTTTTTTCGAAATTTCGACTTAAAATTCGATATTTTATTGTTTTTGCAAGCTGCGATTTTTTTGACGAAATTTATCTTCATATTTTCAAAATGTTTGACTTAATCTCAAAATTTGACTTTCTCTGGAAAATGTTGACCTTCAACACTTTTCTCGAAATTTCTATATTCTTTTTAAAATTCGTCCTTTTTTCAAATTTGGCCATTTTTCCCAAATATTGACTTTCACTAAACATTTAAACTTTTAGTTATTTTCTACAAATTTGGACTTGTTTCGCAAAATTCGATATTTTTTCGAGATTTCAACTTTTAAAATTCGACATTTTATTGTTTCTGCAAACTGCGATTTTTTTGACGAAATTTATCTGCATATTTTCAAAATGTTTGACTTAATCTCAAAATTTGACTTTCTCTGGAAAATGTTGATCTTCAACACTTTTCTGGAAGTTTCTATATTCTTTTCAAAATTCGTCCACTTTCCAAATTTAGCCATTTTGCCCTAATATTGACTTTTACTAAACATTTAAACTTTTAGTTATTTTCTACAAATTTGGACTTGTTTCGCACAATTCGATATTTTTTCCAAATTTCGACTTTTAGAATTCGATATTTTAGCGTTTCTGCAAACTGCGATTTTTTTGACGAAATTTATCTACATATTTTCGAAATGTTTGACTTAATCTCAAATTTGACTTTCTCTGGAAAATGTTAACCTTCAATACTTTTCTCGAAATTTCTATATATTTTTTAAAATTGACTTTTACTTGACATTTAAACTTTTATTTATCTTCTACAAATTTGGACTTGTTACGCCAAATTCGGTTTTTTTCAAAATTTTGACTTTTAAAATTCGACATTTTATTGTTTTTGAAAGCTGCGATTTTTTTGACGAATTCGTCAATTTTCAAAATGTTCGACTTAATCTAAAAATTTGATTTTTGGCTTAATATTTGCCCTTTCTTTAAAGTTCAACATTTTTCTCGAAACTGGAAGTTTCGAAGTTTTCTTTCGAAATTATTTTACCAATTCTATTAAAATTCGAATTTATCTAAACTTTTGGATTTTTTTTAACTTGTCTTGTTCTCGAAATTTCCATTTATTCTCAAAATTTAATTTTCTCTGAAAAATTGCAAATTTTTATTTTCTTCTTCTCTAAAAACTTTAACTTCTGAAAAACTTTGAAAATTTTTTTAAGCTTTTAATTTTTTACAGTTGAACTTTTGGAAATTTTACGATTTTTCTCAAAATTTAAATTTGTTTCAATTTTTCAGGTTTTTAAATTTGTTCCGTGAATTTCAATCTATTCAAAATTCGAAGTGTTTTTCTGAAATTTTGCTCTTCTTGAGAACTTTTGACGAATTTATTCTTTTCGAAATCTTTTTTTTTCAAAATAAAGCTTTTTTGGAAATTTCAACCTTGATTTCGAACGAAATTCATCTACCATATTTTCAAATATCAAAATTTGATTTTTTTCTTAAAATTTGACTTTCTTTGGAAAATGTTGACTATTTTTTACAATTTAATGCTTTTCTCGACGCTGGCAGTTTTATCGACATTCTCTTTTCTTTCGAAATTATATTACCGATTTTCTTAAAATTTGAATCTATCAGAAAATTTGTAGTTTTTTAAATCGTTTTGTTCTCGAAATTTCAAAATTCTTCTCAAAATTCCAAATTTCTTCTCAAAATTTAAATTTCTTTGAAAAATTGCAAATTTTTTGTCGAAATGTCGAGGTTTTCTTAAAATTTTGACTCTTTTCTTGAATTTCTGCCTTAGACTTGATTTTTCTCTTCTTTGAAAAACTTCGAACTTTTTAAAATTTGATTATTTTTTTAAGCTTTGAGTTTATTTTTACCATTTCTCTTTTTGATATTTTACGATCTTTCAAAAAATTCAAATTTGTCTAAAAATTTCAGGTTTTCAATTTGTTCTGGGTTTCAATCTATTGTCGAAATTCGACGTTTTTTTTTTCTAAGATGTGACTTTTTGAGGACCTTTGGTAAATTCATTTTTTTCAAAATCTCTTCTTTTTTCTCATTTTTTTCAAAATTTCTTTTTTCCAGTTTTTTCGAAATCTTTTCCTTTTTCTCAAAATTCGTTTTTTTTTTGGAAGGTTTAGCTTTTATTTTGAATTTTAATATCTGCTGTTTCTGTAAATTTATATTTTTTTTCTCACAAAAGTAATTTAACTTTTTTCACGAAATTTCAAGGCTGCAGAAAATTTACAAATGAAAAATTGAAATACGGGACTTATCCCCTGTATTTCAATTTTTGAAAATAACCAAGGACAAGTCCGTTCCACCATACAAATGAAAAAGTAAAAATCATGGAAAAAATATTTTTTAGAAATTTCGACTCCCCAAATTAGCCTTTTTCTAGAAATTTCAAATTTCATGTTATTTCAAAATGCTAATACAAATCAATCAAAAATTTCGGAAAATATTTCTTGAAATCATAAATTTTTTTACAAAATTTAAGCAAAACCTAAAAATTGCTAGGAAAGTATTTTCGAATTCTGTAGGTTACTTGTTTAACGAGTGCTCATTTTCTGCATGTCTAGCTTTTGATTATTTATTTTTTTTAGGGGAATTTAAAGAGCCGCAATTGTCTTTTAAAACAGCCGCATGCGGCTCGCGAGCCGCGGATTTGCCGACGCTTGACCTAGACTCATAAAATTGATCCCCTTTCCTCCCCTTATTTATACCATTGATGGCCATCCACTCCAATCACTGAACACTATTCACTGACTTTTGTTTTGGGCATTTTTCATTTTCAAATTACGCATCCACGTGAATAAGCCGCATTGTGAGTGATATCCGCCAACACAAAACAATTTTTACAGGAAAATCGCGCTTAGATATACGTGTGATTTATTCACATGAAACTATAAGTGCATGTGAGGCAGACCTATAATTTTAATTCAAACCTCTACGGCATAATAAAACACGATTAACAAAGCGGCTCCGTTGTAATACTTCGGAAATAAACGCACCAGTTATTTATTGCCTAGTTCCCGGGCTTCCGCCTCCAACTATAAAATATTATTGCCTCGACGAAAAAAAAAATTAACGCCAACACCAGCCCCGAGTGGGCGCAGATTTTCCACTGGCCCTTTTTCAGATGTATTTCCCTGAAGCTCTTGTGTCGCAATATCGAAGAATTAACCAGAGTGCAATCCTTGCTTTTTCTGTATTATATTGCTTCTCCTGTAACGAGTTCTTTTGATGTTTTCAGCCACATATGACCTGCCTGTAGACCTAAATTTTGTTCTTTCATTTAATTTATTTTCTTTATCCTGATAAAAATACAGAAGCACCTTAGTAAATGGGGAAGTTTCTCAAAGCGTTTTGTTCGAGGAAAAGTTAAAATACAATCGTATTTTCGCGACTCGGAGCTTGAGGAAAAAGAAAACTGGTCATTAGGTGATGCCAAAGAAATGTAAATGGTTGGAAAAACGCTTTTAAAGCCAGCTGATGCATGTTGAACTATTTTTGTATGTATCCAGGAAATATTATGAATGGGAGAAAGATAAGGGGATTTATAAATCTTTCTTATATACGAGTATAAATCCTTGGAGAATGCAACATGGGGAGATTTATTGAAATTTCTTATTAATAGAATTGTTTAAGGATAACTATGTAAATAAAATAAAACCATACTTTATGTAGGAGATGTTCAAAATGGGCACCTCCAACATCTTGGCAGCATCCGTAATCGTGAATAAAAATGTCTCCGTAACATCTCCTGGTAGTCACCGACGCAATCGCAAGCGTTATTCTTGCTCATAAGTTAGCTACAGTCGCGGGGTTTGGTTTTATAGACTGTACCTTTCATATAACTGCATAGAAAACAAGAGGCTTCATGTCTGGTAATCGTCGGTGGCCATTCTACCGTATCTCGTCTCCCTATACTTCGATCTGGAAATGTAAAATTGAGATATTGCCGGACGTTGACTTGGTAGTGTGGTGGTGCTCCATCTTGCTGGACCTATATTACATTAGCTGGAACGTGTGGATTTTCTTGAGCAGGATATAAGTTTACCAAAGCTGGTACAATGTTTTGGAGTAATGCGAAATATTTATCTCCATTTAAATTTCCATCAATGAAAAATGGACCAATGACATGATCTCCAATAATCTATGCCCAAACATTAACTCTTTTAGGGTTCTGTGTAAGCAATTCTCTCATCCAGTGGGTATTTTCACTAGCCCAATAGCTATAGTTTTGATGATTTCCATGACTGTGAAGATTAAAAGTGGACTCATCAGATATGTTTTCTATTTGGATGACATTATTATCTAATCTTTGCATTATTTGGTCACAAAAAGGAGTTCTTCTATCAAAATCGTCTTCACTCAGATCTTGACATGGTGTCAGTTTATAAGGATGCATTTTATTTATTTATTTTTTTTCAGTACACAAATAATCGAGGAATGACCCACGTTTAGTGCTCCAAGCTATTTGTCGACTTGAAGAATGTGGATTTTCTTGAAACTTCATTCAATATTTCCAATTTGGTATCATTAGTTAATGCATTGGAGGGTCCTTTTTTTAGCTTTCCTACATGTCCATGTTCGTGAAAATGCTTCTCGATATTACTAATTGTAGCTTGCAATATAGGCGGTAAATTAGAAAATTTTGTTGAAATAGACGAGCGACTTCGGCCTGTGATCTTGCTCTATCTCTATGACTGATCATTTGTAAAATTATTATTTTATGCATTTCTGTTAAATGACCCATATTAAATTTTCAAAATGTGCAAAAAAATAACAGAAGTACGATACTGACCATTGTTTAATTCTCTCACAGTTTTGGAAAGTTACTGGGATGTTTTCGACAAAAAGTACAATTGACTAGTGATAAGGTTGATGAGTTTTTACGTTTCCTTTTTTACAAAATCAAATAAGGATATCGAAATTCTTTTTGGTCCCTTTATGATTATCGAGGATGACCGGACGAGCCGCTATTAGTTATTATTGTAGAAAATTTCATCTAGTTAATAAATTATTTTTTTTATTAGTTATTTTTTAAATAAATATAGCGAACCAGTGATATTTTTAAATAGAGAATGAAAAGATCTTTCAAATGAGGTATACCAAGCTTCTACTTACAATTAAAAAATTTAGGGGTTGAAACCGTAACTCGAAGGGAGTTGCATCTAGGGATGAAATTTTTACGATGCAGGATCTCATCTTATAATCTAAAATTGACCTGTCCTCGGGATTTTTCATAAATATGTACAATAACTGAGATATTGAATTTATTCCATTCGGCTTGAAATACAGAACTTGTCCCCTGAAACCAAGAAAGATTAAAATACAAACGTTGTTCTTACGCGTTTTGACAGCCAAGCTGTCATATAGTATCTCTCTAAAGATGACAACTTGGCTGTCGAAACTATGTTAGAGCAACGTTTGTTGTGTTTTTTAATCTTTCTTGGTTTCAGGGGACAAGTTCTATATTTCTGTTTTTGAAGATAACCAAGGACCAGTCCGTTCCACCAAAAATTCCATTTGGCTGTTCCACACTGCATATTTATTATTATATTTTTGTTAAATTATTATATTTTTGTATTTTGTATTTGAAGTGTCGCAATTGTATCTTGAAAGAGCCGCGTTTTGCAGACCCCTCGCAGTGCAGTGTTATCGGCTCAGAAAATCTCCTGCAAAGCGGCTTCGGGATTTCTATTATTGTATCCACGCAGGACAGTCTATGCTAAAAATCGATTAATGATGTCTATAAAGTGTTTTCGTCTCGTTTATGCAGCAGACGTCTAATGTTCCTAAAAACGCTTTGCTTCGGACTACTGCGGGTGACTTAAGGATCGGTAGAATATTGATATCATGGGCTTATGGCGAATAAAAGTGTTAGTAATAAAGTTAAAACAAGCGAAATATAAAAATGATAAATGAAACTACATATGAACATAACTTATGTGGGAAGCGTAGAAATACCTCCAAAGCTAATCGTATATTCCGAGCATGTATTTAATGCTTTTCAGACGTCCGCGTTCGCAGACAAGATCGTTGGAGTGAAAGGAGTATTAAATTTAAATAAGGATCCTTTGGAGACGTAGTCGACTCGAACGATCAATTGTTCTCTATTTCTCTATTCAATGTTACCCTCATCTTTGATCTTGTTATCTTATTACGGACAATGCCATTTAAGATATTGGCTCTCTAGCGATATCGAAGGAAATGCTTTTACGTTGGCGAAGTGAATCGTTTCAAATGATATATGGATTCACGTACGCTATGCTACACATTTCTTTTCAAGCGTTCTGTTTTATGACCAATTTAATTAAACTGAAGACACTTCACTAAATTCGGAAATATCCGCCTATGACGACAATCTACCAGTTGGTTTGTCTATAACAGGGGTGGCCAAACTTTTATACCTTACGGACTACTTATTCTGTAAAATATAGTCTGCGGGTGAACTATGTAATGGGTAAAACAATTTGCGGAATTTTTAGAATTTTTCATAGTGCAACTATTTTAAATTTAAGTGAAAGCAAATTGTTCAACTTAAAGCTTCGCTAAGTTCAAAACCTTTGCGGTCGACCGGTAGACCGTGGTCGACGTGTTGGCCACCCTTGATCTATAATGAGTAGTTTTTTCTCAAATTGTCGTCCTTAATAGATATTCAAAAACTGCTACGCAAATTAACTGTTATATTTTTATTATCACTTATTTACAATGATATTTAATTATATATCATGATGAATAATTATTGTAAATAAATATTTGAAAAATATGAGAGGAAATTATTAAAAAAGATCACCCGAACAAAACAAAATAATCAGTCCTCTTGATTACTAAAAATTTAATTTAATTAATTTGGAATTTCAACTCGAAATTTTGAGTTTTAGCTTGAGGATGTGCAATATTTTAATTCATAGATTTTTATATCATTTTCAGAAAATTGCAAATTACACATTAAAGTTTTATTTTTTCTTCAAATTTATATTTTAGATTAGAATGTTTATCTTTATTAGGAATGTAGATTTTTGAAAAATTAGGTCTTCAATTTCGAAACGTGCATTTGTATAAACTCGTATGAGATCAAGTCAAAATTTTAAAAAATAAAAACTAGGAAAAGGCAAAAAAATTTAATTTCAGAGTTTTAAGAAATATTTAAAATTTTTAAAAAATGATTCTAACCGTAATTACTGCGTTGCGTGTTAAATAAACCTGTGATAACCAATACCTCGCTTTGCGTCGTTTCGTTTTGCATTTTTTCTTAGTTGCTTCGCTGCTTAATTAGTACTAATTTGCACTGTGCGTCGTTAGATTTTCGAGGTTGCGTTGTTGTGGAGTCGAGTTTTTAATTTTTCTTTGAAATTTTTTGAAATTTTCTTTTTTTTTTCTAAAAGATGGCACCGGTTTTGTTTCTAATTGCGCCATGCCATCAAAACTCGGGGATTCGTTCTTTAACCGAAAATCAACGCAATTTTAATACAGTTTTATTTTCACTTTGTTTTGCCAATTTTAGATTCAGTTTCAATTATGTAGTGTGTTGTGCTTTTTGTAACATTTCAATTAGTGTGTTGTGCTTTTTTTAAAAGAGAATACTAAATATTTATAAATTTTTACGGATTCTTTCTAGTTACAAAAAAGGTAAATATTTTTCCAATTTATTTATTGGCAAAGTTATATTATTTTTTTTACATACACTTGTAATTTTTTTAGTCAAATGAGTGAAAAGGGCGCTGCTGGTAGAATTAGCAAAAATAAAAAATAAACTATCAGCTTGGAGACAAAATTAGATATTCTGCGACGATTTGATAAGGGAGAGAAGTGCTGTGGAGATAGCAAAGGCTGTTGCTCTGACTGCAACAACTGTCAGAACTATGAGAGATCGAGTTGGGGATAAAATAAGAGAGGCTGCAAAAACTGCAACATCATTAGATACTAAAACAATGACCCGTACAAGGAGTGCTTTGATGATCAAAATGAAGTCCTTGCTTTCAATTTGCATTGAAAATCAAGTTGCGCAGAGGATACCATTAAGTAAAATGGTAATTCAGACGAAAGCACAAAGCTTATTTGATAACATAAAAAGTAAAGCAGCCTCCGAACGATAGTGCTAGTGGTAGTAATACAGACAAGAATGAAACATTTGAAGTTAGTCAGGGCTGGTTTGAGAGATTCAAGGTTCGAGCAAATCTGCACAGCATTGCTCTTAAAGGCGAAGCAGCTAGCGCCTGATTTAACTGCTGTAGAACGCTACTCGACAGAGTTAAAAGCATTAATTCATAAAGGTGGCTATGATCCGAAACAAGTCCTTAATGTTGACGAGACTGGGTTATTTTGGAAACGTCTACCTAACAGAACTTTCATATCTAAAACAGAAAAATCTGCGCCAGAATTTAAAGCTAGCAAGGATAGACTGACTCTTCTTCTTGGTGGTAATGCAAATGGTGATTTCAAATTTAAACCATTTCTCATTTATCAATCAGAAAATCCAAAAGCTATGAAAGGTTGTTCAAAGAATCTGCTTCCTGTCCACTGGCGAGCAAACGAAAAAACATAACTGACAACATCATTATTTCAAAACTGGGTTTCAACTTGTGCTATTCCAGAAATTAAAGCTTATTGCAACAAGGAAAACTTAAACTTCAAGGCTTTGGTCCTAGTAGACAATGCTCCTGGCCACCTAGTTTATGTTGATGAGTTGTCAGAAAACGTGAAATTTGTATTTTTGCCGCCTAATACGACACCACTTATTCAACCGATGGATCAGGAAGTAATATCGACTTTTAAAAGTTGTTACCTTCGACGAACATTTAAACTTCTTTTAAGTGAGACTGATGGGTAAGATAAGCCTACCATGCTAGAGTTTTGGAAAAAGTTCAACATTATGAAAGCCATAGAAATTATTTCCGATTCGTGGGAGGAAATTAAACCATCTTGCATGAATGATGTTTGGCGCAAAATATGCCCTGAATGTGTTCATCGAATATGCGCTGCAGAAGTTGATGGTACACCAGCTGTTCGTCATGAAATTTCTAAATTAGCTAGAGAGTCTAATTTTAAAGATATGGAGGAGACTGACATAAATTAATTGCTAACCTCGCACAACCAAGAATTCTTTAATGAAGAACTATTGCAACTGGAATTGCAATTTGCTAACTGAAGAAGATGATAGTGACCGTTCAATAGAAATCTCCGAAGAACAAAATTTAAGCTCCAAACAAATTTCCAAAGCAATGTGTTTAATTGACAAAGCTATGGAGATTTTTTTAAAAAAGGATCCTGACAGCAGAAGGAGTTTTAAAGTGTCCCAGGCGGTAGCTACGAATATCAATTGCTACAAGGAAATTTATTTTACGTTGAAAAAAAAAGCTGTTCAGCAAACATTGGACCAATTTTTTGTGAAAGAAAGCCGACTTACGACAACAGCCACTATGGACTCATCAGACAGTGATTAATTTTAATTTTGTTTTTCAGAAATTAATTGGATAGTTTATTTTGTTTTAATTGAATACGTTTTTTTTTTGTTTTTTATATGTATGTAATAAAAGTTTATATTATTTTTGTTTTTTAAATGTTTACTTTGTTCAATTTTCTTTTTAAAAAATAGTATTTTCGTAACCCTGGAACCTATCTTCGATCTTTACATAGGTTTGCTATAGAAAATCTTAATTTACTTTGCGTCGTATCAATTTGCGTTGTGTTTTTTTTAGAACGTAACCTCGACTGCAAAGTGAGGTATTGGTGTAATGTAAAAGACAAATTTGATCTGCATTCTATCTTTCGGCTAAATCAAATCTTTTTATTTGAAAAAAATTAATACTATATGGGTTAAATGCCTTCGAATACAAGCACCAATTTTTCCATATTTCTTTTTCTCAACAAGCTATTACGATATCAAAAAAACTGTGCAGTTATCTGATAATCTATGACTATCTACTTACCCTGTTAAACTCTAGATTCTATATTTAGAAACTAGGAGAGCCGAGGGAAAAACGTTCATGTGTTACACATTTTGAGCTATATCTTTAAAACCATTGGCATGAAAATCATTAAAAGACAATATTTGAAGATCCTTAGAGAATAACTCTCTGAAATGGTACCTCACTATATATTAACCAAAACTTGACTTTTTCAGTGACCAAATCAACCTCCCATTTTATTATAAAATATTTTCTTTTTCTAACGTTGGGTGGCGGTATTTATGTGGAGTGTCGAGAACTACGGGTGTGCAAAATTTCAAATGCGTGCATTACATAGTTCTAGAGAAAATTTTCTTTGAGACCGACGGACGGACGGACACGAAAATGAGGTTATAAGGGTTCCGTATTTTTCTTCTAAGGTACGGAACCCTAAAAATTTACGAGGCGCGACAATTTATAAACGAGAGTATACTTCTTACGCCGAGGGTGAATAGAGGGGTGTGAACTGCTAGTGAAAGTTGTTGACTTTGAAAATTCCGGAAGTAGCGCAGGTAGTTTCATCTCTTTATTTAATTTAGTTCACTTGTGACAACGAGGATGGATAGAGGGGTGTGAACTGCTAGTGAAAGTTGTTGACTTTGAAAATTCCGGAAGCAGCGCAGGTAGTTTCATCTCTCTATTTAATTTAGTTCATTTTTGAAACTCGTTTGAATTGAATGCTTTACTGTTGAGTTACCGGAATCAGGCGCTGACATCCTGCAGCAGATCACCCAGAAGCCCTAACGCTGAAAAACGTCATCACCTGAGAGTATGATTCCGAAACGAAGAGGCAATCGATGCATTGGAAGTTTTTTGGATCTCCAAGAATGAAAAACGCAAGGATGACCATGTCGAAATTCAATATCTTCGATATTCGGGGTGTTGTGATGGTTGAGTGGATGTCTGAGGCTCAGACAGTAAACCAACATTATAACATTAGAATTTTGACCAGTCTAAGGGAACGAGTGAGGAAAAAGCGGTAGCATCTCTGGAGGAACAAAGCGACAGGACAACACTCCGACACACATCGCCCTTTCAGTCGAGAAGATTCCAGTGCTTAACTATCTTCCATACTCACCAGATTTGGCATCCTGCGGCTTCCCTTTCTTCCCTAAAGTAAAAAGTTTCCTGACTGGAACCCATTTTTCATCCGTTGAAGAGACGAAAACAAAAACTACACACCTGCTGAAACAGTTGGGGGTTAGTGAGTTGCTGCATTGCTTTGAAAAATTAAAAATACAAATACAGCGATGTGTAGGCAGGGAAGGGGAGTACATTGAAGGGGATAAGAGCTAAAGTATGAGATTCTGTGAATAAACCAGATTTGAGCAATGTAAAATACGAATGCAGAGGTGTGTAGACGGGGAAGGGAAGTACATTAAAGAAGATAAGAGCTAAATTGCAAAATTCTGTTAATAATGGACCCCATTTTTTTTCATTTATAAATTTCGCAACTCGTATATGACAATTCATAAAATTCCAAAGTGCTTTTTGAATTTTAAAAATTTAGTCCCTAAAATTTCGACTACTATTTCGACTTATTTGGGAGAAACGTTGATTGCAATTTTAGTGAAACAAACAATGTTGAAAAAATATTTTAAGTAATTTTTTTGTAAATTGGAAAATTTTTTCATGATCAATTTTGGTCTTTTATATTTCATTTTTTTTTTCTCTCTTTTGTGGGTAGAGGTAGGAACACAAATCCCCTTAGTTACCTTTATCCATCGCCCAAGGTCGAATTTCAAAAAGAAAGGCCAACTGGACAAAGTTCTGGAACTAGACAAATGTTTAGGTTGACTACCTCCCACCAGTAAAAACTACAACTGATTCGTTGGCGCCGTAATAAGTAGTGCCTAAAAAGTGTATACCAAGAGGCTACCTGCAAAGACTATATTCTCGGATGGTCCCAAAACAGTGACGAATTGTACCAAAATTTTCTTGAAAGCGGTGATCAGGAAATAACAGACGAGCTTACTTCATACTCTAGATGCAGCGAAATAAGAAAAATGGACATAAGCTCTTAAAAGCCTAAACTTGCCAGACATCGAGCAGACAAGCACTACTAAGGAAACTAGGAAGCGGGGCCCCCCACACAAAGACAAAATATAACTGTCAGCCCAAGCCGTCGTTTCATACGTAGTAGCAATATCCAGAGCACCTAAGGATAAAGAACACACAGTTGAGGTTAAACGAGAAGTTAAAATCTTAAAAGCCCAAGCCACAGAAACAGAACATTCTGGCCCTTACACTTGCGAAGAAGTTTCGAATGTCCTTAAAGATGTCAAGCAAGGAAAAGCTCCAGAGTGTGACAATATCCATCCTGAATTCTTTATAAACTGTGGCAAGTACGGAAAAGTCTGAATGGCTCACCTTTTCGCAGATATCATACAATATTCCAAAAGAATTTAAACGATTGAAGATAATCGCCATATTAAAATCAGGCAAACCAGCTGATAGCCCCAAGAGTAGCAGACCAATAGCTCTGCTGTCTAAGTTACTAGAACGACTTATTTATAACAGAATTAGCCCATGGGATCTAATCCATCTATCCTAGGAGTGAATGCGAGCACTTCTCTTGGGACGATCATGTGTGCGCCATTGCCAAATCGGCCTCTCAGAAGCTAGGCTTTCTTTTTAGAGCTAAAAAGTACCTCACATCTCATCAGCTATTTACACTATATAAAGCCCTAGTTATGACAACACTAGAATACTGTTCTCATGTTTGAAGTTCAGCCCCAAAACACGCTTTAGCTCTCTTGGATTCAATTCAAAGAAGGGCGATTCGCCTAATTGATGACGAGAGTCTGACCGATTATCTCGAAACACTAGAGCACAGGCGGATGATTGGTGATTTGTCTCTTTTCTACAAGTACTTTCATGGGAGATGCTCATAGGAACTAACAGGGTTGATCCCCCAAAGGCAAGATTTTTGAGGCATACAAGACAGTCGGAGACAGCAAACTCCTCTGAGGTCCAGCTTGACACATTGAGGACTTCTATCTACGGTGACTTTTTTTTCTATATAATTTCCGTGCTATAGAACTCGTTATCGTTTTAAAAAATGAAAATAGAAGAAGGTAGACGTGTAGTTCCAAAAGAACACAGTGTAAAGCCCACCTCAAGACGAAAGGGCAAAACAATGGTTCACAATCACGAACCAGTTTCCGGGAATATATTAAATAGGCAGATAGTTAGCAATAGTGTGAAAATGCTGCTCTGGATGACATCGATGAAGGACCTTTAATGTTAGTTAGGAGAGAATTTAGAAAAAACAACGTAGATACTAAAACTACTCATGATATGATTAGGATAACTGAGATCAGTCAAACAACCAGAACACTAGAGTACAGGCGTATAGTTGGTGACTTGTCTCTTTTCTACAAGTACTATTATGGAAGATACTCGCAGGAAATAATAGAATTGATCCCCCCAAGGGCAAGATTCTTGAGGCATACTAGACAGTCGGAGACAGCAAATTCCTGTGAGGTCCAGCTTGACACAGTGAGGATTTCTGTCTTTTTTCTATAGAACTTCCAAGTTATGGAACTTGTTGCCGAAAGGAATTTTCCCCAAAAATTACGACCTATTCTTATTTAAGAAGGCGGTTCATCGCCATCTATCCTTGTTTCCACATCCTAATCGCAGTGCTTTGAAAGCATAATGGGATTACCCTTTGCGAGTGGATTAAAAAAAAAACAAGAATACTTGAAGTGATTCCCGTCGAACAAGCAGGCTTTTGGCGTAAACGAAGCTGTACAGATCAAGTCTTATCACTCACCACCCACATCGAGGCAGGATTTCAAAGAAAACTAAAAACTTCAGCAATATTTATCGACTTAACGGCGGGCCTACGATACAGTGTGGAGAGAAAGTATGATATACAAGCTCCTAGGTATAATCCCCTGCAAACTAACAATCCGATTGATTGACAACGTGCTAAACGACCGAGTGTTTCAAGCAGTTATGGGGTCCGACATCAGCTCCCCAAGAAAACTAAAGAACGGGCTACCACAGGGAGCCGTCCTTGTCCCACTCCTCTTTAGCCTATATATCGCCGGTATGCAAGAAACAAGATCAAGAAAGTTTGGCAACGCTGATTACTGAATACTCACATCGAGGTGCAATTCTATTGAACAGTCAAAGGAGATCCTAACGACAGATTTGGAAGCAATGGGAAAATATTTTCGCAAGTAAAGGCTCCAACCTAATGCTACCAAAACAGAGGTTACCTGCTTTCACTTAAATAATAACTCACCAGAAGAGAACTCAACATACAATTTGAAAACACCTTACTCGCCCACAATGAAACACCTAAATATCTAGGCATGCCCCGTGATGGAACAATATCTTTCAGAGCATATATCGAGAACTGTTGAAAAATTAAAAACAAGAAACAATATAATTTAATGCCATTAATAATTATCGTTATATATCCAAATTATCAGGACCACAAGGATCCTTAAATTTCAAAATCAGCGAGCTGCTGAAGCGCGTAATTCAATTTTATCATCTTAAACTTTGAACAATTTAAGAAAATCCACTCGTGATTTTAAAAATACAAAGTGGAGACATCAAGAGACTGACGCCCTTAATGGGCGGAGAATATTGTGTAAGCTGTTGGGTTATAAATTGCACCATAATGGAGACTGCTAAGATCAGGCAACAATCTAATGGGTTGTTTGGTTTAAAGGGCGGCATCCCATCTAATAATCCTTTCAAGCTGGCCACCGTGACAAATGGTTTTCTGGAGAAACAAAATCATAAACTGACAGAGAATGCACTTTGGTCCCAGATTTCCAAGGCGCATTATCGGACCAATTAAGCTCCGAGGCATTCTCTAAAACTTATGCGAATTACAGAAATGATAGTACTGATAGTAACACTTAAACTGTGTTTCTTCAGATACCGTACCAGTTTCACACCATCGTTTCCGTTAAAAGGTTTCGTATAAAACAGGGATGAACAACCTTTTTTTACAGCGGACCAACTGCAAGGTTAAAAATTTTCCGTGAGCCGCATGTCAGGAAAATGAAGGCTAGATTAGATGATTAATACTAATTATTAAGTTTCTATTAACAAAACGAAAATAACAAAAGTACTATAAAAAATTACCTAATTAAAATACATAATAGAAATAAAAAGAGGCAAATTATTATGTGACAAAAGACTTAAACAAACTCTAATGAGAATTTTGGAGTTGCTTGTTTGCCGAAGCCACAGCAACTCGCACAAAACTTTCCAGTCGTACGTTATTAAGTCTGGACTTGTGGCCCCTTTTAACTGTTTCCATTACCTTTTTTTTTTAAGTTTCAACTTCAAATTTGAAATTTGAACGTTTTATCTAAATTATGATTTTTTTTAGACTGATTTCTATGAATAACTTTTTTTACTCGGTTCTTGAAAAAAAATATTATTCTACCTTCCCCCCCCCCCAAAAAAAATGGCGTAAAAATTCAACTAAGCCAACAGAGAAAATTAGAAAGTCACTAAAATGATTATGAGAGAATTTCATGGAAGGTAAACATAAGTTCTTCCAAAATCATAGGCGTAACTAGAATAGGACAGGGTGGGGGCAAGCGCCCCACCCTGCCCTATTCTGGTTCATGCAGCAAACTGAAAATTTATATGTATTTAATTGGGAAGCTTTCGAATTCCTAAGGATTCATCCTTTACTTGAACATTTTTTCGAAATCTCTATCTTTTTCTCAAATTTTTTTAAAAAATCTGTCTTGTTCTTGTGAAATTTCGCATTTATTGATAAAATTCAACTGCTTTTATCAAATATGACTTCCAAAATTTAGAATTTAAAAGTTGGTTGTTTTTTTTCTGAAATTTCGCCATTTCTCAAAATTTGACTTTTTTGAAAATTTCTCCTTTTTTTAATTCTGAAAATTTCAGTTGGTTTATTAAAATTTGCCTTTTTTTCAAAGTCTGTTCGATCTTCTGATAAAAAAGTATATTTTTTGGAATTTTTATGAAAGGAAGAAAATTTCTTTGTAAATTTCAACTTTTTTTAATCCAAATTTCTGGAAGTTGCAAATTGTTTGTTAAAATTTCAATATTTGGTATTTTCTGAGAAAGAAATTAAATATTCAATGTTTTTCTTAAAATTTGCTTTTTCTAAATTTTCATAAAATCCGATTCTTTCTGGGAAATTTCAAAATTTCTTTAAGGTTAAATGTTTTTTGTCAAAATTTAAATCTTTTTCTCAAAAGTCCTCTCGTCTTTTTCTAGGGATTTTGTCAATTTTGTTTAAAGTTCGACTTTTTTTTAAATTTGACTTTGACAAATGACCAATTAAATGTTCTGTAATTAAACAGTTAAACGTGCTTAAAATTGAAAATATGTACAACCGCAACCATAGACTAGTTTCGGCCTTCCTTGGCATCGTCAGCATGGTACGGTGGTTGTATACACTTCCAATTTAAAGCCGTTAGTCAGTCGTATAAGTATCCAAGAGAGCAAACCTCCATTGGATGACTTGTAACTGACTTTTAACTGTTTATTACGCAAACATTTTCGCTACATGCTAATTGAAGCATTACTCTCTGCTAAGATAATAAGCCTTGTATATACGAATATATACAAGTTTATTACGATGCAATTGAAATCTAATTTCATTAGAATCTAATGAAAACCAGACTGCAATTGCAAAGTTCACGTATATGAAGCAAAGCTTGTATCACGGGTTGCATCGCAACATCCATAGATACAAACGTCCTCGTCGGCGTGACTTTACTTTTATCTAGTTTAAAAAAAAATGCTCCATTTCAAAGTTTTCTCGAAATTTCGTTTGTTTTTCAAAATCCGATATTCTGATTTTTTTAGAAATTTTGACTGGTTTGCCTTTTTCAGGAAATCTTGATTTTTGTCACAATATTCGATATTTAATATTTCTAAAAGTTTTCTCTTTTTCCTGGTATATTCGTCTTTTTTTCAAAATTTTGAATTTTTCAAAAATAGTCTTTACCTAAAATTTGCCTGCATCTCAAAATTTGACTTATTTTGAAATTTCGATTTTATTTTTAAAATCCTACCTTTTGCACCTTTTCAAAAGTGGTTTATATATTTCCAAAATTTGTCATTTGAATATTTGTCTTTTTTAACGAATTACGACTATTAGCTGAAATGGTTTTATGATTCTGAGAATGTTCACTTATCCCTCTAAATTAGATCGAATGAAGAATTTTCAGTGACATCTGCTGAAGATTCAAATTTTCGAAAAGCCTAAATTTCGAAAAAAGGTCAAAAGTATCAAACATTTTGAAATTTTTATTGATTAAACCTTTGAGAAAAAAGATAAAAAATCAAAAATCTTAAAAAAAAAATCATTTTAAAAAAATGTCGAAGTTTTCAAAAATTAAAATGATTTTTCAAGTCCAAAATGTTGAATAAGATTTGGAAAAAAGTTCAAATTTTGGAAATAAATCAAAAACTATAAAATGCAACGAAATTTTTACAAAATAATCCAAAATTTCATCAGGAGTCGATAACAAAATCTTAAAAAAAGTGGAAATTTTTAAAAATAAAAATTTTGAAAAACGACAATAATTTCAAAATTTTCTTAGAAACTTTTAAAAAATTTTCATGTTAAGCTAAAATTACGAAAAAAAGTTAATAATTTCAAATAAAAAATTATAATTTAAAAACAATTTCAATATTTTGAAAAAAATGTTAAAATTTAAGAAAGCCGACAATTTCAAATTATTTGAGGATTTATAAAAATGGCGTTTAAAAAAAATCGAAACTTTTAAAAAGTTGAAATTTTGAAAATTAGTCTGAGATTTCAAAAATATCAAGAAGTTTGAAGAATTGTTGAGATTTAAAAAAATGAAAAATTTTTAGTGAAATTCTCTAAGAAAACTCGAAATTTTCGAAAAACCTAAATATTGAAAAGTTCAAATTATCAGAAATTCCATTTTGTTAACAAATTAAAAATTTGAAAGTTAAAATTTCGAAAATAGTTGAAATTTTGGTTAGTTAAAATTTTTAAAAAAAGTTTTATAAAGTCACATTTTTTAGGGAGTTTTTTTGATTTATTTTTCAATCCAGTCGCAGGGGCAACCCTATTATTCTTAAAACCTTAGCAAAAAATTTTGAAAAAACGCCAAAATTTAAAAAAGTAGAAATTTGTTTAAAGAGCCAAAATGTTGGAAAAAGTTGATATTTTGAAAAAAATTGAAGTTTTTGAAATAAATGATAAATTTTAAAAAGCGAGAAAAAGCATTGAAATTTGGAATTCAAAATTTCAAAAAGAGTCGACATTTTAATCAAATGTCCTAATTTGAAACAATCTGAATTTCCAGATAAAGTTGACATTTTAAATAGTGTATATTTTCAAAAAATTAAAAATTTTGAAAAGTGACGAAATTTTGGAAACTTGAAGTTGAGGTTTTCAAAAAAGTTAAACTTTTAGAAAGTGAAGCCAACATTTTGAAAAATTAATCTTAAAATTTTGGCAAAGGTCGACATGTTCAAAAAATTCAAGGATTTTAATAAAATGACGAAATTTTCAAAAAAATTTGAGATTAAAAAAATTAAAATTTTGAAAAATGATCTGAAATTTTTGACAGATTTTTGACGAAATGTCGAAATTTAAAAGAAGGATTTTCTGCCAAAGAGAAATTTTCAAAAAACCCAAATATTGAAAAAAAAATAAAAATTATCCGGAAGCTCTTAAAGTTAAAATTTTGGGGATGTCAAAATTTTGGTTGATTTAATTTTGAAAAATAGTTAACTGTCACATTATTTAAAGAGTTGAAATTTTTGAGAAAATATTTTCAGAAAGATTGAAATCTTGAAAAATGTCAACATTTTCAAAAAAAAATCGCGATTTTCTAGAAAAAAAGATGAGAAAAAATCGATATTTTGAAAAAGGGTTGAAATTTGCAAATGTTTTTTGTCAAAATTTAGATCTTCTTCTCAAAAGTCCTCTCGTCTTTTTCTAAGAATTGTGTCAATTTTGTTTAAAGTTCGACTTTTTTTTAATTAGACTTTCTTTGCAAAATTTTTGGTCCATTTTAAAGTTTTCTTGAAATTTCGCCTTTTTTTCAATATCCAATATTTTTCTGAAAATTTAGCAGAAAATTTCGATCTTTTAGATTCTGATTTTTTTAGAAATTTTGACAGATTTCCTAAAGTTTGCCTTTTTCAGGAAATCTTGATTTTTGTTACAATATCCGATATTTAATATTTCTAAAAGTGTTCTCTTTTTCCTGGTATATTCGTCTTTTTTTTCAAAATTTTGAATTTTTCTAAAATAGTCTTCACCCAAAATTTGCCTATACCTCAAAATTTTTTTTTTCAATTTCGATTTTTTTTTCAAAATCCTACTTCTTGGACCTTTTCAAAAGCGATTTATTTATTTCCAAAATTTGTCATTTTTCTGAATATTGATCTTTTTTAACAAATTACGACTTTTAGCTGAAATGGTTTTATGGTTCTGAAACACTTTTCCCTCTAAATTAGATCGAAATTTTAATAAAAATGTTGACAAAAATATTTTTGGAGATTTCGAGCAAAAGATTTCTTGTAAATTCAACATCTTTACTGAATTATAAAATTTAAGAACAATGTTTTTAAAAAATTGCGAGTTTCTTTCTTAAAACTCGACTTTTTCTGAAAATTACGTCTTGTCACAAAAATAGACCTTTAAAAAATTTTGACTTTTTCGAATTTTAAAAATTTATCAAGTTTTTGAGAAAGGTTAGGTTTTTATTTTTAATATGATTTATTAAAAATTCTAACATTCCCAATTTCTCTCTTAAAATTGGACATTCTTTTGGAAATTTGAAATATTTTTTTGAAAGTTCGATATTTTTCTAGAAATTACAATGTAATTTTCAAATACCATAATTTTTTTGCGAAGTCTTTGATTTTTCTATTTTTTTTTTAATTAGATTCCTGGTAATTTCAACTTGTTCTAAATTCATTTTATTTTCCAAATTTTGACTTTTATCTCAGAATCCGATATTATCTGTTTCGGGATATTTTATTTTAAAATTAAATTTTTTCTGAAAACTTTTTCACAAAATTCGTTTATTGTTTTAAAATTGGATAGAAATTTTAATAGAAATCCAAAAATCTGAGAACAATTTTTATAGGAAATTCAAATACCATAATTTTTTCAAAGCCTTTGTTTTTTCTGATATTTTTAAACTTGATTTCCGGTAATTTCAACTGGTTCAAAATTTATCTTATTTTCCAATTTTTGACTTTTATCTCAGAATTCAATATTATCTGTTTTGAGATATTTCCATCAAAAATTGAATTTTTTCTAAAGACTTTTTCACAAAATTCGTTTATTTTTTTAAAATTGGAAATCTGAGAGAATATTTTTAAGAGTTGCAAGTTTTTTTACTTGAATTCGACTTGTTCAGGAAATTACCACCTTTTTAACAAAAAATAACTTTGGCAAATTTCGCCTTTTTTGCATTTCCACTTCCTTGAAATTTTGACATTTCTTAAAGTTCTTTGAAATGTCTTTTCTTAAGATTGGACTTTTTTCGAAATTTCGACTTTAATTTGAAAATGCGATCTCTGCACTTCTGTACTTTTTAGTGAAAATACACATTACTCCCTTAAAGAAAATCCTGCCTGCGCTTAGGTCCAAAATATTTCGTGATTTGCATTGCATACCTGACTAATCATGTAGGTTATTTTACTAGAATTTTTGAATGTCCTTATTGTGAAATTTGATCCTCAAATTGCGGTTTTTTGTTAATCTATTAATTCCATTTGTGCTCATTTGGAACTGTTCCTGTGTCATATATTAAATGGCCCGCGGGCCGCGTCTTGCTCATCCCTGCTTCAAAACAGAAATGTTCGACTTTTTTCTCAATACTTCGAAATTTTTTTTTTATAAAGTTGCAAACTCTTGATTGAACTGGAAGCACGTTCGTTTAACTGATAGTAAAACTTTAACTGTGTTTCTTCAGATACCGAAATACCAGCTTCATATCCTCGTCCCTGTTCAAAGGTTATTTCGTATAAAGCATTTCCAAATTTAAAATTAGAATCTGTATAGTTGTTTTAAATTTTGAGTTTTGATTCCAAAGATTCATTTTAACGTCGAGAATTTGAAAAAAATATCAAATTTTCTTTAGAAAAATAAAATTTTATTTACAGTTCTCTGTTTGGTTCACAATTTAAGGGAATAATTAATCAAAGGTGCCACTCCACCAGTTTCATATTAATTAAAAGATCTTTTGTGTTGGAATGTTGAAGGTATTTGCACTGTAAAACATGGTTATGTTTCCCCTAAATCTGCTCTCGCGAAAAAATATTAGCGATGAAATGTAATACAATTAAAAATTTGCTGCTGCAACGGGAATTGTATTTATACGATTTGCTGCCTTCCATGAAATGTTCCCATAATTTCTTAATCATTTTAGTGCCTTTCTAATTTTCACTGTTGGCTTAGTTAAATTTTTAGGACATTTTTTTGGGGGGGTAGAATAATATTTTTTTTTTCAAAAACCCAGTAAAAAATAGTTATTCATAGAAATCAGAGTCTAAAAGAATCATAATTTAGATAAAAAGTCTAAATTTCGAATTTGAAGTTAAAACTTTAGAAAACAGAAACATAAATAATAAGATATATTAACAAAACATTTTATTTACCTTTTGATTTTTTTAGAAAAGTTAAACTTTGAACAAAATTCAAGAAGACATTTCCAGGTTTTTTCGAAATGTTTATACGTTCTAAAAACCTCGAATCAATTTAGAATCTTTATTTTTAGGAAAGAAAAACAGAAAAACGACAACATATTATGAAATTTTTTTGAATTAAACTGAAAACTTGCCAAGAAAAAATCTTAATAATAAATATATTGCTTAAAATTGTAACTTTAGTAGGAAAGGTTCCAAATTTTGCCAAAATTCCGACTTTAAATCTGATATTTTAAACTAGAAAATTTGTAAATAAAAATTTATCGTTTTTCTAAAATTCGACTTTTTCTCTAAATATCCCAATTAAAGTTCGAGCTTAAAATAGTATTTCGACGAATTTAAGATCGAAAATTTGCGATTGATTAAAGTCGAAATTTCCTGATTGAATTTGAAATTTTGTGATTAAGTCAAAATTTTAGTCGTGAATTTGAAATTACTAGCCCTGCACCCGATGAGATTGGAGATTACATTTTAGGAATCATTAGACTTTTCTTAAATGTTAAAGATTTTTGGGTAACTTGCCCTGCGCATACTTTCCTTTTTACCTTATGTGTTTTTAATCGTTTTCTTCCCCGGCCGATATTTCTATTTTAATACATCAAAACCCTTGAATCAGTTAAATGATCGTTAAAGTAATGTCATGTATTATCAACGTTTTTCGTTCGGCACCAGATTAAGGATATTTAGTTTTAGGGCGGCATGGCCACACAGATAAGAAATGCGATAAGGCAAAGTAAGTACCGCTGCGCCGGAAATATGTTGTTATAAAGTCAAGGTGATGAGCTATCACGTACAGGCAACTTTAAATGCAGTCATGTGCCTATATATTGCCTACCTTTTTAAGTTTTTCAAAGCTCATTTTTATGTCCACAGAAGTTGAATTTTAAAATATCCTTCCTTAACGCTCACCTACGTTCTACCTAACCTTTGTGTGCAAAATGTTATTCTTGTAAAGCCATCCGTTTAGGCTGTGTGTTGTCTTTTTTTTAAAGTTTAATCAACTCGCAAAGGGTAACCCCATTATGCTTTCAAAGCACTGCGAGTAGGATGCGAAAACAAGAATAGATGGCGATGAACCGCCTTCTTAAACAAGGATAGGTTGTAATTTTTGGGGAAAATTCCTTTGAGTAACAAGTTCCATAACTTAGAAGTTCTACAGAAAAAAGAGTCTCCGTAGACAGAACGCTTGATACAGCTCACTGTGTCAAGCTGCACTGCACAGGAATTCGCTGTCTCCGAGTATCTAGTACGCCTCAAGAATTTTGTCCTTGGGGGGATTAATCCTATTAGTTCCTGAGAGCATCTTCCATGATAGTACTTGTAGAAAAGAGACAAGTCACCAACCATACGCCTGTGCTCTAGTGTTTCGAGAGAATCGGTAAGACTTTCGTCATCAATTAGGCGAATCGCTCTTCTTTGAATTGAATCCAAGAGAGCTAAAGTGTGTTTTGGGGCTGAACTCCAAACATGAAAACAGTATTCTAGTGTTGGCCTAATTTGAGCTTTGTATAGTGTTAATAGCTGATGAGATGTAAAGTACTTTTTAGCTCTAAAAAGAAAGGCTAGCTTCTGAGAGGCGGATTTGGCAATGGCGCGCACATGATCGTCCCAAGAGAAGCTAGTGCTCGCATTCACTTCTAGGATAGATAGATTAGATCCCATCGGAAGGATTTTACCGTCCATTAGTATGTTTGTTGCATTATCCCTTGATGTTTTCTTAGAGAAAACCGCGGCTTGAGTTTTTGAAGCATTGAAGTCGACCAAATTATTCTTACCCCATTCCAGAATCGAGATCCCGATTAATCGTCTGTATCTGCTGTTCCCTTAGTCGATCTGAAGCAGCGGTAGATAATGGTTTATCGGAGAAAAAGGATGACACAAGGTTACTATCATCTGCGTAGCTGTATATAGAATTGGAAGTTGAAGCTAAGAGATCGTTTATGTGTAACAGAAATAGAGTAGGAGACAGAACAGCTCCCTGAGGCACCCCTGCGATAATCGCAAATGTCTCAGATGAGATGCCATCGGTGACGACCCGAAGAGATCTGTCAGCGAGAAAATTGGATATCAAATGACAGAGTCCAGGAGGAAGACCATACGATGTTAATTTGACGAGAAGAGATCGGTGCCAGACTCTGTCGAAAGCCTTTGAGATATCCAATGCCACAATCCTAGCCTCACCATGTTTTTCCATAGCTGAGTTACATATATGAGTAACTTATGCCAGTGGATCGCCAGTGGAACGTTGTTGTCTAAAACCGCATTGCCTGTCGGAGATGATTCTACTTTCCTCCAGATATTTGAGAATCTCGATGTTGATAACTTTTTCCATGACTTTAGATATAACGGGTAACAAAAATATAGAGCGATAGTTGTTAACCAGATCCCTTTTTCCCTTTTTAGGGACAGGCTGCATTCTAGCAGATTTCCAGATATAAGGGAATACACCTTTATTGTAAGAGAGTGTGAACAATTTGCTTAGGACAGGAGTCAACTCTTGGGCGCACTTCTTAAGAACAATAGCGGGAATACCATCAAGGGCAGAAGCTTTCGAGGTGTCGAGCTCAAGGAGAATCTTCCTGATTGTGCGCTGTCTGAAAACAACTTCAGGCATCGAAGTGCCAACCTTAGGAAGAATAGGAGGTTCTGCATTTCGAGAATCAAGATCGGAATTTTCAGCAAACATTAAGGCTAACATGCCAGCCTTTTCCTTGGAGGTAGTAACAATATTGCTATTTTCATCGAGTAAAGGTGGAAAATTTGAAGGTGTAAAATTCTTTCCAATCGATTTTGGTGTCTGTCAGTATCAGACTTTTATTGAATAGATCACGGTGCTAATTTCATAATAAAACATGGTGGATGCGCCGGGCATGATTAGGCGCGGATATGTTTACGAGCGTTATTCAAATTCTAAACAGTTTACGCTCAGGAGATGATCATCAAGCAAGTTCGTTAGAGTAACTATTACGTTACTTCATTACGCGTCACGATCAAATCTGGCGCATATCATGGCTTCACTAATGAAATATGCAGATAATATCTCGCTTTGTAAACCTTGTTGTATGCAATATAGATTTCAGGCCGAGTTAAAAACCCATTGAAACTAGGTGCGACACGACGATTTTCCTTGAATTTATCGGTCGTAAGTGGAGAACAGTGTAACCCTTAACCCCTTTCGCCGGAACACATTAAAGCGAAACCCTCTTCTATGGCAAGTGTGATTAAAAGTGTCCCGCCCTTTAATTAAATTTGCACCAGAATAAGATTTTCCTTCAGATTATGTGCAGTCGACGGATAAGATCTCCTCTTTTTGTTTGGAGGAGGGAATGTTGCATTCCGCCGACTGAAAAACATTTTCTCAATTTTCGATACGCGATCGAAGCCTTTTGTTTTTGTTGACTCTGCAAATAAAGCCGGGGAATTTGCCAAAGAAAGAGGGACGCGGCTCTAAGTTACTCTCTTAGATGTGTTTAAGGGAATTCGGGTTGTTTTAATTTTCGCATTGTTTCGTTTGTTTTGGGGCGCAACATAGAAAACTTGCCTCGCAAACTGATACAAAAATAACACCGAAAAAACCTACTGTCTTATTAGATCAGCGATACTCAAGCTGTGGTACATAGTATTTAAATTTACCTAACTAACACTTTTTATAATAATAAGAAAATTAAATAAATTGAATTTATAGACATATAAATTCAATAAAAAACAGTAACTTTACTTAACAGAAATAATGTTTCTGCACAAAAATCAATTTAAATATTCAGCTACTAGATTAGATTACACTTAGATATTACACTTTAGATATTAGATACACTTTATCCAATTAAAAATACACTAGACGCAAAAATGAAGTTAAAAAAACTCCAAATATTTAGGTGATTTTCGAAAGGCCATAAATCAAAAACAAATGGTCATAGAGCAACATTTTTACAGAACTTAAATTCGAAATCTTTTTTCGACTAATCATAAAAAAGTGAAAGGAGTGATTGGCGAAAAAAAAGCCAATAAAACTGCATATAAAAAAACCATGTTGTGAAAATTTTTCCAAATTTTTGCCTATTCTTAATGAAGTCCCCAGACAACAATATAATTTTTTTTTGTAATCCCATTACAAGGTTCTTTTATATAAGCTAAATCAAATTTAATTTTCACTACAGGAAACTTGGAAACTATTAAAGGTACAAGGAAGCTTAAGTGGGCAAAGTAGTGCAGAATTAAGTGCATAACAATATTTGAAAACAATTGAATTCCAACTTGTCTTGATTTTATTTAGAAAAAACTAAAAATGGGCATTTTTAATATTAGTTTATCCCAGAAAAAATTTACGTGAAAAGCCATAAAAAACAGCTAAATACAGTTTTTGATTTTTTTTAAGAATTTCAAACAAGCAAGTTACAGCTGATTATTAAAAATGGCGATTATTAGTTTTTTTATATAAAATCGGGACGAATTCGAATTCAATTATTGTTTTCTCAGCCGAATATTGGTAGGCATTAAATTCTGCACTATTTTGCCCATTTAAGCTTCCTTGTATCTCCAAGGGTTTCCGAGATCCCTTTAGTGGAAATCAAATTTGGTTCACCCTATATAATTTAATTTTCCTTCATTTGGCTGGCCTCGGAAACCTGTATGATGACGTTTTGCTAAATTATCCTCGTTCATTTTTAATTTTGATACAGAATAACTCTTTAAAGTAGAAATAGAGTTTGAAAACTGCAATGTATTTTTTACCAGCTTTGACAAGAAAGTTGATTGAAAAAGAAATAAAAAATTTAGTAATTAGAGACAGGATATTCGCTCATCTATTTAATAAAACTCCAAATACTGACAGACAACACAGACTAAACTGATGAATCTAAAAGCAGGAAATTTTTCACACAAGTCCTTTATATAAAATAGGTGAGCACTAAAAGGAAATTTTTGAAAATTCATCCCCCAAGGGTATTAAATAGGGGATGAAAATTTGTATAGAAGATTGTCATTTTTAAATCTAAAAATATGAACATTGGTGTTTAGGTTTTAATCTTTTTATATAAAAATAGAAATTAAGTGATATACAAGATGGACCATAAGTAATGGTACATAGAGAAATAGTAGATTTTTCGTATAAAAATAACGTGATTTAGCCACATTTACCTTATACCAAAAGTTGATATTAACAGAGATACAGGGTGTCAAAGTTGAAAAAAAAATTGTGATTTTTTCGCATAACTGATGAACACATTTCACTATAAACAATAAACTTGGTATAAGGGGCTTTCTTTGGTCAAGAAATTCTAATTTGCTAACAGATTGTCAGTAACTCACAGGAAGCGCCACCTGTGCTATCTTGTATTACTCTAAAGCATCATAACTTTTTTGTGCCTTCTTATTTTAAATAGATTTTTTATTTATCTACATTTTTTACTTAAAAAAGGTATACTTTCTAAATGTTGATACAAGCAACCGTTTTTAAGATATTTGAGTTTAAAGTTTGCCATACGTTTATTTTAAGTTATGTAAATGTGAATTTTTCGCAGTAGGTTTCAAAATAAAAGTAATAAAACTGACTCTAAAATAGTTTATATTAAATATTAGTTCACTGACATTATTATTACACATATTTTTAAAATTTCTAAATCAAATTTAAACAAAATACCAAAACAAAATTTATTCTCAAAAATAAGTATGTGGGAAATGACCTTTTCATGTAAAAGGATTGTAAACAATTTAAAATCTGGCTGTCTTTTATTGAAACTCATCTTCAAATATCTGCTTTGACCACCCAGACTATTAAAATTTCCTTGTGCGGATTCAGAGATCATATCTCACATCTCTATGTTAGAAAATAAATTACGTCTTAATTTTTTGGATTTTCTTTATTGAGATTTTCAAAATTTAGGTAATAATATTAACAGCAAAGTAATATTTGACATAAATAACTTTCAAAGCTGTATTATGATTATTTTTTTTAAAGCCTACTTCGAAAGTTTAATATCTTTGTAATTTAAAACCAAGGTATGTCATGCTTTAAAGGCAAATATCTTGGAAACGGTTGCTCGTATTAACTTTTAGAAAGTACACCTTTTTTACGTAAAAAATATGGAAAAATAAACTAACCCATTTAGAATTAATATACGTGGGTGCACAAAAAAGTTATGATGATTTAGAATTATGTAGGATAGCGCCGGTAGCGCCCCCTATCAGCTATTGGTAATGGCAAATTAGAGTTTGTCGACTTAAGAAACCCCCGAGTGCCAAATTTCGTGCCTGTATTATAGTTCATTCCATAATTATGCGAAAAAATCGATTTTTTTTTTCAACTTTGATACCCCGTATCTCTGTTAATATCAATTTTTGGTATAAGGTATAAATGTAGCAAAATCCCATTATTTTTATTTGAAAAATCCACCACTGCTCTGTGTACCATTACTTAGGGTCCACCTGTATATACCAATGCACATTCCAAACCGCTAACTCTTGGAACTCGAAATTTTGCACAAAGGTTCTTTTTGTAATGTAGGCACGCACTAGGAAGGGATTTTTGGAAATTCGATCCCTAAGGGGATCCACAGGGGCGTTAAACGTACGCTCTGAAGTCTGTCAGTGTGACAAATTTCAGTGTCCAAATTTAAGAGGGCAGACAGCAAATTAAGATTTTTGACAGTACGTTGACAGTTGTTTGCAATTTTTGAATAGAGATCCGTTTTTGTTGATTAAACATTTTAGTTTATCGATTAAACTGATAAATGACTGTGAGAATGCTAACTATAGGGATGCACAAGATTTTTAAAACATCGATACTCTAATTTTGGTGGAACGGACTGGTCCTTGGTTATCTTCAAAAATTGAAATACAAATCTTGTCCCCTGAAACCAGGAAAGATTAAAAAACACAACAGAGGTTGTTCTATCTATTGACAATCGAAACGCGTTAGAGCAACCTCTGTTGTGAATTGAATACAGTATCGATTGAAATACAAATTTTGTCCCCGGAAACCAAGAAAGATTAAAAAACATAACAGAGGTTGCTCTAACGCGTTTCGTTTGCCAATAGATAAAGCAACTTCTGTTGTGTTTTTTAATCTTTCTTGGTTTCAGGTACTCTATTCAATTGATATATCGAAAAAGATCGATATGTTTCGATACATCGGTAAATTTATTCGATATTCGATGTATCATATAAATCCAATGCCATACAACAGGACTTCTCAACCAGCGAGGCCCTATTCTCATAATTTCGCTTTTTTCAGAATTCCTACTTTTTAAAACAAATTTTTACTCATTTAAAATTTACAACTTTTTTTTTAATTTCGTCTTTTTCAGAATTCCACATTCATGTAATAAAAAACTTCTGCTTCTATTTAAAACTTCGATTTTTGTATTAAACTTATTTATAAAAGTTGCAGTTTTAAAGTTTTAATTTTTTTTAAAAATGTCGAGTTTTTTGAAAGACTGAAATTTTTTACGGTTTTATGTGAGAATTGGGACTCTCCAAAATTTACGCTTTTTCAGGATTTTTGACTTTTCCTTAAATTTCGTTGTTTTTCTAAATTTTTACTTTTTTAAAATGTCAACTTTAATTTTTGAAAGGTTCAATCTTTTCGAAGATTTCCACCTTTTTTGAAATTTCATTTTTAAAAATCTCAACTTTATTGATAATTTCGACATTTTTTCAAATTTTTGATTGTTTCTTTCAATTTCCGAATTTTTTCAAAGTTTCGAATGTCTTTGGAAATCCTGATTTTTCAATATTTAATTTTTTGATTAAAATTTAGAATAAATGTGAACCGTAGTGGCAAATTTCGATTTTTTTCAAATTTGCTTCGACTTTTTTTAAAACTTACAACTTTTTTAAAAAAAAAACCTTCATTCTTTTTAAAAACTTTAAATGTTTATATTAAAATTTCGAAGTTTTTCACTATTTTGATTTTTGCTTTCAAATTTTCACACTTTTTTCCGAGATTTTTTTTCGAAATTGCCTTTTACAAATTTCAAACTTTGTTTAAAATGTATCCATTTTTTCAAATTTTCACTTCTTCGAAAATTTGAAACTTTTTTCAAAATATATTTTAAAACATTTCTTAATGTCGAGTATTTTTGAAAATTCCCTGATTTATTCAGTTTTTTTTTGAAAATTTTGACTTATTTCGAAAATCGCTTTTTTTGAAGATTTTTCTTTAATATTTTTATTTTTTTCAATTTATACGACTTTTCTTCATAATTTCGACCGATTTTTTTTGAAAATTTTAAATTTTTATAAGATGTCGGCATTTTTCAAAATTTATTTTTTAAATTTCTTTTTTTCAAATTTTAACGATTTTGGAAAATTTGGCTTTCTTAAAAATTGCGACATTTTTTAGAAATTTATTTATTTTTCAAAAATAAATAAATGTTTTTTAAAAATTTGGATTTTTAAATTGCGTCTTTTTTTTTAAAGAAAGCGGAAATTCTCCACACAGTCAAAAATTCCAAAAAAATGTCGGAAGTTTTCATAGAAAGTTAAGACTTCCAAAAAAGTTAAGCCAAATTTTCGAAAAAAAACTTTTAATTTTAAAAAATAGTCTGAAATTTAAAAAGTATTCCATTTATGTAGAAATGTCGAGATTTAAAAAATAAAGATTTTTCACTGAAATCTGCTGAAAACTCAAATTTTCGAAAAGCCTAAATTGTCGACTATTTTGAAAATTGAAATGTTTTTCAAAATTTATTTCTTTTGAAAATGTGACCTTTTATGAAAATTTCAACTTTTTCTAAAATTTGACTTTTTTAAGAAATTCGACTTTTCTGATAACTTTAGATTTATTTTTTTAAAGTGGTAATGTTTTTCTTTTTAAATTTACATTTTTTGAGAAAAATTTCGAAATAACACTCGAATTTAAAACATTAATATCAAAAATTTCTGTTTTTAAAATTGTGCAAAGTTTTGAAACAAATTTCCAAAAAAAACTTGCATTTTATGTTCAAATAAATTGTCAAAATTTGAATTTTAATCACAAAAAATTGGCTTCAAGCTGGAATATTTATTTTTTTGAAATTTTTCTGGAACTTCAAATTACTTTAAAAAATTAGATTAGACAGTAAATTCTGAATGAAATTTTTTCCACATTTTGATTCATTTTAATTTCGAAATTTTGAGACTCTTCTAGAAATGTTTTTCTCAAAAATTTCAATAATTTTCATTTTAAAGGTCGAAATTATAAGAAAATATTTGACAGGTAATTTATTTCAAAACAAATTTTTTTTTTCTTTAATTCCGAAAATGTTATTTTTTTTTAAATGTTTACAAATAAGAGATTTCAAATTTTTCTAGAAATATGTTCTGCTTTCTCTTAAAATTTTGAGTTTAATCTTCAAATTTCGATCTTTTGTTTTATCGAAATATGAATTTTAAATTCGAACTTGAGAATTTTAAGAATAAATTTAATGTTTCTAGAAAAATTTGAAATTTGGATTCAGAATTTTCTTTGATCTTATAATAGTAGTATTTTTTTTTTAAAATATTAAATAAAAAGGACTGAAATTTACAAGGTTCATTTTTTCTTGAAATTTCAATATTTTTTCCAAAGTTTTCTTATTTTTATGCAGATTTGAAGTTTATTTTCCCTAAATTTATTCTTAATAACTTTCAGTTTCTTATCAAAATTACAAAATAAAATGAGCTATAGAATATTAAAATTTCATTAAAAAAATTTTAAATTTCCAAAACAAATTAGACAGAAATCAAAATTTCTACAAGAAAAAATATTTTAAAGACAAAATCTCCAGAAAAAGTAAAAATTTCTAAAAAAATTCTTTGTATAAAATGTTTAGAGAAAAACACAAATTTCATAGGAAAAAACAAGCAATATTTTCTAGAAAAAAAATCGAAATTTGAAGAAAAAGTTGATATATTTTCACAAAAAAGTCGAACTTTTTTTCCCAAAATGTTGAAATTTTTATAGAACCTTCAGGGTTTTTTCCAAACATTTTTTATCAAAACTACAAAATAAAATAAACTTTAAATTGTCAAAGTGTCGTGAAAAAACTTGACATTTTTAGAGCAAATTAGAGGAACATAAAGAAAAATCTGAAGAAAAAGAAAAATACTTTTAGGAAAAATGGAATTTTCGAGAACATTTTTTTTATAAAATATTCAGCAAAAATGGAAACTTTGCAGAAAAAATCACAATTTCTTTAAAAAAATCGAAATATCTGAAAAAAACTCAAAATTTTTAAGCAGAATGAGATTTGAGGTAAAAATTCGAACATATTGTATTAACTAATTTTTTAGAGAAATTGTAAAATGCTAGATGAGTTGGATTTAGATTTTTTCTTCAAATTGTAATTATTTTCTCAAAATCTTGACAATTTCAAAGAAATTTCAGTTTCTTTCTTAACATTTTAATTCCTAAAACTGAAATACAAAACTTCTCCCCTGAAACCAAGAAAGATTAAAAAACACAACAAAGGTTGTGTCGCGTTTCGACATCTTCAGAGAGGAACGACATCTTCATCTTCAGAGAGAAACTCAACGCAACCTTTGTTGTGTTTTTTAATCTTTCTTGGTTTCAAGGGACAAGTTTTTGAAGATAACCAAGGACCATTTCGTTCTACCAAATTTTAATTCCTGTTCGAAATATTGATTTCTTCCTCAATAGTTTTACAAAAATTAGTTTTTAAAAATGTGATTTTGATCAAAATTTAAAAATAAAATAAGTTTTTAAATGTCGTAACTTCGTTAAAGAAACCTAAAATTTCTATAAAAAGAAATCGGAGAAGATTTAAAATTTCTACAAAAAATTGTTTAATGAAAAGTGTTCAGAAAATCTTGAGAAAAAAACTCGTAAGCGAAATTGGGGGTGCTGCAGTTCCACAGTGCCTATACGCCAGCCGCCACTGGTCGCGGGTAATGGCTAGTTAGATATAAATGAGAAGATATATATGAGAAACAATAATTATTTGTTATAAAAATTGAAATACAGAACTTGTCCCCTGAAACCAAGAAAAATTAAAAGACACAACAAAGGTTGCTCTAACGCTTTTCGACAGCCAAGCTGTCATCTTCAGAGAGAAACTAAGAAAACTTTCAGGGGACAAGTTCTGTATTTCAATTTTTAAAGATAACCAAGGACCAGTCCATTCTATCAAAAATTGTTTGTTATGTAAAAGCTTGTGAGTTTGGAGAAAACGTTTTTTCATTTCATGTATACAAAATGTATCATTATTATTTTTTTTATTGTAAGAGTAGCACACGAGTTTTGCATAAGAGAATCTGGTCAGAAATAATGCCCCTTCTCGCTTTGATGCACTAATTCGATAAATATCTCATCATGAATATTATGCACCGTTTGCTCTGCCAGCTACCCAAACTTAATTTCTGAAAGGTGCTTTTTGCTCTTGCAAGCGCCCCCACACTAGCTCTTTTCATTCACGCCACAGTAAAGCAACGAGAAATTAACTCAAACGGCTCGGCGATTTTACTGCTTTTCCTGCTTTCACTCCCGCTTTATCTGGAGGCTAGATTTCAACGTTTCCAGCTTATTCACAACTACTGATCTTCGGTAAGCGCCGAGGGAAAGTTACTATTTCCATCGAGGAAAATTAATTGATATAATAAGCCGGCCGACACTTGGGAGGAGTCGGCTAAAGGGCCGGTCGGTCCCGAAGAGAATCCAGAGTTTCCAACATGTGTTTTTGGCAGAGTTATGAATGGTATTAATCAATCATTGTAATTAAAGTCAAAGCCAGACAAGAACATCACAATCGAGATGAATTTTGCAAATGCTTTCCATCAGACTACAGTGTGATGAATTAACGTCTTTAATTTTTTAGCAAATTGGAGCTGAAGATGGATTAATCTGGCGAAATGTCTTGATACCAGCTAGCATAGCATTTAAATTGACTATTTGTTAATTAGTAATTTTAATTCGTATATATTCACTAGTGTACACAAACTGTTTACTTTTGATATTTCAAAAAGAAATAATATTTTGATGTTTAAAAAAAAGAAGTATTTTTGGAACCAAAAAGTCTTTTCATCCAAGCATATGCTCTCTTGGCGCTTTGGCAAGTATATGCCACTGGTTGGTACTAGAATAAACTAATCTCGAAAGCTTAACTTCGATATTTCGAAAGTTCGAATTAGATATATAAAAAATTCAATTATTTCAAAAATCAATAAACAGTTTTGACATTTCCGAAATTTTCATGAAATTTTTCTCAAAATTTCAACTATAAATTATGTATGTAGTCTAGGTTGCATTCTACTTGCATACGGCATAGTTGGCGATGGCCATAGTTTTTCTATAGACCAATAGGTGGTAGTACTAAGAGTCACACGCTTGACGTCTGTGAATTTTTTAGTACTTATTCGTCGGAACATTTGTTAGCATTCGAGTTGGATATACCAAACTGACGAGATCTAACAAGATCGAAACCGATATTTGGTTTCCAAACTTCGAATCTAATAAATGTTGAAACCTATTGGTCTAAGCATTAGAAGAATCCTTGTCTTCTGGGAACTTTTTCCTAGAGAGCAACCACTTCAGCTAGGTGGCAGTGTTTCAACTGTTGGTAGTTCAGCTACCTATGATTATTCCACCACTATACACGCCTGGAGAGCTGCATGAATTTGTAGTCTAGGTTGCATTCTACTTGCATATAAATTATATGTTCAACTTCATTAATAAAATGAGGGCTTAGAACCGAAACTGAACCAAAAAAAAAAACCTTTATTTTTGTCTGAACCAAAATCGGAACCAAACCAAAAAAAAATATCGGTTTATTTCGGTTTGGTGCAAGGTTCAAAGGTCCACGTTACCAAAATCGTACTCTCCCCTTCGTTTTGAATTTTAAACTCAACCTAAAATGTTTACTTCCTTATTATTATTGTATTGTTCTCTATCATATTCTAAGATTTTTTTTTGAAATTTTAATTTTTTTTCCACTCCGAATTAAACTAGCAATTATTTTTATTTTTTCTCTTAAAATATTGGCTTAGAGCCCGGAAGTTGTGGCAGTAAAAAAGTTAAGTTTTGGCGCCATAAATGGCAAAGAAAATAGACGAAAATGGCAATTAAAACGTATAAAATGGCATTTATAAATTTTTATTATTATAGGTTCATATGTATATGGAAACAGACCTCTATATCATAGCAATGTACCAGATTAATGTCACTTTCCTCCCCTCTGGCTTCTGCAGTCAACTGAAAATAGATATTCAACCAAAAAAAGGAGTTTATCCAGAAATTTTCATTTTTATATTTCAAAATTCGTTTTTTCCTCGAAGTTTGGAGTTTTTCCTACAAATTCGTTATTTTTTTTTAACCTCGAGTATATTCTTGGAATTTGATTTAACTTAAAATCTGATTTTCTCAAATTTTCGAATTTTTATTTTAAAATTCGTCGCTTTTTGTTCGAAATTTCGTCGTTTCTCAAAATTCAGATTTTTCAAGAATATATCTTTGAATTCGATTTAACTTAAAATCTGAGTTTCTCAAATTTTCGAATTTTTATTTTAAAACGCGTCGTTTTTTGCTCGAATTATCGTCATTTCTCAAGATTCAGATTTTCCTGGAAATTTCGACTGATTTCAAAATACAATTTTCCTTAGATTTCTTAAAATTAAGCTTTTTTTCCAAACTTGGTCGATCTTTTGATAAAAAAGGTAAAGATCTTTAAAAAAATATTTATTTACAGATTTTGGGTTTTGGAAATATATTGCATTTTTATGAAAAATATAACCTGCTAAAAAATTTTCTTTCAAAAAACTTAAATCTTATTCTCAAATTTGGTTTTCTCTGCGAAATGTCCATTCTATTTCAAAATGGTAAATTTTTCCTCCAAATTCGCCCTTTTCTTGAAAGGATTACTTCTGTCAAAATTCGTCTCTTTTTTTCCAAAATTATGATTCTGTTCGCAAAATCCGACTATTTTTAAATTAAGATTTCAATTTCTCAAAATGTCAACTTTTCTCTCGAAAATTCGATATTTTTCTCGATTATTTCCTCTATGTCGGGCTTTTTCTGTAAGTTTCGATTTTTTAGAATCTAACTTTCCGGAATATTTTCAACTGATTCCTTAACTTTTACCTTCAAATTTCGACATTTTTCTCGAAATCTAGACGTCTTTAAAAATTCGTTTTTTTTTATTTCAAATGTATTCCTAAATCTTGCCGTCTTTTTTTCTCAATATTTTGAATTTTTATCTTCAAATTGGTCAGTTCTTTTTCAAATTTTCGCCATTTCTGAAAATTCATATTTTCCTGGAAATTTCAACTGTTTTTAAAATACGACTTTCCTCATATTTCTTAAAATTTAGCTTTTTTTCCAAATTTGGTCGATCTTTTGATAAAAAAGGCAAAATCCTTAAAAATATTTATTTACAGATTTTTAGTTTTGGAAATATATTGCATTTTTATAAAAAAATTAACTTGCAAGAAAATTTTCTTTTAAAAAATTTAAGTTTTATTCTCAAATTTGTTTTTCTCTGCGAAATGTCCATTCTATTTCAAAATGGTAAACTTTTCCTCCAAATTCGCCCTTTTCTTGAAAGGATTACTTTTGTCAAAATTCGTCTCTTTTTTTCCAAAATTATGATTCTGTTCGCAAAATTCGACTATTTTTAAATTAAAATTTCAATTTCTCAAAATGTCAACTTTTTCTCGAAAATTCGATCTTTTTCTCGATATTTCCCCTACGTCGGGCTTTTTCTGTAAGTTTCTATTTGATTAGAATCTAACTTTCCGGAATATTTTCAACTGATTCCTGAACTTTTGCCTTCAAATTTCGACATTTCTCTCGTAATCTAGACTTCTTTTAAGAAATTCTTTTTTTTATTTCAAATGTATTCTTAAATCGTTTTTTCCTCAAAATTTTGAATTTTTATCTTCAAATTCGTCAGTGCTTTTTCAAATTTTCGCCATTTCTCAAAATTCAGATTTTTGTGGAAATTTCAGCTGTTTTTAAAATACCACTTTCCTCATATCTCTTAAAATTTACCTTTTTTCCAAGTTTGATTGATCTTTTGATAAAAAAAGGAAAAATCTTTAAAAAATATTTATTTACAGATTTTTAGTTTTGAAAATATATTGCATTTTTATAAAAAATATAACTTGCAAGAAAATTTTCTTTCAAAAAATTTAAACCTTATTCTGAAATTTGGTTTTCTCTGCAAATTTTTCATTCTATTTCAAAATGGCAAATTTTTCCTCCAAATTCGCCTTTTTCTCGAAAGGATTGCTTCTGACAAAATTCGTCTTTTTTTTTCCAAAATTATGATTCTATTCGCAAAATTCAACTATTTTTAAATTAAAATTTCAATTTCTCAAAATGTCAACTTTTTTTCGAAAATTCGATCTTTTTCTCGATTACTAACTTTCCGGAATATTTTCAACTGATTCCTTAACTTTTGCCTTCAAATTTCGACATTTTTCTCGAAATCTGCACTTTTAAAAAATTAGTTTTTTTTTATTTCAAATGTATTCCTAAACAGTGGCGGCTCGTAGCCAAAATTAATGGGGGTGGTGCTTAGCGTTTTAAAATTTTTAAGATTTCGACTGAAAATTTCGACATTTTGAGAACGTTACCGTTCGAAAATTTTAGATTTCTTTCCAAAACTTGGCAATAAAAACTTTTTATAATGTTGCGTTTTTTGAAAGGTTGAATTTTTTCCAAATTTCAAATGTATTGCAAAATTTATATTTTTTCTTGTAATTTCGACCTTATTTTATTTTTAAGTATTGACTTCTCTGAAAAACTGTGTAATACTCTTTTAAATATTTCCGTATTTTCGTTAATATTTAGATTTTTCGGTGTTCTCTTTTTTTTGTAATTTTTTTTTTTGAAAATCAATTATTACATTTTTTTTCTAATTTTTATCATTTGAAAATTCTTACTTTTTCTGATAATGTAATTTTTTTCAAAACTGGACTTTGACTTTTTAAATTTTCGACTATTTCTAAATTTAATCCTCGTTTATAATTTTTTTTGGAAAATTATAATTTTTTTACTAAAAATTTCGATTCTTAATAATTTCGACTGGTTTTTATTTAAATGTCAAACTATTTTTCAAAATTTCGTCTTTTTTTGCAGTTTCGATTATTTCTTGATTTTTTTGTTGTTGCAAATTTCGCCACTAATTTTAATTTTTTTGGCCTAACATTTCAACTTCTTAAAAAAATGTTCCATTTTGATTCAAAATTTTAACCACCAAAAATTTAAACTTTTCCCAAAATTTTAACTTCTCAATATTTCAACTTTTGAAAACCTAGATCTATCTGATAATTTTCACTTGTTTTCAATATTCTGGTTTCGAGAATTTTGATTTATATTGAAAAGTTGAGTGCAAATTTCCCAACTGTTCAAAATTTAAACTTTTTTAAAATTTCGAATTATTTCGTAAATTCGATAAAAATTCTCAAATCTTTTGCAAATTTTAATCTTTTTTAATTTCGACTATAAAATTTCGACCATTTCTTTTTGAAAATTTCTTCTTTCGCAAAGTTTTGACTACTTTTGGAAATTTTAAAGATTTTAAAAAATGTTGCCTTGTCAACAAACGACTTTCTTTATTGAAAATAGGTAACCTTTTCTTAAATCTGCTTTTTTTTGAAATTTTCGACTTTTTATTTTAATTCCCACTTTGTTGAAAATTCTGGCTTTTTTCAAATGTTCGAATTTTTTAAAATTTTGGTCATTTTCCGGAATTTAAAATTTTTGGAAAACTTAAAAATTTTGACTGCTTTTATTTAACTATTTTATTTTTTTACAAACTGTCGATCCTTTACTTGAAAATTGTGATTTTTTTAAAGTCAGACATTTGTTAAAACCTTTCATTGAAATTTTCGACTAATATTTCGTAAAATTTCAACTCCATTTCAAAACTTTGAATTTTATTCAAAATTTCGACTCTGAAAACTTGAAATTTTTTTTGAAAAGTTCGATCTTTTTTAAAAATTTTATTTATACATTTTTTAAACATTTTCAAATAAATCTTCGACTTAAAAGAAAAGATTTTTTTTAAACTAAACCATTGAAAATTTCGACTTTTTTCAAAATTTTATCTTTTTAAAATTTTAACATTTTTGATAATTACGAATCTTTCGATAATTTTAAGTTTTTTCCAATATTCAAAATATTCAGCTTCCTTGAAAATTTACTTAAAAACTCTGCAATTTGTTTTGAATGTCGATATTTTTCCAAAAATTCGTCTTTTATTCACATTCCCAAAATTATTGAAAATGTCGACCATTTTAAAAATTGAAAATTTTCTTCGAAATCATTATTTTCTTTTAAAAATTTGACTTTCTATGAAAATTTTAAATTTCTTTAAAATTTGACTTTTTTTAAAAAAATCGACTTTTCTGATAACTTTAGCTTTATTTTTTAAAAGAGGTAATGTTTTTCTTTTTAAATTTACATTTTGTTGAGAAAAAATTGTGCAAAATTTTGAAACAAATTTCCAAAAAAAAACTTGCATTTTATGTACAAATAAATTGCCAAAATTTTAAACTTTAATCACAAAAACTTGGCTTCAAGCTGGAATATTTAATTTTTGAAATTTCCCTGGAACTACAAAATTACCAGAAAAAAATTAAATTAGAGCAGTAAATTGTTAATGAATTTTTTTCAACATTTTGATTCATTTTAATTTCGAAATTTTGTGATTCTTCTAGAAATATTGACTGTTTTTCTCAAAAATTTCAATAATTCCCACATTAAAGGTCGAAATTATAAGAATATTTTTGACAATTAATTTATTTCAAAAAAAATTTTGTTCTCTAATTCCGAAAATGTTATTTTTTTTGAAAAATGTTTACAAACAAGAAATTTCAACTTTTTCTAGCAATATGATCTGCTTTCTCTTGAAATTTTGAGTTTAATCATTAAATTTCGATCTTTTTTTATTAAAATTTGAATTTTAAATTCGAACTTGAGAATTTCAAGAATAAATTTAACATATCTAGAAAAATTGGAAATTCCGATTCAGAATTTTCTTTGGTCCTACAGTAGTTGACATTTTTTAGAGAAATATCAAATTGTAAAAAAGGTTGAAGTTTACAAGGTTCATTTTTTCTTGAAATTTCAATATTTTTCCAAAAGTTTTCTTATTTTTATGCAGATTTGAAGTTTATTTTCCCTAAATTGATACTTAACAATTTTCAGTTTCTTATCAAAATTACAAATTAAAATTAACTTTAAAATATTTAAATTTCGTTAAAAAACTTTTAAGTTTTCAAATCAAATTAGAGAGAAATCAAAATTTCTACAAGAAAAAATATTTTAAAGACAAAATTTTCAGAAAAAATCAAAATTTCTAAAAAAATACTTTGTATAAAATGTTTAAAGAAAAACACAAATTTCATAGGAAAAAAAGCAAAATTTCTTTGAAAAAAACCGAAATTTGAAAAAAAGGATTGATATGGCTTTACAAATAAGTCGAAATTTTTTGATTTTTCCAAAATGTTGAAATTTTTATAGAGCCTTTAGGGTTCTTTCCAAACATTTTTTGTCACAACTACAAAATAAAATAAACTTTAAATTGTCAAAGTGTCGTGAAAAAATTTGATATTTTTAAAGCAAATTAGAGCAACAAAAAGAAAAATCTGGATAAGTTGGAATTTCTAGAATACATTTTAAGAACAACACTTTTAGGAGAAATGGAAATTTCCAGAAAATTTCTTTTTATAAAATATTTAGAAAAAATGGAAACGGCAGGAAAAATAAAAATTTCCTAAAAAAATCAAAATATCTGAAAACAACTTAAAATTTCCATGGAAAATGACAAATTGACAAAAGTAAATATCGTTAGATTAATTTGGAGGACTAAAGTGAAAACTAACGATTTCTAAAAAACTGTAAATCTGCAATTAAAATTATATGCTTGGCAACAGTGAACAACTTGATTTGAAATTCGCGGTTTCAGTTTGCAGGTTTGCACCAGTTTGGCCAGTCGCGAAAATTAAGCTCGTCAATCTACGCGCACGATCAGTTCAGTTATTTGTGCAAACTTTTTCTTATTGACATCAGTGATTCTTCGGAGGACCCCCAAAAACCGAAAAATGCCAACGTTATCGGCAAAGTTGCCCCAGTGTGGTGCCTAATAAACGTGGAAGTGTTTTGCGCTTTAAATGTGCCAGAGAACGATGCAGTTATACCGCAGACGTGAAAAAAAGGTTAGTGCAAGTTTTCACTCCAAGACTCGATTCGATGTGGGTGTCTTCGACAGGGCTGATTTGAGTTAGAATTCAATTTATGCAATTTAGTACTTTAGCCGATGTTTGCGTGGGCGTTCATTAGAAGACAATTTGTATTAAGGGTTTAATTAATTGAAACAGTGCGTTTCGATGATTCACGGTTCACGCCACACATTTCTATAATGTAAACAACATTGATGCTTTATGAAGCAGACATCAAGCGCAACGAACGGCCAATGAAGGGTTGACATTAGGGATGCAGTAGGGATTCAACAATATATCGGTCGACCGATATTATCGATAATATCGAAGCAATAATATCGAGATTTATATCGATATTATAATCTCGTCGATATGATATTATCAGTCACCAAAAATAATTTTCCCGAAATTTCTGACACTGGAGCTCGTTTATAAATTTTTTTGTTCATTTCCAAAATATCGATTATCGATAAAAAATGTTCGACATTATCGATTATCGATATTGGTCTGCTGTAAAAATTTATATCGATATTACAATTAACTTGCATCCCTAGGAATGCGCATCGAATGTCGATGTTTTGAAAACATCGATGTTACCCAAAAAAAGCATCGATGTTTCGTTTCCAATGTTTTTATAACATCGATCTTGATCTAATCCATTTTTTTATTTGTTTTTATTTTTGAAAGTAATCTTATGAAAATGGATTCTTTGCACTAGAAAAATGTATTCTGTAATTTATTGAGAATTTTTGTCTATACATTATTATTTAAATTGAGAACTAATTGATTTACTAATGTTAATATTACCTAATCTAATTTTTTAGCGCCATCTAGTGGTGAATAGCATTGCCATTACTAAAAATTGTAGAAAATACTTTTCAATTGGCTAATATTTTTAAATTAATAGTTTACCTGCATCGTAATAAATAGCAAGATGAAACATTGTGTGTGTAAATATAGAAATAATTTGTTAATCGCTATTTTGTATGAATTTTAGATTTTTTATTATCATTTGGTTGGACATGACGCATGTTATAAAAACATCGATGTTTTCATTACGATATATCGTTAACATCGATTGTTTTTATAATTTTACCATCGATGTTTCGCTAATCTATACGCATCCCCAATTAACATCGAACCCTTGCATTCGATTTTTAATCGATATAAAATCGATAATCATTAGAATAACACACCAGGGGCTTGGAAGCTCCAGAGTTATTTCTGCAAATGAGCACCCTTCTCGAAATCTCAGAAATCTGAAAATTTCTAAAAGGGGGCGAAATTTCGAAGTAAATTAAGAGAAAAGGAGAATTATTTCAATATAATTTTACCTTAATTTAATCTTACAATTTTCACATTCCCACTTTAATCACGAAATTGGACTGAAAAAAAAAGATTTTCAAGAGAAACAAAAAATTCGAAATTTTTCTTTTTTTTTCAGCTCAACCCGAAATTATTTTGATTGTTATTTTCAAATTTTAAAAATTTCAGATATGACTTGATCATTCCAGATTTTTCTAATCGGTTGAGTTTTTCCTTGAAAAGTTGCCTTTATTGTTGAAATTTCGATTTTCTGTCGAAAGTTGAAAAATTTGAGCGAAAAATTTAAATATGTATGTCAATATTTTTTTACGCAGTTTTACCGTTTATTATTATTATTATTATTATTATTATTATTATTTTAATCTTGAGTTTTAAATTCCATATTTTAAGTTAAAATTGTTGTTCTTTTCTTTTGATTTTTTTAAAACTGTGTTTAAAATTTTCAAAAACCGACAAATTTCGACTTTTTTCTGAAGAATTCGCTTTTATTTATGAAGTGAAAACTTTGGACACGTCCAGCATTTTTTGGTAGAGGCACGCGTCATGCTCCATCTATTGGTCGGCAGCTAAAGTAATATCAAGATGCTCGGAGACAATACAATTTCTATATGGTTTCTATAAGATTTAATAATTCAGTTTCATTCTCGACTTGGAAATAGGATGTCCAAATTGGATGATTTATAATAATGATTGGACAGTTTACAGTAATTATTATATAATCTAATAATAAATATTTAAAATGACAGTAAAATTATTGCAGATAATTGAACAACTATTACACTAATTAATTTTGTCTTCTTCTAATAGATGCCACATCTTGCGTAAAACTTAGTTCCGTTGGCGTTTAATAGGTGGTGCTTTTGCGTGTTACTCTTTGGAAACCCATGAAAATTGTAGTGTATACTTTTAGAAGCATTTGAAAGCATACTTACCTGGCGTAGGGATTACCGTTCAACAAGGCGGTTTCCCCAGAGTGAGGCCCTTTCATTGCACTACGATCGGGCTGACCTCTGCGATTATCCCTAATGCGGATAACTCGGGCGCGTAATTTTTGGTAGTCGGGACTGCGTACGCGCTGTCCCGGTTCAATCTAATGAAACCAAACATTTCTTGGTCTGACAATGTGAACCGATATCTTCGGCCAATATGTGATGCGTGTCTTGCCCTGACGTATCCCATTGCATGAATGCTTTCTAAGGCTAACTTCATGACAAGGCTGATAAATATATCATAGAATACCTCTTCGATGGTGGTCAAACCATCCAGCGTTTTGGCATATATGTAATAGGGTGGGTGCACCAGTAACAAACCATTTAAGAGACATTTTGAAACAAAATTTGATAAGGTAACTCAATTATTACATCAATCATTATAAAAAAAGTACATCGTATTCCTTGCCTACCATATCATCATATAGTTTATTCCGATTTTCTTATAACCATTAGGTTTATTTTCATTCAAAAGTGAATGTGGCAAGTCTCAATGTGCCTAAGGTGGAGCAGATTGTACCAGCAATAGACCAGGTATTGTGCCAATAGTAGACCAGTAAATAAAGTGAATGTTTTTAATGAAGAATAACTTTATTATCAACAATATTGAACGTAATTAAGTTTTATACTAAGTAATCATCACAACAGTCCCAGAAAAATATTCCCTTTCATACTTACCAATTATGTAATCGCCTTTCTCTGGTTTTTGGGTGATCTTGAAAGATTTATGAACAAAGAAAAGTACATTCTCATCATCAGAATCTGAATAAATTCTTAATCGTTTTATTATTGTGTATTTTTTTTTGGAGAGGTTGCTTTTTTTTCATCTGAATCTGTTTTCTGTTTCCTATTTTTCTTTGATTTTTTTTCTTTATTCGTTGTTTTCAGAGCTTTTCTTTCTTCTTTTTATTTCTTGATCTTTTTTTCCCTTTCCAATATTTCATCAATTCACTGCTCTTTACTGCATCAGGCGGGCAAACCTTTCGCTTTTTCCTGTTGTCTTTAATTGGAGATTCAGACGACCACACAATTACTGCTGCAAATGAAGGACTTATTGGTTGAAAGTTTTTTTTTTTCTTTTAAGCCACTATTATCTAGGATTTAAGTAATACTTCTTCTTGTACGGTCAATATGGTTGAAGGTCCCATTTTTCTCTGCAAGGGTAATTCAGTTTCATTTTATTTATAATTGTTGTGTGAGCAATATTTTGTGGGGAGAATTTTTGGCATGTTTCTCTCACTTTGGCACCTATGCTTATTTCTTTTATTGATTTTATGACGTCTTCCTCTTTATATCTGAAAAACAATCTTTTCGGTGGCACAGTGTCTGTGAAAAAAGTATAAGTGGTAAATTATTGGAACAAATTCATAGTATAGATACCACCACTATTATACCACTGGTCAACGACTGGAACATTGTGAATTTTTGAAGAGTTTGTTATAATACTTAATTATGGCATCACAAGTGAATATAAATGTAATAGAAAAACTAAAAAAAAAATATTACACAGCTTAATCACCAGTTGTTGACCAAATGGAATATTACTGGAACTCCATAGAATTTGTGTTCCATTAGTCTTCCAAAGACAATTATCGATCCAAATTAGTATTTTCTGAGAAAATAATATGTAATATTATTGATATATGTATTAAAATATGCATTTAACACGAAAGTAGCTTACAAAAATTGATGTAAACAAAGATTTAAAAGATTAAAATAACTTACCGTCGTACACGCGCTTAGTAGAATGGTCACCCAGAACAAAGTGAACGAATCACGTTTTGGAATAAGTAAGTAGTTTTAACCTGTTTAGACAGCGCTTGAATCACTTTTAGTTATAATTACATGGTTGGTCGAAGTACGCTAAAGCTACCTATCGCAGAAAGATTGGCGAAAAATTTAAAAGAAAGTTAAAATTTATATCTGAAGTTTAAAATGGTGTACTACTGTTTCCTGGTGTGGGACTGGTGCACCCACCCTACTTCTATATGGCGTGTTTTGTACCTTGGATTGTGTTCAAAAGCCGCGATGGATATATATGTTTGTCTTTTTGGAGGACAGAATTTACTAACCAATCCCGCTTCTCGTCAGTTATCTTTGTTATCATTCATTTATTAGTCATCTGTTCCCGCTATAAATGAATGAATGCTTGTCCTCCAAAGAGTACGACATATACTTTCATCTTACCTTTTTGACAACGCATTTTGTAGTGGCGATTATACACAACACGCCATATAGAAGTATTACATATATGCGTTTTGGAAAGTGAGAGGTGACCATTTTTGAGAGATTCATAGTTTATCACTTAGATTAACCAACCTCCATTGGTTAACACCGGATTTAATTAAAATAAGCCATTGGTTAACACCTGGTTTAATTAATAATAAATAAAAAATACAGTCTGGGTTCCCATTTTTAGTTATTGTGACTTTATTTTAATCACTAAATATTCCTTTTATTTATCCCTCACTAGCATGCAGTTTGTCAGTGATTCCTTGCAATGTCCAAACAAAACTGGCCCATGCTGAATATTATCAGGCAAATTTATTCATTGTGCGGTAAGTGCCTCGGTCGAGATGTAAAATTAATAGTAGTGAAGGAATATCCTTTACAAACCCCCATCTTTGCCCGCACAGAACCTTAATTCTGTCCCAACTCCGTTCGTTACACGTGTTATTTATTCAAACTTGTTTAACCCAATCATGCAGTTTTTAAATTGCATGTGACGGATAGATGGCGCCATAGTACGAGTCACCGGTTCGTAGTCCATTTGTTATTCACAATATATTTGCCAGCGCTAGCCACGGTATCGCTTCTCGGCCCTATGGCTAAGATCAAAGTGTAGTATCTGTTCTTATCAGCTTAATATCTGATACGCCCCGCATGCGGGGCCAGTATATTAAACTGATTTTTGGAAATTGATGGGGGCTTAGGGGCTTGCTCCACCTCCGTCGCGGGTTGGCCCGGTATTGCAGTATCGCCGGGAACGGCCCATCTAATATATCTCAACACATTTTTTTTGGCGCCCGCTGACAGCCATGAAAACTGGCAGGGCTGCTAACATACCAAGAATCGCTTCCATGTAAATTCATTGGAGCGTTCATAACTTAAATCTCCCTGTCCAGTGCAAATCAGCCTTGAATCATATTTTGTGCAGCGAAGAGAGTCACGTCATTTCTCGAAGTTGTGACGTGCATTCACCAATAGTTTTTATTTTAATTTTGTTTGATATAATTTGACCTTTTCAGCTGTGGACAATGAAAGGCAATGAAGTCCACATATTTAAGTTTCAATCTATAACATCAATTTATATTCTTTGTAAAGGTTTGCTTAAGAAAGAAGATTCTTTTTAATGTAAACTTGCATTCGAATTTATCGACAAACATAAGATCCGGGTTTGTTTTGTTCTATCACAGAAAACAAAGAATTTTCCAAGCAACTCATTTGGTTTCAGTAATTCTTTTGTGAACGAGAAGTAGATAGTAGTAGATGCAGTAATCTTAGCTTCCGCTTGACAAATCTGCAAATAATAGGAATTTATTACACTCATTACAGAGGCTATTTTGTAACCGCCCTCACACGATGCGTCCAATGTTCGACATTAAAATGTATAACAACAGCATTTGTTATAACAGCTTTACCACTGGGATTGCACAGAGTACTACTGTGTTGCTACTGACATGAAAGTTCACACAACGTAGCACAATGAGATTTAGAAAAGAATAATTGATTTTGGCGCTCCTGGAAACGTTGAAGACATATTTCCTCGTGCGGACGTGTAAATAGCCCAAACCTCACAATTGCCCAAGGCCCAGAAGTTTTCTTGGTGGGCCTTAGAGGGGCTTTTCAAATCGTAAGTGACATACGTTTTTTCATGCCTGATGAGCATTCCAAGGCTGATTCAAAAGATATTTCACGATGACATGCAATAATTTTAATAATGATACCAGTCAACATTTGCATGTCACTTAACCTCTTCTGTGATTGTGCGAAGATATTTCTTAGAGAATGTAGAAGGATTATAAATAAAAACATTATGAATGTCCCTTAAACACATTCTCTTTTAAATTACCCAGCATATTCCTAACGTTGATAGCTTTTATTAATTAAAGAAAACTTCGTGGTACCCTGAAACATTTTTAACAACTTTGATTAATTGTTCAATTTTACAGCCTCCTTGGCGGCGGCGTCCCCTTGTGATGGGTCTCGCAGTTACAAATGCACACCTTCAAAATATTTAACGATTGCCTAGAGAAAGGATTGCTCTAGAGTCGGAGTCTGATTATTATATTAGTTGGGCTACCGTCTAATAGGTGGTGCGCTTGTAAAATACTCATTCGAAGTCTACGACAACTATAGTGTATACTTTAGAAAGCCGAAATTAGCATACTTACCTGGCGTAGGGATTACCGTGATCAACAAGGCGGTTTCCCCAGAGTGAGGCCCTTTCATTGCACTACGATCGGGCTGACCTCTGCGATTATCCCTAATGCGGATAACTCGGGCGCGTAATTTTTGGTAGTCGGGACTGCGTACGCGCTGTCCCGGTTCAATCTAATGAAACATAACATTTCCTTGGTCTGACAATGTGAACCGATAGGGAAGGTGTTTGGATGAAACCTAATTTCCTTTGTTTAAAAAGTTACCCTAAATAATGAACGAATGATCGAAGACGAGACCACAAAATTGATAACCAGAAGCCAACTCATCACCTGACCAAGCTTGTCTATGACGAAAATCTATGTCGAAAGTACCAGTGCAATAAAGATGGCAAGGTTCGAGATTTTAAAGGAATCGAATTTGGTTATACATCCAATTCTGATCCTTTTCTTTAGGATTGAAGTATCATTTCATGCTACCAATGTTAATGTAGGATTTTATTAAAAATATATTTAAAGTAAGTAATTTAAGTGCAGAATTAATGAATTGCATCAAAGTTGACATTTCCAAGTGAAACATCCTAGACATTATTACCTCGGAAATCAAATAGTAAATATGAGTTTTGTTAGATGTCTTATTGATCCATGACGCTTGATATAAAAAATGTCCATTAGATAGGGATAGAATAGCAATCGAGAGTAATAATTGAAAAATAATTCGACAGATTTTGCTCAAACTTGTTTCCAGCAACAATCTCTCGATATGTCGAATTAATTTCTCTCTTTCAGACAGAAGGCGCGAGAGTTTGTGATCCATGGAGATGCTTAGCATGACAACGACCAAACAAGCTACTGATATAATCACCGATGATGCTGGAAAGCAAAACCTGGTCTATAATATTAAATATTTGTCGAAACATCCTGGAATTTATTTACTGTTAATATATTTTATAAGTTGAATGAATTCCGAAAAGAAATAAAACGTTATGGTGAATCTTCTTTTTTGTTTTTGTTATTCTCTGGATCTTCTTTGCGAAGTTGTAATAATTTAATTTATTTTTTATTGGTTTTCTTCTGCTTACGATAAATTGTCGGTTAATAAATAATTTAAAAGCTCAAATTTATGCCCCCCTAGTATAACTTGAGAAAGGCCCAGACTAAGGCGGCCAACTATTGAAAAGAGCATTGCGGGACAACATTTGTAATTTATTTTCGTCGACCAAAAAAAAAGGTCTTCATTTTCTGTATCTCTATAACTTAGAGGGAAACAAAAACAAACCAAAATATATGTCGTCCCCCTACATATTTTTGAAATATGGTCAGTTCATCGGTGTGACTTAGCTTAGTCGTTCGTTTTTTGTGATGGATTGGCATAGGTTGGATTTGGTATTTAGTGATTGGAAAATCTATGAATGAATTCAATTTTTAAAAATGCGAGACATCCGGGACGCATAAGGGGTTTTCGGGACTATTTTATTAATTTTTTCTATACGGTACTGTAACCACCATTCCGGGACAGTCCCGCAGACGGCGGGACGGTTGGCCGCCTTACCAGACAGGGTGCAAAATCTGGAAATAGAACGACCTTTAGTTATTGGAACAAATTATAAACCTGATACATAGCTTGTAAGGGTCATGGATCTGATAACTGAATAATTGCTCGCAAAAACTTGACTAATGATAATTATTGCTTTCAGTCAAAGAAGTTCCCTGGGTCTGCCTTCCGAGAAGTGGCGCTCTCTGAGAGTCCAAGGCCAAAACTCGTGGTTTTTAAAATTGTCAGATTTTATATAGATGGCGCTAATATATCGTACTGTGTGGTATCTGTGATGGAACTATCAAATTGTTTCGCAAATGTAATTCTAGTACTCTGGTTTCTCTTCTATGCGAATAAATCTTTCGCCTTTTACTAAAGATTTCCGTGGAGAGGAACAACTCAAATGAGTCTTTAACAATTTTTTGACGCCCGTCTTAGGACGGGCATTTCACAAATAAAACGCAAGTCTATTTCCCAAATATTTTGATGTATTCAAATTCACAGAAATTTGATTCTTTCATGGTTTCTCAGTATGGCGCTGTCCCGGTTTTATTAAATGCACCTTATATTTCCTACTTTTGTTAATGCAGATTCACAAATGTCCATATGATGTATCAATATGTTCCGATATTCAATACATTGATATAGATCAGTTCTTTAAAAGCATTTCGAATGCAAGCCCAAAGAGATTGTGTATAGGTTTTTATCTAAATACCGTGCGTATAAATGGTTTTCCCATCCAGTGTACTGTCATTTTTTTGTCATGTTTACATTCCTTATTTTAACGGTATCTCAAATAGACAATACATAAACATCGAAGAAAAAAATATTTTGTCGCATTTCGATTGGCAATATGTTAGTTGACCAAACTCAAAATGTCAAAATCGTTTAGAAATGTCACTTGCATAGATACGTCACTAATGCATAGCAATCGTCAGTTTCAATTAAACGCAGTTGCACATACAATACGTTCAAAGATGTTTCTAAAGCAGATTTAAAATTCCTTGGAAACATCTTTTTTAAATCATGTTCAGTAAGCAAGAGTCATTTTTATATTTATTAATGTGTAATTTAGTAATTTAATCAATTCGACCCCCAAAAATGACATTTGTCTTAACTATTGTTTTGTAAATCAATAAAGCTGTGTCAAGTTAGTTTACGAAAATAATAGAGATATATTTTTTTTATTCTAACTTTGGAATGCTTTTATATCTATAATTATGTATTGATAACTATCATAAAATGCAAAAAAATAGTATAAACAAACTCGCTCGTATTTAGCCGCTATACTCTAAAATATTATTTTTCTGCACTTGCCTGTTTAATAAACTATTATTGATTTGATTTTACTATGGAAGAAAAATCCTTCATTGTCGAATCTTACCTTAGAAGCGCCTAAAAAACAGTAGCGAATGGATCTCTTCCATTTCTGATTGTACTACAGAATTTTTATGTCAAAGTTAAATGTCAATTTGGAGTGTACGGATCAAGTAAGGAGCATACGTGAACTTGTCAAAAAAATGACAACAGCACACTAGATGAGAAAACTTGTTGTACACTCTATATAGGTATATTAACAAGAACTTTTATTATTGGATTTTCCTGAATAATTAATATATAGTGAAAATATGTATGAGTTTATGGTTTTTTACACTTTTTTTAATAAAAAGCCTAATCCTAAAATTGTATGTGTTGGAAGAAAAATACATATAAATTCCTATTAAGCCATAAGTATAAATAAATAAGGGCGAAAATTTGACTGCGATAATTTTTGTTTCAAATATCACCGAACTGCGTCCTTGAAAACTAGATGAGAAATAAAATGATAATACTCACTTTAGAATGCCGTTGACTCGTTCATGATTCTGTTCGGAGTAGATTTGACTATTAAGGTCACTATTGCCTAGATGGCGCTAAAGCTAGAAGTAACCGATTTGCAACTTTTGTATTATTTACACTATACTTGCCGATCCTAGTCACGGTATCGCTTCTCGGCCCTATGGCTAAGATCAAAGTGTAGTATCTGTTCTTATCAGCTTAATATCTGATACGCCCCGCATGCGGGGCCAGTATATTAAACTGATTTTTGGAAATTGATGGAGGTTAGGGGCTTGCTCCACCTCCGTCGCGGGTTGGCCCGGTATTGCAGTACCGCCGGGAACGGCCCATCTAATATATCCCAAACTTATTTCATTACTTTTCGATAGTAGTAAATGCGAGTAAATCCTCGTTACTTTTGCGATATCTACTCTATCGAAAAAAATGTGGTTGGCATCGAATCAAATTCAACTCCGATCGAATTTATCTTTACAATTTTTGAACGAATCGAATGAATTATAAACAAAAGACGAAGGTTGATTCAACGACTTGTCATTACCGTCGACCGATGAATGACTTAGTTCTCAAAGACAAGTAGTTCTAATTCGTCTCGCACCATAAAGTTTTAATTGACTGACTAATTCTAATTTTTGTTAGAAGCACGAAATTTGAAAACTAGGATTCTTTCATCTAGGTTCGCAATAAGAAAGGATTTGCGAAATTCAACCCCAGCAGATTAAAAGGGTGGAGGGGGGAGTTAAAATTAGTATAATATAAATATTAATAAAGAAGTTATTTTAAATACTAATCAAAAGCTGACGTCATATTCATCTTTTGTTTCAAAATGCAATTAGTCTAATCATTTCTTTAATATATTTAGTTGTTTAAAAGGTGGGGCCAGGTATGTAGTAAACAAATATGTATTTGTTATTTGGCAAGCACCAATTAACGACTAGCAGGTGAAACTTCAACGGGACATATATTTGGCCACTCTGGATTGGATTCTGGATTCGTTGTGGGTTGCCTATAGTTTAGGCCAGCACTTAGGCCACCCTTTCCAGGCCCATTGTGCTATCCCCGTGATTGAGATGTCCTTGGTCATTCATTCAGCTACCCAACCTTGTTGAGAAACTGAAGAACGTCCCTTGGATGCGCCTCTCTCAAACTGGCCACACTAGGTCAGAAGTTCCCCAGAGTAGATCCTCTGATTGATGGTAGTGCCGGGCAGTGACACATCACGTGCTTGACACTCTCATCTTCTTCTAAACACCCTCTGCAGCTCGGGTCGTTTATAATTCCCATTCTGGGAGGTGTTTGTTTAATCGACAGTGACCTGTCCAAATTCCTACAAGTTTCCTGAGATTATTCCTTGAGAGTTGTAGGCATAGTTTTGCCCTTTCCCTGCACGACATTCTAATGAAAGCGTGAGTTTGTCGGCATGTTGTTATTGATGCCCACAAGACTTTGTGTTTACAATAAATTTCTTCGTTAAGTAGGGATCTTATGGTTGATCTTGCCAGGGGAAGGGTTGGTTCTGGTCCAACGAACGAATTGTCCCTCCGAACCCTTCCTCGCCAGTTTGTCAGCGCATTTGTTTCCCTCTTTCCCAGAATGTTCTTTGATCCATATTAGATCAATTGCATTCTCTTGCGATAGGCGTTCTAGAGCTAGGTGGCAATTCCATACCAGCACTGAGTTTGTTTTCACATTCCTCAGGGCCTTAAGGACTGCCTGGCTGTCCGTCTTTATTTGGATATATTTTCCTGTAATGTTCAGTTGCGTCATTTGTTCGGCGCTATATAAAATTCCCAACATCTCCGCTTGAAAGATTGTTGAGTATTTGTCTAGCTTAATACTTACATTTAGGTTCAGGTCTTCCGATAAGATTCCTGTTCCAGTACCCGTATTTGTTTTAGACTCATCCGTGTATATACTTACGTCTGGTATCCTTGCTTTGGCCACTCTGATGAAGCAACCAAGCAACAAGGCGAGAAAAGCAAGCCCTAGCAAAAAAAGAGCCAAATATCCCTCTTCCTCCGGTTAAGGTGGCAATCATTTACTGCTTGCAACTTAGTAATCGTTAAATACTATATGTCTGTTGTTTTTAAAATAAGTTCTTTTTTGTATGTAGGTAATTCAAATCTACCCACATTTAAACAATACATAGACAAAAAAATATACATATAATACATAACAGCAGCCAGTGGCGGCTGGTGCTAAAAAAATTGGGGGTTGCAAAGAGACACTTACCAAAATGTGCCGAAATTGGAAACTTTAAATTAATCTGGAATTAAGAGATATTTAGGATTTTAAATGATATATAGTATATTATACATGTATAGTATATTATTAAAATTCCCCTTTTATAATATTCGCAAAAATCAGACATTCACTTATTGGAAGCGGAAATCCATACGATGATCTTTGGCAGCTGAAAAATTATCAATAAATTTTTGATTGCGGTCGGGTATTCCTTGGATTGTCCTTTTCTTTGGAAAGCATCGTTAATGCGAACTATTTTTCCTGGCATAATGTATTTCTTAAAAAAGTTTTTAATTATTTTCAGGGTGGAGAAGCACCCTCTGCTTCAGCAGAAGCCATTGGGATAGTTATCAGGTTTTTTGAAAGCATTTAGAGTTCCACTAAAAATTTTACTAAGCTTACTGTTTTCTGAAATAATGTTATAGAGTACAAGTAAACCAGAAGCTGATTTCAACCTTCTATTTCGTAAATTACAGTTAGTTCAGTTCTTAGTTTTTGTACATTAAAAAATGGATAAACCTTAGTGGTTTCTTTAAAATTCTTTTCGGAAAAAGTGGTTCTATATTGATTAAATTTTTCAGAAAAAAAATAAAGTTGCTGCAATTAAATGGCCAGTGAAGCTGAATCGTTCTTTAGCTTGGCGGATAATAATGTCGCATAGTACTTTAGCTTCGCAAACTACATAGTTCTGTTAAAACTTCGCTTTTTACTAAACATCGTCTGCACAATATTTAAGTCTGGAATAGGTCGTCCAAGTTGCTTAATTTCCAGTTTTTCCGACACAGATCGGTTACTGAATTCATTTTTATTTGTGTTTCACGGCTTACAACATTGACAGACAACAAATTAAAATAGCGAGTTGATATTTGGTTTGCATCCACAAGTGCAACCTAATGCTTGCTTATGGGCAAGTATTTAAACGAACAAAATATGAGTTAAGGCGCAGGTGCATATGTGGAAAGCAAAGTTTGCAGTCTAGCCCGCAAACTCTGCAAACCATGGACTCAACAACCTCGCCAAATTCTAACGAACTGGGGGAATCCGTTATAGTCATGTTTGGTAACGATAAATCTGTTATATTAATAAACAACAATTACTTTATTCTTTATCCCGGATCTTTTTTTTTTGGAGGTTGTGCAAACCTGCAAACCTTAGCACTAGCCGCCACTGACAGCAGCCATCCTAAAAATGTCTAAAAACTATCGATATGAGTAGGTATCGATACTTTAATAATGGCATTCACATGAGTAGTATCGAAAATTATTTCCGAATACTACTTTATGAGTAGGTATCGATACCTTGTGGGTATCGGAACATCCCTACTTCCGAAGTTTCTAATACTGAAACCAAGAAGTCTATAATATAGACTTCTTGACTGAAACTGCGTTTGCAAGGAAGGGTGCGTTTGGATTACACTTTTGACATTTCCATCTAAGGATCACCCCTCCCACTGGTGGCAACAATTAGAACTAGTGCAAGTAGATCGCAAGCTTGTTTACGTTTTGATATAGCGTTTGCTTTGTGAATGTAACCATAACAAGCATTCAATTAAAAGATTGGTCGACTTACCTGGTAAGGAAGACCAATCTTAATTATTCGAGCATCGCAGTCCTATCATGGTATTTGGTTTCATTTTATTGCCTGACGATGCACAGATTTCAAAAAATGTATAAACAAAAAACCCCCTTTCCTTCCCGGGCCCGTCCAGTCCCGCTGTGGCGTGATATCCCATTCAGTTCATTTTTGACGGTTAAATCGTACTAATTTTTTCAGTATACATATAATTTAGGGTGGGTTGGGCCCCATCATAGAAGGACTCCGATGCTCGAATAATTAAAATTGATCTTCCTTCCCAGATAAGTCGACCAATCTTTTAATTATTCATCGCATCTCCGTCTTTCTATGATGGCATTTGGTAGATGTTTGTAGAGAAAAGTTAGTACGATTTTGTGTGCAGAGGAAATAATTGGGTTATATACATATATAATAATATGTATTACTGTAAATAATACACGAACATAGTAAACTGTGGTAAATACATACCAAAAATAATCTTATATAGCTACTATCAAAAACAAATAACAATTGGTAACTTGAGTAACTAAAGGTTAACAAATGCTAAATCTAGGTCTAACGTTTATAATGCAAGTTGCAAAATCTTCTGGATTTTGCGTTAATGGGAGGTTGTAAAATGTACTAAACACCGCGGATCTTTTCGTCCAACCCGCTGTATTTTTTATTAAGTCTATATTGAGCCCTAACCTAAACGCGGTGGAAGTACTTGCATGTCTCACACTATGGCTCTTAAAGATCTCAGTGTCGATCTTACTTTTCTGTAAAACTTCTTTTATCCATCTGCTTATAGATTACATAGAAGCAGTATGGTAAGGTTTCTTGTGGGTTAAAATTAAATTATCATTATTTGAGCGAAAAGTTCGTGTTTTATTTAAGTAATATTGTAGCGTCGAAGCAACACAAAGTTCTGGTCTTTCTCTAAGGAAAGGGAATACTAAGTAGGGCCGTTTTTTCCCAATAACTGAGGTTTTTATTCTGTCAGGGATTCGAATCTCAATCTTTTTGCTAGACTGATGGATGTTATTTATGGATATTTTCGATATTGTCTTCCCCGAGGTAAATAGAAATAGAGTAACGAGTTTTAAGGTTAAATTCTTAAGTGTTAGGGATACTATCATGGAAGATGCTCGCACGAACTAATAGGATTCATTCCCCCAAGGGCAAGATTCTTGAGGCGTACTAGACAGTCGGAGACAGCAAATTCTTGTGCAGTCCAGCTTGACACAGTGAAGACTTCTGTCTACGGAGACTCTTTTTTTCTATAGAACTTCCAAGTTATAGTACTTGCTACCGAAAGAAATTTTCCCCAAAAATTACAACCTATCCTTGTTTAAGAAAGCGGTTCATCGCCATCTATGCTTGTTTCCGCATCCTACTCATAGTGCTTTGAAAGCATAATGGGGTTACCCTTTGCGAGTGGATTAAACTTAAAAAAAAAAAATAACGGAAAAAGTGTGGCTAAGAAATCAAGAACTAGGTTTGGAAGTTGCTGAATATTTTGGTGTTGTAGGCTTTTTATTGTATATGCCTCTAAAAAATGGTTTTAAAGTTTTTTCCTCTTCTACAGTTAGTGTGAAAATTAGTGATAAGGCCGATTGGTAACAATTACGAAATTATTACGATAACTGCGTTTCTGTATTTTCCGTAAGAAATAATAAGATTGAATTACAATTTTTGGTGTAGGGGTTTTTTGCATTTTTCGAACAATATTCCCACCATTTTTTGTAACATATGTTTTATTGTTTTAATATTTTGTCGGTAATTGCAGCTGACATGATTGGAGTGATTGATTCTGGTATCCCTTTGTTCTTAAGAAATTTCCTGATAACTTCCCTTTCACCAGGGAAGGTGATTTGTAAAGGGGGTCCGTCTCTCTGAAAGGCGAAAAGAGAAGATTACTACCTGGAGGAAATTTTATAGGTTTTTCTATCAATAAGTTTAAAAAGAGTGGATACCACGACTGTGACGGCCAATCTGGGACTATTACAATGCCAGTTGCTTTGTCGGTCTGAATTTTTTGTAAGACTTGGAATGAGAATGGAGGGTGGTAAGGCATAACAAAAAAATGAGTTCCATGTAATTATAAAGGCATCAACACACAGACAATTAGGCTCCAAGAAATGTAGTCTTTACATTTTGTGTTAATTTTTGATGCAAATAAATCAATTTCAGGTATGCCAAAGACCTTTATAATTTTCTGATATGCTCCGTTGTTTAGTTCATATTCGGTATTGATAGTTTTATTTTTGGATAAAAAATCTGCCTGAATGTTTTCTTTTGAGCTAATATATGACGCGAATATGTATATATTTCTTGTTTCGCACCAGTCCCAGATCATCCTGGTAATATTGTTTAAGTGTGTATATTGACTACTACCCATTTTATTGATACATGCTATTGCTGTTACGTTATCAATGCGCAAGAGGAGATTGCAATTTGACCTATCTTTTGCACTTAAGTCCATCAAAAGCAGCACGTAATTCTAACCAATTAATATGTTGTGTTAACTCATTCTCATCCCAAACCCCTTTTTCTTCTTTGTTACCCTGGCAGGCGCCCCAACCAGTAAGAGAAGCTTCCGAAAAAATTTCTAGACAAGCGGGTTTTGGGTTCTATGAATTTTTCAGCTCTGTTAAGGTTATTTAACCACCAAGAAAACTCTTAATTTAATGTTTTTGGGATGATCATGTTTCTGTTGAAGTTATACGTATGTTTCTCAAGGGCCTGTTGTTTAGCAATTTCAAACGGCTTTAAGAGAAGCCATCCATAGATTAGGGTGGACGAAATTGATACTAGTTTCCCTACCATGGAAGCGAACTTTCTTATTTTACTGGTTAGCTTTTTTAAGATCGTGTGTAGTCTTCGTTATGGAATTGATCTTTTTAAGTGGTAAACCAAAAATCAATCGTCTAGATTTAAAAATAAATCCTCAAAATTCAATATCCTGAGTTGGAAGTTAATATGCTTTTTTCCTTATTAATAGTCAAACCGAGGTTTAATAAGGTTTTTAATATAAAGTTAATATAGTTGGAGCATGTATTAAAATTCTTTCCAAGAACCAGTATGTTATCTAGATATATTGAAATACAGATCTAGATATATTACTAACTGACAGCCTTGCTGTCGTAAAAATTTTGTAATTGGTTTAAATAATTTTGTGAATAATCTGGGAGCAATATTTAAACCAAACGGTAGACAATTAAATTCGTAAAATTCATTTTGAAATTGAAAGCGTAGAAATTTCCTATATTTCTTGTTAATAGGGTCTTTTTAAGTCTATTTTAGCCATGTAGCAATCACATGAGATTAATTTCAAAACATTACGGTAATCTTCCATCCTAAGGTGTTTAGTTAGAATAAAAGAATTCAGTTTTTTTAGGTTAAGGATAAATCTAAATTTTTCATGGCTTTGTAATTAAAAAGTAAGATGACAAAATTTGCCCTTTTTTGTATTGACATTTTGATATAGCCCCTTTTTTGAGTAAAGTGTTAATTTCCCTAACATATTTTTGTTTGGCATGCATCGAGAAAATAATTTGCGGTGAGCCATGTTGCTTAGGCCTTCTTGAAAAAGGAAATTTTGACACCCTTTATCCACTGCAAGATTTGTTTATTTTGTGTAATATTTTCCCACTGATCTTTAATAGTAGTTTGTGCAACAAGAGCGGATATGATGTCCATATCGCACGAGAACGAAGTTTGAGCACGACGTCGAAGGCGGAGTGGACAATCCGCTCGAGTTGTAGTTTTCGCACGACTACGATCTATCAAAGACTAAAATACGATTTAGCAAATCAATAATTTTTCATGTGACATTTCTAATATATTTTATATAGTGTCCATGTGTCAATGAAATGTCATAAATTTATCGCAACAAAATTCATATTTACTTTTTGATTTTTAAGGTAATCATATCTTGAATATTTCACTTGCAGCCTCAGAAATGTCCGCTGGGATAAAGTTTACTGATTTTGCACTAAAAGCACTCATTTTAAATATTTTCTTTGGTAAATACCGAAGTCAGTTTGACAGATTCTATGGTATAATTCTGAATCTAAAAATGACATTCGTCTTTATCGCATGCCGTGATTGCTCAATTTCATATCCACACTAGTGTGGATATGAAATCGACCAATCACGGCGCGACTTTCGTTATATCCGTTCACTAGACTGATATGGTATATCTATCCTGCTCGTAAGGTATAAAGAAAACAGTGAATATACGGGTGGGAGTGGGAAAAACTACTATTTCCAAACAGGAATTCATCGATTTGATTTTTGTTTGCTGCTGATCTGCTGTCTTCATTTAAAAAGGGATTTATTTCGAATTTTCGTTTTAAGGATATCGCATGACAATATTCGTTAAAAGCTGTTTCGCATCAACTAGGTTTTCGACCATCTCATTGACTAGTATAAGCTCTTTACCGGGTTCGCCAAATTTTTTAGACAATATAGAGCCTAGGATAGACAAACTAGCTCCTAGTTGTCCCCGAATGGCACTTAGAAAATGGTCATTTTTAACGGCTTTAGATGGCAAAATGGATTTTACCTCTTCATTCACTAAGGGTGCACCCAGTGTTGGATAGTTTTCTGGGATAGGGTATTTTTGTACTAATGTCTTCCTGGTTTCCACGTTAATTCCTTCTTTGAGGTAAGGAGTCCATCTTACAACTAATTCATTGTGTATACCTGGACCCAATGGATTCAAAGAGATAGATAGGTTGGTCTTTGAACAAATGTAGAATATTTGCGGTGTTGTCTCTTCCTTCCACGATTGCATCGGCGGTTGGAGCTTCTCTTAAAATTCCGGCTGCCGAGTTGGAGGAAGAATCCGATTCTAAAAAGGAAGAAATCGGAATTATAGGAGTACTATTTCGTTAAGCAAGAAGAAAAAACACCTTGGTCGGCATAGTCAATTTTTTAAAATGTAGGACATTTTATATTAGGCAGACAATAATCTACGGATTATTGTTAGTCAAAACAACTAACACCCTTATTATTAGAATTGCAGTCCTGAGCTCTATATTGATGCAGACAATAATCTGCAGGATAAGTTAGTCAAAACAACTAACGCTCCGTAACTTACTATTTTATAATATAAACTATTAGAATATAGCCTCCCAAGTATAATGTGTACAGACAATAATCTGTGGGTTACTGTCAGTCAAAACAACTGACCCCCTATTTTATTCATCCTAGGTAATATTCTCGTCATTTTTTTCTATAAAAAAAAAGGATATGTTGCCCTTATATTTGGTTTTTAGGTACCCGATGCTGATCCTGTAGATGATGATGATATGTCCGTTATTTTTATTTTCTTTTCTAAACGAGCTAGTGTATGTTTTATGGAGTTTAAATCTTCGGCGTATCGCCGTTTTTTGTTTGTTTTCGCCATCTGGTACCACACAGCTGATTACAACAATATGCACTGTAAGGCACAATAAAATGAACTGGATGGGATATCACGCCACAGCGGTGACTATACAGGCCCGGGAAGGAAAGGGGGTTTTTTGTTTATACATTATTTTCAAATTTGTGCATCGTCAGGCAATAAAATGGAACCTACCAAATATCATCATAGAAGGACGGAGATGTGATGAATAATTTTCCGTTAGTTGATGTTGGAATCAGAAATTAATGATTTGATTAGTTTGCATGTAAGTACCTAAAGTAGTTGTAGACATTTGTCATTTATAGACTTCTAAAATCAAGTTATCCATTATTGCAAAATATGGAATTTACTTCAAAACAAATAAAAAGCAAATCAAAGATTTTTGGCATTGTTTATGGCTGCATTCAGTGGCGGCTAGTGGACAAAACTAATGGGGGTGCTGCGACAATGTTTAGCGTTTCAAAATGTTTAAGATTTCAACTCAAAATTTTGACATTTTCAGAACGTTACTTTTCGAAAATTTCTTTGAAAACTTGACAATGAAAACTTTTGATAGTGTCGCGTTTTTTGAAAGGTTGTATTTTTTTCCAAATTTCGACCGTATTGCAAAATTTAGATTTTTTTGTTTGTAATCACGACTTTATTTTATTTTTCAGTATTGACTTTTCTGAAAAACTGTGAATACTCTTTTAAAAATTTTCGTATTTTCATAAATATTTAGACTTTTCGATGTTCTTGTTTTTTTTTGTATTTTTTTTTGCAAATTAATTATTATATTTTTTTTTTAATTTTTACTATTTGAAAATTCTTACTTTTTCTGCAAATGTAAATTTTTAAGAACTGGACTTTTGACTTGTTTATTGTTTTTTTGGAAAAATTATAATTTTTTTTTATTAAAAATGTTGATTCTTAATCATTTCGACTGCTTTTTATTTAAATGTCAACTATTTTTCAAAATTTCGACTTTTTTTGCAAAATTTCGATTATTTTTTGATTTTCTTCGTTGACAATTTCGCTACTTCTTAATTTTAGAAATTCTTTCCAAATTTCGATGTTTTTGAAAATTTTGAAATGTTTGACATTTCTTCAAAATTTTAATTTTTTTGACCTAAATTTTCAGAAGAAAATGTTCTTTGATTCAAAATTTTAACTACCAAAATTCAAAACTTTTCCAAAATTTTAACTTCTCAATATTTCGAATTTTGAAAACCTCGATCTATCTAATAATTTTCACTTGTTTTCAATATTCCAGTTTCGAAAATTTTGATTTTTATTGAAAATTTGAGTGCAAATTTCCCAACTATTCAAAATTTAATTTTTTTTTAAATTTCGAATTATTTCGTTAATTCGATAAAAATTCTCAAATTTTTTGTAAATTCAGATTTTTTTTTAATTTCGATTATTAATTTCGACCTTTTCTTTTCGAAATTTTTTTTTTGCAAAATTTTAACTTATTTTGAAAATTCGAAAGTATTGATAATTTTTTCATTGTCAACAAATTTCGACTTTATTGAAAATTTTAACCTCTTTTTAAATTGCACTTTTTGAAATTTTCCGCTTTTTATTTTAATTCCCACCGTTGAAAATCCGGCCTTTTGAAATGTTCGAATTTTTCAAAATTTTGGTCATCTTCTAAAATTTAAAATTATTGGATAGCTTAAAAATTTTGACTATTTTTTTAGTTTCAACTATTTTCAAAATTTTGACATTTTTTGCAAACCGTCGTTTCTTTATTTAAAAATTAAGATTTTTTTTAAGTCAGACATTCCTTAAAACCATTTATTGAAATTTTCGACTAATATTTCGTAAAATTTCGAACCCATTTCAAAACTTCGACTTTTTTTCAAAATTTCGACTCTAAAAATTTAACTTTTTTTTTAAAAGTTTGAACTTTTTTTAAAATTTTATTTATACATTTTTTTAAACGTTTCCAATTAACAGAAAAGATTCTCTTTAAATTTGATCTATTGAAATTTTCGACTAATATTTCGTAAAATTTCGACCCCATTTCAAAATTTCCGTTTTCAAGATTTCCATATTTTCAAAAATTTCATTTTTTCAGACTTTCCACTTTATTCAAAATTTCAACTGTTTTTCAAAGTTTTGACTTTGAAAATGTCTGTATACTTAACATTTTAAATTTTTCTTAAAATCTTGAACATTTTCAATTTTTGCAATTTTGGATTCATCTTCTTCTTCTTCGTTTTTTTCTCGAATTTTTCACGTTTTGTGACAAGTTCGAGTTTTTTCAAAATTCCTCTAAATTTTAACTGTTTAATTAATTTTGAAAAATTCATTTTTTTTATGAAAATTTCGACTTTTTTATAGATTTCTCATTTTTCTCGAAATGTTGACTTTTTATGAACATGTTTTTCTGAAGATTTAACTTTTTTGAAAACATCAAATTTTTTAAAGTTTTGACCTTTTGAAAACTATGATTTTTTATAAAAATGTACGGATTTTTTATAAAAATGTCGACATCAAAATTTCCATTTTTTTGTTCTAAAAATTGTGACCTTTTTGCAAATTTCGACTTAAAAAAAAATGTCCACCTTTGAAAATTTCCACTTTTATTCTAATTCTTATTTTTAGAGAAATTTCGGCATTTCTCCTAAAATTTTTGGTCTTTTAAATGTCAAATTCTACTCCAAAGTCAGACAATGTTGTAGATTGAGTTTTTTTTTTCAAAATTGCGACTTGTTCTCGAAATATTAGATTTCTCGTCAATTTTGATCTAACGTGAAAGACTCTTCGAATTCCTCTTTTTTCAAAATTTCAGACTTTTTAAAAATTCTGTCTTTTCAAAATTTCGATAATTTCTCAAAATTTTGTTTTGTTTTGGCGGGCCGCCGTAGCTTAATGTGAATGAAATTTTTTTTTCAAAATTTCGACTCTGAACATTTAACTTTTTTTTAAAAGTTCGAACTTTTTTTAAAATTTTATTTATAAATTTTTTTAAACATTTCCAACTAAATCTTCGACTTGAAAGATTCTTTTTAAACTTGAAATATTGAAAATTTCGACTTTTTCGAAAATTTTATCCTGTCAAAATTTCAATTTTTTTGATTATTATGAATTTTTCGATAATTTTGAGTTTTCTCCAATATTAAAAAAAATCAGCTTCTTTGTAAATTTAATTAAGAACTACGCAGTTTATTTTAAATGTCGATGTTTTCCAAAAATTCGTCTTTTATTCACATTTCCAAAATTATTGAAAATGTCGACCATTTTAAAAATTAAAAATTTTCTTTTAAAAATTTGTCTTTCTAAGAAAATTTCAAAATTTTTTAGTTCGACTTTTTTTTAATATTCGTCTTTTCCGATAAATTTAGATTTATTTTTTAAAAGTGGTAATGTTTTTCTTTTTAAATTTACATTTTTTAAGAAACATTTCCAAGTAACACTCGAATTTAAAAAAAAATTAATAGCAAAATTTTCTATTTTTAAACTTGTGCAAAATTTTGAAACTAATTTCCAAAAAAAAACATTTTATGTACAAATAAATTGCCAAAATTTAAATTTTAATCACCAAAAATTGGCTTCAAGCTGGAATATTTGATTTTTGAAATTGCTCTGGAACTTTAAAATTACTAGAGAAAAATTAAATTAGAATAGTAAATTGTTAATGAATTTTTTTCAACATTTTGATTAATTTTAATTTCGAAATTTTGAGACTCTTCTAGAAATGTTGACTCTTTTTCTCAAAAATTTCAATAATTTCCACTTTAAAAGTCGAAATTATAAAAATATTTTTGACAATTAATTTATTTCAAAAAATATTTTTTTTTAATTGCGAAAATGTTATTTTTTTAATGTTACTTATAAATGAGAAATTTCAACTTTCTCTAGAAATATGATCTGCTTTCTCTTGAAATTTTGAGTTTAATTTTTAAAATTTGATTTTTTTTTATCGAAATTGAATTTTAAATTCCAACTTGTGAATTTCAAGAATAAATTTAAGATTTCTAAAAAAAATTGGAAATTCTGATTCAGAATTTTCTTTGGTCATACACTAGTAGGATTTTTTTAGAGAAATATCAAATTGTTTTATTTTTTCTAAAAATTTCAATATTTTTCCCAGAGTTTCGTTATTTTTATGCAGATTTGAAGTTTATTTTCCCTAAATTTACACTTAATAGTTTTCAGTTTCTTATCAAAGTTACAAAATAAAATGAACTTTAAAATGTTAAAGTTTTCGTTAAAAAGGTTTTAAATTTCCAAAATAAATTAGAGAGAAATCAAAATTTCTACAAGAAAAAATATGTTAAAGACAAAATCTCCAGGAAAAATCGAAATTTCAAAAAAAATTCTTTGTATAAAATGTTTAGAGAAAAACATAAATTTCATAAGAAAAAAAAGCAAAATTTTATAGGGTACAAAATCGAAATTCGGAAAAAAATTGAAATATCTTTACAAAAAAGGCGAAATTTTTTGCTTTTCCCAAAATATTCAAATTTTTTATAGAGCTTTCAGGGTTTTTTCCAAACATTTTTTGCCAAAACTACAAAATAAAATGAACTTTAAATTATCAAAGTGTCGTGAAAAAACTTGACATTTTTAAAGCAAATTAGAGGAACATAAAGAAAAATCTGGAGAAGTTGCAATTTCTAGAAGAAATTTTAAGAATAACTTTCAGGAAAAATGAAAATTTCGAAAAAATTTATCTTTATAAAATATTTAGGAAAAATGGAAACTGCAGAAAAAATCAAAATTTTCTAAAAAAATAGAAATATCTGAAAAAAGCTCACAATTTTTATACAAAATGAGATTTGATGTAAAAATTGGAAAATACCGTATTAACTTATTTTTGAGAGAAATAGTAAAATGCGATATGGGTTGAATTTGGATTTTTCTTGAAATTGTAATTATTTTCTCAAAATGTTGACATTTTCAAAGAAATTTGAGTTTTTTTCTTAACATTTTAATTCTTGCTCGACATATTCATTTTTTCCTCAAAACTTTTACAAAAATTAATTTTTGAAAATGTGATTTTGATCAAAATTAAAAATAAAATAGGTTTTTAAATGTCGTTACTTTGTGAAAGACAAATTGAAATACAGAATTTGCCCCCTGAAACCAGGAAAGATTAACCTTTCTTGGTTTCAGAAGACAAGTTCCATATTTCAATTTTTAAAGATAACCAAGAACCAGTCCTTTCCACCAAAAATTCGTGAAAGAAACCTAAAATTTCTATAAAATGTAATCAGAGAAAATTTAAAATTTCTACAAAAAATTGTGTAATAAAAAGTGTTAAGAAAATTTTGAGAAAAAAACTCGAAAGCGAATTTGGGGGTGCTGCCACAGTGCCTATACGCCAGCCGCCACTGGCTGCATTACACAAAAATATACAACAAAAAAATATTTAGAAGGCTCATGCTAACATTCTTTGTTCTTGTAACTGAAAAACATTTGATATACAGTGCTGTGATTTCTCTTGGGTAACATTTCTATTGTTGAGACAGTTAATGAGATATTTTACTAAATGTTATCAATTTTAAATATAGTTTTACAGCCAGCTATTCCATGTCTACTCAAGAAGGGCAGTCACGATACCATAACTATGTGACTAATGTTTTAAATGATTTCCAAACATTAGAAGTATTCCTGAATGTACTTACATACTAGTTTAAACAGCAACATGTCTATGCTGTTGAATCAAAATGGTAAGGGTAACCAAATTTTAAAATTCATTACTGAAAATGAATCCTTCTTGGCTGATTACGTGCTAAAAAGAAAACCCTGGTTCAGTCATATCAATGATTTGTCGAACTATCGTGAACTTTTTAATATTTATTGTTAATACAGTTTATTAGTTGTGATTATTACTTTCATCAGTAAAATGTAGAAGGTTAAAGAATCTGATAAACAATTTTTAAAAGTAGTAATTTAATTCAGCAGCTAGGAATAGGTGGATGCTATCATGATGGGCAAAGGAATTTTAATCGATGGAATGTGCAATTCAAATCTTATTCGTTTATATTAAATTTTCTCCATTTTCTTCTCGTACACACCAATAATAAACATGACTTCCATTTAGAAGCCTCTCTCTCCCCTAAAAATATTTTCAATCTTTAACTGAACAACAAAATTAACTAGTGTTAACTATTACCACGCCTTCTAAGAAATTATTTAGTCATTTCTAAATAAATTAGAAGCTTCAGGAAATTTTATATTATCTTTTAACTGATTCGTAACTTACAACTTTTAGAACGTTAAACTGTTCTAGTAAATTAAAATATTCACTGCAATTCACAAATATTTAAAAAAGGATCTAATATCCGTGAGGGTTGAAGCTATAATGATAAATTTACCTTTTAACAATTATTCCATACAGAGATAGAGCTGTAAAAACAAGATTAAGATGCTGCTTATGCACTGCAATCTATCTCGCCCCTCTTCCAAAACATATAAGCTTTTTCCTCGAATCCATTATAATTTGTATAAACAGTCGGCTTGTTTTAATTACCTTAGTTATTGTCCTCTTAGCATACATATAATTACATAAAAATCATGAAAATTATAAAAATTACTGGCAAAATAAGAAAATATTCACAGGAGATGCCTAGTCTTTACATACACATTATAGCCCACAGAACATTTATAGCCTTAAAGATAGGTTATAACCACGGATGATAGAATAAGGATAGCGCACAGCCTATATTGGTCATGTATAAAAATTTGACCTAAATGCGTCTAGAAAGCGGAGTAGCTCCGAGTGTCTTTTTTCTTCCTCAATGAAAATCATTGGTCATCTTTAGCGCGCAAGGGATCATAATAGTAATTGCACCTTGGTTATTCTGTTGAAAGAATACAGAAAACCCACCTGAAACATTTTTAGATTTCTCCTACATCATCTTTTTCATAAAAAATATGAATTGACTGCACTAAGAAATGACATTAAAATTAAACGAAATCGGTAAGTTTTGACATTTCTCAACAGGTGTTTAATAGCCATATTCATTTATTCGTTCCTCATTGGTAGTAGAAATCCGTCACTTCCGATATTACGAGAGGGTACTACCTGCGCTCTGGACGTTTTTTCGACACCGTTTTTTATGTTCGTACACTATCCTACTTCTATAATTCGTGGTTATAAGCAAGCGACCTACTTGCGATCAGCTGATTGTTGGCGCAAACTTTTAATTTGAATCGCCAATAGGATGGCCAAATTGGACGGTTTATAATGATAATTGGACCGTTTATAATAATTATTGGACAGTTTACAATAATTATTATATAATCTAATAATAAATATTTAAAATGGTAGAAAAATCATTGCAGATAATTGAACAACTATTACAATAGTTAGTTTTGCTTTCTTCTAATAGATGGCACATCTTACGTATTTAATTCCGTTGGCGTTTAATAGGTGGTGCTTTTGCGTGTTACTCTTTGGAAGCCTGTGAAAATTGTAGTGTATACTTTTAGAAGCACCCAAAAGCATACTTACCTGGCGTAGGGATTACCGTGATCAACAAGGCGGTTTCCCCAGAGTGAGGCCCTTTCATTGCACTACGATCGGGCTGACCTCTGCGATTATCCCTAATGCGGATAACTCGGGCGCGTAATTTTTGGTAGTCGGGACTGCGTACGCGCTGTCCCGGTTTTATTAAATACAAACTTAAATCTTCCCTACTTTAGGTAATGCAGATTCATAAAATTTTGAAGATAGCCATTGATGTATCAGTGATCCGATTAGGCATGAAAGTCTTGCGCATTATAGTTCGCAACTGGGAGCGATCAGTTTATTTAGTTCGCAGCTCTTTGGCGAACTAGGTCGTTCTTTTAGTTCGTTAGTTCGCAGCTCGGTCCCGCTCACTAAGCGATCTGTGATCTGTTGTATTACATTGGCTTTGTTATTAACTAGTACTAATTAATTTGTCCATTTTACATAGTTTTTCTACATATGCACAATAAAATTGATTTTTATCTCACTGAAGTTTAAATTAATCAAAGCAAGATATATGGAATTTTGAAAAACAAGGACCATTTACCTTTTGAAGCCACGGATTCTTGTTTATACTCGTGACCTATTTCTTTTTTGATCTGTACTTATTTTAAGACATTCATCTTAAGAGACTGCAACAGTTGAGAATTTTAATATTTCATAAGATCATTTGTTCAGTTGGAAAAGTCATACAGTTCTATGTGATTTTTTGATAGTAGAGGACGTAGCGAAAAACTTATTGTTTTAAATGAACTGTCAGGTCAGTAATTGTAATATCGATATAAATATTGATATAAATTTTTACAGCAGATAAATATCAATAATATCGAACTTTTTTATATTCTATGGTTAAGTCATGCTTGATTATTTAAGACAACATAGATATAACCAAATTTCCCAAGCTGATCGCATTTTTGAAAAGAACCGGTGACGGATATCAAGCCAAAAAATCGAAAATATTGACAAACGGTGAAATCGACCGTTTTCTATCAAGTGCAGATGACAAAGAATTCTTAATGATTAAGGTAAGATTACTTTTGTTGTTAGGGATTTCAATTATTAAGTATTTTGATTTTTTATAGGTTGGATTAATTCTGGGAATTGCCGGAGCTTGTCGAACTGATGAACTAGTCAATTTAACTGTAGATGATATTGAGGGTGTAGGCTCTTCCTTGATTGTAAAAATTCCAAACACTAAGACAAAGATTCCACGAACCTTTCTGGTTACCGATGTGGGAAATATGCTTGAATTATTTCGAAAATACCTCCCCACGTCAAGCATAAGCGCTTTTTTTTGTACTACAAAGCAGGAAAATGTAGTTCGCAGCCAGTTGGCAAGAATACCATGGGAAAAATTCCGAGTGTAGTAGCTTCGTATTTAAAATTACCTGATGCTGCATGTTATATTGGTCACTGCTTACGAAGATCTTCAGCGACATTGCTGGTAGATGCTGGTGTGGATATCACGACAATAAAGCGTCATGCTGGTTGGAAATCGCTGAGGGTTATGTCGAGAACTCCATTGAAAATAAGACCAAAATTGCTAATCAGGTTTTAGTAGGTACCACTACTAGCGCAATCACAAAAACTGTAAATGTAAGCGAAAGTAATATTCCTTCTAATATTAATTTTGAAAATTGTACAAATGTAACATTTAATTTAAATGTCAATAAATAATTTCAATGTTATCTTTTTTTTGCATGAAAAACGTTCTTCATAATGTAAACTCCCTTGGGAGCATTATACTCCCTTGGGAATAATCGACTACTTCTGTTTTAATTTTGATGTCGTAGAAACTGATTTCTACTCCCGACCGTGGAAAAAAAATTATAAACAGGCTCCAGTGTTAGAAATTTCTACGTATTTCGGGCAAATTATTTTTGGTGTCCTAAAAAAAAGGTCCTCGATCTCCATATTTCTATTCATCATTGACGACGATCGGACTGTTATCGACTATCGGGCAATATCGATAATATCATATCGACGAGATTAAATATCGATATTTATGCTTCGATAATATCGGTCTACCGATATATCGTTGCACCTCCAGTTCCGATATTCGATACATCCAGAGTCTCTGGATACATCGATATCGATATGGATCAATTCTTTGAAAGCATTTCATTTAAAATTAGATTCGTTCGCATTTGATTCCATTTACACTAAAAATTAGTGAGGAATATTTGGAGTGCGAGACCAAAGAGATTGTGTATAGGTTTTTATCTATATACCGTGCGTAATAGTTTTCTCATTCAGTGTGCTTGTCATTTTTTGTCAAGTTTACATATGTTACTTATTTTATCGGTATCTTAAATAGGCAAGTAAACATGCACGAATATAGAAGAAAAAAAATATTTTTTTCGCATTTCGATTGACAATATGCTACTTTACCAAACTCAAAAGGCAAAATTGTTTAGAAGTATCACTTGCATAGATACATCACTAATGCACAGCAACGGTCAATTTTAATTAAACACAGTTGCACATACAATACGCTTCTAAAGCAGACTTTAAAGTGTCTTGGAAGTCATGTTCAGTAGCAAGATTCATTTTTATATTTATTGTGTAATTTACTAATTTAATCAATTCGACACACAAAAATGACACTTGTCTCAACTATTGTTTTGTAAATCAATAATGCTGTCAAGTTATTTTACGAAAATAAAAGAGATAATTTTTTTTAATTCTAACTTTGAAATGCTTTCATATCTATAATTATTTATTAATAACTATCACAAAATGCGAAAAAATAGTATAAAGAAACTCGCTCGTACTCAACCGCTATACACTTCGTTGTTTAATAAACTATTATTGATTTGATTTTACTATGAAAGAAAAATCCTTCATTGTCGAATCTTATCTTAGAAGCGCATAAAAAACAATAGCGATTGAATCTCTTCCATTTCTGATTGTACTACAGAATTTTTATGTCAAAGTTAAAGGTCAATTTGGAGTGTACGGCTCAAGTAAGGAGCAACGTGAACATGTCAAAAAAATGACAACAGCACACTAGATGAGAAAACTTTTTGTACACTCTGTAAAGATAAATTGACAAGAACTTTTATTGTTGGATTTTCCTGAATAATTAATATATAAAAAAAATATGTATGAGTTTATGGTTTTTTACACTTTTTTTTCAATAAAAAGCTTAACCCTAAAATTGTATGTGTTGGAAGAAAAATATGTACAAATTCCTATTAAGCCATAAGTATAAATAAATAAGGGCGAAAATTTGACTGCGATACTTTTTGTTTTAAATATCACCGAACTGCGTCCTTGACAACTAGCCGAGAAATAAAATGATAATACCCACTTTAGAATGCCGTTGGCTCGTTCATGATTCTGTTCGGAATAGATTTGACTGTTAAGGCCACTCTAGACTAGATGGCGCTAAAGCTAGGGGTAACCGATTTGCAACTTTTGTATTATTTACACTATACTTGCCGATCCTGGTCATGGTATCGCTTCTCGGCCCTATGGCTAAGATCAAAGTGTAGTATCTGTTCTTATCAGCTTAATATCTGATACGCCCCGCATGCGGGGCCAGTATATTAAACTGATTTTTGGAAATTGATGGAGGTTAGGGGCTTGCTCCACCTCCGTCGCGGGTTGGCCCGGTATTGCAGTACCGCCGGGAACGGCCCATCTAATTAATCCCAAACTTAAAGTAGCAGTTTTTGAGGTTTCTATTACTGGAAACTACGTTTGCAAGGAAGAAGGGTGCGTCTGGTGTAAACGCACCACAATTACTCTAGCCTATTTTGACTTAGGAAAGGAGGTAATGACATGTCGGCTAAAGCCAATGCTGGTAGTGTTACTTTATAAAAATTAAATTATCCTGCGCTGATAAAACAACTCATGTTCCGAAGTATAAACGAAAGTATGGTTTGTTCACAACCTCGAAATTAGCCAATAAAATGAATAATCCCTCTTAACGCCAAACTTTGTGGCGTACAAGAATGTTGGGAGACCATTCTCAACTTCGAAATTATTAACGCTACGTTTTACGTTGCTGGAAAAATTCGCGAACTTCAAACTTTTGCGAATAATTTATAACTGGGTCATTTACATTGCGCTCGTGCGTAATAGATATAGTAAGCAAGCTCATAAGAAATTTATTTCTTGACGGTTTCTTACGTATTAACGTATTTTGATAGCTAGGAAACATCCAACATAAAGTTTTCGCAATAAATATATGTAAGTCGATTCTACGGCTGTGCATAAAGGTTAACTTGATAGTCTAAGTTTAAAGATTAAATAATAAAATCGGAGTAAAAATAATCGGTAATAATGGCAATGGCATGAATTACTTAGGATTTCTATTATTTGTCACGATAGACCGACATCTGTCAACGCAAGCCACGTTTAGTTGCAGGAAATCGTAATATAAAAGCTAGGTACGTCAAAAGTTTTACAGATGGCGCTTTTACGCTTTACTCGTTCGAGTGTTGTAAAATTATATTGCATTACTTTTTGATCCTTGTTTCGTTACTCTGGTTTCCCTTCAATGCGAATAAATCTTTCGCCTTTTACTAAAGATTTCCGTGGAGGGGAACAACTCAAATGAGTCTATAACCAATTTTTTGATGCCCGTCGAAAGATGGGCTGCAAAATAATGAAAATTAAGTTTTGCATTCCTTTTACCAGCAACGCGGGTGTGAATTGTGTGCCTTCTGTCTGGGGATGCAAAAAAGTTTTGAAACATCGATACTGCTTGTGATTTTTATCGAATAACAAATACCGATGTTTCAATAACACGGTACACATATATTCCGATATTTGATGTATCATATGAATAGATGTCCTACAGTAATATTGCATCACATCACAAGGCCAATTTTATTTGAGCTTTTTGCGCAAAAGTATGTAGCCCAAGTGATTCCATGTATATAAACTGAAAGTTAATAAAGAAAAGTCTAATTTGTAATACTCAATGCAAATATGAAATATTGCTGCCACCTGATAAGTGGTACAAATATTGAACATAGATTTGTGCGGTTGCACACAAGTAGAATAAATTAAAAATTAGGAAATGTCTAAATATGTTGTTTAGGCCACTTTTGAACTAAACGCCCAATTTGATGATAAAAAAAAACAATTCAACCTTTGGTGATGTTGCGATTTTTGATTTGTGAATTGTGAATCTCCCTCACATTAAATATGGCATATTAATTTGTAGAAATTGAACATTTGTAAATTGTACTTTATTCACTTATAATCAGTAGCGAAGGTTTTACTGCAGCAAATACTCGTGTACATAATGTTGCAGGCAAATATCTATGGAATCATCGATTTTGTGGGAAAACGAGAAAAATATTCCATCATACGAATGTTGAAAATGATTGTTGATTGAAACAACATCATTAACGTGTGGACCTTGCAAATTAGAAGATATGTTATGATGTCACTGGATCAAGTAAACGCAGAAATATCACAGTACAGAAGCATTGATTAAATAAATATTTATCTATTCAATCAACGACAGAAGGAATTGGAGGTCGGAAATGTTAAAGGCAAATGTAATACATTTGGAGATGGTGTTTGAAGTCATATTGGGATTGCAGCGGAAAATTTAAAATCTTGTAAAGACTTCAGTACTGTGAAGTTTCCTACATTAAGCATTAAAATGTAACATTTGTATGATAAAGAAATTGTAATAAAATGTTAAACCAATTTCTTTTAGATTAAATGTGACGTTCTTGCATAGACATATCTGCATAAAATCTGCAATAACTGTTAACTTAAAGAAATTACAAATTATAAAAATGATGCTAAAATAATTCGAATACGCTGTGTCGCGAATCCCATGAATGTTCCACTTATTTGAATTTAAAAAAATTGGCAACATTGCAGGTGGAGCATAGAGAAAGTCTCTGCTTCTGAGGTAGAGTGACAGTATGCTACGGGGAATATCCAGAGCAAATAAAAGAAGAAGAAGACGAAACGGTTATTGAAAAACATAGAAAGAATTTAAAAATAATGCGTAAGTATTAGACATGTGCATAAAAGGTGTGGTCTCTTTCGATAGTGACCTGATTGAGAAGTATTGCTGGTAAGTTTTTGATATTTCTATGCTTGTAATTGTCAGGAGTGTAAGGATTGATATGAAATAGTAAAATAAAGATAATGAGATGAGAATTGCTGTGGGGTCAGGTGTGGCTGTAAGGGGAGGTTGGAGGCCACTAATAAGGATGTTTACCCAGTTGTAGGAGTAGATGGTCTTGGTATAGGGATATAATAGAAAGGGTGTGCTTTAGATGTAAAAATGAGAGGGTGCTCACCCTTAAATTAACTCCAGGAGGTATTTACCTCAGAATCAGCTTTAGTTAACCCTATAAATAGTTGCAGAGGATTCTGCCGCATGATCAGCTTTAGAGCGTCCTAGTAGTATCAGAGAATACTGTAGTATAATAAGCTTTAGAATAGCAGCAGAGGATGCTTGCCGTATAATCAGCTTTAGAGGGTGTTAACTCTATAAGTAGTATCAAAGGATACTGTAGTATAATCAGCTTTAGAGTACCAGCAGAGGATGTTTGCCATAAAATCAGCTTTAGAGGCTGTTTCTGATCATCATCAGAAAGTGTTTATATTGAAATATTAGATCAACTTCAGAGGGTGTTCACCCTAATAACAGTATCAGCAGATATTTACTTTACCCATGATAAAAGAGAGTATTTACGCTGTTTTCTGTTACCAACTTATTTGTGTAACATATCTACAGTTTCAGTTTGTGACTAATTAGGTGACTCTAAGGCAATTCATTTCGCATGTTGTATTTATAACCTACAAAAAAAAATATTCGGGACACGCTGTTTTTATTTGACCGTTTTTTAGGTAAAAAGTAACGAATTGGCACATTGATTGATATGATACCTTCTTTTATATGTAGTTGGTGTGTGTCTTTTTGTTAAGATCTATTCTTTACTAAGTAATGTAAATTTCGCAAATAACATTTAATATTTCAATAAATGGCTAACTTTCATGTTTATTAGATTTAAAATGAAACATTAACAGTAAATTCGCGAAAATACATTGTGTTTTTTGTTGATTATATACAGTTTATTGTTCATAAGTATGTAGATTAAAACTCTAAAAAAAATTTTTTTTAGACATAGATTGCCTACCCTATTATATTTTTTATGTATATACAACCGCGCGCACGCGCTTCAAAAATAAACAAAACACGTAGGGAAATCGGAGAGTTTGATTAACACATTGGTTCGGCTATCATTTAATAGGTGGCGCACTTCCTGTAGGATACACGTACGAAGTTTGTGTAAACTATAGTGTATATTTTTGAAAGCCTCTCAAAGCATACTTACCTGGCGTAGGGATTACCGTGATCAACAAGGCGGTTTCCCCAGAGTGAGGCCCTTTCATTGCACTACGATCGGGCTGACCTCTGCGATTATCCCTAATGCGGATAACTCGGGCGCGTAATTTTTGGTAGTCGGGACTGCGTACGCGCTGTCCCGGTTTTATTTAATTCGAACACAATATATCTTCGCCTTGTATGTGATGTGTGTCTTGCCATGACATATCCCATCGTATGAACCCTTAATAAGATCAAGTTCGTGACATAACTGGTCTGGTAAGTATCAGAAAAACTCCTCCATGGTGGTCAAACCAGACAGCGTTTTGGAAAGTGAGAGGTGACCATTTTTGAGAGATTCATAGTTTATCACTTAGATTAACCAACCTCCATTGGTTAACACCGGGTTTAAATAAAATAAACCAGTGGTTAACACCTGGTTTAATAATAAATGAAAAATACAGTCTGTGTTCCCGTTTTTAGTTATTGCTACTTTATTTTAATTAGTAAATATTCCTTTTATTTATCCCTCACTAGCATACAGTTTGTCAATGATTCCTTGAAATCTCCAAACAAAACTCGACCATGCTGAATATTGTAAGGCAAATTTATTCATTATGCGGTAAGTGCGTCGGTCGAGATATAAAATTAATAATAGACTAGGAATATCCTTTACAAACCCCCATTCTCTGCCCGCACATAACCTTAATTCTGTCCCAACTCTCCTTACACGCGTTATTTATTCAAACGTGTATAACCAATCACGCAGTTTTTAAATTGCACGTGATGGATAGATGGCGCCAATAGTACGAGTCACCGGTTCGGAGTCCGTTTCTTATTCACAATATATTTTCCAGCCCTAGCCATGGTATCGCTTCTCGGCCCTATGGCTAAGATCAAAGTGTAGTATCTGTTCTTATCAGCTTAATATCTGATACGCCCCGCATGCGGGGCCAGTATATTAAACTGATTTTTGGAAATTGATGGGGGCTTAGGGGCTTGCTCCACCTCCGTCGCGGGTTGGCCCGGTATTGCAGTACCGCCGGGAACGGCCCATCTAATATATCTCAACACAATTTTTTCCGTGCCCGCTGACAGCCATGAAAACTGGCAGGGCTGCTAACACCAAGAATCGCTTCCATGTATATTCATTGGAGCGTTCATGACTGTCTAGTGCAAATCAGCCTTATCATATTTTGTGCAGCGAAGACTCACGTTATTTCTCGAAGTTGTGGCGTTCGGCATTCAATAGTTTTATTTTAATTTTGTTTGATATAATTTGACATTTTCAGCTGTAGACACAATTAAGAGTCCAAAGCGATGAAGTCCAGATGTTTCAAAGTTTCAATCTATAACATCAATTTGTTTTCTTTTTCAATGTCTGCTTAAGAAACAAGATTATTTGTAATGTAACAACTTGCATTCGAACATATCGACAAACATGAGATCCGGGCAAGGTTTGTTTTGTTCTATCACAGAAAACAAAGAATTTTCCAAGCAACTCATTTGGTTTCAGTAACTTCTGTCGTGAACGAGAAGTAGGTAGTAGTAGATGCAGTAATCTTAGCTTGCGCTTGACAAATCTGCAGATAGGATGAATTTATTACACTCATTACAGTGGCTATTTTGTAACCGACCTCACACGATGCGCCCAATGTTCGACATTAATATGTATATCAACAGCATCTGCTATAACAGCTTTACCACTGGGAATACTACTTGACATGCAAGTTCACACAACGTAGCCCAATGAGATTTAGAAAAGAAATAATTGATTTTGGCGCTCCTGAAAACGTTGAGACATATTTTCCTCGTGCAGACGTGTAAGGAGCCCGAACCTCACAATTGCTAAAGGCCCAGAAGTTTTCTAGGTAGGGCCTTAGATTGGCTCCTCAAATCATAATTGACATACGTTTCTTCACTGCATGATGAGCATTCCAAGGCTGATTGCAAACTGCAATAATTTTAATAATGATACCAGTCAACATTTGCATGTAAGTTAATCTCTTCTGTGATTGATTTCTTAGAGAAATGTAGAAGGATTATAAATAAAAATATGATGAATGTCCCTTAAACACATATTCTTTTAAATTACCCGGCATATTCCTAACGTTGATAAGCTTCTATTAATAAAAAAAAACTTTGGTAACATGTTTAACAACTACGATTAATTGTTCAATTTTGCCGCCTTCTTGGCGGTGTCGTCCACTTGCGACGGGTCTCGCAGTTACAAATGCACACCTTCAAAATATTTAACGATTGCATACAGAAAGGTCAGTGATTGCTCCAGAGTCGGAGAGTCTGATTATTATATTAGTTGGGCTACCGTCTAATAGGTGGTGCGCTTGCAAAATACTCATTCGAAGTCTACAACAACTATAGTGTATACTTTGGAAAGCCGAGATAAGCATACTTACCTGGCGTAGGGATTACCGTGATCAACAAGGCGGTTTCCCCAGAGTGAGGCCCTTTCATTGCACTACGATCGGGCTGACCTCTGCGATTATCCCTAATGCGGATAACTCGGGCGCGTAATTTTTGGTAGTCGGGACTGCGTACGCGCTGTCCCGGTTTAATCCAATGAAACAGAACATTTATTTCTTGGTGTTATAATGAACCATAAGGGAAGGTGGTCCGATTTGAGTGAATATCTAATTTCCATTATTTAAAGATACCCTAAATAATGGACGAATGATCGAAGTCGGGACCACAAAATAGAACCAGGCTAACTCTCATCACCTGACCTTCAAGCTTGCCTATGATGAAAATCTATGTCGAAAGTACTAGTGCAATAAAGATGGGGCAAGGTTCGAGATTTTAAAGGAATCGAATTTGGTTGTACATCCAACTCTGACCCTTTTCTTTGGGATTGAAGTATCATATTTCATGCTACCAATATTAATGTAGGATTTTATTAAAAAAATATTTAAAGTAATTTTAGTGCAGAATTAATTGCATCAAAGTTGACATTTCCAAGTAAAACATCCAGACCTTATTACCTCGGAAATCAAATAGTAAATATGAGTTTTGTTACTATATATTTATGATGTCTTATTGATCCATGACGCTTGATATAAAAAATGTCCTTTAGATAGGGATATAATAGCAATCGAGAGTAATAATTGAAAAATAATTCGACAGATTTTGCTCAAACTTGTTTCCAGCAACAATTTTTCTCAATCTGTCGAATTAATTTCACTCTTTCAGACAGAAAGCGCGGGAGTTTGTGATCCATAAAGATGTTTAACATGACAACGACCAAACAAGCTACTGATATAATCGCCGATGATGCTTGAAAGCAAAACCTGGTCCTGTAATATTAAATATTTGTCGAAACATCCTGGAATTTATTTACTTTTAATATATTTTATAAGTTATAAATTCCCAAAAGAAATAAAACGTTATGGTGAATCTTCTTTTTTGTTGTTGTTATTCTCTGGATCTTCTTTGCGAAGTTGTATTAATTTAATCTTTTATTGGTTTTTTTCTGCTTGCGATAAATTGTTGGTTAACAAATAATTTAAAAGCTCAAATGTATGCCCCCTTAGTTTAACTTGAGAAGGGCCCAGACAGGATGCAAAATCTGGAAATAGAACGACCTTTGGTTGTTGGAACAAATTATAAACTTGATACATAGCTTGTAAGGGGCATGGATCTGATAACTGAATAATTGCTCGCAAAGACTTTACCAATAATAATTATTGCTCGCAGTCAAAGAAGTTCCTTGGTTCATCTGCCTTCCGAGAAGTGGCGCTCTCTGTGAATCCAAGGCCAAAACTCCTGGTTTTTAAAATTGTCAGATTTTATATAGATGGCGCTAATATATCGTACTGTTTGGTACCTGTTATGGAACTATCAAATTGTTTCGCAAATGTAAGTCCGGTACTCTGGTTTCTCTTCTATGCGAATAAATCTTTCGCCTTTTACTAAAGATTTCCGTGGAGAGGAACAACTCAAATGAGTCTTTAACAATTTTTTGACGCCTGTCTTACGACGGGCCTTTTTACAAATGAAACTGAAGTCTACTGCACATTTGCGGTTTGTGTTAGGGATGATCGATATTAGAAAAACATCGATATTTACATCAATATTAACATCGTTTCAAAAGTATCGATGTATGATGAATATCGAAAGAAAAATATCGATGTCCGAAAACATCGATGTTTTAGGTAAGAAAAAACAATCCATTTTATTATAAGGTATACATATAGTAAGCGACGTGAACAAATTCATGGTAAATTGTTGGGTTACATTACTGCAAAAGTTTGAGTTTACTGGATAGACATGGAGTACAATATAGGGTACATTTACTATACCTGTTATTTCGTTTTCGAAGTGTCATTACAAAAACAAATTAACTTTTACTAACACTCGCTCCCACTTTATTCTTAGATAAAAAAAAATTGACCATGGCTTGAAAATTGGCAGTTTTTTATTTTGTTGGTTTCAATTTGGTTACATTGATCAGACATCAGTGTAAATTGGGTGAAGGTGAAATAATACTAATAACAACATTAATCACCAAAATTTGTTACACCTAATTACGCTAGATGACCTAGCCCTAGACTTAGAGTGTATCGATATCGATATTCCGATTTTATTCTCATAACATCGATGTGTCAATATTATCGAAAACTTAACATCGATATTAAAACATCGATGTTTTTCCACTAAACATCGATGTTTATTCACCATCGATGAATATCGATCATCCCTAGTTTGTGTGCACATGCACCTCACTTTTTGACGTCTTGATTCACATTTCTCACAGAAATTTGATTTGTTGGTACATGGTTTCTTAGTATGGCGAGTTATAATTATCAATTACAATAAGTAATGTAAATTGATGAAAAAAAATATTTTAAAACAGTCAGGCATTTAACGCGTGGAACTCCTTGTTTCAAACGCAAAGTGTTCACCATGCCACAAATCTGATCAGCACTTTTGTGGTTATTATAATTCTAATCGCGCTTGAGCAAGGATAATGTCTACTAGTCTAATGCACTTGTAGATTTTTCCACTTATCGTATACGTAATAATATTATTTTTGTTATACTACATTTCATGCAGTGTAACAAAAATTGAAATAATTTTTATAAACCAATTTAAATAAACTTCGTGTAATGTTTGAAATATTTTTTATTGCGAATTATATTAAAAATAAATTAAAATCTTATCATCTAGGGTTTATTGGCATCGGTTTTTCTTCTGCGAGCAGTGTCGTTATTTCGGCAACAATTCATCACGAACGCGACGCAAACAATGCTAAACAGTACAACGTAAAAGACGACCATGGCTACTCCGGCAGAACCATAATTGTGGTACTCCTGTTGGCTCAACAAATAACCGTAATTCGCCAGAACTTGAGTCCCGTTTGGTGGCGGGCAGGCCAATTGAACTATTATGTCTTGGCGTTGCACCTGAAAATGCCGGAAAGTGAACAAGTAATTTGGGAAAGGTTATTTTATAAAATTTAAGATTTTAGATCTTGCCAGGGAAATACTAAGTGTCTGACGTTCGCCCACTATCGTAGTGAACCTGTTTAAGGATAAGAGTTTCGCTTTTGGTTTGTCTAATTTGCTGAGCCATCCCGATATGCTTTCTTGATCCTGTCTGGTTGACAGAATGGGCGTGATCCTATATCCTCTACTCTGGTATGATTAACATAATGAGTTATCGTGATCTTCTGTGCTATTTTTTGTTTTTCATGCACAAGCCCTTACGATAATGGACGAAACATTGGAAACTTTTAAGTAACTTAGCCGTTTTACAATTGACTCGTACCTGTTTGTTTCTACAGAGTGTTGTGGTTGAACTACTCGCTATGGCTTCAGGTGATAGTTCTCTGTTTAACAGGTATGGTAGTAACCATCCAGGAGGGTTTATATACTTGAACCAATTCAAGTAGGTTGGTAAGTCTCTGAAGTGTATTGGTATTCCCGACGTCAGGAAAAAAGCTGATAAAATGGCCGATGCTATCATCACTGCAGCATTGGAACATGGCAGTAAGTAAATGAAGGCGTTGAGGAAGATCTGTATACAGCTGAGGTACAGAAGCATCATACCTGAAATTACAATCGAAATTTACTTGGAGCTTGATCCAACCTACTAAGACATTAGCTTCATTTACCCAGATTGTAAATAAGTATAGCCTGACATTGAAAGTGTATGCTTAACTGAGAAATATTTACTAAGTTCACTTAGGTGAATAATTTTAGAAAATATTAAGCATTTACTTTTTTAGTGTTTCAATGTATAATTAAAATTCATCAAAATCTAATGGGGGATTACTCTGCTCCTTATTGAATCGAAATTCAACTACTTAATACTTTAGAATCTAAAGTAAATAATAATAAAATAAAAAATTCTAAATGTCTTACCAATGTACAAATAGAAACCCTCGTAATCGCTGAGGCTTTGCATGTAGAGCCCCGTCATGGAGTAACTTGGTACTAAATAGATCAACCACACAAACAAACTCGGGGCCAAATTAATCAAAGTCTGAAATTATTAGTTTTTGAACCCAATGACTGACAAGAATTGAAGTAGTTACCTTCGTAAAAATATACGTGAATCTCCCGTATAATCCGTCTTTAATATCTCTCTCTACAGTCTTCCGATTTCTTTCAATCTCCGTGGAAGTCAACAGAAGCAACAATGGCCACGACATAACTACCATAGTACTGTAATGGTAACCTATCCTGTCGTTGAGATTCAACTGGGGATCCGAATTGGGCACGTCCCAGAATATCGCCCCGATTATCAAGGATAAACTCGCCGATATGATAATCAGGGTTAACCAGTTGACGAACGTGTTTGGTTGAGTATAAAACATCGCTTTCCTAAAAGATAAGTTTACTTAAACGTTAAACTGTGGTCATGAAAACTTCTACATTCAAAGTGAGTACGAGATATCATTTCCTCATTTGGAGTGTGCTCAGGAAACTATGCTTTTTACTTACAATATTTTGTAGTGTTAAAATTATGACAGTTCCATAAATGTTGCGATCGACTGTCTGTTTGAAAATATACATCCATTTTTCAATATCAACAAGAATACTTCTATAAGATTTTAAATACATAAATAAAAAAGAGCTTCCTTTCATTTATTGAGGCTGCTTTCTGAAGTATTGGCATGAATATTGCAGGCCCGACTGGCTCTTGGGTGATTTTGTTGCTATTAGCAACTTAAATCATCAGCCAGAGGAATGTTTGCTGTAGAGTGAACTATGAAAAATGCTTTCATCGAGACTTGAAAATAGTAATAGCGCAGGATTCGGTTGTATTTTGGTCCCTTCGTATTACCAGCTTTAGAGTATCTTACTCGTCCTTTGATTGTGGCACTGCAGAGGAGTAAACCAAAAAGTTGCATTCATTAATAATGTCTTAGGAATAACTAATTTTCAAAGTGGAAGAGGAAAAGTCTTCCCCGAAATATCGAGTATTAGGTACATAGTTTCCAGGCCCTGTCCAATCCCAGTTAAGGTATGTCTCATTATTATTTTATCGATGCTAAAATAATTAGCTACACTTACGTAAATATCACGAAAGCTTGTGTTAAACAGTTGGAATTCTTGACTGTCATCGGTAGCGAAGAGGGGGGACCAGGATCGCTCATCGGCTCCTGTTTTTGTCGAAAAATTTCTGCTAGCTGCTCGATTCTTTGCGAGGATTCTAACATGGCTTCCGCGGAAAGATCGTCCAAAGTGACCAAGTCCACTGGAAACGTCGATTCGCTTAAAATTCGTCCATTTTATTTCGTTTACTTACGGTAATAGTCTGAAGGGTTTTTAAATGACGGACACGGGTAGTCTACTAGGGAAAAATATGGCAACATGTCCCTCCGTTTGCCACTGAACATTGTCCTTCCTGCTGATATGAGCAAAATTCTGGATATCATCGTGAATATTTCGTAGGTTGGCGGGTGAAGTGTAATTATGACTATTCGCCCTAAAACGTGATTAGAAATAAGAAATATTAAATTGGGCAGGACAATTTGATGATTCTGATGGGTGAACAGGCCAAGAAAAAAAAACTGTTGGACGAATTTTTTTTTGTTATTACCATTTTGATTTTCAGACGATCTAATATAATATCATAGTTGTTCTATACCTCATCATGTTCTTTCTCTTGAAGAAAAATAATGCAACGTGTTGAATTCTTAGAGCCATAAAATCCCAACGAAACTCATCTAGAGCTCAAAGCAGCTTTTAAAATTTAAATTTTTCAAGTAAAATATTGAATTTTTAAGGATATTGAATTAAAACTCTAAAAAAGATCAAGGAAGATTAGTTATAACTAAAGCTCTAGCTCTAGCATACAGAAAAAGACTAATAGAAACGTAGAATAGCATTATCTGGTTTATAAAACACATAAAATGGTATTAGATTTAAGTAAAATTTGATGAAGTACATTCATTTGTGTTAGAACTATAAATAAAAAAAAGGGTTTGTAAATATTTACCTACTGTAGAAATCCGTACTATTATACATACCTAAGGCGTTTCCTGTTCCTCCATTGGCCCATTGTCTTAGATATTCCACCAAGAAGAACGTATCAAAAATATCCATTCCCCTAGTTGGTTGATCCAGAACTACTATGTCAGTATCTAAAAGCAAATGGCAGGCAACATTCAATCTTCTCTTTTCGGATATTGTCATTGAAGATACTTTGGTGTGACGTACTTGTTCAAGACCAAGATCTTCTATTAAAACGTTTATCTGCAAGAAGAGTAATCAGTTGAGCAAAAAAACTGAAATGATCACCATGTGAGTTGCAACAAATAAGCTTTCTTTCACAGCTGGAAAATCCCACTAAAACAACAAGCTTCGTAGTGAAACCAAGAATTGTTGGAATCTCTTGTGGAAAACGTTTTTTCTAAAGAGATCCTTTGAATCAAAATCTGCAAATGTACTTCCAAAACTTAAGTCGGAAAGATATTCAATAAATCAGTGATGACTGCCAAAGCATCTCATTACTTTTGGCTAATTTATGGATAATCTTTGCCAATCTAAATTCATCAATAGATCTTTTTCTAGGTATGATGTTTTTTACCTTCATACTTGCCTTCATAAAGGCATTTTATCTTTTTCTTTAGAATTGTTTTGGAGCACACATCTCCCCTATCTCCCTAATCTTCTAATTTCGAAAGAAAGGCAGAAATTAAGAAAAACAATATCAGAAGAGATAAGACTTTTAAGTCGATGCTCTTAGTTTCTTTACAGAAGAAAATAAAAGAAATTATGTTACTCGATAAATCGCAAAGCGTTTCTTTTCAAAAAATAAACAATGATAACTTTCTTTAGAATTGTTTTTGGAGCACACACCTCCCCTATTTTCCTAATCTTCTAATTTCGAAAGAAAGGCAGAAATTAAGAATATCAGAAGAGATAAGACTCTTTTAAGTCGATGTTCTTAGTTTCTCTACAGCAAAAAATGAAAGAAATTATGTTACTCGATAAATCACAAAGCATTTCTTTTTAAAAAATAAACAGTGATAACTTTCAACTCAAAAAACTTACCCTATCCATGGCATCAATTTTTAAATAACCTAATTTGTCTGTGGGCTTCACTAGATCGTAATGAAACTGCAAAGTCTGCGTAACCGTCATATCTTTGCACAAATGCGAATCGCTTTGCACATACGCCACCCTAGATTTTAACGCATTGTACTTCACGTGTTGCCCATTAAGGATGATATCACCAACCACCGGTTTTCTTCTTCCTGCGATTACATCCAAAAGAGCAGTTCCTTCCGCCTCGGATGTGGCCATGATGGCGAGGACTTCTCCCCCTCTGGCTTCGAAAGATATATCATTAAGAAGTAGATGTTGTTTTGATTTGAAACATGAAGTGGACATAGGCCATACCCCCACACTAAGAACCTGTAACATCAGCGTGAATTTTCTATTTAAATAAAGTAAGTAGCCCACCTGAATGTGAGGGTACAGGAAAGGAGTTATCACTTCGTCGTCCTGACTGAGAAAGTCCGCTCTGATCACGGATGGTCCCAATCTGGATCCGGGGACGGAAATGTGACTTCCGGCTTTTGAAGCTGGGCGACCAAGATGACTAAATATTATTGTTTAAGTGTTGTATCTTATGAAATAGTTCGATTGTTACCTGTGATCCACAACGTCGTGGTGATGACCGAAGTCAGCAACGCTATTTCTACGTTGATCACGGATATGGGAATGGGTCGATGGAGGGGCGTAATGTCTAGAATAGTCTGCTGCTAAGAGATTTGCTTCTGAAATGCTTCTATTCCTGTTCCATTGTTGGGTAGGTCTAATACCACCTTGTTGCATAGCTGCCAAAGGCAATCCTGGTGGAGTCTAAACAGTGAAAGAGATTTGCTCTTATTAGCAATAGCATTTCTTAGATTTGATAAGGAATTAAAATATTCATAGAAAAGAGAGTATTTACATGAGAGGTAGTTTATATTTAGTACTAGAATTTTTACTTTTTTCAGCGTCCAGTTTGTCCAGCAATTCAATAGTTTGGGACTTTCATAGTAGCAGCCTATTATTACCCGAATACTCATTTCACTATAAAGGCTGAATCGAGTTTGGGAACCAGAACCTTTCTTAAAAAGGGGAGATGGATGGAGCCGCCAGCGGGAATCTAATCCAGCTCTCTTAGATTGTAGTCTAGCGCCTGTACCTCTGAACCACGGTGCCTCCATAACAAGATTTTTTCGAAATATTAACGATGTTTATCAAATCTTGAATTACTGGGCTAGATAAGATAAAATTAAACAATCCCTTTAAAAAAATGGATCGTTAAGTAGTAAAAACTCAAGCTGCTTAAAAAAGTAATTGACCTTCACAGACCTGAATTTCTTAGAAATATTAAGACTTTGGAGACCTCCCAAATATTCTATTTCATAAATAGAGAAAACGGAAATTGCTCAAAAATGGAATTTGAATGTTCTCAAGATGCTTTTCTAAATGTAAACTTAAGAATATTATGGAGCAGTATCTCATGAGTCATTGTCATTAAATATTATTTGCAAGTAAATATGTCTTCCAGAGGACAAAATGTGTTCAATTCTGTAACATTCGGGGTCTAAACTCAAATCTAAACTCGGTTCTTCAACACCTTCAAAATGAAAGACCCCATGTGCTGTCTCTGACAGAAACCCAAGTCTCCCCATCCATCAATACAATCCATTTACTTTGCCCTAACTACGACTTGCACACAAAATTTCGACACAAGAGGGGAATTTGTGCTTTTACGCGAAGCGACCTGTTCTGTCAACGAGAAGAAACATTCGAATATGCTGATCATGATGTGATTTGGCTGAAAATCTGCTCCAAAAACGAAGTAATATTCATTTGTTCACTTTGTCTACAAACGATCCCTCATACAGACAGCTCTTCTCTTATCTCTCCGTAACGTTTGATCATCTACAGGCGAATTATCCAAAAGCTGAGGTTGTCTTCCTCGGTGACTTGAACGTACACAACATCCCCTGGTAAAGGGTTTCTTCCCGAACTGACGACGGGGGAAGGGTGGCAGAGGCTTTCGCCATCACTTGTGGACTATCGCAATTAGTTGAGAAACCCACAAGAATTCCTGACGTAGATGCCCATCAACCTAATCTACTCGACCTTTTCCTTACAAATTCACCAAATTCGTATAAAATCTCTGTGACATCACCGCTTGGAAATTCGGATCACAAGCTAATAACAGCCTCTCACTCGCTTCATATACTACCTCCTTCCCAGAAGCAGTGCCGTAGGGTTTGGCACTTTAACTCTGCAAACTGAGAAGAATTAAGAGACTTCTTTGCATTTTTCCCATGGCAGGAAGTCTGCTTTAACTCAGTCCTTAGTCGCCAAATCCATCACGGAAACTATCCTTATTGATGTGGAATGCTCGATTCCCCACTTCCAAAGAAGTCTGTCTCCAGTAAATCTTGGTTCAATAAAAAATGGGCTCGGGCTGTCTCCTGCAAAAATCGCGCATATCGTCGTTGGCGAAATAATCCCTCAGTCGAGACTCGGACCATATTTGCAGATGCACGAAATTCTTGTAAACAGGTTATTGACGAGGCAAAAGGTGATTTCGATCGTAAAATGCGCCAGAGGTTTATCAACTGTCTGAACGGTTCCAGGTCCTTTTGGGGATTTGCAAAGTCGATTGGAAAGAATTTTACACCTTCAAATTTTCCACCTTTACTCGATGAAAATAGCAATATTGCTAGTACCTCCAAGGAAAAGGCTGACCTTAAGGCTGGCCTTAATGTTTGCTGAAAATTCCAATCTTGATTCTCGAAACGCAGAACCTCCTATTCCTCCTAAGGTTGGCATTTCGATGCCTGAAGTTGTTTTCAGACAACGCACAATCAGGAAGATTCTCCTTGAGCTCGATACCTCGAAAGCTTCTGGCCTTAAAGGTATTCCCGGTATTGTTCTTAAGAAGTGCGCCCCAGAGTTGACTCCTATCCTAAGCAAATTGTTCACACACTCTTACAACAAAGGTGTATTTCCTAACATCTGGAAATCTGCTAGAGTGCAGCCTGTCCCTAAAAAGGGAAAAAGGAATCTAGCTAACAACTATCGTCCTATATCTTTGTTACCCGTTATATCTAAAGTGATGGAAAAGGTTATCAACATCGAGATTCTCAAATATCAGGAGGAAAATAGAATCATCTCCGACAGGCAATACGGTTTTAGACAACGATCCACTGGCGATCTACTGGCATATGTTACTCACATCTGTACCTCAGCTATGGAAAAACATATTGAGGCTAGGATTGCGGCATTGGATATCTCAAAGGCTTTCGACAGAGTCTGACACCGATCTTCTCTCGCCAAATTAACATCTTATGGTGTTCCTCCTGTACTCTGTCATTTGATATCCAATTTTCTCGCTGACAGATCTCTTCGGGTCGTCGTCGATGACATCTCATCCGAGACATTTGCGATTAACGCAGGGGTGCCTCAGGGGTCCGTTCTGTCTCCTACTCTATTTCTGTTAGACATAAACGATCTCTTCAACTTGCAATCCTATATACAGCTACGCAGATGATAGTAACCTTGTGTCATTTTTTTTCTCCGACAAACCATTCTGCTGCTTCAGATCGACTAAGGGAACAGGAGATACAGACGATTAATCTGGATCTCGAGTCTGGAATGGGGTAAGAACAATTTGGTCGACTTCAACGCTTCATAAACTCAGGCCGCGGTTTTCTCTAAGAAAACTTTAAGGGATAATGCAACAAACATACTAATGGGTAGTAAAATCTTTCCGATGGGAACTAATCTATCTATCCTAATAGTGAATGCAAGCACTAACTTCTCTTGGGACGATCATGTTCGCGCCATTGCCAAATCCGCCTCTCACAAGCTAGGCTTTCTTTTTAGAGCTAAAAAGTACTTCACATCTCATCAGCTATTAACACTATACAAAGTTCAAGTTAGGCAAACACTAGAATACTGTTCTCATATTTGGAGTTCAGCCCCAAAACACACTTTATCTCTCTTGGATTAAATTCAAAGAAGAGCGATTCGCCTAATTGATGACGAGAGTTTGACCGATTCTCTCGAAACACTAGAGCACAGGCGTATGGTTGGTGACTTGTCTCTTTTCTGCGAGTACTATCATGGAAGATGCTCGCAGGAACTAATAGGATTGATCCCCCAAGGGCAAGGTTCTTGAGGCGTACTAGACAGTCGGAGACAGCAAATTCCTGTGCGGTCTAGTTTGACACAGTGAGAACTTCTGTCTACGGAGACTCTTTTTTCGATAGAACAGTTACGGAACTTGTTACCGAAAGGAATTTTCCCCAAAAATAACAACCTATCCTTGTTTAAGAAGGCAGTTCATCACCATCTATCTTTGTTTCCACATCCTACTCGCAGTGCTTTGAAAGCATAATGGGGTTACCTTTGCGAGTGGATTAAACTAAAAAAAAAACAACTCATCTTCTGTAATGTAGACACAGAATTGTTATAGAAACAAATTTCGCGCTCCAAACAAATTTCATCAATCATTATTTAACTAATTCAATTGCTTCCATTAATATTTCCGTTCTTTAACACGATTATCAGAAGCATTTCCAAATGGCCGATCCTGTAAATAGCACAATCGTCCCCAACGCATATTAATCGAGCCAGCGGAATAATTATACGATAAATCGAAGTAAATGAGACGTGTAACAACGTACTTACAACCCGTGGGAAATCGTCATTAGTACTAGTAAATTGTATTACATAAAAGGCCGTACCCCGTGATGGTAGGAAGGATGGACGTTCTGCATGCGGAAGTCGGGATCCGATCGATATTTCCGGCTATGTTTGTATTGATTTGTGGTCTCATTATCGGAACTGTCATATCCGGAACTGCCTTCTTTTGGACCTCGGCTAGATGGCTTGGGATCTCTAAAAATAAACACAGAACTAGTTCAGGAATTATTCGCGCAACGATAAAATTTTGACCACCCTGGCATTAGCATATTATTAATAAATATTTAAATTGGCAAAGAGAAAATGTGGAAGGGTACTAACCATTTAATTTGTCTGGTACCACAATAATGCAACCCCCTAAACATGTCCTAGGTAGTTAAAATACCAACAGCTACCCACTGACGTTCAGCAGAAACGATCTTTCTGGAAAAGCCCAGAGACTATTCTAATTCACAAGCCAATAGGTTTCCATCTTTATCGTATTTGGAGCTTGGCAAAGGCAGGTTTCGATGTTTTTAGATCTCATCAGTTTGACATACCCAAGTTTTTGGCAGTTTGAAGTTAGGAGTACCAAACTGATGAGATCTAACATCAAAACCGCTCTTTGGTTCATTAACTCTGATCATTATAAATATTCACTATTGGTCCGTGCATTAGAAATATGTATAAAAAAAACTTGGCTTCTATTTTAGGGACTGACTGAGTCACCAGATAACCAAAACAGTGACTGACGGATCTCGGATTTATATTGTTCTTAATAAGGCCGCCGAAACTTAGATACAAAGTTCTGTCTTTTCAAGAGCGAGTAGAAAAGCAAACCAAATGTGTCATCACTGTTTAATATTTTCCAATGACATGCTTCTGATACAGCGATATGTGATTTTATTGGTTGTTATTAATATCATCACTTGGTTTGCAAGAGATCATTTTGGAGTACTCTAGGAAAATGTTAGCTCTTATTATAACAACGCATGTAAAAAAAATAATTTGGAGTCATTTTTCTTTAAGATTCAGAGACCTTTTTAACTCCTGTCCACCTCTGGTCTAGGAAATGATTCACACAACCGTGATGTTTTGCTCTTAATAACTCTTGCGCTAGCACGTGGCAAGTACGGTACCATTAGATGATGATGAAAGTGGAAAATGAACTCATTATTTCATTACTTTAGTACTTTTGCAGGAAATCTAGTACCAGTAACGAACTGCTCAAGTTCGTGTGGAATATTAGAAATTATATTATCCTAACCATCATTTACAAGCAATATCTATGGAAGAATGCCGGAACTAATGATGAAGGATTATTACTTATTAACTCGTCTCTACCTCAATAGAGTTAAAATGTGGTACCACCGTACCAGGATCAAATTTTTGTATTAATGAAGAAGAAAGTGGAAATGTTCAACTCGCTTCGTAATTGTTGTTTATATGAACTGAACTGTAAAACGAATAATAAAAGTTTTTCTCGCTAAGAATGCGCGAAATTTCAAAGTTTATTTGCAAACTCATCTCGTCCTAGAGCTATGTTGTTATATCTAAAGCACACATTGCCTGTCATATCTAAAAACCTTGACCTAGGACAGGGGCCGGCAAACTTTTAAGTCAAAAGAGCCAACTGCAATAAAAAAATGGTTTCGTGAATTTCAAAGAGCCACAAATTTTTATTTCTGATTTTACATTTTATTTCAAAATTAAATTAGATAAATCAGATAAAATATGGGACAGGGAGAGACCTTTTTGACTCATCTAGTCAAACGAAAACATATCCAGCCCAAAAGAAAGAGCTTTATTTCAAAGTTTGCTTTTTTCTTGCAAATTCGACTTTTTTTAACACTTCCCTGTATTCGTTTTTTTTACCTGTTTGTTTTACTCGTAAAATTACATTTTTTCCCCTAAATCTTCCTTTCTTCTAAAAAACTTGACAATCTATGAAAATGTTTACTTTTTTCTAATTCGATTGACTGGAAGACTCGACCTATTTCTCAAAAATTCATCTTTTGTCGATTTCTTAATAAAAAAAAGTAAAAATTTGGAGATATTAAATAAAATAGTTTTTGAAGATTTCGAGCTATTTCTCAAAGTTTTCTTTTTTCAAAACTTAGATCTATTCTTAAATTTGACTTTTTTCCAAAATTACATTTTTTTGACTGCTCTAAGTTGCGACTTTGTTCTCGAAATTGCTATACTTTTTAAATAACGAATTTTTTCCAAATTTCACCATTTCCCCCAAATATTGACTTTTGCTAAACATTTAAACTTTTATTTATTTTTTGGAAATTTCGACCTATTTCGCAAAATTCGGCGTTTCTCGAAATTCCAACTTCTAACTGAAAATTTGACATTTTATTATGTTTCTGCAAGCTGCGATTTTATCGACGAAATTCACCCATTTTCAGAATGTTTGCTTTATTTAAAAATTTGAGTTTGTTTTTAAAATTGGACTTTTTCTAGGAAATTTTGACCTTTTTTTAAAGTACAAAACTTTCTTCGGAACTGGAAGTTTTATCAACATTCCCTTTTATTTAAAAATTATTTTACCAATTTTATCAAAATTCGAATTTTTCTGAAAATTTGAAGTTTTTTTTATTCGTCTTGTTCTCGAAATTTCAAATTTATTCTCAAAAAACAACTTTCTCTGGAAAATTGCAAATTATATAATTTCTTCTTCTTTGAAAACTTCGACTTTTAAAAATTCGACAATTTTCCTTTAAACTTTGAGTTTTTACAATTGCTTTTTTCGGGATTTTACAATTTTTCGCCAAATTCAAATTTGTTTAAAAATTTCAGATTTTTAAATTTGTTCTAGGTTTTAATCTATTGTCAAAATTCGACGTTTTTTTTCCAAAATTTTGCTTTTTTCAGAATTTTTGACAAATTCGTATTTTTCGAAATCTCTTTTTTTTTTTAAATTCGGATTTTTCCGGAATTATCAACTTTTATTTCAAACGAAATTCATCTATTTTCAAATCCCAAAATTTGATTTTTTTTCTTAAAATTTTATTTGCTCTGGAAATTTGACCTTTTTTTTAGAATTTAACACTTTTCGAAATTGGAAGTTTTATCGACATTCTCATTCCTTTCGAAATTATTCCACCAATTTTCTCAAAATTCCATTATCTAAAAATTTGGAGTTTTTTTAATTCGTTTGGTTTTTGAGATTACAAATTGATTCTCAAAATTCCAATTTTGAAAACAAACTAAAATTGGACTTTCTCTAGGTAATTTTGACCTTTTTTTAAAGTTCAAAACTTTCTTCGAAACTGGAAGTTGTATCGACATTCCTTTTTATTGAAAAATTATTTTAGCAATTTTATTAAAATTCGAATTTTTCTGAAAATTTGAAGTTTTTTTTATTCGTCTTGTTCTCGAAATTTCAAATTTATTCTCAAAATTTAACTTTCTCTGGTAAATTGCAAATTATATAATTCCTTCTTCTCTGAAAAACTTCGACTTCAAAAATTCGACAATTTTCCTTTAAACTTTGAGTTTTTTACAATTTCTATTTTCGAGATTTTACAATTTTTCACAAAATTCAAATTTGTTTAAGAATTTCAGATTTTTAAATTTGTTCTAGGTTTTAATCTATTGTCAAAATTCGACGTTTTTTTCTCTAAAATTTTGCTCTTTTCAGAATTTTTGACAAATTCGTATTTTTCGAAATCTCTTTTTTTTTAAATTCGGATTTTTCCGGAATTATCAACTTTTATTTCAAACGAAATTCATCTATTTTCAAATCCCAAAATTTGATTTTTTTTCTTAAAATTTTATTTGCTCTGGAAATTTGACCTTTTTTTAAAATTTAACACTTTTCGAAATTGGAAGTTTTATCGACATTCTCATTCCTTTCGAAATTATTTCACCAATTTTCTCAAAATTCCATTATCTAAAAATTTGGAGTTTTTTTAATTCGTTTAGTTTTTGAGATTACAAATTTATTCTCAAAATTCCAATTTTAAAAACAAACTAAAATTGGACTTTCTCTAGGAAATTTTGACCTTTTTTTAAAGTTCAAAACTTTCTTCGAAACTGGAAGTTGTATCGACATTCCTTTTTATTGAAAAATTATTTTAGCAATTTTATTAAAATTCGAATTTTTCTGAAAATTTGAAGTTTTTTTTATTCGTCTTGTTCTCGAAATTTCAAATTTATTCTCAAAATTTAACTTTCTCTGGTAAATTGCTAATTATATAATTCCTTCTTCTCTGAAAAACTTCGACTTTTAAAAATTCGACAATTTTCCTTTAAACTTTGAGTTTTTACAATTTCTTTTTTTGAGATTTTACAATTTTTCGCTAAATTCAAATTTGTTTAAAAATTTTAGATTTTTAAATTTGTTCTAGGTTTTAATCTATTGTCAAAACTCGACGTTTTTTTTCCAAAATTTTGCTTTTTTCAGAATTTTTGACAAATTCATATTTTTCGAAATCTCTTTTTTTTAAATTCGGATTTTTCCGGAATTATAAACTTTTATTTCAAACGAAATTCATCTATTTTCAAATCCCAAAATTTGATTTTTTTTTTCTTAAAATTTTATTTGCTCTGGAAATTTGACCTTTTTTTAAAATTTAACACTTTTCGAAATTGGAAGTTTTATCGACATTCTCATTCCTTTCGAAATTATTCCACCAATTTTCTCAAAATTCCATTATCTAAAAATTTGGAGTTTTCTTAATTCGTTTAGTTTTTGAGATTACAAATTTATTCTCAAAATTCCAATTTTAAAAACAAACTAAAATTGGACTTTCGCTAGGAAATTTTGACCTTTTTTTAAAGTTCAAAACTTTCTTCGAAACTGGAAGTTGTATCGACATTCCTTTTTATTTAAAGATTATTTTAGCAATTTTATCAAAATAAACTTCGAATTTTTCTGAAAATTTGTAATTTTTTTTATTCGTCTTGTTCTCGAAATTTCAAATTTATTCTGAAAATTTAACTTTCTCTGGTAAATTGCAAATTATATAATTCCTTCTTCTCTGAAAAACTTCGACTTTTAAAAATTCGACAATTTTCCTTTAAACTTTGAGTTTTTACAATTTCTCTTTTCAAGATTTTACAATTTTTCACAAAATTCAAATTTGTTTAAAAATTTAAGATTTTTAAATTTGTTCTAGGTTTTAATCTATTGTCAAAATTCTACGTTTTTTTTTCTAAAATTTTGCTTTTTTCAGAATTTTTAACAAATTCGTATTTTTTGAAATCTCTTTTTTTCAAATTCGGATTTTTCCGGAATTATCAACTTTTATTTCAACCGGAATTTATCTATTTACAAATCTCCAAATTTGATATTTTTCTTAAAATTTAACACTTTTCAAAATTGGAAGTTTTATCGACATTCTCATTCCTTTCGAAATTATTCCACCAATTTTCTCAAAATTCCATTTATCTGAAAATTTGGGGTTTTTTCAATTCGTCTAGTTTTTGAAATTACAAATTTATTCTCAAAATTTAATTTTCTCTGGAAAATTGCAAATTTTTATCGAAATTTAAATTTTTTCTTAAAAGTTTGACTTTTTTTCTTGAAATTTCTCCTAAAATTTGAATTTTCTCTACTTCTCTGAAAAGCCTCGACTTTTTTAAAGACGGACACTTTTAAGCCTCCGGTTTACTTTTACAATTTCTTTTTTATATAAAAATTTAAAGTTTTTGAATTTGTTTTGAGTTTCAATCTACTGTCGAAAGTATACGTTTTTTTTTCTGAAATTTTGCCCTTATTTGAGAACTTTAGACAAATTCATTTTTTTAATCTTTTCATTTTTTCGAAATCTCTTTCTTTTTCCCAAAATTCGGCTTTTTCTGGGAAATTTTGACCTTCTTTTAAATTTAAACACTTCTCGAAATTTTTTTGGAATTTTCCTTCGAAATTATTTTACATATTTTCTCAAAATTCGAATTTATCTGAAAATTTGGATTTTTTATAAATCCTCTTGCTTTCGAAATTTTAAATTTATTCTCAACTTTCTCTGGAAAATTGTACATTTTTTGTCGAAGTTTCGAGCTTTTCTTAAAATTTAGACTTTTTCCTTGAAATGTTTCCTAAAATTTGAGTTTTTTCTCCTACTCTGAGAGACTTCGACTTTTTTAAATTTCCACATTTTTTTCTAAGCTTCCAGTTTATTCTCATAAATTCTTTTTTTGAAATTTTGCAATTTTTTAAGAAATTCAAAATTGTCTACAGATTTCAGGTTTTTAAATTTGTTTTGGGTTTCAATCTATTGTCGAAATTCGACATTTTTTTCTAAAATTTTGCCTTTTTTGAGAACTTTCGATAAATCAATTTTTTTGGTAATTTCTCCCTTTTTTCCGATTAGGCAAATCATTTTTTTTAACTCTTCATTTTTACCAATTTTTTTTAGAAATCTCTTACTTTTTCTCAAAATTCGACTTTTTCTGGGAAATTTTGACTTTTTTTTAAAGTTCATCACTTCTCGAAATTTTCTTGGAATTTTCTTTCAAAAATGTTTCCCAATTTTCTCAAAATTCGAATTCATCTAAAAATTTGGAGTTTTATTTAATTCGTCTTGTTCTCGAAATTGCAAATTTATTCTAAAAATTTAGCTTTCTCTAGAAAGTTGCAATTTTTTATCGAAATTTCGAGCTCTTCTAAACTTTTTACATGAAATTCTTCCTAAAATTAGACTTTTTTCTTCTTCACTGAAAAACTTCGACTTTTTTAAAGATCGACAATTTTCTTTAGGGCTCTAGTTAATTTTTACAATTTCTCGTTTCAAAATTTTACTATATTTCAAAAAATTCAAATTTGCCGAAAAATTTCAGGCTTTTAATTTGTCCTAGGTTTCAATCTATTGTCGAACTTCTACGTTTTTTTTTCCTAAGATTTTACCTTTTATTGAGAACTTTTGATAAATTCATATTTTTCTAAATCTCTTCCTTTTTCGCAATTTTTTCGAAACCTCTTCCTTTTTCTCAAATTTTTCGAAGTCGCTTTCTTTTTCTCAATTTTTTCGAAATCTCTTTTTCTCAAAATTGGTTTTTTCTGAAAATTTCAGCTGTTATTTTGAACTTTGATATTTGCTGTTTCTGTAAATTTTAACTTTTTTCTCACGAAAAGTAATTCACGAAATCTCAAGGTGTAGAAAAGTTGCAAATAAAAAAATAAAAATCATGAGAAAAATATTTTTGGAAATTTCGACTCCCCAGGTTGGTCTTTTCAAATTTCATGTGTTTTTTTCAAAATATAAATCAATCAAAAGTTTCGAAAAAATACTTCTTGAAATCATAACTTTTTGTTAAAATTTAAGTAAAACGTAAAAATTCCTAGAAAAGTATTTTTGGAAATTTTGACTTCTGTAGGTCACTTGTTTAATGAGTGTCTGCGGGTCTGTCCACCTTAGCTTTTATTTATATATTTTTTTAGGGGAATTAAAGAGCCGCAATTATCTTTTAAAAGAGCCGCATGCGGCTTTTGAACCGCGGTTTGCCGACCCCTGACCTAGGACAACTAGCTAGCGTTTTCAAAACAGGATAAACGCCGAATTGAATAAGAACCACTGGACCATCAAAAAGTCGTACCTTATTTACTTTCAAAATATTTTTTATGCCCTACAGATAATAAAATACTGGTTACTGGATAAGTTCACGAAGATGTCAAAAAATATTTTCTTCAATTCGTACGTTAACAGTAGCTTTGGAATTTTTCCACTCTCAGTACCTTTGTGGTACTAAAAAGTTTTCATATAATACAAAGAGTGCTACCGTCAAAAATAGTGCATTATTTCCCACCCTTAGCACCTCCGAGGTACTAAAAAATGTTTTCATATAATACAAAGGGTACTACCGCAAAAAATAGTGTATTGTTTTGCTGGCTATGTGCGTTTGCTCTATATATTGCCCTAGTAAATAATTCAGAATCCTAGAAGTTAGTAGTTTTGAGGTATAAGTTGGCAAGTACCACTGATGAAGACTGTGTGATGAAGTGGGATACTGGCTCATCCTCGATTGATATTAAAACATTTTTCCGTTGGTAAATGTGTGAATGCAAAGCACAGAAAAGGTAGTACACTAGTGAATTAAGAGCCTAGTAGTACCTTCCAAATATTAAAAACTATTTGCATATTAAGAGATCGCCCATAAGAAAATATTTCAATTTACTGACAATACTGACTGAAAGATCATTAAAAATTATGTTGCTGTACATGCTGTCAGCAGTACCTATAGACCTATTTTGAAGTGAAGAACGGCGCTTCATTGCGAAGCGACCCCTCACACATGTGTAGGAGTATCCTATTCAACAATCAAGATTGAAACAAATGCAGAATAAAAATCAGAAACTGAAACATAGGTGCTTAGTACTACAAATGCTACGAATGAGGGCGAAATGTAAAAAAAATGTTATACATCATTTATTAACACTAACAGTATCTATGCTAGGCTCAAAGGACCAATGACTTATTTGGGTAGTACCTCTTAAAAAACTGTCCACACGGGCAGAATCCGGTCATTTTGCATGCACAATTCACCTAATTATAGGACAAATGATTGTCGATGACATTGTTCTGTAAATACCGACTAGTACCACTGCACCGGCTGAGGATTACTGACCGAATTACTCTAGTTTTCAGCCATTCTATTCGCTGTAGCACACAACATCGCGATTGCTACACAACGATTGTTGTTTCATTAATTATACATACCTCGGTTATGTAAAAAAACATACTCTGCTGATTACGCGGATTTAAGAGTATTTAATTTATTGTTTTTTTATATTGCTCACCTCTGGTATGTGGTAGACGCAGCTTTGTGCGTTTAACTTACGCAATAAAGGAAAAGGTTGATTATCCACTGGTCTGGTTGGATTATGCAAAATGCTGATTTTTAAAGCTTTACGGCCAATGAAAACTTGAGAAATGTCTTATGAAGCAAGTTTAATGATGACATCTAGTTTTTTAAAAACCTTTTTGCCCAATTTTGAATTCCTAATTTAAACAGCGTTTTTCAACGTTTGTTTAGATCAGTCGAAGCATAACGAAACCAATTTTTTTTACAACTGTGATAATGTTTTAACAGAGACTTTGTTTTAGAGTTGAAATTGAAGTTAATTAATGATATAATTTTGTCTTTGTCAGAATTATTGTTTTCTTTTAAAAGCACTTAAGTGTTTTTGTTTCATCACGTAAGGTCATTCAGGGCGAGAATTTTTGAACAAGTATCTTTTATTAACAAGTCTTTCAAATTAATTTTAATTAGGCAATAACGAAAATTGTATTCAGAATGTAGTTTCCAAATTAATTATGAGCATTGGACAATTTTATGTCTTTGTCTTCGTCTTCAAATCTCCCTATGAGACTAGGAATACTTTCATCTTTTCTTCATATGTCTGTTTTGTTTAAGAACTTTAGTTCCTCTCGTGTTATTATTTATTGTCATTGCCTCTCCTGTGTTGCAGACTTTACATGTCTGACGTCTTTTTCTCGCGTGTGGGATGCTTTGTTCTTCTTTCGTCTACTAGTATTTGACCAAGTCCTTTCTTCTCCTGAGGATCTCTATAATATTTCTGCGCCCCAGCAGGATTTCAGGTCGTAGGTCTTCTTCTCATCCAGTTTTAATGCAACGAAGATGAGTGGCATAATTGTTCTGTCCTTGTTTCTTTTATGTAACCTAACTACCTTAGCTGGATGGAATCTTAGTCATTTGACCAAGTCTCTTCTTCTCTTGAGGGTCTTTATAATATTTATACGCCACAGCAGGCTTTCAGGTCTTAGATTTTTTTCTCATCCCGTTTTAATTCAGTGAAGACGAGTGGCATAATTGTCTTGTCCTTGTTTCTTTTATGCACCCTAACTACCTTAGCTGGATGGAATCTTATTCACTTCACCAAGTCCCTTCTTCTCCTGGGGGTCTTTATAATATTTCTAGGTCATAGCAGGATTTCAGGTCTTAGAGTTTTTTGTTTCATTCCGTTTTAAATCAACGAAGATACTTGTCCTGTCCTTGTTTCTTTTATGCTAGCTAACTAACTTAGCTGGATGGAATCCTTTAGTCTTCAAATCCAATTCAACTTGTACTTCTTTTAAAAATCTAGGAATTCCTCTCAGTACTACCTTGAGGTTTTTTTCGTCTGAAAGGGAGTACGTTTGACATGGTATCTTCTCTTCGTTACGCATCTTAACATGGGCTTTGTGATCTTGCAGGCGATTAGGATCCCTTCTTGTCTATGTTTTTGTATACTCGATCTTCTTGTTCTTCCTTATTTTCTTGTGACCATTCAACTTTCTTATTTCCTAAGCTAAGAACAGTTGAAAGTACTTGTCTTTTTTCCTCTTGAGTTTTTCCGTTGTTTTTGCTTGCTGTCCTCTCGCACGGATACTTCTTGTGTCTCTTCGATCGCACTGCGGTGGCACCAACGATCCTCAGCCCTGGACGGGCACCAACTAACAACACAATTTTATGAAGAAGCAATTCAGAATATCAATAACAAATAAGAGCTATTTTTTACATCTTCTTTGCCATTGGATAGATATTTCATTGACTTTTTAACGCTTCCTTCATTCACAAGCAAATAGGCAACATCTGTTCCCAACTTCTTTGCGATTTCATTTTTTGTTACCAATTTCTTTACCAAGAGCTATAAAATAAGCAAACGTCACAATATCTTCCTTGCAATGTGTTTTTATTGCAGGTTTCTTCCAGAGAAAAAAATAAACAAATTTTATTCATACCTATTAGGGTCCATAGAACTATTGCCTTGTTGGTTTCGAATTTCTATCGCATACTTCGTTCTCCATGAAGAAGAGATGAAGAAAACTATAAATTTGTGTCTTGGGGTGTCTGGTTTACTTAATTTATATTTTTATAGCATGTACATTCCTCCATGAGGAAAATGCGAAAATATCCATTAACACAAGACTATTGTTTTTGAATTTCCTTCTCCGTTTAACTCAGATTTAAATTCTTGCCAAAAAAATGCTTACCTAGTTCGCGGTCTCGTTGAAGCATGTCTGGTAAAATGTTGAGGTGTTGCCGACCTGTTGGAACCGTTGTGATTCGGCGGAAATACTCTTGGTAAACCGAATTTTAAGTAAGTGTACATATTAGACCCCAAAGCAGATCTGAAAAGAGAAGCGATTAATGGCGGCTTCAGGTTCAAATTTGAAAATTTTCTTGGTTTCTGGGTTGAACGTTGCCAAGTCTTACTGTCGGGCCTAAAGATGTTCTAACGTCGAGTGCCAAAACCTAAAGACCAGCCTAACTTATCGTATCAACGCAGAAACTTGGAAGGCCTTTAGTACGTTTGGATTGTTGTATAGGATCATGGATAACGAAATGGAGTAATTTCTAACTTTTCAAACGCGTTGACGAAAGCTTCATTCTCATCACTTTTGGACGCAATTCGAACAAGTGGATATCTGAATACGCATCTGATTTGCTGATACGAATATACGAATATACCTAAGACCAGTTTTTTATCGACTATAATGACGGAATGTACTCCTGCATTAACAATGTTTTGTTACGTAATTTACAGGTTAATTAAGCTTCAAGCTTGCGAAAAAATGTTTACAATGTTTTTATCCGAACAGTTGCCTCATCAGTTGCGAATTCTATTTCACGTAATCGATTTATTACGTTATTGACTAGCGACCATCAGCGCTGAAACTAGTTCACACAATAATTGTTACATAGTTACATGAAACGTACTTGGGGCCGTATCTCGGATGCGATAGAATGGATTGAACTGTTGTGTCACGTAGTTGAAAGTTGCCGTAAGGAAGAGGGCTTTTATCCGTCGATCCCAGCGCACTGTCGGTGAAATCGGAATTGAGGTTTTGCCTGAAACAGAAGGTGATATATCAAGTTTATTGACATCGGACAAAGCCGCCTGGTATTTACAAATATAGCGCGATCATTAAAAAGAAGTCTAGGTTGTAAATTTTGCGTACGTGTACCGCTTTTTCTTCACCAAATGTAGTTCTGTCGGAGAAACATACTGATTTCATCTCAGCACGCGCATAAAAAGAAAAGGGGAGAGAGAGAGAGAGGCGATAGATAGCAAGAGCAAAAAAGAGTGTGGGGAGGGTATGCAAAAGAGAGAGAGAGGGGGAAGAAACAAAAGAAAGTGAGGAACAAGAAAGAGAAGGAGCGAGAAAAAAATAAGAAAGAAAAGAGAGTGAGTTTCTAGGGTTTACCTGTAGATCGACCAAGCGTGTAGATCTTCACTAGCGGTCCCAGTAAACGCCCTGGAATCAGGATTTGAAGGGACGGAATATTTTCGTTCCATTTCAAAGCCCTGAGAAGCCCCTCCATGTGAATATGATCTGTTCCTCACCATGCTAATATTTTCTACCGTCTCCCTGAAAAAATATATACAAATAAATAACATACAAAATTTCAGAAAATTACTAGACAATTTCGATTTTTTTGAAGTGATTGTGTGTAGAATTCTGGCTGTTCTTTCCGTCAATTTAAATATGTTGTGGGGGTTGCTGATGTTTTGGCAGCATTGTGGGGAATTTTAAAAAGTCGAGTTGTCAATTAAAATTTCATGATAGCTGAGATAAATGAAATCATAGCATATCTAATTAAAGTAATCTCTTTCTTATGAATACCTCTCCTTCATAATTTCATGTAACGGGCTGAATATGTCTCGTGGACCTCACACAGAGTGATACTGCTAAGAAAACGAAAACTTGATAAAAAAATCATGAACATCATAAAAGAACTGAACACAGACACCAAAACTTTTATAAAAGTAGGGAATGACTTAACATCAGCAATACCAACCACTACCGGCGTGAGACAAGGAGACAGCTTTAGTCTAATACTGTTTAATCTAATAATGGATGAAATCATAAAAAAGTGAGGAAGACGAGTGGAGGATATAGGATGGGCGACAAAGAGATAAAAATAGTCTGTTACGCAGGACGCTGTACTGCTAGCGGAAAGCGAAGACGAGTTGCAGGGACTACTGTTTAGATTCCAACAAACAGCAAAAAGGTATAATATGACCATATCTACTCAGAAAACCCAATCGATTGTCATTGCAAAAGAACCCAGAAGATGCAAACTTGCAGTTTACGACAAAAGCATTGAACAGGTCCTGAACTTCAAGTACTTGAGCGTCAACATTACGAGCGAAAGAAACCTCAAAAAAGAAACCCGAAACCAAGCAAATAAAGCAGTCGCATCTAAGCGACATAATCTGGAGGAATAAGAATTTGGGTACCCAAAGGAAAGTAAAAAATACAAAACATGTGTCAGGTCAACCAAGACCTACGCAATCGAAACAAGAGCGGACAACACATGCACCAAACGCATACTGAGATCAGTTGAAATGAAAAACTAAGAACAATAACAGGAAACACGCTACGAGATCATAGAAAGAGCAAGGATAGAAGGAATACCTGTGACATCCAAGACGTAGCAGGATGGTCAAGAGAAAGAAGAAGAGAATGGAGAGACCACGTAAACCACATGGCAAGCGCCTGCCTGGCAAAGGTAGCCCTAACTAAACAACCCAACACCAAACGACCACCGAAACGTTGGCACGAGAGCTGGACATCCAGCTCACAGGAGCTTCCAAATCGAAGACAAGTCCTATTACAAAGAAGAAGAAGAAGGCTGAATATGCTAAACGTTCTCAAGATTTTTTTTTAAGTTTAATCCACTCGCAAAGGGTAACCCCATTATGCTTTCAAAGCACTACGAAAACAAACGGAAACAAAAATAGATGGCGATGAACCGCCTTCTTAAACAAGGATAGGTTGTAATTTTTGGGGAAAATTCCTTTTGGTAACAAGTTCCATAACTTGGAAGTTCTATAGAAAAAAGAGTCTCCGTAGAAGTTCTCACTGTGCCAGGCTGGACCGCTCAAGAATTTGCTGTCTCCGACTGTCTAGTATGCTTCAAGAATCTTGCCCTTGGGGGGATAAATCCTATTAGTTCTTGCGAGCATCTTCCATGATAGTACTTGTAGAAAAAAGACAAGTCATCAACCATACGCCTGTGCTCTAGTGTTTCGAGAGAATCGGTCAGACTCTCGTCCTCAATTAGGCGAATCGCTCTTCTTTGAATTGAATCCAAGAGAGCTAAAGTGTGTTTTGGGGCTGAACTCCAAACATGAGAACAGTATTCTAGTGTTTGCCTAACTTGAGCTTTCTATAGTGTTATTAGCTGATAAGATGTGAAGTACTTTTTAGCTCTAAAAAGAAAGCCTAGCTTCTGAGAGGCGGATTTGGCAATGGCGCGCATATGATCATCCCAAGAGAAATTAGTGCTCACATTCACTCCTATGATAGATAGATTAGATCCCATGGGAAGGATTTTACCGTCTATTAGTATGTTTGTTGCGTTAGCCCTTGATGTTTTCTTAGAGAAAACCGCGGCCTGAGTTTTTGAAGCGTTAAAGTCGACCAAATTGTTCTTACCACATTCCAGAATAATCCTGAGATTCCGATTAATCGTCTGTATCTGCCGTTCTCTTAGTCGATCTGAAGCAGCGATAGATAATGGTTTGTCGGAGAAAAAAGATGACACAAGGTTACTGTCATCAGCGTAGCTGTATATAGGATTGGAAATTGAAGCTAAGAGATCGTTTATGTGTAACAGAAATAGAGTTGGAGACAGAACAGACCCCTGAGGCATCCCTGCATTAATCGCAAATAATGTCTCGGATGAGATGCTATAGACGACGACCTGAAAAGATCTATCAGCGAGAAAATTGGATATCAAATGACCAGGAGGAAGACCATAAGATGTTAATTTATCGAGAAAAGATCGGTGCCAGATTTTGTCGAAAGCCTTTGAGATATCCAATGCCACAATCCTAGCCTCACCATATTTTTCCATAGCTGAGTTACAGATATGAGTAACATACGCCAGTAGAACGCCAGTGGAACGTTGTTGTCTAAAACCGTATTGCCTGTCGGAGATAATTCTATTTTCCTCCAGATATTTGAGAATCTCGATGTTGATAACCTTTTCCATCACTTTAGATATAATGGGAACAAAGATATAGGGCGATAGTTGTTAGCCAGATTCCTTTTCTCTTTCTCTCCCTCTCTCTTTCTCTCCCTAGCAGATTTCCAGATGTTGGGGAATACACCTTTGTTGTAAGAAAGTGTGAATAATTTACTTAGGACAGGAGTCAACTTCCTAAGAACAATAGCAGGAATACCATCAAGGCCAGAAGCTTTCGAAGTGTCGAGCTCAAGGAGAATCTTCCTGATTGTGCGTTGTCTGAAAACAACTTCAGGCATCGAAGTGCCAACCTTAGGAAGAGTAGGAGATTCTGCGCCTCGAGAATCAAGATTGGAATTTTCGGCAAACATTAAGGCTAACATGCCAGTCTTTTCTTTGGAGGTGGTAGCAATATTGCTATTTTCATCGAGTTATGGTGGAAAATTTAAAGATGTAAAATTCTTTTCAATTGACTTTGCAAATCCCCAAAAGGACCTGGAACCGTTCGGACAGTTGGTAAGCCTCTGGCGCATTTTACGATCGAAATCACCTTTTGCCTCGTCAATAACCTGTTTACAAGAATTTCGTGCATCTACAAATATGGTCCGAGTCTCGACTGAGGGATTATTTCGCCAACGACGATATGTGCGATTTTTGCAGGAGACAGCCTGAGCACATTTTTTACTGAACTAAGATTTACTGGAGGCAGACTTCTTTTGGGAGTGGGGAATTGAGCATTCCATACCAATTAGGATAGTTTCCGTAATAGATTCGGCGACTAAGCAAGGGTTATCTGAGTTAAAACAGACTTCCTACCATGGGAAAGGTGCAAAGAAGTCTCTTAATTCTTCCCAGTTTGCAGAGTTAAAGTGCCAAACCCTACGGGACTGCATCTGGGAAGGAGGTGGTATATGAAGCGAGCGATAGGCTGTTACAAGCTTGTGATCCGAATTTCCAAGCGGTGATGTCACAGAGATTGTATACGAATTTGGTGAATTTGTAAGGAAAAGGTCGAGTAGATTAGGTTGATGGGTATCTAGATCAGGAATTCTTGTGGGTTCCTCAACTAATTGCGATAATCCATAAGTGATGGCGAAAGCCCCTGCCTCATCCATCCCGCGTCAGTTTGGGAAGAAAAATTCAACCAGGGGATGTTGTGTACGTTTAAGTCACCGAGAAAGACAACCTCAGCGTTTGGATAATTCATCTGTAGGTGATCAAAGGTTACGGAGAGATACGGAGAGATAAGAGAGAGGTTGGTTGGTTATTGCTTACAATTTCTTGAAGCGCTGCACAATTATATTATTTTTGGTATGATCATTTTGAAAGAGCAAAACGACCGCGCTGACAAACTGGCGAGGAAGGGTTCGGAGGAACAATTCGTTGGATCAGAACCAACCCTTCCCCTGGCTAGATCAATCGTAAGATCCCTATTTAATAAAGAAATCGATCGTAAACACAAAGCCCTATGGACATCAATAACAACATGCCGACAGACTCACTGCAATGCCATGCAGGGAAAGGGTAAAACTATGCCTACAACTTTCAAGAAATAACCTCATTTTGTAGGGATTTGGACAGGTCACTGGCGATTAAACAAATATCTCCACAGAATGGGAATTATAAACGATTCGAATTGTAGGGGGTGTTTAGCAGAAGATGAGAGTGTCGAGCACGTGATGTGTCACTGCCCGGCACTAGCATCAGAGGATCCACGATGGGGAAATTCTGGACTAGTGTGGCCAGTTTGAGAAAGGCTCGCCCAAGGGACGTACTTCAGTTTCTCAACAAGGTTGGGTGGTTGAATGAATGACCAAGGACACCTCAATCACGGAGATAGCACAATGGGCCCGGAAAGGGTGACCTAAGAGCTGGCCTAAACTCTAGACAACCCACCTCGAATCCAGAACCCAAATCATTTTGTTGCTGACATAACACATCTTTTTTCTTGTGCTATTGCAGTTTTGGTTTCCTTTGACAGATAAAACCAACTTTCTTTTACGTTTCCATAAACCAATATGGGGATTATAAATTCTATTAATCTTCACAGTCAAGTTTACCCAATGTTTCATCAATCTATCTCTTCCTTGGACTTAAGCTGAATCTTTCGAGGTTTCGTCTTTAGTGATCCATGTGCTATCAAATGGGTTCACCATTACCTACTCCAAGTTTACCTAATTTCCTTTATCTGGGACTATTTTTAGTCAATTTGACCAAGAAAAACTTTTAAAAAGGACCATGATAGACAAAATTGTTCATCATGCTTTTTAAAATAAAAGAGGGCGGTCGTGAGCAACCTTATTATTGCAATGAAAGTTTGTAGTTTGTAATTAAAAGAGTTTTATGCCAAAGCAAAAAGCTGCATGCATCGCGTGTATGAATATTTACAAAATAAAAGTTCACGAAGACCTTGAATCGGGTTAATGACAGCGACGCAACGTCTTATTACATCTCCAGCCGCAGTATTAACGACGATAATTTTTACGAACACGACGTCGAATTTTGGGCACTTTTTACGTCCAACTGACCAGTGAGGCAACTCGATTTATTTGACCGACGAAGTTATTTTACGCTTTACAAATCGCTGTTACCACGATTTTCAAATGAAGCCATCTGAAGGTCGAAACATCCTTCGTTGTTCGTGTTCTTCGTCTTGAAAAGTCCGTAAACTTATGAGACTATGAAATTCATATTTCAAGGCTTTCAGTCATATAAAACAAACTTATCTTGAGCTTATGAATAACGATTAAATTTGCAGTCTGTTGGGCACGGTTAATCCCTTGCTCGCGAAGAAAATGCTTCGAAATAAAATCACTGGAACTAGATTCAAACAGATAAGTGAATCATGTATGATGAATGAGCTGGGGCAATTTGATTAAGCTGTATAAATGTAATTAGTTTCATTAAAACGCTTCTTTCTGTGACTGTGTTTCTGATAAGAAAATATACAGACTGCTTCAGTCATAATGTTACTAATGTTAAAAGAAGATAGACAAAAATGAGTACGATACGTATACATGTTTAAAAAATGTTTATAATATGTTTACGCTTAATGAATGTTTCATATCAAAACAAAAGAAATGGAACCTTTATCTGATACACAAATGGCTGGAAGATGAATGAAGGCGTGGGGATGTATGACCCTGAAATTAGGGCAATATATCCCAACACTTCCTGAACTGGACATCTTGCCATAAATATGTGCACTCATGAATGTCCGAGGTGGTCTTAGGAGATGTATTAGAGGAGCTAGATTTATCAGACAACCAGGCAGCTCTAGAGCTTTGAAGTTCTATGCTCCTGACTTTAAGGTTGTCTGCAAACAATGTCTAAAGTAACTGGCAATGCCTGCTTTAATTCTTGCCAAACCGATAATTAATTTCCTACACTTTTTATTCCATTTATTTTCAATAATCCCTGCTTTATTTTTCATCGGGTTGCTCCCCAACATTTTAAAATAGATGGAATTATTTTCATATTAGCTTCAAGTATATGGAAGTATAAATAAATAATTATTTGGCAAAAATTTCTGGCAAGGAGATAGTCACTGTAATTTTCACATAAGGTACAGTGAACATCTTGCTGCTTTCAGAAATAACTTCTATAAAATAATGATTTTGGGGCTCTCGGTGGTAGACGACAGGCGGGAAGCGTCAATTGCGTCCCGATTTCGCATTTCTACGGCAATTGCGTCCCATACCACTCCCGGAACCACCGTCAGTTGCACCCCAGCACGAAAACTAGCTTACGTCAATTGCGTCCGGGTGCGTAAAGCCAGGTCTACTCACAACGTTTTACTTTAATAAACATTGATTTACTGCTGTCTACAAAATCGTTTTATTCCAATCATACATAAATAATTATACACGTAAAAAATACAACAAGAAATTACATATCTATGCATTACAAAATAAATACTAAATAGGCAGGAATTTATATGAAACTTTTCTTACAAATTCAAATATGGTTAAGTGTTTATTTAACAAATCGTTCATTGCCTTACGTAAAAAATTTCTTTGTCTGCTACGGATTTTGATTTTTTTGTAATGCTTCTTAATTGCACATACACTTCACTTTGAATTCCTTTCAAAACTTCAATAAAGGTAAAAATGTTTGGTTGCGGAGCATTAAATTGTCTAAAAAAACCGAATTTTGAGAAAAAGAGATTTCGAAAAAATTGAGACAAAGAAAGAAACTTCGAAAAAATTGAAAAAAAGAAACAGATTTCGAAAAAATTGACGAAAAGGAATTTATCAAAAGTTCTCAATAAAAGGTAAAATTTTGGAAAAAAAAAACGTAGAATTTCGACAACAGATTCAAACCCAGGACAAGTTAAAACCTTGAACCTGAAATTTTTAGACAATTTTGAATTTTTGAAATATAGTAAAATTTCAAAAAGAGAAATTGTAAAAATTAACTGAATGCTTAGAAAAAATTGTCGATCTCTAAAAAAGTTAAGGTTTTCCAGTGAAGAAGAAAAAACTTTAATTTTAGGAAGAATTTCATGGAATACGTTTAGAACAACTTGAAATTTCGATAAAAAAATTGTAATATTCCAGAGAAAATTTGCAATTTCAAGAACAGGACGAATTAAAAAAAAAATTCCAAATTTTTAGATAAATTCGAATTTTGAGAAAATCGGTAAAATAATTTCGAAAGAAAATTCCAAGAAAATTTCGAGAAGAGTTGAGCTTTAAAAAAGGTCAAAATTTCCAAGAAAAAGCCAAATTTTGAGAAAAAGGAAAAGATTTCGAAAAAAACTAGGAAAATGATGAGATTTAAAAAAATGAATTTATCTAGTTCGGAAAAAGGGAGAAATTTCGAAAAAAATGAATTTATCGAAAGTTTTCAAAAAAGGCAAAATTTTAGAAAAAAACTCAAAACAAACCTAAAAACCTGAAATTTTTAGACAATTTTAAATTATACGAAAAATTGCAAAATTTTGAAAAGAGAAATTGTAAGAATAAACTGAAAGCTTAAAAAAAATGTTGAAATTTAACAAAGTCAAAGTTTTTCAGAGAAAAAGAAAAAAGTCGAATTTTAGGAAAAATTTCAAGGAAATTTCGACAAAATATTTAAAATTTTCCAGGGAAAGTTAAATTTTGAGAATAAATTTGAAATTTCGAGACCAAAGCGATTTTAAAAAAATCCAAATTTTCAGATCAATTCGAATTTTGAGAACATTTGTAAAATAATTTCAAAAGAAAATTTCGAAAAAAGTTTTTAACCCTAAAAAAACTTCAAAATTGGGAAAAATGATTTAAAAAAAAATGAATTGGTCCAAAGTTCTCAAATAAGGGTAAAATTTCAGGAAAAAAAAAGTCGAATTTCTCCAATACACTGAGACCCAAAGTAAATTTAAAAACTTGACATTTTCAGATAAAAGAGAAATTGTCAAATAAACTGGAAGCTTAAAAAAGTGCTGGACTTTAAAAAAGTTTTTCAGAGAAGTAGAAAAAAGTTAAATTTTAGGAAAAATTTCAAGTAAAGAGTTAATATTTTAAGAAAGGTTCCAAATTTCGACAAAAATTTGCAATTTTTCAGAGAAAATTAAATTTTGAGAATAAATTTGAAATTTCGAAAACAAGACGAATTAAAAAAACTCCAAATATTCAGATAAATTGAATTTTGAGAAAATTGGTAAAATAATTTCGAAATCAAAGGGAATGTTAATAAAACTTCCAATTCTGAGAAGTCAAAATTTCCCAGAGAAAGTCAAATTTTAAGAAAAAAAAAATAAATTTTGAGATTTGAAAGTAGATGAATTTCATTCGAAATAAAATTGATATTTCCGGAAAAATTTAAATTTGGAAAGAGATTTTGAAAAATATGAATTTATCAAAAATTCTCAAAAAAGCAAAATTTTAGAAAAAAAAACGTCGAATTTTGACATTAGAATGAATCCCAGAAAAAATTTAAAAACTTAAAATTTTTAGACAAATTTGAATTTTGTGAAAAATTGTAAAATGTTGAAAACAGAAATTTGTAAAAACTCAGAGCTTAGAAAAAATTGTCGAACTTTAAAAAATCGAAGTTTTTCAGAGAAGAAGAAAAAAAATAATTTGCAATTTTCCAGAGAAAGTTAAATTTTGAGAATAAATTTGAAATTTCGAGAACAAAAAACTTCAAATTTTCAGAAAAATTCGAATTTTGAGAAAATTGGTAGAATAATTTCTAAATAAAAAGGAATGTGAATTTCGAGAAAAGTGTTGAACTTTAAAAAAAAGTCAAAATTTCCCAGGGAAAGTCAATTTTAAGAACAAAATCAAATTTTTAGATAAAATCAAACATTCTGAAAATGCGTGAATTTCGTCGATAAAATAACAGCTTGCAGAAACTTGATAAAATGTCGAATTTTCAGTTAAAAGTTGGAATTTCGAGAAACACCTAATTTTGAGAAACAGGTCGAAATTTCCAGTAAATAAATAAAAGTTTAATTATTCATTAAGACAATATTTGGGGGAAATGGTGAAATTTGAAAGGAGAAAGTAATTTAAAAGGAATAGAAATTTCGAGAAAAAAGTCGCAATTTAGAACAAAGTTAAAAAAAATATAATTTTGGAAAAAAGTCAAATTTAAGAATAAATCTAAATTTCGAAAAAAAAAATTTTAGAAAAAGATCGAAATCTTCAAAAACTATTTTTTCCAACATTTCCAAATTTTTACTCTTTTTAATTATGAAATGACAAAAGATGAATTTTTGAGAAATAAGTCGAATCTTCCAGTTTAAGTCGAATTATAAAGAAAGATAACATTTTCACAGATTGTTGAGTTTTGAGAAGAGAGAAAGATTTAGGGAAAAACAATCTAAATACATAGTTAAACAAAAACCGACGAAAATGGAAAAGAGTTAAAAAAATCGAATTTACGAGAAAAAGTCAAATTTTGAAATAAAGCTTCAAATTATGAGAAATGAAAGGTCTTTTGGGCTGAATATGTCTTCTTTTGACTACATGAGTCAGAGGGGTCTGTCCCTGTCCCATATTTTGTCTGATTTATCTGATTTAATTTTGAAATAAAATGTAAAATCAGAAATGAAAACTTGTGGCTCTTTGAAATTCACGAAACCAATTTTTTCATTGCGGATGGCTCTTTTGGCTTAAAAGTTTGCCGACCCCTGCTCTATACGAATAAGAATCACTTCACCCTCTGCCCTAATTACGCAATTAATGCAATTTGGCATTTCCTAATGAGCTAACTATTAGACAACAGGTAAATAGGACGCAATCGACCTAACTCCTTACCAGATCGCAGGACGCAATTGACGCTACTCCAAACTGTAATTAAGCAACTTCGGACGCAACTGACCCTAACCCACGACAGGATGCTCCTGGACAAGCATCTCTATAAATCTGCGACTGTAGCTAATTAGTCGTATATTTTTAACACATCAACAAAATCTGAGCTCTAAGGTTTCAATCTTTCCGATTTCTCTTCTATTGGCACACCTTTTAAACTAAAGACGTATAATTTGTTATTTAAATGAATTAAAAAATTATAGACATATACGTAGTGATTAGATATAAACAAACGCACTTTAATTTGACTAACCGCTGTTTCGACATACCATGCATACAATTGTAGTATGACACAATTGAAAAATATTTAAATTACAAATTATGAAGTGTTTAGTGCCAACAACAGTTGGCGTATCCTTGAATAAAGCCGAGTAGGATATTGCGGCATTGCGAACTGTTAACTTTTGCAACGCTGTTATGTAGGAAGTACAGAAAACAGAGATCATTGTTCCCGAATGCGATGCACTTTTAAGTTTCTTAACATTATTTTGATTACAAAAAAGAACATTGCTTTAAAAGCGGAACAGGTCTAATTTTTACGCTCTTGGTCATAATGTCATGTATATTAAAATGCTTTAAATCATTGGTTAAATCACACTAAGCTAGTTGATTTTATAGCTTAAACTTGACATTTCCCTTTTTTAGAAATATGAACTTTATACTAGAAATGTTGACGTTAAACTCCAAGTTCCAAGTCAGTTGAAAATATGCTTTGTAAAATCCAAGATTTCTACTTTTTTTCAAAATTGCAAATTCTTACAATTGCAAAATGACCAAAATTTTTAATTTCGAAATAACGACTTTAACATCAAAATGTCCACTGTTTCAAATTTAGACTTTAATTCCAAGATTTTGGGAAGGGTACGAGGATAATCTGAAAAGTAATGTACATCTCCTTGTAGAACATGAACAAAACCAAAGAGCAAGATCGGGCATAAAGTACATTATAGCACAATTAAGGGGCCATCCATTACGTCATACATTAAGGAGAAGGAAGGGGGTCAATACAGTGTAACAAGGGGGAAGCCGAAACATAAGCTTCGTGACGTCACAAAGTTCCTACTTTTTTTTGAGGAAATTCACTTAAAAGTTTTGAATATTTTCAAAAATTTCGGTTTCTTGAACATTTTGTCTTTTAGACAAAGAGTTTAGATTTTAATTTCGTTATTTTTTTTAAATAACTCCCCTTTTTTAAATTTGATCTAAAAAAATATTGACATTTTTGAAATTTTGATATTTTTTAAATTTTTTTTCGAAAATCATAACTTTTTCCAATTTTAATCTTTTTTTCGAAATTTTAACTTGTTGGAAATCACGTTCAAAACGTGAGAGCAAAAATCTATCGGTACTTATTTTAAAGTAAAATATTAGACACCCTCGAATGCTTTATGAGTTTCGCTGTATCTTTTACGAAGTGAAATCTGATACGGGTACTTCAACTTATTTGGAACACTCTTAGGTGGATGATTAATTCTAAGAACGCTGGTCAGTCCCTTTTCTGAATATAGGTTTTAAGGGATTAACGTTGACATGTATATTAGCACTGTATCATGAAATATACCAGATGTATTTGGAAATATTACGAAAAGATTCCTTTTCGACTATGAAGTAGAGATTATAATTTCGTCGCGACAACACACACCTTCCGAGACCTCTTGAATAAATAAAGTCTCAATAATTAAAGTGTGGTGTTTCATTGAACTAAATAGTTCATACACACCCCATTTCCAATAGGTTATGGGCCCAGGATATTTGTGTTAAATTTGTGCAGTGTTAAAAGGATTTATTTTCGTGGACCATTGATAAACTTTTCTAAGACAATGGAAAGTTCAAAAGTGCGAAAAATAATTGAACCCTTTGATGGCGAAAAATACAGTGTGTGGAAGTTCCGAGTACGCGAATTATTAATTGAACTTGACGTCGTGAAAGTGATTGATGATGTGCCTCCAACTGACATTACAGAAGATTGGCAGAAGAGTGAAAGGGTTGCAAGGAGCGTTATTGTTCAAAATTTAAGCGATTCGTTCCTTGGTTTTGCCAAACCTGGCAATACCGCAAAGGAAATTTTAATTAGCCTTGATACTATTTATCAGCGAAAAAGTATTGCGACACAATTGGCTTTACGCAAAAGGTTATTCAGCCTAAAGTTGAAGGGTGACATACCTTTAACAAAACACTTTAAGATGTTTGATGACTTAATTACGGAATTAACAGCGGCAGGTGCAAAAATGGAAGAAGTTGATAAGGTAGCACATTTGTTCTTCACTTTACCAAATGCTTATGATGGTGTAATTACGGCCATCGAAACATTAACGGAAGACAATATAACGTTAGCATTTGTTAAAACTCGATTGTTTGACCACGAGACAAAATTAAGAGAAGAAAGTGGGGACACAAGTAACAAAGTGCTACATACTGAAAGGATAGACTCAAAAATTAGAGCAACTTATAAACACAAAGGAAAATTTCAACAAAGGAAAAGAAAATTTAATGTCAAACGCTCAATTAAAAAATGTCACCATTGTGGCAGACTTAATCATATTAAAAGGGATTGCTACTATTATAAGAAGTCCCAACAATTTGATAGGAGCAGAAATATAAAAGATGTGCAGATGGCAGAACAAACCACTTTGGCAGCCAATTCATCGAGTTTTGCATTTATGGTTGGCAGCAGCACTACTCAAAAGGAAGATAAAAATAAAATCCTTTTCATTCTGGACTCGGGAGCATCTGATCATATGATCAACAGGAAGGATTTAGCTGAAGATTTTGCAGTACTGGAGACTCCAATTAAGATATCGGTTGCGAAGAGTGGAATGTTTATCACAGCACAGAAAAAGGGCATGTTGAAGCTGACAACCAATTTGGGCGTTCCAGGAGAATTGGAAGAAGTACTGTATTGTCCCGAGGTACCGTACAATTTATTGTCGGTACGGAAAATGCAGCAGGCCGGTATGACGATCATTTTCAATCAAAATGGTGTCATGATAAATAAAGGTGGTAAGGTCGTAATGACAGGTAAGCCATTAAATAATTTAATTGCAGTTGAATTTATGGTTTTAATGAACATGACAAATTCAATAAACATAGTCAGTAGCTCTGAAAAATGTAATTATGAATTATGGCATAAAAGGTTAGGGCATATTGGAAAATTAAAATTTTTGGAAATAAAGAACAAACAAATGTTCGATGATATAAGTGAAATTAACCACGTAATGCCTGATGACAATTTATGTGAAGCTTGTATAAATGGAAAACAAGCCCGATTACCTTTTAACAGAGCTAAAGACAAAAGTCATGTGAAAAGACCATTATTTATTGTTCATACGGATGTTTGTGGTCCAATCACTCCTTCTACTATAAATGACAAAAATTATTTTGTACTTTTCGTAGACGAGTTTACGCATTATTGCGTGACATATTTAATTAAATATAAATCAGACGTATTTTCAGTCTTTCGAGATTTTGTTGCGAAAAGTGAAGCTCATTTTAATTTGCAGTTAGTAAATTTGTATTGTGATAATGGGCGAGAATATCTGTCAAATGAAATGAAAGATCTTTGTATTAAGAAAGGTATAAGTTATCATTTAACGGTTCCACGTAGCCCACAGTTAAATGGTGTATCGGAACGTATGGTGCAAACCATTACCGAAAAAGCCCGTGCAATGATAAACGGTGCAGGTTTAGAAAAGGTTTTCTGGGGAGAAGCAGTATTGACTGTTACGTATCTCATTAATTGGACCCCAATAAAAGCCTTGAAAGTAAATAAAACGCCATATGAAATGTGGCATAGTAAGAAGCCACAATTAAAATTTTTAAAGGTATTCGGTTGTACAGTTTATGTACGTAAAATAAAACCAGTAAATTAAAATTCGACGTAAGGTCGTGGAAAGGAATACTGGTGGGATATGAACCGAATGGGTATAAAGTGTGGGACGTGGAAAGTGAAAAATTTGCTATAGTCAGAGATATAACAGCTGACGAAACAAATTTCTTAATATCAAGACCTAAATTAAAAAAATCAAAATTCGAATATTTCTGGTGGTGATGAAACTAATAAGTTAAAATTTGTAGAAAAATCTGATAGTAATAAATCAGATGAAATGTTTGAAATTAGAAAATCAAAATTCTAATATTTGTGGTGATGATGAAACTAATAAGTTAAAATTAGTAGAAAAATCTGATAGTAATAAATCAGATGAAATGTTTGAAATTAGAAAATCAAAATTCCTAATATTTGTGGTGATGATGAAACTAATAATTTAAAATTAGTAGAAAAATCTGATAGTAATAAATCAGATGAAATGTTTGAAGTAGTTGATGAAAATAAGTCAAATAAAAGGGTTAAATTTGACAGTAAATGTGTTGAAAATAGTATTGAATTTATTAGTATTGAGACTTCATCTCAAAATAATAAAAGTAAGAAAAACACATTACCTGAACTAAGAAAGAGTGATAGGATTAAAAAATCGTCCAGTGATATCATATAATGAAGACGATATGTTTGATGATAGTTTATCATCTGCTATTCTATTGTATGTGAAATTCCTAAATCATATGATGAAATTAAAAATAGGAATGATAAAGAGAAAAGGGAAAAAGCTATAAAAGAAGAGATAAATTCTCTTTTAATTAATAATACTTGGTCATTAGTAGACAAAACGGAAAATAATAACATCGTTGGGTGTAAGTGAATATTTACAATTAAAAACGATGAATTTGGTAATCCGTTAAAGTATAAAGCGCCTCTTGTATGCCAAGGGTTTAGTCAACAATATTTAATAGATTACAATAAAACATTTGCACAAGTTTTGGATTCATGATTTGTTTCGCTAATCAATTTAATTTATTAATTCATCATGTGGATGTGAAAACAACATTTTTAAATGGCGAATTAAAAGAAGAGATTTACATGAAAGTTCCAGAAGGTGTAGAATGTAAAAGTAATCAAGTCTGTAAATTAAATAAAGCTTTGTATGGGGTAAAACAAGCAGCTATAAGTTGGTTTGAAGCATTTGAACAGACACTAATAAATAAAGGATTTCAAAATTCTGAAGTTGACCGTTGCATTTATATTTTAGATAGAGGAGATATTAATAAAAATATCTATGTTGTACTCTACGTAGATGATCTGGTCATTATTACAGCAAATAATGATACAATGAAAAGTTTTAAAGGGTATTTAATGCATACATTTTGTATGGTCGATTTAAAAGAAATTAAACTTTTCTTGGGAATTAGAATTAACAGAATTGGAAATAAAATTAATGTATATTCCTACAGGTGACCAATTGGCAGACGCTTTAACAAAGCCGTTGCCAAGTGTGAAATTCCTCCAGTTCAGAAGTGGAATGGATCTAGAGTAGGATGATGGTTACATTAAATTAAAATTATTTGTATAGATGTAGAATAATGGTCTGGTTAGGTTTTTCTGGGTTTTCCTAATCCACGCAACAAATGTTGGACCATGTAATTGTATTTCCCCAGAAGGTTCAAAGGAGGTGTGTGTATTATATGTATTAATGCTGTGTTATTTGATTGAATAAGGTGAAATGTATATACTGCATAAAATATAATGCATTAATTATATAAATTTGAATAAGATACAAGAAAATGTATTTTTGGTTTGGAACAATATAAGTTGTTAAGTAGTTCTAAATGAAGTTGATGAAAATTGGAGAACCCGATTAATTTTTGAGGGGGCGTGTTGGAAATCACGTTCAAAACGTGAGAGCAAAAATCTATCGGTACTTATTTTAAAGTAAAATATTAGACACCCTCGAATGCTTTATGAGTTTCGCTGTATCTTTTACGAAGTGAAATCTGATACGGGTACTTCAACTTATTTGGAACACTCTTAGGTGGATGATTAATTCTAAGAACGCTGGTCAGTCCCTTTTCTGAATATAGGTTTTAAGGGATTAACCTTGACATGTATATTAGCACTGTATCATGAAATATACCAGATGTATTTGGAAATATTACGAAAAGATTCCTTTTCGACTATGAAGTAGAGATTATAATTTCGTCGCGACAACACACACCTTCCGAGACCTCTTGAATAAATAAAGTCTCAATAATTAAAGTGTGGTGTTTCATTGAACTAAATAGTTCATACACACCCCATTTCCAATATAACTTTTTGTAGATTTTGACTCTCTGAAAAATGTTTACTTTTTTTTTTTAATTTTGACTTCAGTTTCAATTTTTTTTTTCGAAAATTTAAATTTTTTAAAAAATTTCGCTGTATTTTCAAATTTTTGCTGTTTCAAAATAGTAAATTCTCATTTTCCTCGAAAATGACAACTTTTTAAGCCTGGACTTTTCCCAAAATATCGAATTTTTGACCAAGGTTTTTGAACTCGTTCATTATTTTTGACTTTTTTTCGAAAATTTTGGTTATTCTTAAAAATTGTAACTTTTTAGTTCTTAACTATTATTTTTCAAAGTTTTGAGTTTTTGCACACCAGATTTTTTTTTTGAAAATTTGGAGTTCCGAATTCCATTTTTTTTTTCGAATATTTCGATTGTTTTTTTTTTTGAATCGCGGAATTTTTTTAATGTCGAATTTTGTATAATTTTTGACTATTCATAAAATTTTTCTGAAAATTTTTTTTTTTTTTTGGTGGAACGAACTAGTCCTTGGTTATCTTCAAAAATTGGTATACAAATCTTGTTCCCTGAAACCAAGAAATATTAAAAAACATAAGAAAAGTTGCTCTAACGCGTTTCGATAGCCAAGCTATCATCTTCAGGGATACTGTCCTCTCTGAAGATAATAGCTTGGCTATCGAAACGCATTAGAACAACTTTAGAAATCTTGACCCCTGAAACCAAGAAATATTAAAAAACACAACAAAAGTTACTTTAACGCGTTCCTCTAGCCAGGCTATCATCTTCAGAGAGGACAGTATCTTTGAAGATGATAGCTTGGCTATCGAAACGCGTTAGAGCAATTTTTCTTGTGTTTTTTAATCTTTCTTGGTTTCAGGGGTCGAGATTTCTATATCAGTTTTTGTTTCTTAAAGATTTTTGAAAATGTCGACATTCTTTTAAAAATATTGACTCCAAATTTTAAAATTTTTATTTCTTTGAAAATTTTCAAATAAAATTTTCAAGTATCCAAAATCTGAAGCATTTTTGAAGATTGTAAGTTCTCTGATAATTTTGGTTTTTCTTCAATATGAAAACTTTATGAAAAATTTGTTTTCTTTGAAAATTTTGGTGCAACGGACTGGCCCTTGGTTATCTTCAAAAATTGAGTATCTCGCTGAAGATGATAGCTTGGCTATCGAAACGCGTTAGAGCAACGTTTGTTGTGTTTTTTAATCTTTCTTGGTTTTAGGGGACAAGATTTGTCTTCAATTTTTGAAAATTTGATCGAATGTTTTTCAATTTTTTTAAATCACCACTTCTTTTCCAAAACCTTGACCATTTTCGAAGTCTTGTTCTACTCATTTCCAAAATTTTAGTTATTTTCAAATTATGATTTAAAAAAAAATAATCACTATTTCCTCAAAATATTTTTTAAAATATCGATTTCTTCAAACTGTTAAAAAAATTTTTTTTCGGAATTTCGATTATTTTTTTTAAAACCTTAACTTTTTTTGGAACTTTTAGCTTTCCATAAAATTTCTAGATTACTCCAAATTACGATTCCAACTTCAACATTTATTTAAAAAATCTCTCTATTTTAATTTCAATGTCATTTTGAAAATTCCGTCTTATTTATTAAAATTTGTACTTTTTCAGAAATTTCATTTTTTCGAAAATCTCAATACTTTCGTTTCGAATTTAAATTCAAAGTGTAAATTATTTTTTGAAAATATTTTAAATCTAATCACCTTGATAAATTTCTGGTTTTTATCAACATTTGTGCTTTACAAAAACTTAACTGAATTGAAGTTTTTAAACTCCAAAATTCTAGAATTTTTCAATAAACTTAAGCTTATCGAAATTTCAAAAAATGTGAACATTTCTTCAAATTTCTTCTTTCAGATTTTAAAATAATTCTCATTTTTTCTAAATTCTAGCCTTTGACAATTCCGTCTTATTTTCTAAAATTTAGACTTCTTCAGAAATTTCTTTTTGTCCAAAATCTCAACATCTTACGTTTCAAGTTTAAATTCGAAGTGTAGACCATTTTTCGGAAATGCTATTTTAAAACCTGATCATCTTGATTTTTCAAAAAAAAATGTATTTTTTTTAAACCGTTTTAGCTTGAATTTTTTAAACTCCAAAATTCGAATATTTTTTTCAATAAATTTAAATTTATCGTAATTTCTATCTTTTTTTTGAAACTTTCCAGTTTGAGTTGAAAAGTTTTTTTTTGTAAAAGTCAATTTTTTAAACTCCAAAAATCGAATATTTTTTCAATAAATTTAAATTTATCGAAATTTCTATCTTTTTTTGAAACTTTCCAATTTGAGTTGAAAAGCGGTATAACGGTAATATGAAAATTTAAAATTTGGATTTTAACTTTTAACTTTTTTGTAAATTACGAAGTTTTTCGAAGGTTTCAACTTTTCGGGTTTTTGAATTCTGGATTTCTTCAAATTTTTGTTTATTTTTTCAGAATATCCATGTTTTTAAAAATGTCAGCTTTTTTGCAAATTTTCACGTTTTTCAAATTTCCAACATTTTTCAAATGTTCTACTTTTTATGGAAAATTGTGGCTTCAACATCTTCGGATATTTTAAAAATCCTAACTTTTTTGGAAAATTTCGTCGTTGAATTTTAACGTTTCTAAAAATTTTGACTTTTTTGAAATTTCCGTTTATCTTTTAAAATTTAGTCTTTCTCGAAAATCTGAAACTTTTTGAAAATTTTGCCTTATCTTCAATTTTTCAATCTTTATTCGTAAATTTCGTTTTTTTTTCAAAGTTCCGACATTCCGACTGTTCAAAAGTTGAATTGTCGATTTCTCCAAATTTTTGATTTTTCTTTTCAAAATCTCCATGTTTTTGAAAATGTCAGCTTTTTTGAAAATTTTAACTTTCTAATAAAATTTTGACATTTTTCAAAATTCCAACATTTTTCAAAAGTTCTACTTTTTATGGAAAATTGTGGCTTCAACATTTTTTGCTATTTTTAAAATTTTAGCCGTTTTGGAGAATTTCGACTTTGAATTTTGACTTTTCTAAAATTTGTGAGTTTTTTAAAATTTCGATTTATTTTTTAAAATTTTGTCTTTTTCGAAAATCTGAAACTTTTGCCTTATCTTCAATTCGTAATCGTATCTTTATTCGTAAATTTCGTTTTTTCCACAGTTCCAACATTTCAAAGGTTCTACTTTTTATGGAAAATTTTAACTTCAACATTTTTGACTATTTTCAATATAAATTTTCTTTCTGAAAATTTGGATTTAAATTTTGACTTTTCCAAAAATTTCGATTTCTTCAAAAATTACGTTTGTTTTTAAATTTTGTTTTTTTCAAAAATTTGGAACTTTTTGCAATTTTCGGGTTTTTGAATTGTCGATTTCTCCAAATTTTTGATTTTTCTTTTCAAAATATCCACGTTTTTGAAAATGACAGCTTTTTTGGAAATTATAACTGTCTAAGAAAATTTTGACATTTTTCAAAATTCTAACATTTTTCAAAAGTTCTACTTTTTATGGAAAATTGTGGCTTCAACATTTTCTGCTATTTTTAAAATTTTAGCCTTTTTGGAGAATTTCGACTTTGGATTTTAACTTTCCTAAGACTGTTGACTTTTATGAAATTTTCGTTTATTTTTTAAAATTTTTGTCTTTTTCGAAAATCTGAAACTTTTCAATATTTATTCATAAATTTCGTTTTTTCCAAAGTTTCGACATTTCAAAAGTTCTACTTTTTATGCAGCTGTAGCTTCAACATTTTTAACTATTTTTAAAATTTTTGTTTCCGAAAATTTGGATTTAAATTTTGACTTTTCTAAAAATTTCGATTGTAAAAAAAATGCTTTCATGTTTTTAAGTTTTGTCTTTTTCGAAAATTTGGAACTTTTTGAAAATTTCGTCTTATCTTCAATTGCCCAATCTTTTTTTCCTATCGTTTTTTCTAAAATTTCAACATTTCTTAAAATTTAAACTGCTTTTTAAGATTTCACCATTTTTTTTTAAATTTCCACTTTTTAAATTTCGTATTTTTCGAATTTTCAATTTTTAAAAAAAATTTCCACTTTTTTGAAGCTTTTTGTTTCTGAAAATTTGGATTTAAATTTTGACTTTTCTAAAAATTTCGATTGTAAAAAAGATTCCTTTCATGTTTTTAAGTTTTGTCTTTTTCGAAAATTTGGAACTTTTTGAAAATTTCGTCTTATCTTCAATTGCCCAATCTTTTTTTCCTATCGTTTTTTCTAAAATTTCAACATTTCTTAAAATTTAAACTGCTTTTTAAGATTTCACCATTTTTTTTAGATTTCCACTTTTTAAATTTCGTATTTTTCGAATTTTCAATTTTTTAAAAAAATTTCCACTTTTTTGAAGCAAAGATTTCAACTTTTCTGATAATTTTGGTTTTTCTTCAATATCTAGACTTTCGAAAATTCGGCTTTTTTTAAGTTTTGATATTCCAAATTTTCGATTTTTTTTTTAAAGAGGACTTTGTTTTGAAATTGAAAATTGGAAGAGAGTGACATTTCGAGATTTTTAAAACAAATTCTTGCATTATTTTACAAATTTGGATTTTATTCAAAATCTAGACATCTTTTACAAATTGAATTTTAATTTTAGGAACTAGAGTGGAAGAATTGAGAAGAAAAGGGCAAAATTAAAAAAAAAAAAATTTCAGTTTTTTCTCGAATCTGGGATTTAACATATGTTTTCACCGCATGATCCGAGGAGTAATGATTACCCTTGAGGTCTCTTTTGAATAGAGCAAGGCGCAAAATCGGGGGAGTAAAGAGGAAGTCCAGTCGGTTGTGTTAAAATTTTGGTTTCGCAAAGCTTCTACGGGCGAGGTGTGTGGACGAGTCTTGTCATGTTAGAAGATTATTGGCCCTAGGCTGCCTCTGACACGACAAACTTGATATTAGAGTTTTAGAGTGCGTGTATTGAGAAGAACACTTACGTTAACATGCACTAGAATGCGTCTTTATACTTTACTTCTCAAATTATTCTTAGTGAATTCAAGGACCTGAAACCTGTCTATAGTATGGTGGGGGAATGTCACTTCGATATTCCACCTAGGCCATTTCTAGCGCTGTACTAAGGATGGGAAATTTTTCAAAATTACAGGCCAATCGGTCTCTTATCCAACTGGGTAAGGCGGCGGAAAGGATTTTGAGGAAGCGTTTGCAGAATATTATCAGCGATCGCGACATCATTCCCAAGAAACAATTTGGGTTCCGACCTATGCAGTCTACCTCAGACCAGCTGCTGAGAGTGGTTGAAACAGTCACTCAATGCATGAATTGGAACCAGATAGTTGGAGCTATTTTCTTTGATATCTCCAAGGCATTTGACACAGTTTGGCACCAAGGACTGGTCTACAAGATGCACCAGTTTGGAATACTCTAACGGTAAGCTCGTTCCTGGACCAGAGCTCATTCAGACCAAAGGTGGGACAGGAAGTATCAAACCAGTTTAGGCTACAGTATGGGGTGCCTCAAGGCTCTGCTTTGTCACCTCTGCTTTATTCTCTGTTCACAGCGGACATCGCGAGAACCAATCCAACAATCGACCACACCTTATTGGCAACTTATGCAGACACAGCTTTGGTGGCGTACTCTTTCAGTCCAGAGTTGGTCACCAGACGACTTCAGGAGGCAACAGATAGTCTACTAAATTACTTCGGTCAATAAAGAATCCAAGTCAACGCAAACAAGACCCAAGCAGTCGTCTTCACCCGAAGAAGACTCCAACCATGTGGATATGTTAATGTTTATGGGCAAAACGTCGACTGGAGACTTCAGGTAAAGTATCTAGGTGTAATTCTTGATAAAAGAATTACATTTCAGGCACACATCGATTATGCAGTGTCCAAAGCCAAAATGCTGAAGGGACTGCTGCAAGCGATGATTGGTAGAAATAGTAACCTGTTCATTGGACTTAAAGTGTTACTATACAAATCATAAGACCAGGGATGACCTACGCATCTGTAGCTTGGTCACAGGCGACCGATAATCAGATAAAGAAACTCCAGATGTCCCAAAAGGTCTTTCTAAGACAAGCCATGGACGCTCCATGGCTCCATGGCAGAAACAATCAAGTCCATAGGGAAGCTGAACTACCACTGGTAAGAAATTTTTTTAGGGAAACTAATTCCAGGGCGATGGTAAGAGTGGGAACGTATCCCAACGAGCTAGTTCGACAGGCAGTGGATTCGATCCAAACATCCCAATCAGGATTAAGAGACCAAGGATGGTCCTCTAGGCTGCGACTTCCATTTCGGAAATTTTTGTTTTGTTTGTTTCTTATGTTTCAGGCAAAATAGCTTACAATAGTGCTCAACACTTTTGTACTGATCCGACGGAGGGCTTGGGGGCCAAGGACCCGGCTCGAAGAAGTAGGGGCTTTTAGTCGGTACCCGTAGGTTGAGCGGACGTCCGACACTATCTGGGTATCTTCCCAGATGTCCTTAACGGATTTTACGGATTTTTATTTAACAACAGAAAAATAGCGCTATACAAGTATTCATGCGTTACCTTTCAGTCTGCCCTCGTAGGTAACATATTTCTCACCTTGCACGTAGTGCGGTCCTAATTATTTGTAGATCTTTAAATGCGGCCCAGTTCCAAAAAGTTTTGGAACCGCTGTCATAGAAAAACTTCTTTCGCTGGAAGAACCAAATAAAATAATAATAATAATAATGGGTCACCATTGTCGTCAAAATAAAATAAGCCATGACACATCACTGACTTGTTGTCATTGAAGTCCTCGGTCTTCTGCGATAAAATATCGAAATTGCCAGGTAAAAATATCGAGATTACGAGGTAAACTTAGGCCGAGGTTACCTAAGAAATTCCTGCATTTTAATGAGGCGCATCGAAAAACTCAAGGCGTTGGTCGAATTTTTGTACAAATCGTTTTAATAGAAACATCAAACTCACACATACGTACGTAATGTACAGTTACGGTGATCGCTTCCTAGTCTAAATGCCAGTTTCTCGTTCACGAGAAACTGGCATTTAGACTTTCATGATACGTTTTATAACTGCTTGCTTAAGCAAATTGAAAATTCTCATTAATGAAGATTTTTAATTTTTCTGTGTCAAGGAATCGAAACGTTCTCGAAGCAATTAATCAACTTTTTATTTCACATTGGATCATGTAATTGCCCACTTTGGTAACTAAACTTTAGTTTTACAACAATTCGATTTATATATGCAGTTTCATTGTACAGTACTTCCTCATTGCAGCAAGAAGATTTTTAAGGTTAAAACTAGAGGACTGTTAAAAGAGCCAAACAGATGATATCATGTTGTTTAATAAATTATTATTTGATGCAAAACGGTATGATATAACTGTTGATTACACTGTACTCGGTTCATCTCTAAATTTTGTAATTGTGATTCACACAGAAGCCAACGGGAAAATAGCTCATTATTATTCTTCCCATAGCTTTAAATTAATAAATGCTAAATTACTATTATGGCAACAATCAAGAATACAATAGGTCTTCTGCCATTCAGTAATGAAACTGAATTAATCCGATATAAATAAAAGAGTTTCTATGCCAAATAAAATGACCGCTACTTGTCCGTTGTTTAATTTTGTTATTTTGAGAGAAAAATGTAAAAAAAATTCAAAATATTACAATATTCAAATCACCCATTTTGAACACGATCACCTTTAGATTGTGGTACGTCGTAGAGTCAACGAGACTTGCTCTTTAAGGATTTTTTATTTGCAATGTCTGCAACAATTTTTTAGATATTTGGGACAAGGGAAATCCCCCTCTTTTTACAGCATTGTTTATAATTTGTGCATTTTTTAACGTCACTTGATTTTTTCAATTAAATTAAATTGAAGAGTGTTTTTTCATATCAATTAACACCTAAACCATAATTTTTGGACAAGGCGAACTGAAATTCGTAAAATGTGTGCTTGTTGACTAGACTAAAATGCAATTCCGCTCTCATTACGTATTTAACTTGAAGGTAAAACATTTGTCTGTTATAATTAGAAATGTTGTTGATTATTTTAATAGTTTTAAGTAGTACACGCGAATTCAAAGTCATTAAAATGCAGTGACAGCCCATATGAATATTCTACGTCTAATTTTATTAAAAACGGAATGAGAAAAATCACTAACTGGCCGTATTGTAAAGTTAAAACTCGCTATATTAGTTTTTGATTTGTCAACAAGAAATTAAACATGTAGATTGATTCGTCGAACAGTTACAGAGAATGTAATACACCTGGGAAATAATATTACTACTCAACTCCTTCATTATATCACGTTCTTAAGGCTGTACAACCGTAACATAACTAACCTACAATCATCCCTGACACGTTTTTAAATAGCGTTGTTCCCACAACATTCAAAAATTATCTTAGAGGTGCAATTAAGTTTTTGTTACATTCAATTATAACATAACTCCACTAGACTTTTTTTTATCTCATTTCATTATATTCTGAAACCATTAGGTAAGAAAACAAAGTCATACCTTACTTTAATCACCAATTTTATTAATGCTCACTTTAACGCACATATCTCAGAGTGATTATTACTTTCGAAACCATCGATCTATTCGAATAAAAACAATCGACTTTCACCGCTTTTCCGTATTCTAAACTACACACAAATGCTAATAAATGATAGACCATCGTCGACCTCCGATCGCTTTCGGTGTAATTTTCATCGATTTTAAAAATTCGATGAGATTATACTACATGTGGTGCATAGAATCATCGTTAAACGGTCAGTGATCTGGGAAATTGTTGTTGAAAGAATGCACTCTTGCTTGTAATATGGACTCAGTTGAGGCGGCTAACCCACCTATGGGCAAAATGGAGATATCTCGAAGGTAATTCGAAAATCACCTCGATCATAGCCATATATTTCAAAAGGTTGTAACCGGAATGTAAAAATATAACAAGTTGAATAAAAATGAATATTTAAAGATCACGACATCAGTTACAACGATTACATGCAGGATAGACTAATAGACCCATTGAAACTAGATTTAAGAAGCTTTAGATATAACAAAGAGGAGAAATCAAATGTGGCCCAACATTTTAAGATGTCCATTCCTGCTGATTGGCATTTTCTTCGCCAGTTGCTTCTTACCGACGTCTACATTTTCAGTTACCTCTTTTTTTGTTAAGGAATGGCAATCTTAACTGAAAATTTAGACGTCTGTAAGAAGCAACTGGAGAAGAAATTGCCAATCAGCAGGAATGGAATTAAGGAAACTTCGTAAAGACGATACCGAGAATATTTTAAGATGTGTTTTAAATAACAGAGAAGTGGAAGTATATGAAGTTCAATCACACTCGCTCATTAAAAAATAAAACTCACCTTTAATGTTGACAACAGAGTATTCCTACCAATGTTTAGCCTGGTCTGGATTATTTTTTGCCTCAGAAGATTATAATTCGGATTTAAAAACACAATGAAGTAAAAATAATCTAGACTAGCATGTTATCAACATTAGGGGTGAGTTTTATCTTTTAATGAACGAGTGTGATTGGGTTGCATATTTAAGGATCATCAGTACAACAATTGCATGCAGGACAGATTAACAGACCCATTGAAACGAGATTTAAGAAACATATTCGCTTTAGATATAATAGAGGAGAAATCAAGTGTCGCCCAAAATTTTAAGATGTTTTTTAAATAACAGAGAACTGGAAGCATGTGAAGCTCGATAGCACTCATTAAACACTCTTAGTGTTGACAACAGAGCATTCCTACCAATGTTTAGCCGCCTGCAGGTCTATAAGGATGTGACAACTCTAAATGATTTTTGTCTAATGAATTAGGAGGCAGGAGACAGACATTTTACAAAAGAAGTTTAAAATGTATAACAAAGACGACTTGAAATTTCTAGGAAAAAAGGAGACGTTTTAGTTAAAATTTTGAACATAATTTGAAAATTTAGACCCTAAAATTAACACTTTGAAGAAACTTAAAATATATGAGAATAAACTTGATACGCCAAAAGCAGCATGGTCCCTTCTAAGAAAGTTGGGAGGTGCTAAAACCCCTTTGAACCAGAAAACCGAAATAACACCCACTTAAGTAGTGCTACATATAAAGAAACGCGCAGAAAGTATACAAACTGATCCTGTCCATGAAAAAGAAATAAAGAAACAACTCAGAGATAACTAATAAGAAAAAATAGAAGACCCTAGCCTATCCCTACCTTTCACAGAAGGGGAACTAGATATAGTAATCAAATCTCTAAAAATCGGAAAGCCGCCGGAATAGATGGCATATTCCCAGAGCTCATCTCAGGAAACATGTAGGGATTTGGACAGGTCACTGTCGATTAAAGAAACACCTCCACAGAATGGAAATTTTAAACGATCCGAGTTGTAGAGGGTGTTTAAAAGAAGATAAGAGTGTCGAGCACGTGATGTGTCACTGCCCGGCACTAGCATCAATTAGAGGATCCACGCTGGTGGGCTTATGGCCTAGTGTGGCCAGTTTGAGAGAGGAGCCGTTCTTCAGTTTCTCAACAAGGCTGGGTGGCTGAATGAATGACCAATGACACCCCAATCACAGGGATAGCACAAGGGGCCCGGAAAGAGGGGCCTAAGTGCTGGCCTAAACTTTAGACAACCCACACGAATCCAGAATCCCAGAGCTCATTAAACACCTAGGACAGAGAGCAGGACAGTGGCTATTACAACTTTACAACGAAATGTTACAAAGGGGAACAGTCCCTCATCAATTTGAGGTAGCGAGAACTATTGCAATCCTTAAACCAGGGAAACTCAAGGACGACCCAACGAGCTACCGCCCAATCGCACTGCTAAACATCTACAAGATGCTCGAGAGACTCTTGTACAACAGAATATATCAAACAATTGGCTCTATGACTCCACAACACCAAGCAGGATTTCGAGAAAAACGAAGCTGCTGTGAACAAGTCCTTGCCCTAACCTCACTTATAGAAGCAGGCTTCCAACAGAATATGAAAACCTCAGTGGCATTTATCGACTTGATCGCGGCATACAATACTGTCTGGGCGGATGGTCTGTTACACAAACTAAATCAAACCGTTCCAAGCTCTAAGATCACAGCGCTGATGGAGAACATGCTTAAAAATCGCTATTTTAAGGTCACTGTCGGTGAAACCGCAAGTAAATCCTATAACATAAAAAACGGCCTCCCACAGGGACCGGTCATGGCCCCACTCTTATATAACTTGTACACTAGTGATATAGTTGTCACTGAATCTGTAAAGTTCAGCTACGCCGACGATCTAGCCATAGCAACTCAGCGCAAAACATTAGAAGAAGGTTACCAGGGATCTGAAAAAGCTAGAACTATATTATATGAAGTGGAGGCTGTACCTGAACCCTAGGAAAATGGTAGTCAGCATATTCCACCTCAACAACAAAAAGACAAACAAAGAAATAAACGTGATATTTCGGAACAAAAAACTATGCCATAACCAATGCCCCAAATACTTAGGCGTGACACTTGATAGATCCCTCACATTGAAAAAATACCTTGAACTATCAGGACAGAAGCCTAAAACAAGAAATAACACAATAAGGAAACTGGACGGGGTAAGCTGGGGATCCGATGAAAACATCTTGCGGTACAATCCCTTGTGTATCCGGTCATCGAATATTGCTCTCTCGTATGGTCCAGGAGCAACCACCTCAACAAAGTAGATATTCATCTAAATGAGGCAACGAGTATAGTGACTGGAACCCTTAAATCTACAGCAATCCCGTAGTGCCAGTACTCGCTAACATAGCACCACCCGACCTAGGACGGCAACAAGCGGCAGCGCGTGAATGGACCAAGATCAACAGCCCATTATCCCCCAGAGATTTACCCATCCACGAAACACTGAATAACCTGTCACAGAAGAGTTTCGCCATACTGAGTTACCGTGGTCTGATGTTTTAAAATTGGCCTTTTTTCATTTTTCATTTTATATTTCCTTGTAGTTTATTTTTCATTTATTGTTGCTTTGTTCCTGAAGAAGCCCTTTACGATGGTGGGCGAAACGTCGAACACTTTTGGCAGTTCTTTGACACGGTCCAATTCCGGAAGAAGTATATCCTGTGCCACATACCAGGTTAAAATCTAGAATGCCAATTTGGGAAAACCACAACCTCGCCCCAGAAAGCTATAATTTAAAAGAATAATGGAGAGCTCAATATACCCTACCACGGTTGAGCGACAGAGAGAAAGCTGCATTCGACCATCCCCTCAATTTTCTATATATTGCAACACTTTTCTAAATTTCAATTATTTTTAGAAATTTTCGAAATATCAACTTTTTTTGTAAAATTCTTTCAACTCTCTTTTAATTTTTGATTCAATTTCAACATTCTAACTTTTTCAGAGATTTCTCTCTTTTGAGAAACATATTTATACGCATTTTGACATTATTTTCAAAATATTCATTTTGGTTTAAAAAATAAACTTTTTTTTAATTCAAGTTTGGACTTTTAATTTTCCTTTTATTTAAACGAAATTTTCATTTAAAATTCCAACTTTTGATGCTTTTAAGACTTAATTTTTATTTAACATTTTGAAATAATTTAGAAATATCAACATTTTTATTTTTACATTTCGACTTTAAAATCGAAATTTCTAAAAAAAATGATTTTATAAATTTCGTTTTTCTTAAAATTTTCAGTTAAGCTAGAAGTATTTTTTATAATGTTTGCGTTTTTTTTTGTTTAAAATTTTAAATTTTTCTAAAGATCTTTATTTTACAATTTCAGTTTTTTTTATTTCTTTTCTAAATTTTTCGCTTTGCACTAAAAATTGTGTGCTTTAATTTTTTCAAATTTTAATTCTAGTCATGAAATTTCTACTTTAAAAAAAAATTCTAGTTTAAACCCAAAATTTTTGCTTCATCAGAAAATTTTGGGTTTTTTCTTAATATTTAAATTTTTTTCTAAATATTTCGGTAAACTCAACATTTTTAGTTTAAAAAAAAATTGACTTTAATTTCGAAGCTCCTGGATTTTGATAAAGTTCTTCTCTTTTTTCATCCTTTTAATTTTTCGTCCAAATTTCTGCTTTTCCTGAAGATTTTTATATTCACCCTTTTCCTTTCTAAAATATATTTAAAGTTTCGACAAAAATCGAAACTACAAATTAAAATGGAAGCTTCTATTGAAATTTTTTATTTCATCTTTAATATCTAATGTTCCTAATTTCTTTTTTGATCTGAAATTTGAAGCTGTTCTGAAAAGTTCAAAAATTACGTATTTTGAAATTTTGATAAAATGATCGTTATTTCGGGTTGAAATTTCAAAACAAATGAACATTTTTAGAAGAGCCAAAATTTGAATTTTACACTAGAATTTAAAAAAACTAAAAATTGAAAACGTGAATTTTGAGAATAAGACGAATTTTCAAAATAATTTACAATTACACGATTATTAGATTCTCAGGTTTTGATTCAAAATAAAAAAATACATAAGTTTTCGAATACCGAATAAAATATCTCTGTGATATAGTTGAAATTTCAAGATTAAAGTCGACATTTTGATATTAAATCAAAGTTCGTATAAAGTCGAAATTTTGAGTATAAAAAAAATTGAGAAAAGTAAACAATGAAAATATAAATTAGGAATTTCGAGGAAAGTGCAGAGACAAGTCCAATGGAATACTAAACAAAGAAGTGGTAACATGAAAATGTTAGTTTTATTTTAAAAATATTCGCTTTCATTGAAAATTAGTTTTTTTTTTGTTGAAAATTTCGACTTTCTGGATTCTCTTGACTTTGACTTCATTTTAGAATTCGAACTATTTATCTACATTCAGAGTGTTTACACTTTAAAAAATCTATTTTTCTTTTAGTTTCAACTCTTTTAAAATTCAGATATAACAATTTCGACATTTCAAAAATTCTACTTTGCAGAGTGTTTATTTTTTCTTGAAAATTTTCCCATGTTACTACTCGTATTCTTTGAAAATTTCGATTATTTTTCTCGAAGCGTTTTGTATTCCTTTGAAAATTTAGGGTTTTTTCCTTAACAAAAATTACTTCGGTTTTTTTTGAACAATTCGACTTTATTTGAAAATTCCGACATCTCATTTGATAATTTCGATATTTTCGTGAAAATTTCGACTTCAAAATTTCAACTCCAAAATTTGTACTTTTTTACGAAAATTTCGACTTTTTGTACTAAAATTTGACTTTGTTAAAAATTTCAAACATTTGAAACCTCCACTTCGTTCAAATTTTTGACTTTTTCTCTAAATTTTGACTTTATTGACCACTTTTTCCAAAATTTTACTTTTTTCAAAATTTCCATTATAATCTGAAATTTTGACTTTGTTCGACATAAAAATTTTGACTTTTTCTTCACGTAAATTTGACTTTTTGTAAATTTGAACTTTTTTTGAAATTGGAAAATTTCCCTTTTCTAAATTTTCATCTTTATTAAAATTTCCACTTTTTTTCTAAAGTTTAGGCTTTTTTAAATTCGGACTTGTTTTAAATTTTGACTTTTTTTGGGATTTCTGCATTTTTTTTTCTCTAAATTTTTATTTGTATTGACCCCTTTCTTCAAAATTTCGCATTTCTCCAATATTTTCAGTTGTAATTTGAATTTGTTGTGAACAAACCATTTTCTGAAAATGGGTGTTTGAATTTTTCTCGAATAAGTTTTAAAAAATCGATTTTTTTAATATTTCGGTTTTTTAAAGATTCAGATTTTTTCATGATTTCGACATTAATTTACAATTTTTCTGAAAATTTCGACATTTCGAGATATTCAAAAGGAATATTTTGTCTTTTTTTTTTAAAATGTTTACAAGAAATTCGACTAATTAAAATCTGAACCTTTTTCAGAAGTACGATTTTTTTTTAAATTCCTTTCTTTTCTAAAAAATTTGACTGTATGAAAAGTCACCTTTTTTATTGGACTTTTTTGAAAATTTCGACCTGTTTGAAAATTTTGAATATGTATTATCTTTTCTTTGAAATTTCGACGTTTCAAAATTTCCACTTATTTCTATTTTTGTTTTGCTTTATTTCTTGTTTTTTTCCTATTTTGTCAGTTTTAACTTATAAATGTTTTGAAAATTTCAACTTTTAACCGACGTTTTCATTTCTTTTTTTTGAAAAATTCAAATTTTGTTTTAAAATTTCGATTTCTTTGAAATTTTATTCATTTGACATTTTTTCAAAAATTATTTCGCCTTTTTCTGCAGATTTTAATTTTTCAGAATTTCGTCCTTTTACAAATTAAGGCATTTCAAAATTTCTACTTGTTCTAGACTTTTTATGAAGTATTCGACTTCAAAATTTCGGCTATTCTAAAATGTTTTTATTTTTAATTTCGACCTTTCGATTTTGTTGTCCCCAACTTTCTTTGAAATTATCACCTTTGTTTTGAACAAACTATTTTTCCGAAAATGAGTATTTTGTTATTTTTTCGAATTTGTTTCAAAAATTTGATTTTATTTTTGAAAATTTCAATTTTTTTGAAAATTCTTCATATTCTATTTGATAATTTCGACGACGTCACATTATTTGCAATTTTTGACATTTTGAAATATTCAAAGAGATCACTTTGACCCCTTTTTTGAAAATGTCGACAATCTTTTGAAAAATTCAACTGACTAAAAATCTGGATCTTTTTCCAAATTGCGACTATTTTAAAAGGTCCCCATTTTTTACCAATAATTCGACTCTTTTAAAAAGTTCAATTTTTTTTAATTGGACTTTTTTGGAAATTTCGACGTGTTTAAAAACTTTTAATAATCTGCTTTTTTTTTAATTTGGGTGCTTCAAAATTTCGACTCTCAATCAAAGTTTTCATTTCTTTTTTTTATTGTTGAAAAATTCGAGTTTAGTTTCAACATTTCTAGTTGTGTGGAATTTTTATTCGACATTTTCTCGAAAATTATTGCGCTTTTTTCTAAAGAGTTCAATTCTTTTCAGAATTTCGTCCTTTACAAATTTTGGCATTTCAAAATTTCTTCTTTTTCTAGACTTCAAAATTTCGGCTGTTCTAAAATTTTTAATTTGTAATTTCGACATTTCTATTTTGTTCAAGACCCCAACTTTCTTTTGAAATTATCGCCTTTGTTTTGAACAAACCATTTTTCTGAAAATGGGTATTTGGTTTTTTTTTTCGAATTTGTTTTAAAAATTTGATTTTATTTTTGAAAATTTCGATTTTTTGAAAATTCATATTCTTTTTGATAATTTTGACGATGTCACATAATTTGCATTTTTTTTTAAATTTTCGACATTTTGAAATATTCAAAGAGATTACTTTGACAATTTTTTTTTGAAAAGGTCGACAATCCTTTGAAAAATTCGACTGACTAAAAATCTGGATCTTTTTTCAAATTGCGACTATTTTAACATGCCCCATTTTTTATCAATAATTCGACTTTTTTAAAAGTTCAATTTTTTTTAATTGGACTGTTTTAGGAAATTTTGACGTGTTTAAAAACTTTTAATAATATGTTTTTTTTTTAATTTGGACGCTTCAAAATTTCGAGTCTCAATCGAAGTTTTCATTTATTTTTTTTTATTGTTGAAACTTTCGAGTTTAGTTTCAACATTTCTATTTAGTTGAAATTTTTATTCGACATTTTCTCGAAAATTTTTCGCCTTTTTCCTGAAGATTTCAATTTTTTTTTTAAATTTTGACTTCTTTTATGAATTTCTACCTTTGGAGAATTTTGATTTTTCGGAAATTTCGCCTTTTTAACAATTTTAACATTTCCACTTTTTCTAGATTTTGGCATTTCTTGTAAAATTTCTGTCTTCAAAATTTCGGCTTTTTCTCAATAATTTTGAACTTCCCAATTTTTTCATATTTCCAGTTTTATCAAACTTTCGACTTTGTTTCAAAGTTTTAAGGACTTTTTTAATATTGATTTTATTTTTAATTTGGAAATTTGAAATGTTTTTTTTTTAATTTCAAATTCTTCTGATAATTTCAACATTTCGAAATATTCAAGAAAACTATTTTGACTATTTTCTTTTTGGTATTTTCGGAAATGAAATTTTTTGAAAAAACTGACACTAAAAATCTGTACCTTTTTCAAAATTGCCATCTTTTTAAAATTTTCCATTTTTTCCAAGAATTTGACTTTTTTGAAAATTTCAGATCTTTTTCAATTCGATTTTTTTTTAAATTTCGGCGTGTTTTAAGATTTTTAGTATTACATTTTTTTTTAATTTCGACAGAATGCCCACTGTTTTCTATTTCTGTTTTTTTCGTGATTTCTCAACATTTTGACTTAAATATTATGAGAATTTCGACTTTAAGTCGAACTTTTCATTTACGTTTTTCTAATTCGAGTTTTGTTTCAAAATTTCTATTTTTTTTAGTAATGTTAATTAATTCGACATTTTCACGAAAATTATTTGGCTTTTTTCTGAAGATTTTAATTTTTTTTGCTGAGAATTTCGACTTTTTTATAATACTCGACTTTTTGAAAATTTTGACTCAAAAAATTTCGACCGTTTAAAATTTTAGACACTTCAAAATTTCCCATTTTTCTAAAATTTACCTTTTTGTCAAAGTTCGACTTTAAAATTTTGGCTGTCCTAAAACTTTTTTAAAAAAATTTTGACATTAGCAATGTTCAATTTTAGTCATATTTCCAGTTTAGTCAAACTTTCGACTTTTTCTCAACATTTTAAGGGGATTTTTATATATTGATTCTTTTTTTTTAATTTAGAATTTTTTCAAATGTTCACTTTTAAACATTTTGAAACATTCGACGCAAATATTTGACTTTTGGAAAGTTTTGGATTTTATTTTGGAAAGTTTTGGCTTTTCAAAATTGCCACTTTTTATCAGATTTGAACTTTTTCCCAAAATTTAGATCTATTTTAGAAATTTAGATTTTTCATCAAAATGCTAACTTTTTTCAAATATTATTTCGAAAGTGTTTATTTTTTCAGGAAGTTTTGACTTTTGTGTTAGCTTTTTAACTTTATAATTGAAATGCATTTAATTTTTATTCGACACAGTTGCACAACTTGTACACTGTACTAAATAATCATTTCAATCTGGAAGTAGTTTCAACTGCATTTTATCTCGTCAGTGTCGACACAAAAATTTAACACGCTTCTTAAGAAAACGCTTGTATAAAAAAAATTGTACCACCTGCGTTTGTAGTCATCGAGCTTTTACAAAACAACAAGCTTTAGCTAATTAACAATTCAGTGCAAGTGAAATTGAAATAGTGACATTCCTAACATTGTAATATTAATGAGATCAAATCAAGTGGCATGTAAATAAAATAAGTTGTAATAAAGAACAATTATTATGCTTATGATTCATTAATATTTTTATTACAGGTCAAAGTAAAAAACTTGACTAAACTTTCAAGTTGTATAAGCAGTTAATTAAAAAAGTAAACATTCATAATTTTCTTTCAAAACACTCCGCTCTTTTGCGGAAGCATCTAATTTGTTGTTTGCCTACTGCCAGCAGCCATGAAACCTTTTTTTTTTTTTCATTTAATTTAATTTTAACTTTATAACTAAAATTATTATAATGAACTATAAAGTATAGCTAAAATGAGTATAATGAACTATAAGATTAAAATGAAAATTTTCTACATCATTGCAATAATAATACAAATTCAGACGTTTCGACCTGATTTTGTTGGAGAAATCAACATCTCCAAAAGTTCTTATTTAAATTTTACATGTTTTCCCTAAAACTTTGTTTTTTTTTTCTAAAAATTTCGATACTCAAATTTTGATATCTTTAGTTTTTGATAGATTTTTTTGAGGTTAAAAGTTCCGATTTCATTTTAGAATTGGAACTGATTTCTTGAGAAATTATTTAACTTCAAACGCTCGTATTTCTTAAACAAGGAGATTTTCTCGAACTGATTTGAATACAACTAACACTAGTCTCAAAATGCACATTTACTAGACATTTCAACTATTTAGAATGCCACGTTTTATCCAAAAGATAGCACAGTATTTGGCATTTTACTTTAAGTTTTATTTTAAACGATTTATTTTTTACTTTTGTTTTTAATCATTTTAAGAATGTCAGTGGCAGATTGGAATGCAATGTGTCTAAAAATTGATCGTAAGTTAGGGAGAGAGAATCAAGTAGGGCATCAATTACCCAGTTTCCAACCTGATAGTTCGAAAATTCATTATCTGCTCTTCGAAATGCGTTGAAGTCGTTGATGCATACGTTAATATGATTTGTCTTAGCACTAACAAGTTGTCATTACAGAAACAACTAGAGAATGTGACCTGTATTTGGTCGGAGCATCATTAAATTTTGGCAATTTGTTTGGATATTTCCACGGTCTAAGCTATTGGTTAAACCAGGCGAAGCTAAAAGGCCTTTATTTGTGATATCTAGTCGATTTCGCAGAGAAAGTAATTTAATTACCAATTAGAGATTTACAGAAGTTGGCTGTAAAAGACAAGGCTTGACGTAATTAGTTTTCAATGTACAGAAAGTTGGGTAGAAGAGTTCAGTTGCCTTTCCCGTTTTGGGTTTTAAGAAAATAAGTTTTCTGGCATGGCTTTACCTGGCCTTATTGTTGATTTATTCTAGTACTTTATAATATTGGTAATTAACGATAATTCCCAGAAGGGTTTTTGCCAGCAGGGATGGTCTCTCCCAGTAAAGAATTAAATTTTAAATTTTTGGATGAACATTTTTTCAAACACCTACACCAATTTGTGTTTTAGCAAAAATATTGCTAAGTCTGTCTACCTTTCATGGTTTTAACTCCTTTGTTCGTATTGCAAAATTACGATATTTTTGGCGGGTGCCGCCATTATAGATCATAAATAAAGAATTCGATCCCGGTCTTTATTTCCAATCCCGGGATTTTGAGACTATATTTAGCTAATTCCGGAATCCTGGGATTATTTCGGTATTGAGGATTACAAGTAAAAAAATCGGCTTCTCAAACAACAAACCAAAATTTAAAGAAAACAAATCTCTAAAATTACAACTCGAAATGTTCATATTTTTAGATTTTGAATAAAATCCAAATTTATCAAATAATGCAAAAATAAATGTCAGAATTTTTTTGAAACATATCAAAACTCTTTTTCAAATTTCAGTTTTGAAAGAAAAACTGAATTAAAAAACCTAAATTTTAAAATTAAAGGTTGAAATATTGAAGATAATTTAAATTATCTGAAAAGAAAGCCTTTAAAAATGCTTAAAATTATGAAAAGTTCAAATTTTGGAAAAATTAAAATTGTCAAAAAAACGAAAATTTGAAGTGTGAAATTTGAAAGTCAAAATTTTCAAATAAAAGGTGCAATCTTGAAAAGTAGTAGAAATATTGGAGAATATCGAAATTTTGGAAAAAAACGAGCTTTACGAAAAAGGATTGAAAAATTGAAGATGAGGCAAAATTTTTAAAAAGTTCGAAATTGTAGAAAAAGATAAAATTAAAAAAGAAATAAACAGAATTTTTGAAAAAGTCAAAATTTTTAACAGTCAAATTTGTTTGCCATACATCGAAATTTTAAAGTCGAAATTTTCAAAAGAAGGTATCGCAATTTTGAAAAATTTCAAAATTTTCATAGAAAGTCAAATTTTGCAGAAAAAAGCTGAACTTTTAAAAAACCTGGATATTTTAAATAATATTTAAATATTGAATAAAAAATTCTAAAATTTGAAAAAGTGGCGAAATTTTCGAAAAAATTCGTAAGTTTAAAAAAGTTGAAATTTTAAATATATACTTTCAATTTTCACATTACCGTTGATTGAAAAACAAAAATAAAACGTTTCAACTTAAACTGGGAAGTTTCAACGAAAGACAGAAATTTCGATAAACTTAAAATTTATAGAAAATATTCTAGAATTTTTAAGTTTAAAAAATTCAAGTTAAAGTACCAATTTTGACATAACTGACTGCACTTCCTTTTTACTCCTCCGATTTTACGCCTTGCTCTATTCAAGAGAGACCTCAAGAGCAATCATTACTCCTCGGATCATGCGGTAAAAGCATCTGTCAAATCCCAGATTCCAGAAAAAACTGTTCATTTTTTTTTAATTTTGCCCTTTTCTTCTCAATTCTTCCACTCTAGTTCCTAAAATTAAAATACAATTTGTAAAAAACGTCTAGATTTTGACTAAAATCCAAATTTGTAAAATAATGCAAGAGTAAATTGAGGAATTTGTTTTAGAAATCTCGAAATGGCATTCTCTTCCAATTTTCAATTTCGAAACAAAGTTCTTATTTAAAAAAAAAATCGAAAATTTGGAATATCAAAATTTTAAAAAAGCAGAATTTTTGAAAGTCTAAATATTGAAGAAATACCAAGCTTATCAGAAAGGTTAAAATCTTTCAAAAGCTTCAAAAAAGTGGAAATTTTTTTAAAAAATTGAAAATTTGAAAAATGCGGACTTTAAAAAGTCAAAATTTAAAAAAGAAAAGGTGAAATTTTAAAAAATGTTGAAATTTTGGAAAAAAAACGAATTTTGCGAAAAAAGATTGAGCAATAATTGAACATAGGGCAAAATTTTCAAAAAGTTCCAAATTTTCGAAAAGGCAAAATCTAAAGACATAAGCGGAATTTTTCGAGAAATCGAAATTTTTAGAAAAGTCAAAATTTAAAATTGAAATTTTCAAAATCAAAAAATTTGAAAATGTCGAAACTGAAAGTTTCCATACAAAATATAACTTTTGAAATGTCGGAGCTTTGAAAAAAACGAAATTTACGAATGAAGATTAAAAAATTGAAGGTAAGGCAAAATTTTCATTAAGTTCCAAATTTTCGAAAAAGACGAAATTTAAAAAAATAAATAAAATTTTTGTAAAAGTCGAAATTTCTAGGAAAGTCAAAATTCAAAGTCGAAATTTTTAAAATGAAGTTAACATTTTGAAAATAGTCGAAAATGTTAAAATCAAAATGTCAAAATTTTCATAGAAACTGAAAACATCGAAAATAAGCTGAACATTTCAAAAAAAGATGGAAATTTTGAAAAAAAACGTAAAAAATTTGAAAAAATCGACAATTTCAAAATTTTTCCAAAAACTTTGTAATTTTTAAAAAAGTTGAAACTTCAACAAAGTTAAACAGCAAAGTTTCAGGAAGAGGTAGAACTTTTTTTTTAGAAGTTCTGGAGTAAGTAAAAATAAAGTTTTTTTTAGAGTACAAATTTTGACAAAAATAGGAAATTTATTAAGATAATCCAAGTTTTAAAAGAGCATTTCCAAAAAACTTCGAATTTAAACTCGAAACGAAAGATATTGAGATTTAAACAAAAAGAAATTTTTAAAAAAGTCTAAATTTTAGAAAATAGGACGGAATATTCTTTAAAAATTGAAATTTTAGAAAATCAAGAAGTCAAATTGAAATGTTCAACAAAAAGTTAAAATTTTGAAGAGAATGAGAATTTTCAAGAAAACGGTAAAATTTTGGAAAAAATATGTAATTTTCAAAAAAGTTGAAATCTTGAAAATTAGTAGATTAAGATTTCAAAAATGGTCAAGATTTTGAAAAAAAAATCGAGACTAAAAAATTGAAAAATTTTCTGTCAAATTTTCAAAGTAAAACGAATTTTTGGGAAAATCTTCATAGTGAAGAAAACCCAAAGTTATTAAAAAAGTTCAAAATTTTCGAAAATAATCCAAATTTTGAAGTTAAAATGTTTGAAAAAAAAATCAAAATTTTGGATAATTAAAATTTTGAAAAAAGTAGAACATTTTTTAAAATCTCGTTAATTTCAATTGTAAATTTTCAAAAAAAATGGAAAATTTGAAACATTTTCAAAAAAGAATGTCCACTTTTTCAAAAATGTTTAAAAGCAATTATATTTTGAAAATTTCAAAAAATTCGACATCAAAAAATTTTTCGATTTAAGTAAATAATCAAAATTCTCAAAAAAATTGGAATTTTAAGGAAGCTATAAATTAAAAAAAAAAATTGAAAATTTGAAACATTTTGAAAAACAAATGTCCACTTTTCAAAAACTTTTAAAAGCGACGATATTTTTAAAATTTTAAAAAATTCGACATTAAAAAAATTTTTCGAAGTAAATAATCAAAATTCTCAAAAAAATTGAAGTGTTAAGGAAGCTCTAAATTTTCAAAAAAAAGTAGTGAGAGCACTTTAAAATAATAGCTGAAAACTAACAAAGCCAACTTTTTTAGGAATAACCAAAATTTTTTATAATTAAAAAAAATATCGAAATTTTGAAACAATTTTAAATTTCGAAAAAGGTGAAATTTTGAAAAGAGTTCAAAAATGTCAAAAGGTCCAAATTTCGGAAGAAATGAGAATTTTCAAACAACAAAGGTTTGAAAATATAACGAACTCTTAAAAAAAAACAAAATTTTCAAAAGGGCTTAAATATTCGAAAATAAATCAAAACTTTGATAAATCAAAATTCTCAAAAAAGACAAAATTTTGAATTTTATTTTCAAATAAGTCAAAATTGTCGAAAAGAATCAATCCTTTTCTTGAAATTTAAACTTCTTGCGAATATCGACTCTTTCTGAAAAATTTACTTTTCAAAATTTTTAGAAAAGGATCGAAATTTTGAAAAAAAATTTATATTCACAAAAAGTTTAAATTTAAACTTTTTGTGAATGTCGACTCTTTCTAAAAAATTTACTTTTCAAAATTATCAGAAAAGGATCGGAATTTTTAAAAAAGAGTTGATATTCACAAAAAGTTTAAATTTCGAGAAAAGTAATAAAATAGAAAAAATGTTGAAATTTTCAAACAAAATTTCTAAAAATGAAATTATTAAAAAATGTCAAAATGTTTTAAAAATCAAATATTTCAACAAAATAGCGAAATTGAAATCTAAATTTTCAAAAAGTTAAAAGTTTCAAGGTAGACGAAATTTTCGAAAATATTCGAAACTTTTAAAAAAGTGAAATTCTTCAAAAAAAAGGCAGAACTTTGTGACGTCACGAAGCTTATGACTCGTATCGCCCTTATAATACTCTATTGACCCCCTTACTCCCCCTTAATCTAAAAAATAACGCGTCTGGTGCCTCATCACCAAACCTTTTAGTTCAAGATGCAACAATTTTATTTTAAACCAAGCATAACAAACCCTTAGCAGTGCTGCTTGTTTGGAATAAAACTGCTTTTATTTTATATTAAAATAATAGACAAGATTTTGTTAAAAATATTGACACTGGGCCTTTCTATTGATGCAGTCTATTTTACAACTTTTTTTTTAAATGATGTCAATCTCGAAAATCCCGGGACCGAAAAAACTTATTCCCGAAAATTTCGGAATTAAAAAGGGGTCGGGATCCCGAAAATCAGGATTCCTGGATCAAATTCTCTAAGCATAAACCTAACGGAAATGTAACATCGAAAATTAATAATCAGGTGGAATTTTTAATTATCTACTGTGATTCAACTCTCTATCGTGACAAAAGTGGAATAATGAAAAATTTTCGTTGCACTTGCTGCACTGTGTCTTAATCGACTATTGATATCTCCGGGCTTTTCGGTGTTTTCAAGCCGTTTTTTGTGGCACTATTTAACCAAAATTAACTAATGTGGTCATCTTTTCAATCTAAATAGGTAACTGTTTCTTTAATAACTAAAACATTTTAGATATTACGATTTTGTTGCAAATGGAAACATTTTCCCTCTTATTCTATCATTGATAGCTCCAAATGTTTACAACTTTTAATTAATTAAAATTATAAATTGTTGATTATATCTACATCTTCAAAGCTATTTCGTATCTATTTTTTTTATCCTTATACTGATTTTGAATATGTGGATATTTCCAAAAACCTTCGTCACTTCTGTCCTAATCGCTCGTTGATATCTCCTTAGGTTTTCCATATCTACTCCGCAAATGCTATCAAGTATTATACCTTAATCTGTCACTTCTCAATCTACGTGATACATAATACAGATAAATCTTCGAAAATCCAACTCTAGGCTTCAAATTACCTTTTAAAACTTTACGCTCGCATTCGAACATGATTCCGCTGAAAGCAGACGTCTTTGGTCACTGGTTCAAACCCATGCACACAAACGCGGCTTTTGCACGAAACTGTTAATTCATGATAAGGAGAAAAACAATCGATTCTCCGCGTTTACCGCTTAGAAAAGTTTGCTTGGTGCTCGGTACACGACGCCGTTCTAAACCCAGCGATCAGGTTTACTGAAAGAATTCGCTGCCAACGTTGCAGCGATGAACTTACCTGGCCGAAGTTACCGTACAGACTGGGGAAAATAAGTTTTGATGTTCGGCACTGTCGTGATTTGACTTTGAAGTTATCTAGATACGCGGGCCACTGTCGTCGATTCAGTCGTTGATTGAATATATTCAACGATTCAGTCCAAGTTAGGGCTGAAAATTGATGGGGGGTTCATACAAGCTCTACAATGTTCAGCGGGATCACTCCCATTGTTATCCTCTCTAAGTGTTTTGAGTGCGATTAATGTTTTTGATTGTAATTAAAAATAATCTTTATGTGCAATTTTTTTTAGCCAAGCGAACTAGTCTGATGCGCATGCCTGATGCTAACAATTTGCAAGTGAAAGGGATCATTCGACCAAACTCGAGAGAATTTAGTATAGTCTTTGCACCAGAGCAGGAGAGAGACTCCCCATCGTTGCTATATTTTCTGTGTTCAGTTTTGTGACCGAAGACACCGGGTTCGATTCCCGATAGGAACATTATTTTTAATATATCCTTATATTTGACATTTGAATTTCCTAATTTATTTAAAAATAATATTTCGTTAATAGATTATCAAATTAAAGAACAAATATGTGGATATCTATTATCAAAATATCAAATTGAATTAAAGCTGTAAATAAAGATAACGAATATAATATAAAAGAACTGTAACATCCCTCAACCTTCCCAAATTGTTGTTTTGGGCATCTTCGAATTATTAAAAAATCGGAGACACCATCTGGTGACTCGAATTCGAAGTCTGAAGAAGTAATATGCGAATTCTTTCAGTTCAAGTGCATTCCTCTTTCATTGTTTTGAAATGTCCCTCCACCATCCAGTTCGTTCTGAAACAGTCGAAACTTACTTCCGAATTTCACGGAGTATTGTGTACCTTTCAGTTCGGGTTGGAATTACAACCTGTTGATTCATAAAGTTAATGTTGTTGCGGTTTCGAAAGGTTAATGCGTTAAGTTCTCTGAAAATGTCGTAAAGTGCAGGTGAAACGGTCCAGTTTAAAATCGTCAGCGACCCGCAATTTTGACAACATGATTTCCGGTGATTACGTCTTGGAATTGTTCAATGTTTTTTACTCTGGTCAAGTGAGTGAACCATTTAGAAGCTCAACTTTTTTCTGACACAAAATATAGATACATAATTTTAAAAATAAATATAAGGCATAGTCATATAGGGATTTTAAAGCTTATTGTAATTTGTTCTAGTAAATATAATTTAATCATTCAAAAACAAATGTAACTTTTAATTATAAAAATTACTTATTCCTTACATAGACTGGATGGATCAATATTATAATAAGTCTATAGATCATGAGATTATTGTAATAACCTATCGATTACAATTAGCTTGAGCTCATTAGTTGCTAGGTTATCACAATAATGTCACAAGTTGCAGAATTGTGTATTTGATTACTATAATGATTACATGATTACAGTAGGCCACTGGCCACTGCCAATCATAAGATGACAATAACTCAATCAATCGCTAAGTTATTGTAACCTGACTATTACAATAAACCCATTAATTGCTAAATTATTGCGATTATCTCGCAGATGCAGTAAGCTCACAAACCGACAAATTATTGTGACGATCTCGCCCTTACAATAACCACCAAATGATTTGACAATTTTACAATTACAATAAACCTTGCAATTACCAGATTGTAAAAATTTTTCAATTATAGTTAGTCCATAAAACGTCACATGCCAATGATGTTGGGATTACAATAAATCCTTAATTCGCAAATTATAATCATAATTTGATTCACTTAGAATCCTTGGAATCGTATTATTATTGTAAGATTGATTTGACAATGAAGTAAAAAGGCTCCAAACTAATACTTATAATCTCAAAATAACTCCACTAATCGCCAAGTTATTGTGACGATATCACTATTACAATAAGGATATAAATCACCATGTTTACAATAAACCTATCTACTTCGACAATAAGTTGTAGTTGGTGGGTTTATTGTAAACATACCACAATCTGGCGATTTATATCCTTATTGTAATAGAGAATGTAATATAATATAAATGTTATATTCCTACGAATCGTCAAACTACTATGTTTACAATAATCTCAGGAGTTGCCAGAAGGCAATCTCACGATTATAAAAACTTGGTCGTGTTACTACTATACCCCTAAAATTAACAACTTATCTTTGGGTTTTCCAGGTTCAGTGAAATCACAAAATGATAACAGTAGTTTGGTCATTTAAATTAATATAATTCGAATTCGTAAAGCACAAATTCAATTTGTTAATTTCATTGTTGCAATACCATCATCAACGGCAATATTATTATACAGCATCTTGCGATTACTATATGTAAATGGCCATCATATTGTTGCGTGTTATCGGTTCGAAAATTAAAACTTCTTGAATTGTAAACACTTTATTTCAAAATTATTTCGGAACACTACGAGTATGATTCACTAAATTATCTAATTATTTGACTAACCAACTGATTGACTGAGGCAAAGACGACCGCGTATTTATACCCTTCTTGTTTTCTAGAACGGATCTTCTCTATTGCTTGCAGAAACGTCTGGAGCGCTTATCTGCCATAGGATTCATTCTCGCGGCCACTTCCCATTATCGAATGTTTCTAGAGAGTTCCTTACACTAGACCAGGGATCGGCAAACTTTTAAGCCAAAAGAGCCATCCGCAATGAAAAAATTGGTTTTGTGAATTTCAAAGAGCCACCCTTTTTTTTTCTGATTTTACATTTTATTTTAAAATCAAATCAAATAAATCAGACAAAATATGGGTCAGGGAGAGAATCCTCTGACTCATGTAGTCAAATGAAAACATATTCAGCCCAAAGACCTTTTATTTCTCAAAATTTAGAGCTTTATTTTAAAATTATCTTTTTCTCGCAAATTCGACTTTTTTAACTCTTCTCTGTATTCGTCTTTTTTTTACGATGTATTTAGTCTTTTTTTCCTAAATCTTCCTCTCTTCTCAAAACTCGACAATCTGTAAAAATGTTTACTTTTTTTAATTCCACTTACTGGAAGATTCGACTTATTTCTCAAAAATTCATCTTTTGTCGATTTCGTAATAAAAAAAGTAAAAATCTGAAGTAATAATTTGGAGATGTTAAATAACATATTTTTTGAAGACTTCGATCTTTTTCTCAAATTTTCTTTTTTCAAAATTTAGATCTATTCTTAAATTTAACTTTTTTCCAAAATTATATTTTTTTGACTTTGTTCTAAATTGCGACTTTTTCCTCGAAACTTCTATTCTTTTTAAATTACGTTCCTTTCCCAAATTTCACCATTTCCCCAAATATTGACTTTTACTGAATATTTAAACTTTTATTTATTTTCTGGAAATTTCAACCTGCTTCGCAAAATTAGGTACTTCTCGAAATTCCAACTTCTAACTGAAAATTCGACATTTCATGTTTCACTCATTTTCAGAATGTTGGACTTTATTTAAACATTTGATTTTGTTCTTAAAATTTGACTTTCCCTGGGAAATTTTGATCTTTTATTAAAGTTCAGTACTTTTCTCGAAACTGGAAGATTTATCCACATTCCTTCTTATTTAGAAATTATTTTAACAATTTTCTCAAAATTCAGATTTTTCTGAAAATTTGAAGTTTTTTTTATTTGTCTTGTTCTCGAAATTTCAAACCTATTTTCAAAATTTAACTTTCTCTGGAAAATTGCAAGTTATTTATATTTTTCTTCTCTGAAGAACCTCAACTTTTTAAAGTTTGACAATTTTTTCTAAGCTCTCTTTTACAATTTCTCTTTTCGAGATTTTACAATTTTTCACAAAATTCCAATTTGTCTAAACATTTTAGGTTTTTAAATTGGTTCTGGGATCCAATCTATTGTTAAAATTCAACGTCTTTTTTCTAAAATTTTGCTTTTTTGAGACTTTTGACAAATTCATATTTTTTGAAATCTCTTTTTGTCAAAATTCAGATTTTTTTGGAAATGTCAACTTTTATATCAAACGAAATTCATCTATTTTCTAAACTCAAAATTTGATTTTTTTTTCTTAAAATTTGACTTTCTCAGAAATTTTGACTTTTTTTTAAAAATTCAAATTGGAAGTTTTATCAAAATTCCTTTTCCTTTGGAAATTATTTAACCAATTTTCTCAAAATTCGATTTATCCGAAAATTTGGAGTTTTTTTAATTCGTCTTGTTTTCGAAATATCAAATTTATTCTCAAAATTTAATTTTCTCTGGAAATTTGCAAATTTTTATTAAAATTTAAAATGTTGACTTTTTCCTTGAAATTTTTCCTAAAATTTGACTTCTCTGAAAAACTTCGACTTTTTTAAAGTCCGACACTTGTTTAAGCTTCCAGTTTATTTTTACAATTTCTCTTTTATTTGAAAATTTTAAGTTTTTTTAAATGTGTATTGGGTTTTAAGTCTATTATCGAAATTCGACGTTTTTTTTCTGAAATTTTATCCTTATTTGAGAACTTTGGACAAGTTCATTTTTTTTAAATCATTTTTCCCAATTTCTTTTCGAAATCTCTTTTCTCAAAATTCGGCTTTTTCTGGGAAATTCTGACCTTGTTTTTAAAATTAAAAACTTTTCTCGAAATTTTCTTGAAATTTTCTTTCGAAATTATTTTACAAATGTTCTCAAAATTCGAATTTATCTGACCTGGATTTTTTTTAAATCGTCTTGTTATCGAAATTTCAAGTTTATTCTCAAAATTTAACTTTCTCTGGAAAATTGTAAATTTTTGTCGAAATTTCTAGCTTTTCTTAAAATTTTGACTTTTTCTTTGAAATTTCTTCTAAAATTTTACTTTTTTCTTCTCTGATTTTTTAAATTTCAACAATTTTTTCTAATCTTTCAGTTTATTCTTACAGGTTCTCTTTTCGAAATGTTGCAATTTTTCAAAAAATTCAAGAGTGTCTAAAAATTTCAGGTTTTTAAATTTGTTTTAGGTTTCAGTCTATTGTCCAAATTTGACGTTTTTTTTAAAGTTTGGCTTTTTTTGAGAATTTTCGATAAATTTATTTTTTTCGATATTTTTTCCTTTTTCTGAATTAGATAAATTCAATAAATTTAATTTTTTCATTTTTCCCAAATTTTTTCGAAATCTCTTCCTTTTCTCTCAAAATTTGTGTTTTTCTGGTAAATTTTGATATTTCTTTAAAGTTCAACACTTCTCGCAATTTTCTTTCCAAATTATTTTACCAGTTTTCTTAAAATTCGAATTTATCTGCAAAAATTGAGTTTTTTTTTAATTCGTCTTGTTCGCGAAATTGCTAATTTATTTTCGAAGTTTAGCTTTCTCTGGAAAATTGCAATTTTTTGTAGAAATTTCGAGTTGTTCTAAGCTTTTTCTATAAATTTTTCCGTAAATTAAACTTTTATTTTCTTCAGTAAAAAACCTCGACTTTTTTAGAGATCGACAATTTTTTCTAAGCTTTCAGTTAATTTTTACAATTTCTCTTTTCGAAATTTTACTATATTTCAAAAAATTCAAAATTGTTTAAAAATTTCAGGTTTTTAATTTGTCCTGGGTTTCAATCTATTGTCGAAATTCTATGTTTTTTTTTTCTGAAATGTTACCTTTCATTGAGAACTTTCGATAAATTCCTTTTTCTCTATTTTTTCGAAATCTCTTTTTCTCAAAATTCGGCTTTTTCTAGAAATTTAAACTTTTATTTGCTGTTTCTGTAAATTTAGATTTTTTTTATTATAAATAGTAATTCACCTTTTTTTTACGAAATCTCAAGAAAATTTACAAATAAAAAAGGAAAAACCACGAGAAAAATATTTTTTAGAAATTTCAACTCCCCAAGTTGGTCTTTTTCTAGAAATTTCAAATTTCATGTGATTTTTTTAAAATGTTAATACAAATCAATCAAAAATTTCGTAAAAATATTTCTTGAAATCATAACTTTTTGTCAAAAATTTAAGTAAACCGTAAAAATTCCTAGAAAAGTATTTTTGGAAATTTCGACTTCTGTAGGTCACTTGTTTAATGAGTGTCTGGGTGTTTGTCCGCTCTAGCTTTTCAGGGAAATTTAAAGAGCCGCAATTTTCTTTTAAGAGAGCCGCAATTTTCTTATAAGAGAGCCGCATGCGGCTCGCGAGCCACGGTTTGCCGACCCCTGCACTAGACAATCACTAATACAAATTTTATAGCTACATTTTGATAGATTATTTTTTTTTTGTGGAGTGGACTGGTCCTTGGTTATATTTAAAAATTGATATAAAAACCTTGTCCCCTGAAACTAAGAAAGATTAAAAACACAACAGCACTTGGCTATCGAAACGCTTTAGAGCAAGGCCTGATTATTGTCACAGTTCTGCAGTTAAAATATATGAAAATTATGGGTTTATTGTGATGTACTCGATTTATTGTAATCTCAGAACTATTACAATATTCTTGTTACTATTACAATAAACTACCAGGTACGAGTTTATTTACCTAGTTTGCTATGGTTCGTATTGGTTTATTTTTATTGTTTCATCTCTCTCTAAGGTCGAACCAGGATCATGCATGCAACGAATGCTCGGAAGTATCAAAACTGGGGTAATACTGAAAGATGTGTCCATGATGGTACATTCCGGGGAGGTTCTGGCCGTTCTTGGATCAAAAGGTATAATTGTCGATTTATTGCAGCAAAAAGAAATCTCATTTCCGTCAATTTAAATTATTATAAATCTACTTAGGTTAGACAGTGCATACTTTTAAATTAGGTTAAAGGAACATTTGAAATATTATATATCACTCAACCACTTTCTACAAGTGGTTCTGCTTTATTTAGATTTGATCAAATAAATTAACGAAAAATATAATTTATTTTCTACCCTGACCAATTATTTTAAATTTTCTGATGAAGATAAAGCATCGCTTCTGAAATACATATCCATAAAAAATTAGGTATTGAAGAAATATTTTTTTCAGTTTTAAAAATACAAATCCACAACATGGCAGGCTGTAGCAAGTGTGCTACGGGTCGCGTACCTTGACGGACCCCTAGGCAAAGATACTTCGCTCCTGTAGGCAAAAAAATGTTAACTAAGTCTAGCTGATGTCACTCGATTGTGCGGGAGGAACACTCACTTTGTCCACGCAACTACTTTCTTTACAAAGTTAAATAAATCATTATTTTTTTTGTTGAAATAAACTTTCGATTTTTTTAATTCTTTGTCAATTTAAATTTGTTTTTCATGTTTTATCTTTTCAAAAGTTGAACTTTATCCATAACTTAAACATTTTCACAATTGTGACAATTTCGGTTTTTTTCAAAACTTGTACTTTTCGAAATTTTCTGCTTTAATGAAATTGACTTTCTAAAAATTTGGGCCTTTTTCTGAACAATTTCAACTAGTAATTTTCGTTTTTTTGAAAGTGTACCTATTTTATGGATAGTTGCAGTGTTCTCGGGATTGTGATTTCATTTCAAAATTTTGATTCCGTCATTAAAATCTCCACATTTGTTAAACATTTCACCTTTTTTGAAAATTTTGATTTTTTTTGGTTAGTTTGGTTTTTGTATCAAAAATTTCGATTTATTTTTGTAAATCAGACGGAAAATTTCGAATTTTTTCAAATTTTAGTTTTTTAAAAATTTTAAATGTTTTTTTGATGGTGCAGTTTTTTGAAGCTTGGATTTTTTCAAAATAGCAATTTTATTTAAAAATTTAGACTTTCTTTTTCAAGATTTTGACTTCTAGTAATTTAAATTTTTTTTAAGACGTTCGACCTTTTCTCAAAACTAATTTTTCCAAAAATTTCTATCTTTTTGAAAATGGTGATTTCTTTTAATCTCACTTAAATGTTCAGATTTTTTAAAATTTCTATATTTTTTGATAAATTTTAATTTTTTAGAAAAATGTTGCGCTTTTTGTAAATATTGATTTTTTTAAAGCTGGACTTTTTCCAAAAATTTGAAATTGATTATTTTTCAAAATTTTACTTTTTTACTAAAATTTAAACTTTTTTGATAATTTCGGCTATCCTTCAAAATGTCGACTCGTAAAAAGCAAACTTTTTTTTGAATTTTCGTCTACTTTCTAAAATCTTGAGTTTTTCCTTTTTTTTGGTGGAACGGACTAGTTCTTGGTTATCTTTAAAAATTAAAATACAAATCTTGTCCCTTAAAACCAAGAAAGATTAGAAAACACAACAAATGTTGCTCTAACGCGTTTTGATAATCAAGGTATCATCTTCAGAGAGATACTTTGTTGTTTTTTAATCTTTAAAATCTACAGATCAGATTCGTTCGTGTATCGCTGGCTAATAATCAGGGCCGAACCACAGACTAATCGTAGCTCGATTAGTCTGTACAAGATAAAGTGTTTAATCTTGCACAGACTAAATATGTAAGTTAGGAGCTGTTAAAGGTTTCGATTCTTTCTGACTTTGACATCTTTCCCTGAAAAAACGCTAGATAACACCAGCCAAACCTCGGGTGCATGCAAACATACCGCGCAAGTCGAATCCAATTCGTACAAAAGTGACGAGTGTTAGCCCAATAACGTGAAGTTTTTAACTGACGGATATAATTGAAGGTTATAATATGTGCACAGATATGTAGGTTAGTGGAAAGCTTTTTTTTTAAAAGCAGGGTAAAATCTGTTAAGGACATCTGGGAAGGTACCCAGATAGTGTGGGACTTCCGCTCAAACTGCGGGTACCGACTAAAAACCCCTACTTCTTCGGACCGGGCCCTTGGCCCCCAATTCCTCCGTCGGAACAGTACATTAGTGCTGGAGCACTATTGTAAGCTGTTTTGCCTGAAACATAAGAAACAAACAAATCAAAAATTGTCGAAATGGAATTCGTAGCCTAGAGGACCGTCCTTGGTCTCCTAATCCTGGTTGGGACGTTTGGATCGTAATCCACTGCCTGTCGAACTAGTTCGTTGGGATGCGTTTCCGCTCTCACCATCGCCCCGGAATTAATTTCCCTAAAAAAAATCTTTTACCAAAGGAGTCCATCTTCCCCATGGAGTTGATTGTTTCTCACAAACCATGAAGCGTCCATGGCTTGTCTTAGAAAGACGTTCTGGAACACCTGGAGTTTCTTCATCTGATTATCCGTCGCCTGTGACCAAGCTACAGATGCACAGCTACAGATAGGTCATCGCTGGTCCTACGTTTGATTTGTATAGTAACACTTTAAGTCCAACGGACAGGTTACTATTTCTACCAATCATCGCTTGCAGCAGTCCCTTCAGCATTTTGGCTTTGGACATTGCATAATCGATGTGTGCCTGGAATGTGAGTCTTTTATCAAGAATTACACCTAGATACTTTGCCTGAAGTCTCCAGTCGACGTTTTGCCTATGAACATTTACATGTCCATATGGTTGGAGTCTTCTTCGGGTGAAAAAGACTGCTTGGGTCTTGTCTGCATTGACTTGGATTCTCCATTGACCGAAGAAATCTAGTAGACTGCCTGTTGCCTCCTGAAGTCGTCTGGTGTGTCGTCTGTAGAAGTTGCCAATAAGGTATGGTCGATTGTTGGATTGATTCTCGGGATGTCTTCTGTGAACAAAGAATACAGCAGAGGTGACAAGGCAGGGCCTTGAGGCACCTCATACTGTAGCCTAAACTTGTTTGATAGTTCCTGTCCCACCTTTGGTCTGAATTAGCGCTGGTCCAGGAACGAGCTTACCATTTGAACCATTGTTAGAGTTATTCCAAACTGGTGCATCTTGTAGACCAGTCCTTGGTGCCAAACTGTGTCAAATGCCTTGGAGATATCGAAGAAAATAGAACCAACTACCTGGTCCCAGTTCATGCGTTGGGTGATTGTTTCAACCACTCTCAGCAGCTGGTCTGAGGTGGAGTGCATAGGTTGGAACCCAAATTGTTCCTTGGGCATGATGTCGCGATAGCTGATGATATTCTTCAGACGCTTCTTCAAAATCCTTTCCGCCACCTAACCCAAGTTGGATAAGAGGCTGATTGGCCTGTAATTTTGGGAAAATTTCCCATCCTTACCTGGCTTACTAATGAAGATAAAGTTTGCAGTCTTTCATCTTGTGGGAAAATACCGGTATTTAAACATGGAATTGACTATTGCTCCAAATATTTGACAGCTTGGTCCGGAAGAGACTTCAGAGCTTGCCGTCTGGACTTGGAGACTTTTTGACGTTTCGCTTCCGCAGAAAGCTTTTGGTTTCCTCCTCGTAGTCGGTTAGATGACGTCGTCTTATTCTGGCACTTCCCCCTGAAGAACTTGAACCTCTTCTTCCAGCACCTCTACGAAGTCTAAGTCCACCTCTTCAAGTGTGGCCTGCCAGTGTCATTCAAAAGTCACAGCGAAAGCTGCGGCCTTATCCTGATCTGAGTAAGCCATTCCTTGAGGTCCGTGTATCGGTGGGATAGGGTTCCTATCTCTTTTTAGAGCTTTGGCTGTGCGCCAGAGATCTGATGGAGTTTCGAGGTTGCAACTTCTTAAGTGTTCCTGAAACTTAGAAATTTTGTGCTCTCGGAGCTCGTGGATGAGCTTGTTGACTCCCGCCTTATCTGCTTGCAGATTGGTCTGTCTTGCTGTCTTCCTGGCACGATGTTTCCTTCGAATCAGCTTCACCAAGTGATTTGGCGTAGTGGAAAGAAAGATATTTGGTATGTAACGAGCCAAGTGCGCAGATATATCTGTACGGATTATATCCGCAGATCAGATTCGTTCGGGTATGACCGGCTATTGATTTCACTGTTTTTTCCCAAAGCTGCCACAATAATAAATCACGAAAAGTGTTTTATAAATGTACTATTTTATTTTATGTTCTAAACGTTACAATACTTATAGGGCCTTCAGTTTCCACTTGCTATAGGCCCCGCTGTGTCTTAACCCGGTACTTGGTTGTTGCACCAGAGATTAAAAGAACATTTAACTGTATTGAGAATGATTCCAATTAAGGATCCCTCGTCTGACCCATTTTCTGTTTAGGCAGCGGGAAGAAAGCCCTGCTCGACGTGATATCGCGTCGCGTCCAGGGTCCGACTCGAGGCCAGATCCTCCTCAACAACCAGCCGATGACCCTTTGTCTCTTCCAGCAAAGATGCGGTTATGTGACACACAAATGCGACATGATACCCGGTCTTACAGTGGAACAGACTCTCTTTTACACGCCCACCAAGGTAACTAATATTTTTTTGAGACCTGTCGTTTTCTATTGTTAAATTCGTCTGTCATCGCCCAGTTGACGGGATATTTGAAGAAATCCAAAGTTAAGCAAGTCATGGCCGACCTTGCATTGTCCCAAGTCGCCAATCGATGCGTGGAGAACCTCACGCAGAGCGAATATAGAAGATTGATGATAGGCATACAACTAATTAAAGACCCAGGTAGGATTTTTTTTCTTGATGATTTCTAGATCTATCATTATTTTTACTGAAGTTAATACACTTTTAAAATTCAGTTCTTTTACTTTTGGATGAACCAACTTGGGATTTGGATCCATTGAATACGTACCTAGTGGTGTCGATTCTATCCAACGCCGCTAAGAAATACGGCACTGCGATCATGTTAACTATGGAGAAACCACGTTCGGACGTCTTCCCTTTTTTGGAAAGGGTTTTGTATCTATGTTTAGGGGACGTCGTGTACACCGGTGGTACTAGAAATATGCTGGAATACTTTAACGCTATCGGTTTCCCATGCCCCCAGTTGGAGAATCCTCTAATGTATTATCGTAGGTTGATAAATCTAAACAATTTTTGATTACTAAACGCTTGATTGCAGTTTGTCTTTCTACCGTTGATAGACGATCTAGAGAGCGTTTCATCGAGAGCAATCATCAGATTGCAGCCTTGGTGGAAAAATTTAAAATCGAGGGTGGTATATACAGAAAGTCTTCGTTGGGGGTTAACCATACGCTGGAGCACGGCATGGGAAACAAACTGCCCCTATTGCTGGGAAAACCCAGCTCGTTTAAAATCGGATGGACCCTCTACGCGTAAGCTACAATGCTCTGCAATGTAGAGTCCCACGACAATTGTTTTTTAGGCGGCTGCTGGCTGCTACTTTGAGTTTCAAAAAGGCCGGATTCAAACAAATATTCTTGCGACTACTTCTACTACCTTTATTCTATTTTCTGCTGTGGATTTTTTACAAAGATATGAAGGTGAGGATGACTAAATTTTGGTGATCAATACAGGCGATTTTTTTCAGGATTTTCAGCATACATTTATTACGAGAACTGGACTTGTTTTTAATGCTTTAGCCGGAGCCTATTTCGCCGGAATAATAAACGCCATTCTCATTTGTAAGTATTTTTGAGATTTACTATATTGTGGTGGTGGAATCTTTGAAGTGGTTTTATAATTTCACTTTACACGCAAAATCTTCATTTACCCTTGACATTAAAGCTGTGGAGCACTCAAGGGGGAGTGGTGGTGAAAATGTAAAATCGCAAGTTTCCAGAAAAAGATCAAAGTTTTGAAATTTAAGGGGTCGAAAAAAAGTAAGAAGCTCTAGAAAACTCTAAATGTTGAATTTAAAATTGACACTTTCGGGAAAAAAGTTAAACACGAATCGTTGCTCAACTTGAGTTTTTATTGAACTCTAATGAATATTTAATTGAATATGTAACACTTTTAGATCCAATATACAGGACGAGGTATTTTCAAGAATCCCAGGAGGGTCTCTGCGGTGGAACACTTTTCCTTTTATCGTACAATTTGGTCACAATTCCATTTTCCTTTGTGTCTGTCGTTGGGGCTAGTGCAATAATATTTCCGTAAGTATTTTACAATGACGTAAGTACGCCTGTCGTACTGATGTACTAATAAATTTAATGTGCTACAAATTTCATCTTTGCAGCTTATTAGGTTCATTCGATGATCCAATGCAATATCTCTATTTTCTGTTGATACTATGGGCGTGTTACCTCTTCAGCGAACAACAAACAATGGCCATACTTATGGTGGTTAAAAGTTCTTTATCAGCGGCTATCTTCAGCATTTATATCACCTGCGTCACGCTGGTGCTTGGTAGCGGGATAATGAGGTACGACAACTCTCAATGCGGGTGTATTAAACCAAAATTTTTCCCAAATATCATTCAAATTAAATATCAGCACAGAAGTTTGATCAAATTATTGTAGTTTCATTAAATTATACTCTTATGCCAGTATCATTTAGCAACATCTAACATCATACGTGTATGAAGTACTTGAAATGCTCTTGGAACATTTTAATGAATCAAATTGTATACCTTCGATAGAAAGTTTTTACTGAAAATAAGTTTAATATGCTAACTAGGTCGCATTTATTTAGTAAATGCCTAACACTGACTGACAGACAATGCACAGCTTCAACGGGTGAGTCTAAGAGCATAAAGTTTCAGGGGACAATATTTGGATTTCAATTTTTAGAAATTTTCTTAAAAAATCGAAACAGTTAAGCTTTTAAAAAATCGAATTTTGAATGAAGTTGAAATTTTAAAAAGATTGAAAATTTGAGATGAATTCAACTATTCAAAAACTCAACATTTTTGTCAAAATTCAAAATTTTTAAAAATTTAAAATTTTGAAACAAAAAAATTTTTGAAAGCTTGGGTTCAAAAAAATTACGAAATTTTGGGTAAAGTAGAAATTTAAAAAAAAATTGAACTTTTATAAAAGTCGAAACTAAATTTAAAAGAGCAAACATTTCAAAAAAAATTCTAAAATTTGGAAAAGTTAAAATTTTGAAGAAAATCGAAATTTTGGATCAAGTTAAAATTTTAAACAGGTCGAAATTTTAAGAAAAATTTAACTATTCAAAAACTCGACATTTTCACAAAAAGTCAAAATTTTTAACAATTTAAGATTTCGTAACAAAGAAATTCTCACAATAAAATTTTCGAAAAGTTAGGTTCGAAAAAAAGACGAAATTTTCGGTAAAGTAGAAATTTAAAAAATAAAAACCTAACTTTTGTAAAAGTCGAAACGAGATTTAAAAGAGCAAACTTTTCAGAAAAAATTCGAACATTTGGAAAAATGTCGAAATTTTGAAAAATTAGTTTTGAAAAAAATCGAAATTTTGGATCAAGTTGAAATTTTAAACAGATCGAAATTTTGAAAGAAATTCAACCATTCAAAAACTCGACATTTTCACAAAAGTCAAAATTTTTAACAATTTAAGATTTCGAAACAAAGAAATTCTCAAAGTAAAATTTTCGAAAGGTTAGGTTCGAAAAAAAGACGAAATATTCGGTAAAGTAGAAATTAAAAAAAACCTAACTTTTGTAAAAGTTGAAACGAGATTTAAAAGAGGAAACATTTCAGAAAAATTTCGAAATTTTGGATCAAGTTGAAATTTTAAACAGATCCAAATTTTGAAAGAAATTCAACCATTCAAAAACTCGACAATTTCACAAAAAGTCAAAATTTTTCAAAATTTGAGATTTCGAAACAAAGAAATTCTCAAATTAAAATTTTCGAAAGGTTAGGTTTGAAAAAAAAAACGAAATTTTCAGTAAAGTAGAAATTTAAAAAAACCAACTTTTGTAAAAGTCGAAACGACATCTAAAAAAGGAAACTTTTCAGAAAAAATTCGAACATTTGGAAATTTTGAAAAGTTAGTTTTGAAAAAAATCGAAAATTTGGATCAAGTTGAAATTTTAAACAAATCGAAATTTTGAAAGAAATTGAATCATTCAAAACTCGACATTTTCACAAGAAGTCACAACAGAAATTTTTAAAAATTTAAGATTTCGAAACAAAGAAATTCTCAAAGTCAAATTTTCGAAAGGTTAGGTTCGAAAAAAAGAGAAATTTTCGGTAAAGTGGAAATTTAAAAAAAAAACCTAATTTTTGTAAAAGTCGAAACGAGGTTTAAAAGAGTAAACATTTCAGAAAAAATTCGAAAATTTGGAAACATGTCGAAATTTGGAAAAGTTAGTTTTCAAAGAAATCTAAATTTTGGATCAAGTTGAAATTTTAAAAATTTTAAAAAGGTCGAAATTTTGAAAGAAATTCAACCATTCACAAACTTGACATTTTTACAAAAAGTCAAAATTTTTAAAAACCAAAAATTTTGAAACAAAAAAATTTTTAAAAACCAAAAATTTTGAAACAAAAAAATTTTTAAAGTCCAATTTTCGAAAGGTTAAATTCGAAAAAAAGACAAAGTTTTCGGTAAAGTAGAAATTTTTTTAAAAAATCAAACAGTCTAAACGAAATTTAAAAGAGCAAAAATTCCAAAAAAAATTCGAAATTTGGATTTTTGTCGAAATCTGGAAAAGTTAAGATTTTGATAAAATTGAAATTTTGTATCAAATTGAAATTTTGAAAGGATCCAAATTCAACCCCTCGCACACACTTTAACAGAATTTATTTTCAAATATTTCGAATATTCTGACTTGTTTAATAGTGAGACTTTGAACTACATTACATATTTCCTCGTTTTAAGTTTTCACTTCTGTCGGCAGTCTCCAAGGCATCTATTTTTTTGCAGGTCCATAAAAGGGCTTCAGGATTGGCTTTTCTACTTGACGTACGCCACGCAGACGAGATACGCTGCCGCTTTCTTGAACAGACAAACTTTCCTCAATCCGATCCTCCACGATGCCCTACCATATGATTCCACCAGAAATTGCTCCAATATGCTACTGGAGGCCCCATCCCTGAACGGAGTCTCGAATCCTTACTGTACTTACGCAAGTGGACAATCGTTCTTAACGGAACGTTACAGCAGGGATCACACGGACGTCGTATTCAGCGGTATTTTGGATTTCGACTTGAATATTGGCGTCACCTTCGCTTTCTCTTTGGGCATGATTATTTTTAACTTGTTTTTGTATCTTATCCCTCTTCCGGCGTTTGTAAAAGCGAAATTTAGAGAATAAAATTATATAGATCTCTTTAATGTTATGTAGATTTTATACGTTGAGATGTTGGTGGATGATATTGGAGACCAGCTTGGATGTTGTCTTAAATACTACAGATTACTTGATCCTTATTTTGAAGACAAACTAGTAAGTAATTTAACTTAACTTTAGGGTTTATCATATTTATTCTATTTGAACTTCGATTTAAAAAGAAAACTAATTAAATAACTTCACATTTCAATTTTTTTGTTTTTGGAATTGGGACTCTGACCACATATATTTTCATTTCAGGCGAAGTTCCAATAAAGACTCAAATTTTAAGTAAAAAGTTAGAAATTTGTAATTGAATCTTTAAATTTCGAGAAAAATTTAAAAGACTTTAAATTTATAATTTTGAGTATTTTGTAAAAACGTCAGATTTCCGATTTTTATATTTTGAACTTTCCTTAAATCAAATATCCTAAAATATCTAGGATCGATGTGTTGTTATTAACTTAAATTGTGGGACGTTTTATATTGAATGTAAAAAGTTTTTTAATGAGGAACAATTTTTATAGTTCAAATAAAACAAATCTTTTTGCGACATTTTTATTAACAAAACTGATTACGCAACACACGTAACATTGAATAAAAAATTAGTCTTTGTCAAGTAAGTCAAGTCCACTTGAGCTCGAAAATAACTTAAATGTAACTTAATGACAATTAAAATTAAACCTTAATTTGGGCCATCGGTTTTAGATCATCGGCCACTTTAAAATCACAACCCGTGCATTTTTTAACTTCTTCGAGGTTTTCTCCTTCGGCTATTTCCGTAAGCGTCAGCCCTTTACCTTTTTCGACTTTAAAAACTCCTTTTTCCGTTATTATCATATCGACACATTGCTTCCCAGTCAGAGGTAAACTGCACTCTTTCAAAATTTTAGGCTCCCCATTCTTAGACGTATGTTCCATCGTCACCACTACTTTGGTACCAGGCGCTGACACTAAATCCATGGCACCACCCATCCCTTTAACTAATTTTTTCTGCAAAAGGAAGGAAACCTCATTAATTAGAAAAGAAACAATGACAATAAACTTACAGGTATCATCCAATTGGCCAGGTCGCCCAACTGAGAGACCTCCATTGCCCCCAGTACCGTGAGATCAATATGACCACTAAAACAATAACAAATTAAGGTCAAATATTTTAATAGTTCGCGACTACCCTCGAATCATGGCGAAACTGTCGTCGCTGCCAAAGTAACTAGCTCCAGGAATGACGGTCACTGTTTGCTTTCCAGCGTTTATCAAGTCGGCGTCCACTTCATTCGCCAAGGGGAATGGTCCAAGGCCCAAAATTCCGTTTTCTGATTGTAGAAAAACTTGGACGTCCTCAGGTAGATAACTCGAAGCCATCATAGGCATCCCAATTCCTAAATTAGCTAAGTATCGTTAAGGTTATGGTAATAGCTCGTTATTGTTAACGTTGGAAGAACTCTGCTTGATTGGTTTTCCAATTTGTTGATTTAATCAGAAGCGTTGGCTAGTGGGTCCATATTAGACTGCGATTCGAAGGGAGCCCAGTGCGATTCCCGCTTGCGGTTTCATCCAGCATCAGTTTATAAGAAACTGTCTGGTCCTCGAAATCGATTCAGTCTTTGCGATTAAATAGGTGCTCGGGTGCAACTCGAGATAGTAAGAGGCGGTTAATGCATCGCACTGCTTTCCTCGCGTGTCGTTTGGCTCTAGTAGTAGGTAGGAGTTGTACCTGCTAGCTCCCAGAGCGCTTCATGGGGGAGTTGTTATTACTCTTACTATTCTAATGCACGACCTTGTCTTCTGGGAACTTTCCTAGAAAGCAACCGCTTCGCTAGGTGGCAGTGTTTCAACTGTTGGTAGTTTAGCTACCTATGATTCATTATACACGCATGAATTTGCAGTCTAGGTTGTATTCTACTTGCATACTCTTACTATGTTAAAATGAAGGCCAGGAATCATAGAAAACATCAAACATCATTAAAAGCGGGGGCAATCTAGAGCAAATGTTACTATCATGAAGAAATTTTTACTTCGAAGTCTTCAGTTCTGTTTCAGCCAATTTTTCAGACAGCCACGGACCTAGGCGAGATTTCGCTGAAGGCAGCGCGCAGCAATCATTTTGAAAATTGATGAAAAGAAAAAAAAGATTACCGGAAAATCATTTGGCTGAGTATGGTATATTTTCACTTAACTCATGAACTGGGGATCAAATTTTCAGATTATATTTAAAAAAACATCAGAAAATCGAATCTAAAATAAAAACTGAACCTTTCGGAAAATTTCCAAAAAAATGTCGAAATTTCGAAGAAATAAAATCGAAATTTTCGAAAATCGTTATTTGGGAAAAATGTGGCAATTGGCAGACTAATTGTAAGTCGAATTAAAAGAAAAAAAATCGATCCCCAAAAATATTTCTCGCAAAACTTTTACTTTATTTCAATTTTGTCATGAAAATTCACAATCTTTTTCTCAAAGTTTTCTAAGAGTTTTATTCTCAGAATATTTAAATTTTCATTAAAATGTCCATCCAATTTTGGAAACAAAAAATTTTGAAAAAAAGTCCAAATTTTGAGAAAAAGTCTCATTATGAGTAGACATTTTCACAAACATCGTATTTTTGAAATACAAGTCGAAATTTTTAAGGTTAACTACCAATTATTCAAGATTAAGACAAATTTTGAGTTTTCGGAAAGTTAATTTGAAAAAATAAAGATTTTAAAAACCATCATGTCGAGAAAAACGTCGAAAATTCTTGAAGAAAAATCAACATTTCCAAGAAAAAGTTCAATTTTGAGACGAAGGAGTAGATTTTTTAAGAATACCTTCGAAGGAGACGAATTTCCAGGAAATTTTGGAAAAAAGTTGAAATTTTTGGGAAATCAAATTTAAAATAAAAACATCGCATTTTGAGGTTCAAGTCAAAATTTCAAGATTAGAACAAATTTTGGGAAACATTAAATTTTCGAAAAGTCAAATTAAGAAAAAGAATTTTCAGAAACAACCGGATGTTAAAGAAATGGATTTCGAAAAAAATAATGATTAAAAAAAAACCGTCGAAATGTTGAAAAATAGGTCTAAACTTATTAAAAAAAAAATTAACATTTTCAAGATAAAATTCCAATTTGAGCGGAAAGAGTAGAATTTTTAAGAATAACTTCGAAAGAAACGAATTTAGAGGAAAATACCAATTTTGGGAAAAGTTGGAGTTTTTAGAAAAGCAAATATAAAATAAAAATCTAACCTTTCAGAAACTCTAGAAAGATTTTGAAATTTCGAAAAAATAAAATTTGCAAAGACCAAATTTTATAAAAAAAAGAATGAATTTTCAGAAAATATTGAGAAAACATTCCGCTGTAAATAAATATTTCCAAAAACATCGCATTTTAAAATACAAGTCAAATTTTTAAAATAAGACAAATTTTAAGAAACATAAAATTTTTGGAAATTTAAATTTAAAAATAAAATCAGAAAGCCGACTATTAAAAAAATGGATTTAAAAAAATGAATTTTGAAATGACTGTCAAAATATCAAAAAAGGCCGAAATTTGTAGAAGAAAATTCAAAATTTCCGAAAGAAAGTGCAATTTTGAGAGAAAAAAGTTTCATTATTGGGAATAACGTCAAATTTTAAAGCAACGAATTTCTAGAAAAAATCCAATGTTGGGAAAGTCTGATTTTTTAAAAACCAAAATAAACCACCTTTCGGAAAAAATGGAAAAATTTTAAAAAATCGAAAAATGCCAAAACATTTCCAAAGATCGAATGTTGTAAAAAAATCGTCAAATTTTGACATTTTGCTCGAAATGTTTACTTTTTTATTCCAATTTTGACATATTTAAATTTCAGTAAAGAAAACACTTTTACTTTTTGATAACATGTCGAAAAAACAACGAATTTCGGGATAACCGAAATTCAAGAAAAAACCAATTTTGAGGAAAAAATTTCGAGGAAAACATCGCTTTTTGAAATAAATGTCGATATTTCGAAAATAAGGCGAATTTTGAAAATACAAGTTGAAATTTCCGGAGTTAAATGTAAAAAAGTCTATGTTTTTAAAGTGGCAGAATTTTGATAGAAAAAATGGTTTTTAAAAGGAGTCCAAAAAGTAGAATTTTGGGAATAAAGTCGAAGTTTCGAAAAAGACAATTTTAAACTAATTTTAAAAGAGGCGAAATTTCCAGAAAAGTTAGATAAA